>OU565284.1:21687816-22888762 GCA_913789915.3 Sphecodes monilicornis
TTTTAAGTTGATCAACGCAGTTTGATAAGTGGACGATTCATCATGTTGATCGAAAGATGAAATGAAGAAAACGAGTCTACGAAGTGCCACGTGTAAGAAGGTAATACTGCGAGCCACGTACAATATCCATCATCATTTTCCATCCCTGTTGAAAGTCTTTTCTAGTTCTACAGTTTCATAGAGATCCGCTCTGAAATCGGAAAGCTTCTAACAACTTCGGGGAAACTGACTGTTCTAAATCAAGTCGCAAGAAAAATTGACACGTAGATTCGTCGAACTATAGCATATCGAGTAAAGAAGATTTTGAAATCAAAATCAATCTTCAAGCTTTTAAAATTATTTTCATAATTCTTCCAGGATAGAACTATATTTTCATCTAAAATCTGAGAGCGGCTCTCGGGGATATTTTGAAAAATCAGTAATGTTGATCGACTGTATTGAAAATGTAAATTACCATTGTCCACGTATAAACGCAGTACTTACCTGGATTAAAAATTAAATTTGACCACGCATTTTTATTACATCATAAATACTGTGTCTGAATTAGATTGAAGATCACTTTGTTCACCAATTTTTTTGGAAGGTATAAGAAGTTAATTTTTCTATTTTCATCTTGTAGACAGCTTGCAGGTTGTGAGAGAGGCAAGTCCTCGTAGAATTAAAATATCTATGATATAATAATGTGCCTTGATTAAAGGAAAGTAAAAATGAACGCCATTGTTCTTCGACGAAAGTCTCCCTCGAATTTTATTCTACCAGCCCGCTTTCATTTTATCTTGGGTTTCATTTAATAACCTGAATAAAAACCGAATATGGTAGCGACTCCGACCGCGAAACATGATTTATTCCATAATAGATTGGGATTTACGAATTCCAAGAAAGGGAGTTAATGCAGGTGATCCGTATTCCTCGAATAACCCTTCCCCCCGTGGTTCCGAGAAAATAAAGAAATCATCCGGAGCGAATGGAAAAGAAATGGCACTAAATCACGCGTATCTATCTAACGCGGCAAGAACGGATTTCACGAGAGGAAAGAAAGATTTCATAAAAAAAGAGCATACGAGGTGTTACCATGCGTCCAATGACAAATCTTGCTGCTCGACGTACATTTTCCACGTCGAAAGTGAAATGAAAATTTAAGGATCTATTTTTCTCTTGGTAACACTCCGAAAGGAAGTGAAAATCGTCGTTCCACAACTTTTAATCGAACGACCCCACCATGCTGGAAAGAAGACTAGCGAAAGAACGCGAACCTGATTGGTTATTTGTACACTGCGGATTTGATGCATTTATGACAAAAACGAGTAGACCAATTGCACAACTAAAAAGATATTATAAGAATTTAAGGACATTGTTATGTTATTTTCAACTGATTAAGATAATTAAAAGAGAGATACACTATTCTTTAACTTCAGCTTCTTACAATTTACTTGAACCATTTTTATCTTACATTAGAATCCCCAGTCTAGTTATTAGGTATACGGAATTTGTACGCTGGAGGGGATATGAAGCATGAGTTCATGACAAACCTGATTTACTACTTACAAACGCTAGGCACGCGAACTTGAAGGATTTCCAAACGCTAATTTTTCGAAAACAAGGCGTCAAATGAAAGCAACTTATTTATTAGCAGATATTAGCAAATCTTTTAGATTTCTGCACGTATATACCATCTCGGGACATCCTGCAGATATTTGGAATAAAATAGTTTACGAAAGTTTAAAGTCCTTTTTTAAGAGAATGGTTGACTTGAGACGTATGATTTCATTGAGACTTCTGTTACCCGCGACGATTACTTTGCGATCCGATACAAACAATTTTGACCTTGAAAAAAAGGTCAAGGACAAATTAGCGGTCCATCTTTTTAACAGATCTTTACCGAACCAGAGATGCAGAATCCCGCTACGGTAGTCGTGACATATATAATATCGCTGCATATCATTAACAATGATGCTCGATAAAATAATATTAGATATTAATTTACAGTTGACTTGAACGGTGCTCCATCAGGAAACATTTTAATTTTTCGATGTTTAATTCTAAATCGCAACGGTCGATTTTCGTTTGAGGTGACTGTCGAAACATTTATTTCCGAAGGTCTGTCGATCTCTCCGATGAAGACGCGACGAAGGAGCGAGAAGAGAGAAAAAGATTCCTGGGTTCCCTGGGATCTCGTTTGTGTTTGCGCGCGGCTCCTCGAAGGGAGGAAACGAGTTCGGCGGAAGTTAGACGAAGAAGGGGGATTGCTTCAGTCTCCGCGTGGCGAAAAGTTCGTCGATCCCCGAGAGGTACGGGAATCTGCGTTCTTAGCCGAAGACGTTTCTATTGAAAGCTTTCTTTTCGGGTCGCACCTGACGGATCGACTTATCGCAAGTTTTGTCGTTTCCCGTCCTACTGCGCGAAAATGGACGAAAGGAACGCGCCGGGATGGATGAGACGAGGGAAGGGTGTGAACGAGTTCGGGAGAAAAAGCCGGCGGGTCTCATGGAATACGAATTCCCTGAATAAGAATAGGATCTGGATACTCAAGGTCGATGAGGAGCTAAGCTCGAGGAATAAAGTTAGTTAGAAGCGGCGAGAAGACGCGAAATATTCCGTTGAGATTGGAAGAATTCCAGAAATACAGGGGAAACTGCGGCGACCACAGTACCCGTCGGCGCATAGATTAAAAATTAAAAAACAGCCGCGAAGAGCTTTTCAAGGTTTTATTAAATATTCAGCTATCTCCATCCATAATATAGAATATCGGTAATAGAAAAAATGCAGTGAAGTTGGTTATCTTCAGAAGTTTCCTTCGTCGTGCGCGGAGGAGAATTGAAAGTGAATTTACGTCCGGCGAAAAAGCAGTTCCGAGGGCCAGGGTAGATACTCGCGCTCCTGAAATATTCCTCGAACGCGATCACGCAAATTACATTTGAATGTTTCGCGGGAAGAAGTTGTAGTACGCGGAAAGAATGGACTTGTACGTCCAAATAAATTACTGCGAACTGTGTCAGCACGCACTGTAATTCAAGCATTTGCACACTGTACACCTTATTTACCATTTCCATGATTCAATAATAAGCAGACATTGTTAATATCAACAATTCGAGAATAACGCTTTCTACATTCCACACTGAACGAACACTCGTTTCTATTTCATTTGCTTCTATGAAGTTTGTTGAATTAGTAAGAAGTTTGTGTTGACGTTCTTCTGAATAAAACTCTTTGTTTACGTTCTACGAAGACTTTCTCACTTACGACATCCAATGTTCATAAATGATAAAAATCCATGTTTTACATAGAAGGAATTGATTCTAGTACGTATGTGGATAGGGCATTCTTGTTCTCCTTGGTCAGTACTGTAGCTCTTGAAGTTTTGGATATTTTCTTTTCCAACGCCCTGTATAAAGATTATGTATATAGTGGCAATGTGACATGATATTGAGGACTAGTTGTGCATATTCATTCAAGCACTTTACAAGCTCTTTACAATAACGATGTACAACTTCGGTAAGAGCTACACCTTCCATGTTATCCGAGAAAACTGCAGACCCTAATAATATGCAGCTTAGAACAAAGCAATGAATATTTCCAGTGGTGTAGACTCTCGTTTCTCCCGCGCTCAAAAAATTTCGTTTAATTCCGTGCGCGGGGACGAGGAGCGAGCTTCAGGGTTCATTTCAAGAATATGTCCACTGGGCATAGCATCAGGGGATATTGACACAGGGATGGCAGCGTTCAACTTCTTGTAACACGCACGGAGACCTCAGAGGTCTCAGGCGAAGGGCACTACACGGTAACCTTGCCCCCCGTCGTAAAAATGCAAAGTGTTCCGCGCGAATAAAAAGCTTCCCCTGATCGGCGCGAACCTCATGAAACTTTCAGAAGAAACGACTACAGCGCCGACAGGAGAGCGCCGCTGCGTACGGAATGCGTTGTCGATGTTCCTTCCTCCTACGCCATCTTTTTTTTCCTTCCTCTTCGACAGCCGTTCTCCCGCACGGCCATTCCGTATCCGGCAGAAGCGCGGGCTTCCGCTGCAACGCGTTACGTGACTGCGCTGATACTCTCCCGGCCAGAGGTTTTACTCGAGCAGCTTTCCACTTCGTCGCGGTGTTGCCTGTTGCGAGTTTACTTACCTTCGCTCTTCGGGGAGGCCTCGCGCTAATAAATGGTCGAAGTTACTCGTGTTGGAGAACGGTCATGCGGAAGGACTGTTTCATAAACAGGGTGAGCCAGCTGAGAAAAGTCACCTGAATCGATTTATATTCTTTCATTAACACTAGGTTTACGGGAGTCGTCAACATGAGTGGTTCTAAGATTTTGGACATTTTCACGCCGGTGTATACCACCGATGGTACACTAATTTGCAATATCTGCTGGCGTGTACCACCGGTGGCACACGCGGTGGTTTTAGTAACGATAAAATAAATGATTGAAATAAAATGAAAGCATTTTTAATAAGAACTATACTTCAATTGTCTTGCTGAGCCTAAATGTTTGCTAAACAAAATTTTGTGTACTGCGTCGCCCGATTGAGCAAAATGAGTATTATTGTTAATTCATGTTTATTGAGTTTGTAAAGATGCTCCCATGAGGAGTTACTCAACAAATTTATTTCTTTGGTTATATACCATTTTAAAAAATGGCTAAAAATTTGGATAGACATATTCTTGTTATTCATATAAAATAATGTAAAATGATCAGTCTTAGTGCTTCGCCAACCTGTTGTTAATAAAGCTAAGAATATTCCGTTTGAAAAGCATTCACAATGAATCGCTATTGTTTATCCTTTTTTTAGGTTTATGACCTTGAATGATCGTGAGTGACAATGGTCATGGAAATTTCCTTCAGAAAGGCTACAATCGTCAGTATCCAAAAGTATATACACGGTTCCATTTAATAATATTAAGTTGACCTTCGAATCTCTTAAGCACTTTCTCCAGAAAAAAGTTTTGTACAACTCGTACCTTGTACAATGTGCCCTTCGAAACGAAACAACTTTTGTCTCAAACATTTCTTCCTATCTGAAGAAAATATAGAAGTTATTCAGCTGGCTTGTTTAGGTGACTTGCTCTGTATTAGTTGGATTATCGATATTTCTATTTGAGCTCTCTGATTCGATTAATCTAATATCGGGACAGTAAGAGCTATAGTCCAGTTTTTCCAATTTAACGTTACATTAATATACCGAAAGTTAAATTGGATGGAAATGTACATCCAATATCGTATTAATTTATATGGTTCCGCAACAGAGCGTAGAGTGGAAGGCAAATATTCGTTATCCGAATAGATTGACCTAACTATGTAGTCGATCACTTGGACAAAGGATCACGAGGCGGCTCCACAATCCGCTCATTGATCATTGCGTAAAACAGAATTGGATAGTCAGTTTTCATCGTTGATATTACATATCGTGGGTCGATCATTTCGTATACATCATAGAGAATAATGGAAACATTGTGCTCGGTGGCAACGTCGTCTATTCTACCCGGACAGAAACCAATATCTGTGTCTCGAAATCCTTCTGGGAATGTCTGATTTTTCGCTGAACGGAGATTCAAAGGAATCTCTTCTATTTTCCGACACTGTTACCGGAAGTCTCGCCGGCGCACGTGGACTATCTCTCACGGAAGACGTGGCAAGCCTTTTCTGCGCATTTGACAATCCTACACCGCAGACGGCGGATAGATGTGCGCTGGATAACAGTGAGGAAGAGAGATGTTGCGTGCTAAATTCTTTCTTCTTTGCCCGACGGTCTTTCCTCCCCGTTTTCGCTCCCGCTCCTGTTCTCGTTTCCGTTCCTACCGGATGACGGGTTTTCGTGATGGGGGCTCTACGTGACGGTGCCGATACTCGTTCGCTCGTTCGTTGGCCGGTTGTTGCCGCCCTTCCTGCTTCCTCGCGCCTTATACACCGGGGAATAGCGCTCGGAAACGTTGGCGAGAAAGAATGAATTCGGTCAAGATCGTTCCTTCGACTACGTCGAGTACGTGTTGCGCTCTCAGCAAACCGATAGCCACGGTAATAGAAACCGCGCAATGCGAAAGCCGCTGAATTACTTAGATCCCACGCGCCGCTCAATTCCCTTACCCGTAAATTTCGTAACGTTGATCGTTTTACCGACGACGCTGCCTCCGAATGGTGCAGAATCCGCCTGCCGAATTTCTGCGCCACAAGATCTAACTTATGTAATGTTCCGATACATGACTGTAGTCTATCAACGATACAAAAGATGTACACGCTAATTGCGAAAAATATATCCCCACCTCAACAAAGTACACCCTTCGAGAGGCTCGGAAGCCCGATCACGGAGTAGGATAAACACGATACAATGACAAAATTCTTTTGCTTTTAAACACATTTCTCTGTAAAACTTTGACCAACATTTTTGCGACATATTTCTATTTAAAATTAGTCCAAATACGGTATAATTTGGATTATAATTGCTTGTTCAATAGACGATTTATGATAGAACGTTCATGTCATTTATAAATATGATTCGAAATTGCGTCGTGTGTGGGGGGTTATGTCAACCAGAAAAATGCCAAAAATATGTTGAGTAGTTTCATAATGCAATAATTAAAATAAAATAGTTTGGTCAATGGATTAGTATTGTTTCGCCGTCGCGTATCGCCGCGCCGGTGTGCATATATATTATAGTTCATTAGGCTTAATTCCAATGAATGCAAAGAATCGAAAGAATTTTAAATGAATATTTCATAAATTTTCTCTAGATTTAACTGTAAGATAATGGATTTAGCACTTAAGTGGCTTATACGATTCATTTATTAATTTTATAAGTTTGAGACAGTATTTCGGTAACATCACATTTTTAATAACACTATTTCATAATGCACTAGTCGCGATAGAGGGCTGTGACACAATGAAGAATAAAAGACTGGCTTCTTCGGATAAAAAATTTGTCCAGCTCTAGTCGCACGATGTTATGGAGAAAAATTGAATTTCCACTCTCGCCATCTCACGGTGCTCGTAGGACTTCCTGGACGAGGAATAGCAACGAGCGATTGAGGCAGAATCAAAACGAACGAGCGCTGTGTAGTAGACGTAGAATATAAATACCACATGTCTGTGTCACGCGCGCAATGCTATCTCTTTTTGCCTCCAGCCATCAAACGACAATAAATTGATATTAGTCAATGAGGGTAAAGTTGAAGTAACTTTCACTGCTTCGAAGCGTCCTCTGCATTTCCCGAGTAGCAAAATGCTACAAAAGAGATACTGTTTTATGATGGAAATTAATGAGGTTTCAGTTGATAGTTTCAAAGAGCTACTAATTAAACTGCGGATTGCAGGCATTTCCAGAAACAATAAACAAGCGAGACACATAAGAGTGAAAATATCAGAGGATTTCGATTGTGTCATTTGTAATTTATCAAAATTCTTAGTAGAAGGTATAAATGTCTAATATATTTGTGTTTCCTGCAAGTGATTCACGTTTTTATTTTGCATAAAGATCCACAGTACTAGTAAAAACAATAAAGAAGTACAGTGGCTTATAGAGTATTCGAAGTATTGATTTATTAAATGACATGAAAATAAATCTTTGAGAAAATTACAATTAGTAAAAATTACATGAGAAACTAAAAATGGCACTTTTTAAAACATTTGCATTTTAGCCTTCTGTGTATTTATTTCGGCTGAAATAAAAAAGTTTTAAAAAGTGCTTTTTTCATTTTTTCATGCGACTTACCAGTTGCAAGTTTTTCAAAATCTTTTGTGCACGTTATATAGTAAATGGATGCTTACATTTTTGGTACGATTTTAAACAAATTATTCTGCTTTAGAGGGCGTTCGTATACTCGTGTGAGCCACTATACATTCTAAAAATTTAAAAATACTATCATAAAATACGATTCAGTATAGCAATTTGCCTGGTTACCAAAATTGTAGATGCAGTTTTTACTTCTTCCTTGAGCAAAGAAGAAGTAGCTATAGGCATATTCGTAATCGTTTCTGTAGAAAAAAATATAGGTTTAATTGCTAGATATTTCAGATAACCTCCGTATCCAAGAATTAATTATAAAGTGTACATAATGAAGAATCTGGGGACGGAGCAAAAACATTCATAATAAAAAGTTTATCTAACACTTACGTCTGAAAAGTGACCCCCGGTAAGGGATCTAGTATTTGACTAAGGTTTAGCGTTGACCACGTTGAATTGCCTACGGTTGAGAAAATGTCATTACACAAAGAGGTCGACTGAAGACAGTTTTGTTGCTGAACAACAATTTCTGTCGATCTCGAGCAACTCGTGGGGCTGACCCTGGCGATGCGTGGAGCAAAGGCAGTTAAGATGTTATCGCATTTCGCAGTGGCTAACTCAAGGGAATATCTCTGCCCTTCCGTATCCTTTCCCGTTCCGTTTCTCTTCCAGTTTCTTTTGACCGCAGCCCCTGTCCGAGCCGGCAAGTCCGATCTTATCGATTTTGGCCTGGCCACTTTCAATCAGGATGGAGCTCTTGCCTTCCGTTTTACTCCGATTTCTGTTTCTTTTCATTGCCTCCTGATTCGCACTGAATCTTCCTAATGGACCGCTGTATCACGTATTAATGCCAGATTTTATTGGTTTCCTGGTTTGACCTGGTTTTCGTACTATCAACGCAATCATATGAAGTGTTCTATACTCGAGTCATTTTTATAAATAATGCAGTACAAGCAATTTATAATACAGCGTAATCTAGTAGAATCTCACAGCTCGGACAAAGAATAAACACAAAGCCTTGACATCTACTCTACGAACATTCTTCTCGATCTCGTCGAGTGAATAGTCCGGAGTAATTATACTAACAATGAGTACGCACATAACTTCATTAGCACGTTGAATAAAACTTGTTGAATAATACAAGAATAGGAAAGACTATATGTATATCACCACGATGATTTTTGTAACATTCTTACACCTCATAGATCCCAATAAAATTCGGTTTACTTGATAGATTGTATTAAAAATTGATTTTCAAGTTTGCTAAAAGAATTGTGTTACTCATATATATGATTGACGTGGCAGTCAATGTGTTAAGGAGTGATCGACGAAAAGAGAAACTAAATACAAGTAGCTTATCTCGGCGAGTATTTCGGTTAAGTCAAGGAGAATATTGAATGGTTGACCAGTTTGATTGAAAAATGTATTTCATTGGATTTCATCCGGTCGCGTATGCTATGTGAGTTCCGGATTCTATGGACGGGTATTTGCTTAAATTAAAATGTCACATAATATCGATATCATTTATAAAGTTATCCAATATCTCTCGGCTGATCCGCAAAGTACTAAATCCATTGTGCCGCGTTAATTTCGCGCAACGGTGATCAAAATTCAAATATCAGGATTTACTCGCGGCTCGGCATCCGCGTTCCGTGGGTGAGGAAGGCAAATCGATCTTGGTGTTCGCGGCAGTAACGATTTCTCATCGCGCGTCCGACTTTTATTCTTTCCTATCGACACATCGGGAGCTAGTGCTCGATTATCATATAAGCCAAGTCCGACATGCCGTGAAAACACAGTGTAGCCGGAGTGTTGATTTTACGGCGGATACAAGGATGAGAGAACTGTCTCTATCTGTCCCTCTCCTGTTTTTCTTCGTCCCAACCTCTGCTCTCCGCTGTAGGAAGTTTTGTCGCGGACGATCTCAAGGACTCCGCCGATTAATCTGTCACTTGGCGCTATTGGTACAGACAGCTACGAAAGCATTCGAACGCCCTTTAAATTTTAAATCAGAACTACTTTTTAAAATTGGACCAAACAACCTGACTTTTTTTAGCAATTAGAAACATGGATTTACTAAATGACGTGCAAAAAGGTTTTAAAAAAATTGCAATTGGAAGATAATACATGAAAAAATGAAAAAGGCACTTGTTAGAACTTTTTAGATATGAGCCCGTAATGAAAATTTAGAATATGTGTTTTGTAGATCTATGTTAGTTATACACATGTTGAAAATATCAGCGAAATAAGTTGACGCTGAAAAAAGGCGCGCATTGAAAGATGTAAGAATAAAATTGCGATATTCACCTCTTCCAACCAAATTTTCAATACAGTCCGAGATAAAAAAACTATTGAAAAGTGTATGTTTCAAAGAAGCAATGTTTCTAATTGCTGAAACAGTGTCAAGTCATTTGGTCGAATTTCAACAAAGTTATTCTGATTTAAAGAGCGTTTGAATACTTTCGTGGCTCACTGTATGACCTTTTGTGGCTGTGAATACACCGATCGCTGCTACTTGCAGCTCATTCTTCTTTCGGAGATCCGTCAGGTTACAGCCGAATGGTGTCTTCGGACTGCCATAACTCTGGATTAGAACGGTGATTCAAGGCGATGAGAATCGAGTTCCGAGGCCGGTCGGAAGCTACAAGCCCTCGCGTGCCACGCCTTTTTACTTTTTATCAAAGTATCGGCCCTACCTATAATCCCGTAAACGATTCGGCTCCCTTAGAACCTCGTTCTTCGTGTCCCAGGCTCACTCGCGATAGATTTCGTTATAGGAGATAAAACTCTTTAATGGCAGAGTCTGATCAAAGGCGACCATTCAGTGTCGTTCGGGTTATAAATCCGCGTACTCGAGTCAGGAGACCGTTTCCCCGCCGAGGACGGATATCGGCGAATCGACGGTCGTTCTGACGTTCGTTTCTTATCCTCTTTTTGTGGAATATTGATCGGCATGTGTTCGACGTAGTCGAACGTTTGCGATTTATCGAAAATGATGAGAAACGCGATTGGAGGATTATATTTGGAACGATCAAATGGGTGTGTCTTCGGTTGAGGAATTGATACTTTGAAGTCAATTTGAAAGGATAATTTCTGACATTCTCGTTTTCCGACGAGAACATAACGAGGATTTAATATTTAAGTGATTGCGAGTAAGTACTGGGACAGTTTCAATAACAACAAATAACTCTAATTAGCTGTTGAGTAATGAGATTGATTGGATAACAGAATGCTATAATGATGGACTGTCAGAGTAACAACATTTCGACTTCGTGTTTATGAATACAGATCGCTTGTTGCAACCTCGTTTATTGAGCGGAATCCTCGTCCGTTGCATACTATACAGGGTGTTTCCTACTTTTCCGACAAGATTGTAGGAGCATGATCTATAAGTGAAAATACGAAAAAAGCGTTACATGAAGTTTGTTTATGAACGTTTTATTACAATATTATAGGCAAATATTGAATGCAGCCTGAATAGGTGCGGAACAGCAGATTTAAAGCTGAATAATACGGAAGGTCGATTGTGTTTACTTTGCCTGTACTTACGAGATATTTCTTGTTCTCTGACTATTCATTGTAGCCACAATGTCGGCTTTCAGTTACATTCAATATTTGCCTATAATATTGTAATAAAGCGTTTATAAACAAACTCCATATAACATTTTTTTCGTATTTCCACTTGTAGATCATGCTCCTAGAATCTTGTCGGAAAAGTAGGAAACACCCTGTATATCTAGCGACTCCCACCACTACGTGCTGGAATTCTGGAACTTGTGGTGGGGATTGTGATGCCTAGGTCAGGCATGTCCAGAAGTAGATCACTTGGAGGCAAATTCGAGGGAGACGCCTACTTCTCCCGCTCGCGCGTCTCGCTCCCCGTGGCGGCCGTAGTCCTCCGAGCTCCTCAGACCCGTGCCCAGTGATGGGAATACTGGCGCTTTTCACGGGCATGCGCGGCGATTTTAGCCTCAGTCAAGTACGAAAATCGGGTACCTTGGTCGCCCCGCTAATTTCACAAAATTTATTATGATTTGACTTTGTTCAGTTCACCGAATTGACACCTCTTTGTAGCTCCTTTTCCAATATTAGCAGTCATTATTTAATTAAATATTAGCTTACCTGAAATTCTCGCAGCCCGCTCTTCTTTCGCGCTTCGTGTCGTAACGGTCGTAACGGACTACGCTAGACGTTCCCGCTAATAATGGTTCCCCACTACTTTCGCCCCAACAATACCCCACAAACTTCGGACGTAGCTTCGGTGCTGCCGAAACTCGCGCATGCGCATGAAAAGCGCCAGTATTCCCATCACTGCCCGTGCCTACCGTGGGCTCGAGAGTCGCCCCAACGCGGCACACGCGGTACATATTGCAAACGGTAGGCACGGATCTGAGGAGCTCTGGTCTCCCTCGAATTTGCCTCCGAGTGAGCTACTTCTGGACATGCCTGGCCTAGGTAAAAGCAATTGACGATCAACACTACGGGTCGCTACGAGTAGTTACCACATTCGTTGCACAACTTCGACTTTTACACGCATTTTCGGACCAGTTTCGTGCAACGAGCGAGGCTCTATGGCAGGGATGGGCATTTTTGTCTCAATTGAGACAAAACCTTCCTCATCATAGCGCCCAATGTCCCCCACCAACATCCGACGATACCATGGAAGACGCCTGTCGCGAGCAGTGCGCAGGCCTCACGCATCGCGGCCGCGGGGAGCGCCACGTGCGCCCCGGTGGCATTTGCATTCGAATGTAGTTACAGACAGAAAGGGACATAGCTTATATTTTGTTGTTTCGCGACCCGCTCGTTCAGAAAGAAGCGAAATGAAGCAAAAGGGAACACTGTATTTTGACGCTTCGCTCTCTCGCCAACCGTTACTAACCGTTTCTTGTTTACATCGTTCACTTGTTTATATTGCGCGCGTGGTCAGGTACGAAGGTACGTATGGTGGGGGCAATGAAGGCGCGAGGAATGTGCGATCGTGACATAGGCACGCGCTACATGAAAGAGAAGATGGTGGGAGAAGCTGGCGCTTGAGGGGCGCCTACCGTGCTCATCATTGCTTTACCGTGCCCATCAGTGCTCAAAATTAAGTGGACACCCTCTAAAAACTAGTAACTTTTTTGAAATTGTATGAAACGACTTGTTGACTAGGTAATGTTTTAAAAATATGTATTAAAAATTACCATTGGTATAATACTATAATATAAATTAAAAATATGCCTTTCTTAGATCCAATTAAGTTGTATACATGGACAAAGTTTCATCATAATCGATTAAGAATAATAATTAATAATTAAGAATGACAAAAATTGTGAATAACTGCAATTTAGATCAATTGTAAATACAAAATTCACCGATTTTTGCATCTTTCAATGCCTATACCTTCTTTATACGTCGGCCGACTTCAATGAAGCTTTGTATATGTATATAAATTACGCAGATCTACATAGGCATATTTTAAATTTTTATTGTAGCCACGGATAAAAAAGTTAAAAATCGCGACATACAAGTTTTTCTTCGAAATTTCGAGCCTTAGCGATTTCAAAATGATTTTTTTGCATATCAGTTGGTAAACTAATTTTTCTATCATCTCAGAAAAACTGAAGTCGTATAATCCAATTTTATAAAAGTTATTATTTTCTAACGGGTGTCCATTTAATTTTGCCCCCGACAGTAAATATTAATTTCGTGGCCTTAAAAAGTGCATCAATCGGGAGGCTACGTTTCGTTGGTAGAGTGATGTAGAATTTGTAATTATTACTTGCACCTCTTCGAACCTTGACCTCGTCAGAGCAAGTTACGCTGTCTTCGGATTAGTGTTACAAGGGTAATAGGGTGGGACGACTAATTCTGAATTTTTTGGATTGCAATTATTCAAAGCGTGTTTAGAAGACAGTGGGTAGAAACTAGAAACACATCGATCGTCGAAAATACTCAAACTTTTGTAACACGTTGACTGATCAAAGAGCAGCGGTTGACCTTCAACTGGAGGGTTCCTCCATTCTTAACGGAAATTGCTTCGTTGGTGGAACAGGAGGCGAATTCTCATTGGTTTTTTTCGAATCCTGGGTCACGTGCAAGCGTACTCGGCAAACAGTCGAAATTGAATTTTCCAAAAATGAAACCAAGCTTGAGAATGGTTTACCTTGTACATTTTCGTGCTCCATATGGCTGAATAGAAAATTTTTTCTGTAGCGCTGCAAGCGAAACAAATACATTCTCTATTAATTTTTAAAAATTAATTTCCATTCTTTCAGTTTTCCTACATGGCAGAAAGAATTTGAATAATCAATAATTAATATTCAAGTAACCAAAGTTGATATTTTTTTCTTTCATTAGTAGTCGCATTAATATTCTGTATAGACATGTAGAAAAACAAGGAAATCGATGAAAGCTACGAGCCAATCTTTCGTTCATCGCGCGCAAGAGAAATAATTTTATTAGCCGACCTATGTATATTATAAATCCTATCCTATTAAAAGTCCGCTCAATTTGCTCCATCGATGTTGTAATTAATGAACTTGACAAAATAATGTTACGAGAATCAACAAAACTGCAACGGATATCGATTTATTAGCAGACTGAACGCGTTTCTCCTTCCATACGCTTTTCACCATCGCATCGTTTCCGCTCATTTCAGTTAGAGAGCACCTTTTACTCTTGATTTATCGGGTTGGTAGCTGCGAACGATCGAGCGAATTAGCAACATCTATTCCCTGAATGGCACTAATTCGATTTTATCGACGGTCACGGCCCTGGAGGGACGAAGGAAGTCTCACTTAGCTCTTTTCTACCATATAGGTATTGCCACGATGATATAAAGGCTCGGTGTCTAAGATCTAATAGCTTATTTTGAAATCTTTCGAGCGTTGACGTGTTTGACCGAAGTTCTTCAATGCTTTCTCAAGAATTAACTATTTATTTTGAAGTGAAACTTCTTCAGAAACTTCTTATGTATAGGCCGTCGAAGGCGCGGGTAAGACCTATACATAAGAACGCGGTGCGTTAAAAGGAAAAGGAACTGGCTGGCTTGAAATAGATCGCGTAGCAGAACGAAATTCAAGATGTTTTAAATCTTGAACAAAAAGGAATAACTTCTTTTCCGATTGACACCTCGTTTTCGAGAAAACCGAGTTTCAAAAGTAGAATTGGTTGGTCGTGATCAGTCGCGTCAGACGGTTCCTATCTAGTAGAACGCGTATTCGCTGCATTTTCAATCTTGATTGTCTCGGAAACGAAGCTTTAAATGAAAAAATTGTATTTTATATTTTTTCACACGGAAACACACGATTTGAATTTATTCCTACCGATGGCGTCTAGTTAAAGGCGATTAGAATATTATCCCCCGAAATGTGCGAAGGAGGGTAGTATTCAATTGTGAATTAAAATGTCGGTGATATCTACCGTCCCGATTTGATAGCGGAAGTAAGGCGATTCAGGGCACCGGAATGCTACGGGCAGGGACGTTCATGCCTGGAAGCAGGAAGGGACATCGCTCGTAAATATGGCTTACGGGCTCAAAATGTAAAATAATGAGATGTCCCTGTTAATATTTATAAGCACGCATATGCTCACCAGAGCCATTTTCCGAATAAATGGATATAAATGCTGGAGGGTTCGGAGTTTTCAAAGCCGCCTCCTTCAACATTAACTTTTACAGACTATGAGGGTATCTACCTACTTCACCACACCCCTCTCATTCTTACGAAACCGTAATTATTTTACCCCCGCTATTCTATGGGTAATTGTTATAACTTTTCTCATCCGCTTGTAACTTTCTCTTCCTTAATCCTGCGGAGTAATAACTACTGTAATAAATGTAAGTATGATGTATATGAATGAAGTTATACGTTTTTCATGCGCACGTATTGCGTGTATTTCGATCCTCAAAATTTAGTTTTAATTTATGAATAAAAAACTGGTGTGTGCTTAGACCACATGGCTGAAGTGAAACTTTTTTCTTTAATTTTTTTTCGAATTTTTATTAACACTTTATGACATTTAATGTTCTATGATTTTATTATTGAAACAATTGGATTGTGATAACTAAAATACGATATAAATATTCTTCATTCAATTTTGTCTAAATGTCTTGCAAATACTGCATCGAGAGTTGTTCCTGATCTTGTTGCCGCTTCATTAGAATTATTTACAAAGTTCATGTTGAAATTCTCCACTTAGCATCATCGGGATTTTATCATAATCTTTATTAAGCAATGCCGAACACTCAACCGTATATGCTAATAGAATAGAATATCGTTTCATCGTTTCATCGTTCCATCGTTTCATCGTTTCATCGCCAGATCGGTTTTACTCCTACCACGTCGAGGTTTTACTAAATCGTTTCATCGTCTCATCGCTTCTGGTTTCATCGTTTCATCGTTTCATCGTTTCATCGTCAGATCGGTTTTACTCCTACAGTCTAGCACTTCCAGCAATGTACCACTCAGTTTGAAACAAGTTTTGGAGTCAGTTAAGCTAGTTTTAATCAAGTTTAGGCTATGCAATACAAGTTCATAAAAATGTATACACAGTGGTCCTGCCCTTCTTGGAATCAACGAAAGCCATCATTGATCCTTTATCACATCGCAACGCGTTCGATGCGAAATACGCTCGAGAATCGATATCGGATTTGTACATTTTCCTAGAAGTTCCGCTCAATCGAAACGATCGATGGCCACTCACGCGCGTCTACAATTCTGCGCTAGTTACCCGAAAACGTTCAACAACAACTATCAATCAAATCGTAATTATCTCTGTATTTAAATTCTCATATGCACAACTACGGATGTGCATAACTAGCTAATGCAAATACGTATGAATGTCTATGTAAACTGGTACAGCTACGAGAAAATGTTTAATTAATTCGGCATACAGTCTACCGTTCAAAATCATCGCGCTTCGTAATCGGCCTTACAATCTGAAAGACAGACGACTCAACTGAATGTCGACCTATCTGTATTTGATATATACTTATTTCACAACGAATGTCCAATAGCTACACCGATTTTCCGATCTCGTGTTTCCGCCATGTTCGCTGTAACTGACGGAACAATCAAGGCACAGGTTCCTTTGTGAAACGAAAAAAGAGTAATCAACGTACAGCGATAACAGAGGAAAGAAGCCACTCTGTACAAGCCACACAGGAAGAAAGTTTTACTTCCGTCCTCGTGAGGTAAAAGCGGCTTTGCCCGTAACGTACGGAATTAACCGGAAGGAGGCAGGAGCGTTTATTTGTAAGCAGCACCAGCCTGACTAATAAAGACGCCCAGGTCGTTTCAGTCGGTGATATTAAAAACGCGATTTCGTTTTGTTATTAAACATCATTCAAGGACGCTCTTTCCGCGCGCGCTTGCATCTTCCGTTTGTTTTACCGGCCACATCGCAACAGTAAATCAGCGGATCCGCCCAGTTTAATTTGTTCGCCGTCCATCCTCGGCACCACGCGGGACGCTTAGATTATTTCGGATGTTTCAATTAAAACGGCTCCTTGCCACATACGGAACAAGAGCGCAGCCAACTTAATTGCATTCTTTCCGCGACTGTGCGTCTACTGCGCCGCGCGCCTTCGGATTATGAAAAAATCTCTGGCAAAGCAGCCTTGAATTGAAACAGGAAGAGCCGACGTGATGGGTTTAACCGTGAAAAAAAGAGCAGCAGCCTAACGAGATTGTTTGCACGCATATACATGCATAACGTGAACGATTCGCGCGGAACGCGTTCGCGAACAAGGCCCACGCCGGACCGTACAAATCGGGTGGAATGATGGATATGATAAGCTGTCCAGATAGCGGACGGGGGTTGTTTTCAATACATCAACCCAGACCTAACCTTCTGCCGCGATGTCCACCCCCGCGCGCCAACCGAAGAGCTACGATGAAAAACGAGCAACCGAAAAAGACAATGCGTTCGAGGTCTTGCGTAGTCCTCCTTTTTCTTTTTTAAATATATATTTTTATACTGCTAACTAATTTCTATTTTATTGCCATAACTAATATTAATATGGATATATTAACAATTTATGGTAATGTAGGATCTTAGAAAAAGGTGGGCAGCGGCCACACCGGTAATCATACCACACCATAATATTCCAGTCATCGCAAAGATCACTGTCAAAAGAACTATCGTGGATTATTGAGAAACTTTCGCTGAATACTTTCGTAAGCCACTGTATTATCTAGCGCAAGCCTGGGCATCTGATTGCTCATGATCTGCCAACGCTCGAGCTGCTACCCCCACTATCGCGCTCGTGAGAGTCGGAATGACACGGAACTTGCCCAGGCCTGACGTAGCGTGTGATTTCAAAGCCTACACGTTGGGGCCAGTGTCGCCTGATCGGTTAAATCGAGGGGAATACAGTTTACCACCTCTCTGATGGTCAGAGTAATATGTGACACGTGATCAATCTATGGTCTTAGTGGGGGACGTTGGAGCGTGCTCATGGTAGTGGAATGGGATAGTGGAAGGGGAAAAGAAGGAGAGGAAAAAACAACCAGTTTTACTTGTTTCTGACATCACTGAATCGAACCCGGACCTCGCGATTTGTTGCTGATCAGCTCCTGCACATACCCATATAACTCTCCGACTTTTCCCAATCTCCATACGGTATTTGGTCTGGGGGGTTCTGATCGCACAGTAATTATTTACATTTCTGACCTACTCACCGATTTTGATGATATGTAATAGATTTCGACATTTTGAACATCTTTTTCCTATACATATAACACGAGATCTCTTTTAGTTTTTGAGATATTCGCAAAAAACTGTTGCTTTTACTGCATTCAATTTTGGATTCTCGAACTTAAACCAGGATTTTCAGATGCGTATTCGGGCCGGTCAAATGTTTTCTCAATTTTGTATTTCATTTAATGGTTTTCGTCACAAATACATAAACATACTATGCCTCAAATTAATGAGAAATTAGTGAAGTCAAATGACAAAGATAAAACTACCTATTTCTAATAAAAAGCAATAGAACCGGACATGTACAAGGATTAGAGGTGTTCAGCGACGATAAAGATCAAAGTTTTCATCTACAAAACTTGTTGAAATTATTTTCATATGAAAGGACCATTTCGATTTCAGTTGGACCGCGATTTTCGTTCCACATCGAGCAACGTTTTCCAAACTCGAACAGTCAAAGCGAGTGTTCAATTTTAAACGATAGCCCGACGTTTTCTAAAATGAAGCGACTCTCCTTCTTGAACCGTGGCCACGTAAACGCAATTACTTTGCAGATTGGATCACTTAAAGAAGTTCTCCTCGCCGGCCAGCAACTGGCCGAGCACCCTGATTACTCAAGGCCCGTTGATTACAGGCCTTACGGAAAACTTGAGTCGGCAATTACACGTTCGCTCTCACGTGGTTCTCCTTTCTGTTTGATTAACGTTGTACTTTCCTTCGTTTCATCCCCCTTAATTCCGTCGGTAACCTCTTTCTAGCAGGGCACACACTCATCCGCTCGGGACACACGCACGGGGCAAAATTGAATTTGCGACCGCAGAAAGCGCGACGAGGTTTTCTAGTTCGGGGCGACGCGATATTCGCACCAATTCACCGAAAGTACACGAGAAGGGAACGTGATCGAAATTCGATACATCGTGCCACCCCGCAACTCGCGATTTCTTTCCTTTGCCACCATCTACGACCTCTCGCTTCTCTTGAGTCGCCCGTGAAAAGTGGACCGATCGTCAAGCAAACGTTCCAGAAAGATACTTTTGGCTACCTCAGCGATGTCCAATTAACTCTTTCGAACGACCGACTCTGCTTTAACATTGTGAACATAGAACGCTGACTCTTGAATCACTTGCAAAACTGTGTTTCTTTATGCAAAATACAAATTTTCTTTGTTAATTCCAAGAAAAGAAATTCATTTTTTTTTGCTAATGATTTTAACTGGTTAAAAATAATATCACCGTATTTTTGCATTCTGATGCTTCTACTCGTATACGTCTCGCCTATTCATTCTTCTCGTAAACGCGCAAGACCCAGAGTCTATTGAAATTGTTTTAGCAAAATACAAGACAAGAAACCGTAAATGTTTGTGGCAGCACTCCCAAAGCAACTTACGGTCATTTCAGTGTCCATGATTAAACATTGTCATGAGATTTTAATATGTCGCTAATTAATGTGTACTGAATACTTAATATGATAATGACAATGCATTGTCTAATATTAATAGCAAGGAGTGATGTAAATAATATTCGCGTGGTGCAGTAAATATTTATAGTACTGCATATTGATGCCGCATCATCTACAACTACATTGAACGACTCAAATGATGAACACGACACGATTTTGATAATATTTACTTATTCAGCACTGACCGGACCGAGCACAAAATGGACTTGTATACATTTTTTTATACAAATTAAACGACTGCATTTATTTAGATTTCTTGCAATTTTTATAACAAAATGTGCTTGAAGTGAGAAATTTATATAATAATCTCTAATGCAGGGAGTTCCAACCTGTTCCCCTCCGAGAACTGCAAGGTCCCCACCATCGAACCTCTTCCCACTACTACGTACAGCCGTAGAGTTAGTGAGTGCTGCGCGCGCCGCGCGGATCTCGTGGTGGGAGCTTCCCACTACTATACATTATAACGATAAAGTCTAAGAGTGGAGGAAGAACCTAAGCGGGGAAGATGCCTCGAATAGTTCCGGAGCTACTGGTTGGAACTGCCTGCTCTAATGGATGCATCTTCGTAATTTCAATAATTACGAAATAAAAACTGTGAAACCGGCATTTGACCGTGGTACGGTTAATGTTAATTCACTTTACAGTAGAATCTTGATTATCCGTACTAATCGGTGGAGCATGCGTGATCGGATAATACAATAGTTACCTAGCTAAAGTGCCAGATTAAATCGTTACTGATTTGTAGAATGCATCGTGTTGCATATGAACCACTTTAGATTGAACTGTGAAACACGTATTCGAATAATAATGAATTCAGATATCGTCATAAATTGAACAAGCTAATATGCTCCCAATTACGCCATGTTCGGTCTCGTTTTGATAAGAAAAATGTCAATATTACAAAAAATTGAAACAGGAAAAAGTAATATTATTTATTGCAAGCAACGTGATGATGTGTGTAATTTTTTTTGTGATTGCACTGTTTCGTTGGATATGAAGGTGACCTTCAATTTTTTAAATGGAATATTATATATTCCTTGTATATCATATGATAGCGTGTATCAAGACAAATTCATTCGTGTGAAACACAATGATTTTCAAGGTCATACAAGGTCAGAAATGTAAGAAACTTAATTACATTCTTGGTAGCTTTTACATATATCATTACGAAATATTCAAAATATTTCTTCCATTTCTGACCTTTTTATGACCTTGAAGGTCATTGCGTCTTATACGAATAAATTATAGGAGGCAGGATTCCATAGGAAAGCTCATGAATCCGTGTAACACGAACACGCATGTACGTAAATTGTAAACAGCTGATCGAGATTCATGAACTCTCCTATACCCGATAGACGCGTGCGAACGAGTGTGTGAGTGTATGCGTGAGCGCCGCGGTATTATGATCGCCGAAATGTTTTCATATACCGCGGCATACGAAACAACAGTCGCGACGAGCAGCGGGCGTTGACACCTGCCGAAATTTAACGCACATTTTTAAAAAGAACATCGAGAACTTTCGACGGAGGTGCGTATAAAAGGACGCGTCCCGGCGCGGTGCCTTCCTTTTCCCTGAGATCCTACAAAATTTATTTCTAACAAAATAGTGCAAACACAAAAAGGATACATATGTCATTACGTAGCTTGCAAACAAACTGTATTACTTGTTCCTCTTTCATTTTTGTCTAATATTTATTATTTTCAAGAAAAACGTTGGATAGTAATAGCGTGAACACCCTGTGTATTAAACTACGTTCTCAAAATTAGTTAACTGTCAGCAGTTTAAATCAGGCTCCGCCGTTGAAAGAGCTCAAGCGAAGAAGAAACCGAAGAGGACAGTTTTGATTAAAATGGGTCTCGGACACAGGCGGCCTGAGTCCCTTGCTCGCGGTGCTCCCACAGTTGAAGGATAAGAAACGATTCCTTGCGTCTTTCGAGAACGGGATTCTCGGGAGACGTCTGGTATCCCAGACCTGCGTGATCCTACACCGCAAAGACTGTCAACCCCCTACGGGCCTCGTCTTACAGTTTTGATACGCTATTCCATCGCCAGTGATGCGAGATGGGAAGGCCGCGTCCGGCGTGTCACGTTGGCGGAATAAGGCGCACGAGCCAGGCGAGACGAAGAGGGAAAGGAAGAAAGGGCTCGGGGAAAGAGAAGCATCACGGGAAATAAGATTCCGACTTTCTTCATGACGTATCTGTCTTCCGACCGCGGATCTTCGAAGGTGCAACCGTGAAGACTGCCGGAGGGAGGAGAAACGACCGAGAGACAGAAACACACTCACACACATACACACACACACACACAGAGAGAGAGAGAGAGAGAGAGAGAGAGCGAGAGCGAGAGCGAGAGAGAAAACTGGTAGAAGGAGAGTGCGAAGGAGATCGCATGGGAGCAATGAGAAAATGCTGAAAATTTCTCCAGACGGCTTACGCGGTGCATTGTCTTTGTACGCCCGTCCTGGTGTTCGTGCCATGACCACGCGAACACGTCTGATGAGTAATTTCCATACACGGTCCTCGCGTGAAACTCGGAAAAATCCATAGACACCAACACACGATACTCAGAGCATGGGAGCATGAATATCGTTGCCTTCGGAATGTTGCTCCATGGACTGACGATACTACCATCGCTCCTCGCGATAGAATGCTTTCACGAGTCTTGGTTTTTTCGGCTTTTTCTGTCGAAGTACCGGTTCGACGCCGTTATGGCGAGAAAATAAACTTAACCCTAGATAACGAAGCTATATCGAGGGGAAACATGAATTTATTTGAACGATTTTTACGAAACACAGTAAGTGAAATGTAAAATTATCTAATCTGATGTCGCATGACTCAAATATTCCGAGCGTCATTTTTACGAAAGTTTAGTTATTCAGAGCTAACGAATAATTAACGAAAACGAATGTTTTCGATGTTATATTTTATTTACTAAATTAGATTACGATATGCATTTTATGGAACTTTTGAGGTGGCTGCGTTGGTGGTCAACGCGTTCGAGAGAAAACCTTTGGTCACATGCAAATCATCATTAGTAGTGCGAGAAGATCATGATTCATTTGTGCACAGTAATGTAAAAAATGTACTCAGCAAAGATATAAAATTATAGTACACCACGAGTGGCCTAGGCGTTTGCACATTGCTATATTTTTATCATATAACCGGACGAATTACCGATACATTTTATAACGTGGTCATACAAGGTGTTCACGATATTACTAGCCAGCGTTTTTCTTGCAAATAATAAATATTTGAAAAAAATGAAAGAGGAAAAAGTAATACTGTTTTTTGCAAGCAACGTAATGGCGTAAGTAATTTTTTTTATTTGCACTATTTTCATGGAAATGTCGGTGACCTCCAATTTTTGTAAATGGAATGCTATATATTTTTTCATACCAAATGGAAGCGTGTGTCAAGACAAATTCATTCGTATACTGACCTTCAAGATCATACAAGGTCAAAAATAGAAGAAACATTTTGAACATTTCGTACTAATGCGTTTACAAGTATACTTTATCGACGAGGCTATAGTATATGTTCAATATAACTTCCTTGTGCATGACTACATATTTCGGCTCTATTAATTACATTCTTGTTAGCTTCTTCTAACGTTGTCCGAAATATTAATGCACATGATTGCGTTAGTTTCCTTTGCAAGTCGTTTACATGTCTAGGCGTTGTGTATCGTGAATATCTTTACGAAAAATTACGTACGGAATATTCAAAATTTTCCTGCCATTTCTGACCTTGTGTGACCTTGAAGGTCATTGTGTTGTATACGAATAAATTTGTCTTGACACACGCTTCCATATGATATAAAAAAATATATAGCGTTTTATTTAAAAAATCGAAGGTCACCTTCATTTCCATGAAAATAGTGTAAACACAAAAAAATTACATATGCCGTTATATGTTACTTACCAAAGACAGTATTACTTTTTCCTCTTGCATTTTTTTCTAATATTTATTATTTGCAGGAAAAACGCTGGCTAGTAATAGCGTGAACACCCTGAATATTTATAATACTCTCTACAACTTGCCGTTTAAATTAAGTTAACAATAGACCTCGAAGAATGGTACTCTATACATTACTTCTATTCGCTTTTTCGTTACGTAATATGACAACGCCTTTTATAAGAGGCAGTAACGTGCAAAGTATCTTGGAAACACTATTGACTCGTGTCAATCGATAAAAGCGTGGTAAAAAATGATCTTGTTCGATGCTATCTCGATATAAGTTGACGTTCATGAAAATTTAATACGTATTTTTATTTTAATTAACCCTTATTATATATTACACGATGGACCAAAATATGTAACATATAACGAAAGAACATTAAAAATTAGTTTTCTGTTATAATTAAAAGTGAAATAAAGAAATTGGTTTTGTAGATGACTACCTTTTTCGTACTCCGTATAAACATTTATGATTGAAAATTATTTCGAATATTTAATGAATTCCTTTTTGATAAATTATGTTTAATAAATAATGTACCGGGAAACAATATCAGGAGACATGATTCGTTTCAGTGTCGTCCATCAATTAAATCCAATTAAATTTACAAATTGGAATAATGTTGATCAATGTTCGAGCAGTTATTTCATTCGTTTACTTTTGTCAACTGCCAATACTCGTTCGATTGAAATCAACCAAAGAGACTTCAGAAGAAAAACAAATAAAACAGTTCTCAGTTTTTGTATGGAAGGAAAAATGATGGACATCGAGTGAAAAATTCTGCTCCGGAAAGTGCTGTCGTATTTCATTCGAAGTTCTTCTCTGTACAGTGGCCTGGCATGATCCCATTATAACGTTAAGTTGTATAAAAACTTTCATCTAGATATTTTCTCTATGAGGAAAAGTTATTTCATTTTAGAAAAATCCTTTATTCTCTCGTTCGATGAAAATCGCTGCGCTGAACATTTTACGCTTTTCCGAAGTTCCAACGTGGATATTATTTTCACAAAATTAATGCATCTGTTGCATGAATTTTTTAACGTTCGAACTAACCTCCGTTACATCTGAATATGGAGAAAATTCGTTCCATGTTTTCGATTTATCTTCTTACGCGTAATCTCTAATTTTCTAGATGATTATGAAAATTCAGCAAATTTCCAGATACATTGTTCAAAGGTTACGATGAAAGGAAAATTGAATGGAATGAAGCGTAACGAGCATTCTTGCTCGCAAAATCCGATTAAAACGAACGTTAATCTGAAACTACGTACACAGTTTCGATTTTATGCTGGAGCTCGAGTTCCAAGGGAAAATTAAATTACGTTTACTACGTCTTTCGTACGGCGGCGAAAAGAAATAGAAGGTATGTTTTAATACGAGCCGACATAGTTAAGACTGCTTCAAGCGCCACGATTAAGAAATATAATTTCACTTAATACACTCCACTCGCTATGCAAGCCTTGAATCTCCATTTAATTATATTTTCCTCTACAGCGTGTGCGAGCAACGTTCCTCTGTATTCCGTTATTTATAAGATAAGATGCATCTTCTTTATCGTTGCGTCAAGAATCGAGCGATAAGATTCTGTTAAACAAAAATGATCACGTTGCAAAATTAATACGAATCTAACATGATCGTCACTCGTCGTATTCGTTGCCAAGAACGAATTGTACGACGCTCATTTATAAATTATTTTAGACAACTGTAAATTAATTCACCTAAAAAGTTTCCTTTTGTTGCTCGAAACAAATCCCGCTGTTCGCCGGTTCCCGTGTTTGCTGGTTTCACAGCAACTCGTCAGGCGGCACGAAGCGATTTCCGCAAATTAAACGACGCTTGCTCATTGAATAAATCATCGTTGCTAATTAATAGATCGAATTTACGTAACAGCGGGTCGGACGAGCGACGCGTGACACATTTCACGAAGACCGACCGCAGGCAAGATGGTCCTTCGTATCTGATCACGCATTAATCCGGGACAAGCCGACAGACCGGCAGCAATTCGGCAACTTAATTAAACCAATTAATATTACGACCGACAAGAATGACGACCGATCCGATATCCGAGGAACTGGCGCGTTGCAAGTTTGCACAACAAGCATCGAGTACCAACCTCGTTACGTGCGCAAATCTTTCATGTTCCCCTACATTCAAAAATTGAGCACAGCATGAGGTCTCCACGTCGTTAAAGATCTGCCAAATTTGTTTTTTTATAAACCCACTTGTCGAATTTAAGGGGTTGGGTCACCCTAAATCAAGACAAATTTAAATGTTCTCATTTTATACAGCGAAAGTATCAATCTAAAACTTCGAGGCCTGCATTCACAAAATATGATTTTGAAACCTGGTGGAATACGTATCTTTTATAATTTTCGTCTAATTCACTTCAAATTTTGATGCCATCTTTCTTTTTACATGATCTAAGGAAGTACGTTTTTTGCGAAATATTTAAAACTTTTGCTACAAATATTTTCGTGATGAATTTTTCTATGAAAAATGAAACCTTCTAGTCAAAAGTGTACAATTTCAATAAAAATCAACATTGTGGACCGGTTATTTTGAAAGTGGTGTGAGCCCATTTTTTCTTCTTTCCAGATGTTTAAACATTAACATTTTATTCGATTCAGAAATGTAAATAAAGTGTACTAAGTTTGACAATGTTTCTATGAATTTAGAAATATTTAAATTGATGACGTAAATGACTTTTATGTGAATTTAACTAAATACTATATTCTTTCTGGATCGTCAATGAACTTACCACTTTCATAAACAACCGTTAGGCAATTTCATTTACTGATGAATTTTAAATTGATGACAACGTATGGACATTTTAAGTGCGAATTGTTTATAAATAAAAAGTTCACTCTAAATTATTTGTTTATTATTGTGATTTCTCAATTTCTTCCAAAAGTGGACTTACACCACTTCCAAAATAAACGGTCCATGTTTTAAAAATGCTACATGAATCCTTAATAAATGTTACGTAGAAACTAAAAATATTTCGTTTTTTTCTTTAACTCAAACCATAGAACTGTAATCTACGCCATCGCAAACAGGGTCGTTCGAATTAGTGTTGCATTAAAAAAATTTCAGTCAAGCCGGTAAAAAAAAAGGAAAGTACAGAGTTATTCTTTAAAAATGGTACAATAAAGGTCAAACTCCAAATACTTTAATTTCACTCTACCACAAGAAAAAATTTCAAAAGATTGCTATAAATCTGACACACTCAAGGTGGTCGAACCCCTTAAGAGGCGACAAAATTTTGAACATTTTCTGAAGTTAACAATGGAGACATTTTAGAAGAAGACGCTATTGATTTATGCTGTCAGATACATTTGTCTACGGAAGGACTTTGTAGGGCAACATATTACACATTGCTGAATTTTGTTTTTTATTCGTTATAACTAAATTGTCAATTGAACAAACAAATATGCTCCAAATTGTATAATGTTTGGTATCATTTTAATCAGAAAAATGTCACAAACGTTTTGCCAAAACATCCATTAAAAAATGATTGAAAACAAGAAAGTTTTGTTAGTGGATTAGTATTTTGCTTCTTGGCAATCGAGTTTCTTGAAGAAATTTTTCAGAAATATGATGCACATTTATTTTACGTGTATCGAAACATTACCAACTGTATATGATCGACGATATCCGAGTATGGAATCACCATTAAAAAGCTTTTTGCCGTCGAAGAATAAGTGTCGAAACATTCTGTAGCATCTCCAGAAAATTCTGCGATGATATCGAGGTTGAGATTGCCAGTTTTGTGCCTTTCGCGGCAACAGTGTTACAATTATCGAGAAGCATGCCATCGAGGTACTATTGATCCGCAAAGTGTCCGTGCCGGTCACAGGCGTTTTCTATGGACGGATGAAACGGGCAGCGCCGAGCTGCGAGCCTCGAACGGGTTTAATTGCTCGGAGCTCGTGCAGTTCACCGATTGCTGCTGTATCGGCGAGATAAAATCCTCTCGTTTTAATTATTCTTTGGTAACGATTCCGACGTGTAACAGTGTGCGTTCGTGAAACCGCTAATAAATTAATAATAACGCTCTTCATGGCAAAGCTTCGTGGACCAGATTATTTTCTACCGTGCCGTTTTTCCACCGCTTTTTCCTCTCTTTCCTACATACATCCCCATATCTAGGATCAAAAATAATTCCGCTATGGAAAAATCTCTAATTTAAAGGAACGACCTTATGTGGGATGTATAAGTATGTATCTCTATTATTTCCAAGCTACTGTTCTTCGTTAAAATGAGAATCATTATTGCTTTTCGTCTTCACTTTTCCTCAGCTTTGGATTTAGAATCGTATACGCCGCTTTGTAATGTTAGTGCGATTAATAACGAGTTTATAATGTACTGAAATTTACGACTGTAATGGTAGGTATACGGTATTAAATTGACGATAAGTTATCGTTAGTTCCAGTCACGTGAACTCGGGATTACGGGGCTGCATTATCAGCAAATATCTTCAGTACACTTCTCAAAATTAATTTCCTGAGGCACGGCGGATAACAATAATCGATAAGTTTGCCGAACTTCCGTGCCCCGCCGTAAAATATTTAGAGATTAATCAATAAAACATGCAGCGAAATTTGAAACATTTAATATTCACTCCGGGTGGATTCGTATCGCGTCGTGCGGTTGTTTAACGCTGCCTACGCCTGCCCGCCTCTCGTGTTGTACAACAAAATTAACACTAAAAAATTGGCCAGGCACCTCAGGCATTTTGCAATTTCGTTTGTTTGATCCGCAAACGTAATAAGCCTGTTGCAAGTCCACGGCTCGGAAGCGGCCGATTAATAAATATCAGCGGGTAATTGATTGGATTGCAATCAGACAGAACGGACGTGCGTTATTAAATTTTCACCGCTACTCGCGGCCATTCCGCTGTCCAGGATCGTTCTCCCGTAATTTCGTCGGACGATTTGTACGTTTCATAATTTACGAGCCGCAACGTCGTATTAATGTATTTCTTTCACGATGAACGTGCCACGCTATAATTGCGGTGCAAACGTAACAGGCGGTTGTTCGAGCACAAAGAGGAACAATGTTTGGAAGAAACGAGACCGGCGGCTGGCTAAACCGGGTTTTCGTACCGCGCAATTATACCCGGTCGGAATACTAGGATAGCTATATAGCATTCATAGTTATCTCTTTGTAGGTACTGCAGCGAATGCGCTTAACCAACTATGCTACACGTCATAGTATCCATTATTTCTTATTCGCTCGACCTCTGCATCCTGAAAAATCGTTTGGGCTCACCGACAAGACTGAAAAGAACAACCAACAAGATTTTTAAGCGTTTCAGTCGTTTAGGAATTGTTTCCGTCTTGCCGGTTCAGCGAACCAGAATCCGTCTACTGTTAGATAAAGCTGCGTTGATGCGATTGTTATTGGTAGACCGTGGATCTTCATGCACTTGTGGCATTTTTATGGTAGAAGAAAACGTTTCTGTCGGACAGAGTTAAAAATCCCTCTACTTTAATTCCCTAGTCGATGAAATAAATTTTTCTCCTCATTTGAAATTTAAATTCACAATTTTGGAGATTTATGAGCGTGACGCAGTCTTCTACTGGATTTCTGTTCAGCTTTCCGTTATTACTCACTTGATTTAGAGAGTACCTTCACAGACTACTATTTATTGCAGTCAGCTCTTTTATATCGTTCGAATTTGTATTACTCTTGTATAGTCTGGATTATTTTTATTTGAAAGTAAAATTATAATAGACATTAATAAATGCAAATCGTATACATTATACAAGTAATGGCACATTGTTCTTTATGTACACATTTTCTACGCAGATGATAATAAATCAGAAGCGAAACAAGTAGAAATCTATTCGTACTGATGAAACTGATCTGTGAAAGACCATCTAGGTTGAACTTCGTTTCGGAGAACTCTTTTTTTCAAGTTTTTTTTATGCAATCCTATAGATTTCGACGAGAAAACGCCGAAAATGACAATCTTAGGTATCACCTAGCAAATATGTCAATATGGCGGCGCTTTAACCTGTCAAAAAGGCTCAAAAGTGTTCAACTTTATACGGGGTATAACTTTTGAACCAATGCATTCCTCACAATAAGATTTCATTTTCGGTGTTCTCTCGTCGAAATCTATAGGATTGCATAAAAAACTTGAAAAAAAAGAGTTCTCCAAGACGGAGTTCAGCCCACACCTACCTCAACGGACATTTATAAATAAAAAATGAATTGCTAGAGCCACTTTGCATAGACTAACGATTTAACATTGAAACAGGCAACTGTTATATACAAGTACGGATTATTTATGCTTATGAATTACCGATATACATGTAGCAGTTGCTCTAATAATTTGATCTACTACTATACGTATAATTGAATTTTGACTAACAAGGGACGATTCCAAAGTAACATCACCACATCTTAAAGAAAATTTGGTATGACTTAGGTCTTGCAAAAGTATCAGTCACATATTCTTTTATCAGCCATCGAACATATTCAAAGGATGAAAACAGCCCTCAATGTTTCGGATCCGAACCATATTTGATCGGATACCTCGAAAACTATTAGAGTTAGAGGCATGGTTCGAATGGCAAAGTTGCGTTTTATTAAGTGAGGAATAAATCAGTGTAGCCCGATTTTAGATATTTTAATTTGTTTAAAAAATGAATTTTGAAAATGACACTTTTTTCATGTTTTTATTCGAATGTAAATCCATGTGCTTGAATATGTGCGTATGAGAGAAGTGCATACTCACATACAGAATACGAATAAAGTTGAATTGTGATTTTTACAGTTTAAAAAATGTTATTATAATCTAAATATTTTGGCACTTTCTGCAAAACGGTGGACTTAAATGCTAATAATTAATCAGACAGAGGTTTTCTACGATATTTTAAATAATTATGTCAGGATGGAACATTTCTTTTGGAATGATAAAAAATTATTATCGCCGGCATAAGCCTATTCGATCACCAAACTTTAAGGTCTGTTTTCACCGCTTGAATATGAACAGTAGTCGCTAAAAAGAAAACATGTGTATAATATTTCTGTAAGAATTACGTTTACCCACAGTTCCACTAACCAGGAGAAGACGCGGTTATCGGGTCTTAGATTTTGTCGAAACTTTGCATACTGGTAGATTTCGTTCTCCTGTTTATAAATCTGTTTATGAAAATATAGCATTATAGGCGTCGATACTCAATAATTTTTGAGATATTTACAATTTAAATTTCATTATACCCGTTAAGCCGTTAACTACAGTTTTGTTTGAAGTTTTTGTCAAGTGCCAAACGGCGTGATGGTAACGTACTACCTGGAAGACCAGTGTTCAAACACCTTTTTCCTTTTTTTCCATTTTGTCTCTTTTTTCTGTTCAGTTTATCTATTCTAATTAATTGTATCTTGCACATGAAAAATACACTCATAATATCTATAGGAAACAAAATATAAAAATTTTATTGAAAAGGAACATAATATGAAAGAAACATTAACTTCATCAATCTTAACGTATCTCAAAAGTTGTTGAGTATCGACGCCTATAATGCTACATTTTCATAAACAGGAGAACAAAATCTACCAATATGCAAAGTTTCGAGAAAATCTGAGACCCCATGACCGCGTCTTCTCCTTGTAAGATCTGGTAATGTAACCCCAAGGTCGCCCCTTTTAAGTAGAATTAAAAGCAGGCGGACCAAGTCGGTCGAAGCGTTCAGGAATGCTTACAGCCCCGAATTGTTCAGTACGGTAGCACCTGCCTCGTCCCTCGGTCGTGTACTTTATCCGGTGTTTCATCCTCGTAGCACAGCGGTCTCGCGTCCAACAATTAATAATACAATGATTCGATTAAGTACACCTAAAGCCAGACCCGATATCGGTCTGGTAGCAAGGCGGTGTGTAGCTCTCCCCGGGTGGTGGAACGCTTCTTAATAAGTGCTCCGTTTCGCAACTATATTAGCGAATAACTTAGCCGAATGACGGTCCACGATGAAATTGCTTCGCCAGGCCGCGGGTAATCACGGTACCGGCCCGATGACGGCGGCTCCACGCGTAAAATATAACAGCCGGCCGAGAGAAAAAGATGGAAGACCGGGGCCGCGGAGAGAAATGGGGTTGGACGGCATGCCGCCCTTCTAATTTGATGTTGCGTGTTATTAAAGGGCCATTAAAACTCCGTGCATCTACTAATTACCTGCACGCAGTCTGCGCGCGGCACGGTTTAATCAATATTCGGCTTTGTTACGGCCGCGGAAGGAACGTGAATGATATTCGTCCCGGGGCTCCTCTATCGTCGGGCGTCCTTGTAAATGAGAATTTTCTCGTTCGCCGTGTACAACCGTGCGAAACAAATGGAGGAAACGCGGGCCCCGATGGCCCGTGGGGGTGCAGTCGGTGGAATAAAAATAGAAAGAAAGAGAAAGAGAGAGGCGAAGGTCGGTGGAAACTGGCGGACCGCACGTGAATTTTTGCAATTCCGATGTCGACGTTGCCGCGACGCGCCGTTTTGTTACCGGGAACGACGCGTACGAAGTAACGCGACGTTTTCCGCGCGCGCTCTCTATTTTTCTCGCGTGTCCCCTTTCTAATCGGCGCCGCTATAGCCGCACCCGACACGGACTCGCCCAACGTCGACGAATCAATGACGAAAACGCAGACCGCGTTACACACTTTCGAAACAATATCGGCACCGTTTCCCGAAAAGCCCGCCGATTCAAGTTCACGCGGACTTACCTATTATACCCCGTGCGAATAACGACGCATTTGTCGTTGGTCAGCTTTGGACGGAAAAGATCGTTGAACGGACAATTTTCCTCACGCTTAGCGTGTCAATCGGTTTTATTGAACTAGTACTATTTGGTCTTGAATCAACACGTTCACCGCTACGTTTATAAAAATCACGTACAGTCAGAACAAATGAGCGTGAGTGACATAATTCTTTGTCTATCTCTGAGAATTAATTTTGTAGATAATATAGATACTCGAACCCTAACTTCATTGGAGTATAAGACAAAGAGTTGAAGAAGTAATTCGAACGATCAGCTTTAACTTTGTAGTTCTTATTACAGTCACTATATTATTAGGTTGCTGTTCATGAAATGTTCAAGAAATGTTCAAATGAAAGGAAATACCATTGGAATTTCCAAGTTTATTATGTAGGATAGAGGCGACGATGTATGTTTGTTTACGTGTGTGCGTGAGTGTCCGTTAGGTCCCGCGAATGTCCGTTAGCGGAATCAACGCGACTTTAGGGTAAAGACGATCGACGGACTCGCCGTAAGAATGAACGTGTGCGTGTGTGTGTGCGATCAGCCGGCGCGAATCGTCCGTTAGCGAGATCGATCGCGCGTTTAACAGAAGACGATCGGCCGAGGCTTCATGGTCAACGCTGTACGAGAAGAGAGCACTCTCGGTAGAGCTGTTCAAGAGTAACGATCTGACGTAGAATAAATATTATATTAATCCTCCTCAGGCATTTTCAATGAATTCCTCACAAAAAGATTTTAATTTTCGGTGTTTTCTTGTCGAAATCTATAGGATTGCATAAAAAAAACTTGAAAAAAAAGAGTTCTCCAAAACGAAATTCAACCAAAATTTTACATTAGAGAGTAAGTTTAATGGTGAAAGCGGTGACAAAACTTAAAAGAGAGAGAAATTTTAGTTCAATAGTGGGAAATACTTGAATAAAGTCTGATTCGTAATCTCGATTTAAAATGGTCAATTTTCGCTAAACTTAGTGCCACGTTTCCAGAAAACCGAGAAAAATGTTTTGAATTTTAAAGGGAACAGCGTGAACTCATTACATAAGAATAGCATACGTGCATGGATACAATTTTGTCTGGCCATTTTACTACTTGCATACGGTACATATGATGTGGTAATGCCATGTTTTCGGCAGTAATAATGTATCATTACTGTCAACATCTCGGAGACTGACTGACAGAAGAATAACTAATGAAAATCATACAGACTTCGGCTAGTTATGAGAAATCGTCGTCGATAAAAATCGGCGCGAATTAGCTCCCGCCGACTAAATACTTTTGCGACCAAGGCCCACAGATAGCGAGCCGTTGAAACTTTTCTACCTGAAGGCATTGTCGTTGAGCAGGAATTGCCCGGCACCGAATGAAGTCTTCCGCCGGAACTAATCTTTTTTATTCCCAAATCTCTGATTTTACCTCTGTCGTCGGAAGCGAGCAACTGCTCGACAAGTTGAAGCTCTAATTTCACAGCTCGATTAGTTTTGTCACGGGATGCCGGTAACCGGCGAGTAAAAAAAAAAATCAATGCCGATGGCTCTTCGACACTGGGAACGCAGCCCGGTCGTTGAAAAGAATTACAATTCGCTCTGGGTATCGCGATCGACTTAATGCGTCCATTTCGTTCACTGCGACGACGCGTCGAGTCGCAGTGTCAAATACTGAGAGCGACGAACGCAGGAAAAGGTAGAGAAAGGAAGCACCATTGCTTCGTTATCGTAATTTCCATATATCTTTCGCCGATAAACGTCAGGCCATCGAAGGAACGAGTCATCGACAAATGAGAACGGAGAATTCTTTATCTGGGCCAATGAAAGGGAGGGTTAGCGCTCGAAGGGAAGTCGATAGTTCGATAAGTCTCACGGCAACGGACCTGCTTTACGAAACCTTAACACGCAATCATAAGCTCCCTCTGCAGCCGCTATCCTGCTCTCGCTCGGACACTTGAGGGTCGAACTTTTATGGTGTTCGATCGGGCAAGACCAATCGGCGCCCCGTTTGATTTAGCGCCGTTCTATTTCTACACTCCACCAAACACACTGTCGATTTGATCAGGCGAATTTCTGCTTCGAATCGAGCCAACGAGATTTGCTTGGAGGAAGTCCGCGTGTTCGAAAATGATATACTTATATATAAATGTTCACGTTTACTGCAGGTCAGGATGCAATAATAAACTTGCTACTTCGCTGGCTTCCGTGTGTATAATCAAGTAATGCTAATTAGCTTTTCATTAGATTACATAAATGTTACGTTCTACGATGGCAAGTATTCTTGGAAATATTATTTATCCCGTATGCCAATAACCGGGTAACTGCATACCCACTTTCAATTTCTATTTGTAACCTCAATAGTTCTATTGATAAATTGCAAAATGATTGTAGATTTTTATGTTCTCGGATGATTATAGATTAATTTACATCTGAGGCATAAAAATATGCATTGAAACTATAAAGTGCAATATCGTTGAATATCGTTGAAAAGTTTGGATATTGTCATAAGGCTTAAAGGGTATTATTGTGATATAAATCGTTACAGTATTAACCGGACTACCGATGTTATGCGTTTATGACAAAAATAAAAGATCCCATCGCGGCCTGTTAAAATTATTCAACGAGAAAACACATTTTAGTCTAATGAGTAGTCTAATGAGAACCTCACATTTAATAAAATAGGGAGACGGTAGATATTGATTAAGTGATATTTTCAAAAGCTTAACTTTTATCTTACGCTCTTTTTTACGCACAAAATCCAAATTAGTGGGATACATGCTAGAGTGAAGAAAATTAAAAACTACAAAAACTTCATACTGACCACTGTTCTGAACTTTTGTCAAAACATTTGCTAAAGTGTGTGTAGCCGAAAACTACAAAGGCAGATTTTGTCGAATTTACGCCACAAATTCTTTTAAACGCAATGTCCGCCGGTCGCCACTTTTAGTACATGAATTTGATATAACTATTCGAGGTGCAGCGCCATTCTGAGGCAGCAGGTACACTGTGCCGACATATTACTTTCCGAAATTGAGCTAAATTCATTCCTAGCCTGGCACAATGTAATTTCATTGGCGGTCGCGAAGCACAGCCCGCGGCAAAAGAGTCGAGATCGATTTACCTTGGTTGCGTTCCGTAGTAAACACGCGATCAGTTTGGCCCACTCTCTGCACGAACAATTTCGAGCAAAGCGTTATGCCCGGAAAGTCCATGGAACTTTCAGCAGTGATATTCGCCTAACGCATAACTCGACGGCAACCGTAGATGACATATAGATATTATCACATAATCTTTGGAATTCATACCGTGGTATTAAATGAACAAGTTCTTTATGTATACTAACAAGGAGAAGACGCGATCATGGGGTCTCAGATTTTCTCGAAACTTTGCATATTGGTAGATTTCGATCTCCTGTTTATGAAAATGTAGCATTATAGGCGTCGATACTCAACAACTTTTGAGATACGTTAAGATTGGTGAAGTTAGTGTTTCTTTCATATTATGTTTCTTTTCAATAAAATTTGTATATTTTGTTTCCTATAGATATTCTGAGTGTATTTTTCATGTGCAAAATACAATTAATTAAAATAGATAAACTGAACAGAAAAAAAAAGAAAAAAGTGGAAAAAAAGGAAAAAGGGATTTGAACACTAGCCTTCCCGGTAATGAATCTGTACTTAACGACTTAACGGGTATAATGAAATTTAAATTGTAAATATCTCAAAAATTATTGAGTATCGACGCCTATAATGCTATATTTTCATAAACAGGAGAACGAAATCTACCGATATGCAAAGTTTCAACAAAATCTAAGACCCGATGACCGCATCTTCTTCTTGTAAGTTAGTAATTTCGACATCGAAACGAGACTTCATCATTAAAACTTAAAAGAAATACAATAAGTTCACTCGAGACAATTCGAAACACCATCTCCATTAAATTCTTTTGGACTTAACTGGAAGATATATTATGATAAAACTCTTGAAAAATCGTTATAAACATTGTCTTGCTATATTTAGTATATAGCAGTTTTAGTGTTGAATAATGTAACGTACATATAGAAGGGATTAAACAGTGGATCTTTTGCGCATTTTAGTAAGTCGAGAATAGTGTAACAGTGTTCTCAAATTCCTGTAATGTCTTCACAATGTTGTATTTAGCCTATTTTTGTCATAAATGCATAAAATTCGCAATGTAATAATGGCACACTGCAATTAGAAAATAAGACAACTAATACTGGTCAACAAAATTAAACTTCTTTTCGTCGCAGAGAATATTTAAATAAGAGCCATTGTTTTTGATACTGGTATAAGTCCATTCCTTCATACAGTGAGATATTTAAGGGTTTGTATTTGGAGTCATTAGCTATTATCCGCTGTAAAGACTGTGACTGCAGTGCACACTGAAGACGTAATAATTAATGCGATTACAAAGTTGTTTCAGTTATCATTATTAAGAATGAATTTGTTTCACTTTTAACAAAAACATCCCTGCTATAACATTTTACAGTTCAACTTCTTTTGATTAAATTATGTAGACATTGTACATCATTGATCGTGTGATTAAAATTATAAAAAGAGTATATTTATATCTGACTAAAACTACCATTGACTCATTTTTACCAAAAATGGATTTATGCCACTTTCAAAAACAACGGCTCATATGTCCTTATAGACTTTCGTGTGCAGAACACAAATCCGACGTGCATTGACAGCGCGTTGCGATGCGGTGCCCGAGCGCCTCTGACCGAACCTCGGTACATGCGGATTTATTTTCCTTTGTATCTCGAAAACGAAAAATGTTTTTGAAGCTCTAAAGACTGATTCGGAAAAGTGGAAGTCTGGGTTATCACTTGATGCAATCCAATTCTACAGTAGACTCCTATTTTTTCTGCGACATCGACAAATATTCCCAAAAATTCGTACGAGATGGCTGTTGCTTTTCCATATTAAACATTTATTACACTAATATATTTATCTATATTTATTTCTTTATATTTGTTACACTAATATTATTTTTAAAAGAATACCGTCATATTTGAGAGAGTCCACAGATTTTTTTACATAAAAATCGTTCGTCTAGCTTTTACGGCTGAAACAGAAAAAATTCGCAAAGTTGGATTTTTGCCTTTTTTTCAAAATCAAATTTCACAAAAACTGAAGCTGATGGCGACTGTCTCGGAATTTTTGTGAGTAGTTGTGTATATTTCTGTAACAGCAATCATACGTGGAGATGAGCGTTTTCTGGACTGAATGGGATTCAAATGTATTCTACGATGATGTTCGTTCGGCGCGAAACAGCTCACTGTTTTACGAGTTCATCCACGCCAGACGGCATTCAACGCATTTCGTTTCTCGAGGGTTGAATAATGGAGAAACGCAACGGAGATATCCCTATCGAAATTACACCTTGATGTTTTCGCAAAACTTTATTGTTCGCCTTCCCGAGGTATTCTCGTACGGAATGCTCGACGTTAATCATGGGATTACGTTCCTTTAAACGTTTCCGTTCTGTTACGCGAAACGAAAACATTTCTCCGTAATCACTTTTCCCGGTGAGTAATAGTATTATTACGCTTTGCGTAATTCTTCCTCAGCTTCCTGTCACGGCTTTGCAAATTCTGCCCGAAAACCGTGAAGATGGCGCACCATATTCGATTCTGCGTTATATTCGTTACCTGAGCTTGATTTTTGATATTAATGCAAACTATTAGAATGCACAGTAACTATTGTTTAGAAAGTATTAATCCTACCTCACTGGTGTTTGGAATAAACAATACAATGCAACAAGAGAAAAGTCTCGAAGAGACAATTTAAATACAAGAAACAGTAAACGACATTACATTTTTTATTATTGCATTTTTTAGAGCTATCAAAAGCGGTCGTGAAATTTTATATTAGAAATGATGAAAGTGTCCCATAGGATCATACCTTACAGCAACTCCTAATGCACCTCATTGTTCACAAGCTAAGTCACTAACGAGCACTTCAGCCACACTACAGGGTGTTCACGCTATCGCTAGCCAGCGTTTTTCTTGCAAATAATAAATATTAGAAAAAAATTAAAAAGGAAAAAGTAATACTGTTTTTTGCAAGCGATGTAATGGCATATGTAATTTGTTTGTATTTGCACTATTTTCATAGAAATGTCGGTTACCTCCAACTTTTTTAAATGGAATGCTATATATTTTTTCATACCATATGAAGGCGTGCGTCAAGACAAATTCATTCGTATACGACACAATGACTTTCAAGGTCAGACATAGAAGAAACATTTTGAACATTTCGTACTAATGCGTTCACTAGTATACTTTATTGACGAGGCTATAGTAAATGTTCAATAGGACTTTCTTGTGCATGACTGCATATCTCGGTTCTATTAATTACATTCTTGTTAGCTTCTTCTAACGTTGTCCGAAATATTAATGCACATGATTGCGTTAGTTTCCTTTGCAAGTCGTTTACATGTCTAGGCGTTGTGTATCGTGAATATCTTTACGAAATATTACGTACGGAATATTCAAAATTTTCCTGCCATTTCTGACCTTGGAAGACCTTGAAGGTCATTGTGTTGTATACGAATAAATTTGTCTTGATACACGCCTTCATATGATATAAAAAAATATATAGCATTTCACTTAAAAAATTGAAGGTCACCTTCATTTCTAAGAAAATATCGCAAACACAGGAAAATTACATACACCATTACGTCACTTACAAAAAGCAGTATTACTTTTTCCTCTTCCTTTTTTTTTCTAATATTTATTATTTGCAAGAAAACGTTGGCTAGTAACAGCGTGAACACTCTGTATATTGTTCCCCAATTTTGTACGACTCGCTAAAAAAAAATTAAGTAATTAAAATACGTTTATGCTATTTGCGCGATCAAGAGGCTTAAATAGGTATCAATATTACTTAAATCAGTGTATACAATGTATACACAAACAGGTGCACACGATATTGAAAAGCGTGAAGTGTGCAGGGTACATTGCTTATTCGACGTCCAGTGGAATTTAATCACATCGCACGATCGAGCTGGCTCATACTATGATGAATATTAAAAATGTATTCCCCGAAGCTTTGCATCAAATAATCCCTCTCCCGCCCCCCCCCCGTCCTCCCTCGTCGCGTGTCCCGTGTATTCGATCCCAGCCCCACGAAAATTTGGATATCCTACATATTTAACCTGCAATGTTCACGATATAAAGGAACCCTCGACACTCGATTTGCTTCCAGGTAATTAAAACCATACAACAAACAGCACTCTCTGCTCGTATATATGTGCTTTCAAACGGGCGATTATTTCACAGACGTTTCGAAATCGGTGGCACATTTCAATGGGCTCGTGTTTAAAATTAAACACGATTATACCACGATGTCCCATTGAGACGAAAGATCTGCTTCGCGACGCGTTGCTGAAACTCGACGAAAAAAGACGAGCAAAATATTGCAGCGTGTGCAGCGAGTATCCGCGCGTAACAGAAAATTTCGTTTAACGTGTACCTGACGTCAAACAACATTTTTCACTTATTCATACCCTTTGTTGCCATTTGCACTTTGTAACGCCCAGCGAGAGTGAGCAGCCGGAAGGTCACAAAACATTCGCGTTTCCATCGGAAACGAGTCGCGGGATCATTTAGATGCTTTGTTGTTGGTGAACTTTTTGCAATTGGCCATTGAAATTTGAACCGCAAAGAACATTGAGACACAACGTGCGCAGGAAAATAGCACGCGCGACACGCGCGGCTGAAATATCCACCCATAAACGCCGTAAACGCTCCGGACACGATTACATTCACTGATCACCGGTTTTGTGGAAATCGCAGGTAAACCGAAACTTCAGCGCGGTTCAACCTTTTTTGGTGGTACTTTCCGCTGTTTACCAGTTATTCGAACGCGACCAGAACTGATGAAAAATCACCGAAACCTGTGAACCAATATCGATTCTGAAATGATTCCAGAACGAAAATCAAAAGTGAATGTTGCAATGCAGTAATGGTTTAATTTAGTCTGCCTACCACTGTTCAGCAGTAATTCAAACGGAATTAGAACGATAAAAAGTTACCGAAAGATCCCAAAAGAATAATTAAAAGTGAATTTTGCAAGGGAGTCATGGTGAAAACTATCAGTCAGTGGTTCTTACATACAAAAGAAATCAAGAATTGATGTTCAGATGTTGGACTTACTTTTACAACTGTCGAACAAGAATCTTACTGAAATGTACTTATTTTTATTTTTATTTTCTCTAAGACACTTCGACGCGGTCTTCGGCTATAAAAAGATTTGAATTGTCTAACACAGGGATGGGCATTTTTGTCTCAATTGAGACAAACCGTCCCCACCATAGCACCCACTGTCCCCCACTATCATCCGCCGTTACCATACGGGAAGGAAGTGCTTTGCCCGTGGCGAACAATGCGCAGCCCTGGCGCATGAAAGAGAGGTTAGTAGGAGAAGCAGGCGTTTGAGGGGCCCCTACCGTGCCCATCCCTGGTGTCTAACATATCTTTTTGCGGACATCGGTACATGATTTAATAGAAACGATATGGCGTATAAAACAATGAATCCAGTAAAGTTTATCAATACAATGATCTTTAGAGAAAGAACATGTGAAGGATCAACCTACTTAACTTCTCGAGAATTGTTACGATAACTGTATCCAAGTAATAATGTTATCTTCTGCGATTGCACAGGACACTAAACGGCGATGCATCTTAATTACTTGTAACTTTAGAAATTATCCAATAGGTAAGCGTGGTGTCTAGGGCCTATGATAGAATTATAAGGCCTATACAAAATTTGTAGGGCTCGCGAAAATGAAGTCATCAGAACGTTGCAAGTATACGGACCAATTGTTTAACCCACGAAACGTATAAAAAAACTTCCTCCATTAATCCAAATTGTGAAACCTTCGAATCTCTAAAGATTAAAGGATTCGTATTAAAGGGTGGCGAAGGAGGCAGCACTGAATACATGAAGTTACCCAATTTCTTCTGGTGCTGGCACAGCTAATCGAGTCTGCATTAGCGTGAAAATCTTCCACGAGTCTCCATGCAAACGCACTTCGAGTTCTCCCACTGTCAAAGGAACCTCAAGTGACTCAACTTTCTCGGGTGTCAGCGTGGCGCGACGCGCAGTGAGTGAAAAATCGATTTTCATACCATTATAAATTAGAAAAAAATTCATGTTATTCGAGGAAAAATTAATTGTGTCATAATACGGTAAACTCCATTTTCTAATATTTCACCAAGAGGTCTTATGATTCCGTAACTTTTATTCATGGTACTGAAAAATCTTACTTTGGAGTATGTAGTTAGATTAGTTATATAATTTATCATATACAGGGTGTCCCATGTAACAGTTTTCACGATTTTTTATGTACTTGCGATAATCTGACAAAAAATATTTTCAACAAAAGTTGATCAGTTTTCGATTGGCTATATATTGCAATAAAAAAGTTCGAAAAACATTTTTTTTATAGTATTGTCAAGGTCACCTTCATTTTTTTAAATGGCACTTTGTATTTTTGACTTAGCAGTATTATAGCCCGTGTCAAGACGAATTCAACGACCTAGTATACCATGACATTGGGATGACAATGAAGGCGAAGAAATGAAAATGTCAACACAACATGATAATCTGCTTGAATGGGTGGTAATAACTTGTGTTTATTATTAATACTTGAAATTACATTCAATTTTTATGTGGTCATTTACAGTCAATAGTTTATGCTGTTCCAATACGAAATAAGGAACATTTAAAGCAGCGAATCCGTACAGCATGCGAAGAACTTCGCTACAACAGTATCGTAAGAGCAACCAATGCAAATTTACTACGAAGAACGGAATTGTGCCTACAATAAAACTGATCTCAATTCGAACATTTGTTGTGACTTTTTTACGAAATCGTTTGCGTTCATTTAGTCAAGGTTTCCGAATTGAATGTAATTTCGAGTATTAATAATAAACACAAGTTATTACCACCCATTCAAGCAGATTATCATGTTGTGTTGACATTTCCATTTCTTCGCCTTCAAGGTCATCCCAATGTCATGGTATACTAGGTCGTTGAATTCGTCTTGACACGGGCTATAATACTGTTAAGTTAAAAATACAAAGTGCCATTTAAAAAAATGAAGGTGACCTTGACAATACTATGAAAAAAATGTTTTTCGAACTTTCTTTATTACAATATATAGCCAATCGAAAACTGATCAACTTTTGTTGAAAATATTTTTTGTCAGATTATCGCAAGTACATAAAAAATCGTGAAAACTATTACATGGGACACCCTGTATATCTCGAACGTATTAGGCACATAAATTGGGATAAGATGTTAATAACTTGGAATTACGTCTTAACAAAACCTTCAATTTCTTCTAAACTTTTAAAGAGTTGCAACCATTTGCGATGAATGTAAATGATACCATATAAAGGAACACACCTTCGTTTCCTAAAAACTGAATGAATTGAGTGCTACATATCAAACTCTACCTGTGAGGTGTCTCGTCTTGTGGGATTGGAAAATTTGGCAAGAACAAGCTTCGACGTAACGTCTTTATTTAACAAAACTTATAACTAAACTAATCGGATAAGCTAATGCTCTACGCGGTACGACTTTATCTCGCACGGTATACACTACTTCTTCGGCTGGACTTCGTCGTTCTTAATCTACGCTAGACTTCGCTGTTTTTGACTTGACTGTCCTAACTCTACTCTCGGAATCCCTCGACTTCGCTGCTTCCACTCCCCCCTTCACCTCACACACTCTCTCTCTCTCTCACTCCTTCGCTCTCTCTTTCTTTCTTGACCAAAGCGTTACGCGAAAAGGTAAACAAACACGGAGGCCTGTATCGGGACACCTGCAGACGCTCGTGAACTCGCTGAACACCTGCGACTCAGGCGATCCTACAGTATCTACCTCTGAATGACACCCTACGTTTCTTATTCGCCCTCTAACTCGACAGCAGAGAAACAAAACACTATCACGGAAATAGCCTATATCTTAATTAGCCTGAAAAATTCGAAAAAGCTGAAATCAGGAGAAATGGTATTAAAATTGGCGGGAGTAGAATGGGTGTGCGAGGATCCATCGGAAAATTCAAATATTCGCCGTGGTTGGGCATAGGTAGGCGCTAGAACGCAGCTGCTGGCCGGGAATTAACTTCGTCCTGTGAAGTATTATCGAGCGTCGCGTGCATCCCGCCGTCTCGAAAAGCGGCGGGGGTAGCTAGCCCCGAGGTTTTTATCTGTGGTGGTGAAAAGTTGCGGCGATGATGATGGCAGCAGCGGCGTTGGTGGCGACGACGACGGTGGCGGTGGTGACGGTGATGACGGTCGATGGTGTTGGAAGGCTGATATCGGTGGTGAATACCGGTGCTGGCGGCGCGGCGTTGGAATTTTCCTTGCTTCCATCACCGTGGGAAAAGGCAAAGAGTAAAAGCAAACAGGGGCAGTCTAGCAGCCCCGGAGCAGCCCATCTGTCCCCTCTTTCCCTCCGTGGCGCTCTCTCCGCCTCCAGTTCGCCTCTCCTTCCTGTTTTCCCGCCGCTGGCGCATCGGAATCTGTGCCAATGGATGCTGCCGCGTCCGCTGCTCTTATTCGATCGCGAACGGCCGAAAAATGTGAAAAATTTCTATTAAGGGATTCCAATAGGGTTTCGCGGGTGCCGGGGCACATAAAACATAATATTATTTCCGGCGGTTGGCGCGCCGGCGCGAGAATTCAATTTAGCCGTGGCGCACATAATATAGTGCTCCTCCTTGTACGTTCATGGCGGAGCTCGAAAGTCGTCGCTCGCTTCTTACCCTCTTCGCCTTTATGCCCCGCTGCCCCTAAAATCCTCGCCATCCTCCTGCCACAGAAACCCAATGTGCCGCGCCGAGTCGCGATAGAGTACGAAATAGATCGAGACTTAAGAACGAATCGCCCCGCCTTTAATCCAGAAAGGATTCAATCGTTTCGACCGCGAATGCTGCCGAAGGAGAGAACGACTGTTTAATGCCAATCGTGCGAGCCTCCGAATTCCTATCCACCTCGTCCAACCACGCCTACGCTCGGCCCTCTTCAATTGCCCGCTCTATCTCTTGCTTAACTCTCTAGAATTTCGCCCACGCCCGCAAAGTACCGCCCGTAACCCGAAGAAAATCGTAGACTCATCGCACTGCGAGTACTAGAACGAAGACTGGGCTGATTTTGAGATACCGAGGACACTCTATGTTGTTTCTGTACCTCGGCATATGTTTCGACAATTATTGGTAATTAACCTTTAGTCGGCTGTGATGACCGCGAACCAATGTAGGGGCGAGAGACAAACTTGGGAAGTTTACGTATCGTTTTGATTGTATACAGGGTGCGCCAAAATGGGTGGTACCAATTAGGTCAGGGAGATAGTATAGCCAAAACTAAGAGGGTTCATTTTCGAGAAAAATGGATTTGAAGATTTATCAAATACGTGTTCTATTGAATAGAAATCAGTCGAAGCGATCATGAACTGTCGATTCTACTTCTTGTCAATACCAATCTATGAGAACGAGACGAGTTTTTAAATCCAATTTCCTCGGAAATGGAGTCTCTAACTCAATTTTGTTATTCTTGTTTTTCGTTTTATCTGTAGCTGTGCTATCTCCCTGACCTAATTTGTACTACCCCCTTTGGCCCACCCTGTATAAATATGTATACAATATATATTTTTCGTACAGAGAATTCAAGTTTCCTATGGGTAAATGCCGGCCCTCTAGAAGTTACCCTGATACGTTTTTTGAGTCTTTACCACCCCATTCACGTTGTCTTATCTTTAACCCGTCAATAACGAGACCCGATTCTTGATCTTTTTCTGTCATTGTGAAATGTACGTTTTGTGTAATGTTGCAGATGTTACTATCACAGTTTACTATGCTGTAAATAAACAATAATGAATAAATGTTTTTAATGTGTTTAATAGTCTGGCCGGAAGTAATAACTTTTGAAACATTCGTTAGCATTTAACCTTTTAGCAAACGAAGAAAGGAGAATTCAGCTTACTACAATGAAGTAGATACGCAGCTTCAGACAGTTTAAAAAAAGGCATATTCGATTAGACATTCGATTCGAGATTACCCATTCGATAGTCTGTCCACTCTATCAGGACTGTTTCGGTTAGAGGCAGCAATCGATCACTTGGCTAGTTACAACAAATAGGATTAACGGTAATCAGGACATTCTAGTTAACAGTCAAGCACTCAGGATCGAACTTTGTTACAGTCATTAACAAACGGTTTGAAACTCAAATGTCTAGTATCTTGCTAAATACTCTGACTTGCGCAAAGGACTTTATAACCTCCTATATAGTTCAACATGGCGACTCTGATATCCGGTGCAACCGTGGTCCCAGGTATGCGTGCTGTTACCTTCAACGAACATGGCGCTTGTCCCATGCCATAGATGGACGTGACGTTTAGCAACGGAACGCTCGCCATACGCGGTCTTCCCTGCGGCCTACGCAACACCGGACAGCCCGGACTGTTGAATCATCAGCGCTTAATAATTCGGAGTCACCGAGCTCATTTGCGAACTTGTTTAATGCACCCGGTGCATTCGTCAGTGGCGTGAAATCGTTGACAAAATGCTCCCAGTAGTAGTAGCACAGCGAGGAATAATTAGCCTCTGTGTTCGCAGTTACAACTTAATGGGCGTGGAAAACATTATAATGCTGGTTCCCCTTAAATCGAAATAGCCTGGAGGACGAACATTAAAGTTAGTGATGCTTGCACTAAATCTCCCAGGCGAAGTTAAAGGAAAGCGAACGAACAAATAAGAAGTATCTTCCACTTAATTCCATTCATCAAATACGAATAGGTGTTGAAATAAAAGCAGAGTACCCCGTGTTACCAATAAGAGAATATCGCACGTATGATTATTCTCTATTGTAGTCATTAATGTGCTTAGGGATGTGCTGGTTAACCTCGGACAGTGGAAATCAGTGAATCGATACTTAGATATAATTAAATCAACATAATTTAACTTATAAATTTATAGAAAGATTTAAGGATATTTTTGCGACATTGAGCTATCCTATGAAACGTAGAATAAACGTAAAAATAATCCTATTTATATTATTCCGAAAGATAGTGCTTGGGAAGCACTTGGGTTTATTCACAGGTTTCAGATGTTCCGGTGCAAGTTGTGGGCTTTAAAAGAAATTAGGATGTCAAATGACAGGGTGAAAGCATTGAGTTACTATCTCCTGATAAAGGTATTCGCACTCGAAGGCTTCAACAGTGAAAGTTGTTACACACATATTTACAGTGGTTTAAATATCTCCCAATCGAGAGCGTATGGCAAAGTCGAGAGTCTGCTAACTGGGGATTAGGTACTGATGATCTACTAAGAGAGTTTGTGAGACGTACCGTAGAATTACTAACAGTAGAGTTTTGCAGGATCACTGTGATCCTTAAATACCAACCAATTTCAAGGAGGTCTAAAGTCTGAAGCAGCTTAACTGCACAGAGACCACATTATGTATTATTTACGCATCTCGGGGCTACGAACCGAATGAAGTAGCGGCAAGTTCGAGAGCCGGGCAAACGTACTACTGGGAATCGGAGCCATTAACCTTGCTTCGAAGCGACCCTGCGGCTTACGCACCACTAAATAATTCCGGAGCACATCGAAGGACCCCGAGGATCGGCACCGAGGTTATCAAGACCAAGATCTTCGAAACGTTCTGCTGGGGTGATCCTCCGTTTGATGATATTGTCACACCCTCGCCGCTAATCTTTCATTTTACCGTCCCATTTGCTCGACCAATTTCTGCTCGAACGAGGAGGACTCGACGAAATTTACTGTGACTTCTTCTCTCAGCCTTCAGAGATCTTTCAATAGATTCCTTCTCGATTCTCATTTTCGTCGTTGCTTCCATAACACTGTCCCTCGAACGTGCCATTTAAGCGAAGAGTTTGAATCAACGCGCGATACGAGTTTGAATACGAAAACACAAAGAGCGTTCAGCTTAAAATTTACAAAGATACTGCAGACGTTTATACTCCAGGATGTTTTTCCATTCTACTTTTCGTCGTCAATTAATACCTCTTTCACTCGGTCTTATATTCTGGATTTTCTTTAAATCGCGTACATCAATTTTATTTCGTACATGTATGCAATAAAAGTCACGCGAAATTCATTGTAATAAAAAAAATTCACCGCTACTAGGCAGTAGACGTATTGTATTTAAGAACTGTCTTATGTAACTTGTAAAATTTGTCTGCGCCAATTGCAAGAAGCGGGGCAAAACTAATATTCGTGTCTTCTTTTAAGAACTTCTATACGTTGAAATGATATTCTTAAATACTTTTAATGTTTCTACTATTTTATGTTTCACCTCCTGATGTTTATCATGAACGCATAAGGATGCATCGATGTAATGAAAGATGTAATGCTTAGAGTAGCTACAGTGTTTGAAGATGCATTACTAACCTGGATAATTTGTAAATATATTAAATAGTTTTCTCATTGCGAATACAACTGTGCGTATCATTATTGTCAAATGAAAATGAAGTCAACATCAGTAGTATAAGAGAAATGCCAATTTAAAAGTTTAAAATTTTGTACTGACACCACTACTCTGAAGCATCGTTCTCCTACAATATCGTCATACCTTTGTAATTTCAATAAAATTCAGTATAAAATTTTGAGGAAGCATGTTAATGTTCTGACCTGTTAGAAAATTCCCACTTAACGTAAGATTTGTAGGATCTAAGAAAGCTAGGGACCCGGTGAGTGAATATGAAAGGATTGGAACCGACCAGAGCCCCCCAAGACCAGATCGGGACCAAATCACACCTTTTCTGCATTTCCCTGCAAGTTTGACCTTGAATGACCTTGAGTCATAGGTAATTCAACTCATCTTAAACCGCCTTATTTGATGGTGGATAAAAAAACATATCATTCCATTTAAAAAAAGGAAGTTGACCTTCACCTCACCTTGGAGTATCCACCGGGAAAAATAAAAGTCCCACCAAATGATGCCCCCCTTCGGTACTGAACAACTTTCGTCTGGAACATTTTTGCGTATAATCAATTTTTTTGAGATATTCGTCTGTGACGCTTTATAATTTCCACCATCTATAGACAATCCAAATAATAACAACGTATCAGGCCATAAGATCCAGTCAATCTTTTCCAGGCTATTATTCTTAACGGACGAGTCACTCTTATCTCGTCTCGTTCGTGGCGTCCATTCGAACAAAGCGCACACTTTCTGATTTGATTTCCCCGTTTCGCAGCTCCTCGTCACCGTCGACGCTTCTTTCAATTCCCACATACATACTTTCCTTCGCGGTTCTCCGCTTGTAAATTGCGCGCTATGGTTTCCCCTTTCCACAAGACGCAACAAATAACAGCGGAAGTTTAGCAAAAAATTTCTTGCAAAACCGACCGAGCGACGATTCTACGTCCCTCTGCGATTCGCGCGGAACAATGTTCGTAAATCTGTAAATTTTTCAGCGTTCTCTCAACCGTTCTCACCTCACGTCGAGCACTGGCACGGCGCGGCGGTGTCCGGGTCCACGAGAACGATAAAAGATGCCGTAAACGGGCCGTACACGCGCCGTAGAACCTTTAAAGCGTTATTCCGCCGAAATTCTTTCTTCAGACTTCAACGGTTATCGTAAGCAAACGAGTATAACATCCTCTGCAAACGTGAAGATCTACGTCAGCTACGCTTTTTTCAATCGCACTTCCGGTTCCGTAACGCTAAACGTACCTAGCACTAAAAGTTACCTTTCAGAAATAATATCTCGTATGTTTAGATTCTATGGAATTTTGATTATAACAGATGATTAATAAGCACATTTATTCCATTGTTTTCCATGACTGCATTCTTTTAGTTTCAATAATTATAAAATAAAATACCGGTCATTCGATCATAGTAAGTTTGATATCACCGTTGACACTCTTCATTATCATATTATCCTGCTTCTACCTGAGGCAACATATTTTTGTTTTTATGTAAGAGTTCAATTATATTTTGAACTGGTATCGTATATTCTATGCATGATAGCGAATGTATAGCTCAATCGAATATCTATTATAAAACGACCAAGAAAAGAATATATTGTTTGGTGTCATTTATAAGCATCGATGAAGTCGTTAGATAAAATTGATCGTTTTATGAAAAAAGGCCGATGTCTCTTACGTTTGTTTATCTGATAACACACGTACACTTGGAAACATAGAATCATTTTGTTAGGAAAAGTAATGAAATGTCGCAATGGAAGTCTGCATGGAATTCTTTTTCAGCAAGCAAGAACTGCAGCATTAGATTGTACAATACTTAGCAGAGATTAAGCAGATACCCACTACAATCCTACTTTGTAATTCTACTGGCTGGCTTATGAATTTTTTTCTGGAAAAAAAATATAAAAACTGTAGGATCAAAGACGATAAATATAAAAATATATAATTTAACACAAAAAATCACAACTGATACAATAAATTAAACTTTTAAACAACTTATCACGTCTAAATCTCCGTCTGAGATTTTACAATTTTCGTCTCGGATCATTCACGTCGTACTTTTATCTATTCAGAAAACCGCAATCGATAATATTGTTTTTAACAGATCGTCGCGTCGTTACCGCTACTATCATCGTAGTAATCGGCGGTATTCGGTACGGTAATTTGGTACAGTATCATTCCTACACTCCCTACAAAACATTAGCACAACTTCGTGCCACATTCAAACAAGTTAAACGAACTTAAGGATTAAACGAGCGAGCTGATGAATGACCCTACAAAATAAGTACACGCGGGAAAAGGAGATTATCGTTCTCGCCGGCATTAATCTGTAATTTTCTTTCCAACGGAGATAGTCTTCTGTGAATAAAAAATGTAAGGCGAGATAATTGTCGAGACGCGCATGTACAGTATGCTTTCGAATTATTTCTTTCAGAAACGACACGGCGCGGCGTGACAGCGCCAGGAAAAAGAGAATGGTCGCGTTTCGGGCTTCCAATTAAAGTACCTGACCATTAAATTTATGAAACCCGGGGCGCCTTATGTGAGAATTCCGGGAGCACGTCACGTGAATTTTTCCTGAATGATTCAAGGGAACGCTTTTTTTAAATACGCACTCGACGGGAGAAGTGTGTTTTAAATTCTTCTTAATCATCGTACGCTTTCGCAACGGACCTTTCATAACAGACAAAATACTATGTACTCTCTGTGTGCTTTTAGCCGGGGAGGCACTGTACCCTTCAGTTTCGAGTGAATGTCCTTTATGCGGTGTTTCAGCGAGCACGAGCCCGAGGACCGTTGATATGCAACGAACGTCTGAACAGGATTTTGGCCCGCGGTAGCGTTTATATTTTATATGTACGTGAAGTTTCTACCGGCTGGCAGCTGCTTTCACGCTTCTGGTCATGATTTTCGAAAACGAGCTGTACCGGGCCCATTATGCACAAATTCGCTGGAGATATTGACGAACGGCTTTCGCAACCGAAAAGCAAATTTTCTAATGACTATTTACCATGCCGAATTCATCGCGATCCCGTTCGGATTAAAAGCACTTTTCAACGCGACGCGACGTCACAGGCAAGCAATGATCCCTGATCGAGTTTCAGTCCGTCAATGGAATACCATTATCAATGTTAGATTGAAAATAATGGATTTTATACAGGGTCCAGCGGTAAGTAATATTACAACGTTCAAACTAATGATCTCTATTTCATGTATACAGTGTAAATAAACGAATCCGAATCGTAATCCGATTCCATTTTGATTGGAAAACAAAAAGGCGTCAGTTGTTGGTCTCGAACACAGAGTTACCAGATGCAGAGGAAAAGTGTAAGTATTTAGTATTGAGTAGTAGAGGAGAGAAATAACGATATATGTATACATATGTCTATTGGCGACATGTCGCGACGGTCATTATTAATCCGCGACTGTTGGAAATGAATAAATCCACAAGAGTGTTTCCACGTATTCTGTATCTAATGTTTAATTTATAATATAATAAAACTGCGAATATAGTTCGACTGTATAGCCGTATGTGAAAGACTACTTCTTAAGATGCGCTCAGGCTAGTTGCTATTACGGGACTGACGACGGGACTGACGACGGCCCTAACTTAACGCCCCCCCCCTGGGCCCTTCTGTCTCTGGGAATAACCTCAGGGTCCGCTCTAGGGGCGGGCAACGCGGACATTTGTCCGGGGCGCCATTTTGGCTTTATTTATAAAAAATATATATATATATATTCTTAAATGACGGCAATTTATCTTTTTGTCCGGAGCGACGTAACCGGTAGAGCGGGCGCTGAATAACCTCCACTTAAGCTTACGCACTTATACTAAGACGCATGGTATCGTTGCATTCCCACAGCGACGATGTCAGAACCCATACATCTTTGACGATGTCTTATTAATGAAGTCGAAGAATAAGTATCATAATCCGTCACATGGTGCGCACAAGTCGCATTATTGTAAATACCGGTTGTCTGACTAACTTTCTTACAAGGTGATAGTATTCTTAATGCTATTTTTAATGCAGCGCGAAGTGTCAAAAGGACAAATTATTTTTTTCGTGGAACTGGGGACACGTACTATGGTGGGAATCATTATTTCCTCAAGGTCATTTTTGTCGAAATATCAAGGTCATCGATGTTTTTTGGTATGTAACTACATGTTCTTATTATTATTACCTGTAGCTGAGGTCTAGACGAAACCAATAACCTACAATGTAGTGACCTTCGCGTGATCTTGATTACGAAACATTTACAAATTGTGGACACTCGATATGAATAATGGAATAGCTACAACAGAGGGACTTGCGAAGAAGAATATATCATAATGCTGCTGTGACATCACAAATGCTAACTGAAAAATGTTTCGAAGTTAACAGGAATAATTTTGAACATTTATTATAATAAATTCTTCGTGTTAAGTAAAAGGAAAATTAGACTAAATTGCTATATTACACTGATCGGCTTCTGAACTCTTAAATTATTAAGATTGTAAAATTCCTTCCAAAAGGGATCACTGAATAAATAGTGTCTTGCTAGTTTTATAAGGTAATACGTATTAGTGTTTAGTAGTTTTAGACTTAGTTCTCCAAGAAATATAAATTCGGACAAACATTTCTTCTCGGAGAACATTTCGAAAATGATAATTTAATTTCTAAAATTTAGAGCACATGCTAATAAGTACATTGGCACAGCGCGTATTCGTGAGCAAGATTAACTATAACGCATTAGCGAAATTCGACTGTATTTAAACCCTTTGTACCGATCAACGGTATCAGTAGATCCTCCATGGCCAGAAATTGATATAGTGAGGACTAATCCCCAGCGCCGATAGTGATTGCGCTATTGAGTTTAGTTCCCACGAATGGCCGATTTTGATCGCCCATAACGGTTTAAACCTCCTGGATAATTTAGCCTGAGTTATGGATAATTTATTGATGGTAATGTGATTCGGAATACACCATGATAACTGATAACTGTTAGTGCATTAAATTATTATGGTTTGAAACAAGGAGTGAAATGTTGGCGCGCGAGGCTTAAACGTTTCTAATAAAACTTACTTTAATAGGCAATTATAATTGGTTATTTAAACTTGATTTATCGATCAACGGAAATTAGAATACGACATCGCCATACACGTTATAGGGTTAAGAGAAAAGATTCGTTTGTGTGTTAAGAGTAAACAATTTGTTCGAATTATACAGGGTGAGTCACCTAACGTTTGCACCTCAAATATCTTTGTTGTTCCTAAAGATACGTAAAATATGGTAAGGACAAAGTTGAATGGTACAATGGGGCTGACACGATGCCAAAAAAATTTTGTTTTTATGTCATTTTTGCAGAGATATCAAGGTCACCTTGACTTTTTTAAATGGAACCACCCTGTTTTAAACACCTACAATGATATTCCCTTTCATTGCGAATTCAGTGACTATAATTACTCAAGGTCATTCAAGGTCGCGGACAGAGATAACGTATAAGATTTAACATCGATACATGCCTGTAAACGGGCTTTGAAGGAATGTTGAACTCTGTCCGTGACCTTGAATGACCTTGAGTAATTATAGTCACTGAATTCGTAATGAAAGGGACTATCATTATACGTGTTAAAAAAGGGCGATTCCACTTTAAAAAATGAAGGTGTCCTTGAAAATCTCTAAAAAAATGACATAAAAACAAAAATTTTCTTGGTATCGTGTGAGCTCCACTGAACCATTCAACTTTGTCCTTCAGACATTTGACGTACCTTTAAAGACAACAAAGATATTTGAAGTGGCAATAGTTGGTGCCTCACCCTGCAATGATAGTCCCTTTCATTACGAATTCAGAGACTATAATTACTCAAGGTCATTCATGGTCACGGACAGATTTCAACATTCCTTCAAAGCCCATTTACAGGCATGTATCGATGTTAAATCTTATACGTTATCTCCGTTCGTGACCTTGAATGACCTTGAATAATTATAGTCACTGAAATCTTAATGAAAGGGACTATCATTGTACGTGTTTAAGAAAGGGTGGTTCCATTTAAAAAAGTCAAGGTGACCTTGATGTCTAAAAAAATAACAAAAATAAAATTTTTTTGGCATCGTGTCAGCCCCATTGTACCATTGAACTTTGTCCTTACCATATTTTACGTATCTTTAGAAACAACAAAGATATTTGAGGTGCAAACGTTAAGTGACTCACTCTGTATAATCACCTGTTAGTGATGCGACTAGTTTAACACTTATGTTAATACTAAACATGTTTTATAATATTCAACTTTGCTATTTATCGATAAGGACTGATCAACAAATTTTTAAAAGAAACTGATACTGGGTATCTGGGTATCGGAGTATTGACAACAGTTAAAATTAAACAAGACATAGAATTTTAACACTTTCGCGATGATGAACGTAGTCCTACGTCATTTAAAAGCTTTAGCAATTATATACCGTATTCAGTTAAACACTATATCCGACTAACGTCCGTCGCGAAAGTGTTAAAAAACGAAAGTGTCAATAAAGTGGGGGTCTTTCTATTTTCTTGCGTTTCCATTCTGTTACCAATTTGTTTACCTAAAACTCACAATTGTGTTAATTCGCAAATGCTACGGGACACCCTCATGAGGTCGAAAGTGATTGAAAGGAAACCAGGAAGACATGGAGCGTTAAATAACAATAGTAACCTTAAGATATAGACAGTCGACCAAAAGGTCATTCCGTAGTCACGTCTTGTTATCCTTCGACTAGATTTGGCGAGGAAAAGTAGATCCCTGAGATCGTCCCAAGTAGCTTTTCCCTGACCGGAAAGGAATATCGACTTCCGATAAAAGGAAATCGTGCTTCGAGTATCTTTCGCCCCGATGTAAACGATTCGAATTTCAAAGGACAATCCTCGGACGAAAAATCTTGTAGCTTATGCGAACACCGTTCCTCTAACCTCCAAGCCTAAGCCATAAGTATAAATATAAAAATTGTTTCGCTCCTAATATCTGTATTTTTATCGTATTCAAATCTTAAAACTTTATCTAATCCAATCACCAAATTTTAATTTGATCGTAACTCTCGCTTTATTTCCACAAATTATTTTGTAAAGTCTAGAATGAAGGAGAAAATTTATTTCGTTGAAAGAAAATTCCCTTCAGGTGAAAATGAAATAGAAACGTTGTTAGTATTTATTAATGTCAACGTTCTCTTGTATTTTGAAAAAATTTCGACATAATATAATTGTATAAAAATCTGCAGACTGCTGATGGCTTACAATAAAATGATCAATTCAGTCGTTTCCACTCGAAATTTATACAAATGCGGAAGATCCTCATTATGGGGGAGGCTGCGTTTTGTGTAATAAAATGCGCTGAATGTTTCACTTGTGAAAACTTCAAAATTCACACATTGAAAGCACACCAATGCTCATAAATATCACACAAAACCACAGCAATTTATTTAATGATACAAAAATAGAGGAGACAAAGTTTATCATAACAGTGGTTTTGTAAAATTGTAAAATTGATTATCCTATATATATTCGTACACTCTTAAAAAGACGATAATTTTTTTAATATTGGCCCCAACGACTTGGATATTTTTTTGAGAAGTTACAATAACTAGTTTACTGCATGACATGAACAAATTTTTGAAAAATTGGCATAAATTTACAAAACATATTTTTAAAACTTTTTGAATATAGGTCCACATAAAAACTTGTAAAACACAACTTCTAGTATTTTCTCTGCAATTCCGACCAATTGCAATTTTTTCAAAATTTTTTCCCGCCATATAGTAAGCTAATTATTGTTACTTCTCAAACACATTCAAGTCGTAGACCAATATTAAAAGACTTGTCTTTTTAAAAGTGTGCAAATCTTTACGGGAGTCACCGTATGACCGACGTGTGCCTGAAATGTTAAAAATTATAGTGATTTGGTTACTGAGGTGATAATTCGAAAGAATAAAGGGAAACTTTTAATTCCCACCAGAATTTGACGTATTATATAATAGATATAACTAGTATGTATAACGATTTCAACAAGTGAAGTAAATCACGTTCTGGGCCCCTCTCGAAACACCTCGCCAGCTCCACACACCGCTTTTGGATTCCACCCCCGCCCCTTCGTGCTTTACAATTACAGTAGTTTTATGAGTTCCAGCCGCTCCCGCTCCCGGTAGACTTCTGCCAACTTGTGATTGCGCAAGTTTCTGGTTTATGAGCGCGGACCACCAGCTTATCTCTCTGTGATTCTCCTTTCGTGGCTATTGCACCTGCATGCGTACATTTACTATTTACGCAAATCGGAATTTACCGGACTATCTCGTTTCGAGGTACTTCCTTCGGACAGAAGAAACCATCTACAAAATTGGTTAAAACTTGTTGTTGGAGTTTATGCAGCTTCGTTTGGAGTATCAAATAATAGAAATAATCTATCTGCACTTTACGGACATATACTTTAATATACAGGGTGTCCCGTAACTAGTGGTACAACCCAGTAGGGGGTGATTCTACATGAAAAACTGAGTCGAAAATATAGAATAATATTTTTTGGTACAATGCTTTGTTTTCGAGAAAAATGAGTTTGAAAATTTGTCTAGTGCGCGTGCACTCGGCTTACTTGCGGCTCAACGGACTTTATTCTCAGTTATCTCAACCTTTTTTCGCAAAGGTTTTCGAGGTTTGTATACATCGAATAAATCGATGGTTGAGGTTACAATGTTAGAATTACCTTTGAGGAATTCGTTTAATTCATAAATTGCTAAAGCCGCTGCTAAAGCACTACCATTACACGCACCCAACGCAATAATCATATCGGTATACTCTCGATTGCTATAAGTTGCCATTTCGACGGTATAATGAGAATTGGAGGCGTAATTTCATAAGGATGGGAAAAGAATAGAAGCGATAGAAGAAGATATCATTATACTGACAATGTTTGTAAACATATCTAGAAGTACGAAGGCAATTTTCGAGATATCCAGACGTGAGGCAGTAGAATCCGTTGAGCCGCAAGTATGCCGAGTGCACGCGCACTAGACAAATTTACAAACTCATTTTTCTCGAAAACGAAGCCTAGTATCAAAAAATTTTATTCTATATTTTCGACTCAGTTGTTCATGTAGAATCATCCCCTGCTCGGTTGTACCACCAGTTACGGAACACCCTGTATATAGAAATATACGTGTTTACACTGTGAAGTTCACATAGAGAAGAAGGAGCCGTGTTACACGCGTACCTCAGCCAGGCACGCACAATGATAGTCCCTTCCATTATAAATTCAGTGACTATAATTTCTCAAGGTCATTCAAGGTCACGGACAGACTTCAACATTCCTTCAAAGCCTGTTTACAGGCATGTATCGATGTTAAATCTTATACGTTATCTCTGTCCGCGACCTTAAATGACCTTGAGTAATTATAGTCACTGAATTCGTAATGAAAGGGAATATCATTGTAGGTGTTTAAAACAGGGTGGTTCCATTTAAAAAAGTCAAGGTGACCTTGATATCTCTGCAAAAATGACATAAAAACAAATTTTTTTTAGCATCGTGTCAGCCCCATTGTACCATTTAACTTTATCCTTACCATATTTTACGTGTCTTTAGGAACAACAAAGATATTTGAGGTGCAAACGTTAGGTGACTCACCCTGTATACATTCTTTTTAAACAATTCTTAAATCGCGTTATACAAGAATCTGCTGCATCGTACCAATCAGTGTTTTCGAAAAACCCGCAGCCCTAATGGAACCACAATCACGCTAGAAAGCAAGGAATTAAATAACGATTCGTACATCCATTTTTGATATGATTGCCGGGAAACAAGTCCGCAGACAGCATTGTTAGTTTGACATTTTCCCGTATCCTGGGGACTTTCCCCCTAGCGTAGCGGGCTAAATCGCGTGAACTTGACAAGCAGAAGCTTTGTTCAACGAGCCACCGAATCTTTCGAGCTCAACCGCCGACGAATTACTCGACGTCGATCCCTCGTTCTTTGTCCCACGATGATCCCGACGTTGGCCAGTACTAACGAAGCGGTGGCATAATGAGGTGTGACAGGAGAAGGTGGTAGGCAGTCGCACGGTGTAGAACGGGGGCGTGGAGGGCTGCTTCAGACACCCCAGCTACGCAGACGTCTGATGGGGTTCGACGGCGGCCTCGCGGATTTCCATTCTAGCAGAGCCCCAAACCCCCGGCTCAGGCTGCCACCCCGAACCTAACCCAGGCGGAGGCCACAACAAGGCAAAACATGTACTCACGTGCTCGCCCACACCCGCCGTCGCGTAAACAGGATTGTGCATTCGTACACACGCCAGCAGCGATGGGTCTTCGATGCGCAGCACGCAAGCCACGGATCAAATTAGTCTCACGGATGTCTGCAGCCGCGTTTGCACGAACGGGAAACTCGACAGAGGCCCGCGATAAAAGGCTTTCGAGAGACCCGCGGACGGATTATTCTGGTACATATCGGTAATTACTTCGACGAGCACCTTCGTATCAGCGATGGGCATGATCCTTCTCAATTACTATCGATCAGAGATCAAAACAAACAGTTCTCTTTAGTTTCGAAAAAAATGCTGCTTCAACTCACTATACATGTGAAAAGTAATCGTACAGCGTTTAAAAACGAACTACCTTTTCAAATTGGACTAAACGGATTGAGTTTTTTTTTTGAGACGTTAGAAGGATTAATTTACTAGATAATGTGCGAACAATTTTTTTAGAAAATTGCTATTGGTCGGAAGTGCAAAAAAACAAATTCAGGTCATGATTTTTAAGTTTTTTTTAGAAAGTGCCTTTCGTAGATCTAATTGTAAGTTAATTATATACATGTATAAAGTTTCATCGAAACTGATCAAAGTTGTTAAGGAATATAATTGATAGAAAATAGCAAAACTTGTAAGAAACTGTGAGTTAAATGAATATCAAACCCACATTTAAAAATGTTTATGTCCTAGAATGCCTATAGCCTTTCCATGGGTCAACCGATTTCGATGAAACTTTGTACATGCAGAAAACTTACTTTGATTTACAAACCACATGTTTTAAATTGTCGTTGTAGGCTCAGATAAAAAACTTAAAAATCGTGACTTTTACTTTTTTCATCGCAATTGCGACCAATAGCAATTTTCTAAAAAAATTGTTCGCACATTATCTAGTACACTAATCCTTCTAGCATCTTAAAAGAAACTTAAGCCGTTTGAAGAATTTGTGTAGAAAGAAATGTTACGCCCAGAAACTTAAAAAGTGTTCTCGTAGAACAAACATTTTACAATGTATACAATATTGGTTTGATGAAAAACCATTTATTTAGACCGTATAATAAAAAAGCTTCTACAAGAGAAACACAAAGTATTCCGTATTTTTTTGCAATGATTTAAATCTTTTATATTGATGCACAGAATATGTGTTCCTGTTGCGGAAAAATGTTTATTTTGATATTCCAAAGATCCTGTTCTAAGGACATTTTTCATTCGTATAAAATCCGTATATATCAGTCATGTAAAAAACAAAGATTGAAATATTTTTTCCAAGCTCATATCGAAGATCAAAAGAAAGCTTTTATTCTTCCTTATGAATTTCTTTAGAAGCCAAACATATGCACAAATTCACAGTATTCTTCATCCCCTATCTTCAGTGGCACTTTGAATATTAATTACAATCAGTTATAAAAACACTCCTATCAAATAGTTGTAGAATCTTTATTTATACGTAGAAATTTTCTTCCTATTACCAGATATATTTTTCTGAAAACACCAATGTTCTATTCGTTTTCAATTTTTCATCTGATAGTCACATAAAGAAATATGTTTTACGAGAGCTGATCTACTAACAGTGAGATCTTTCGAAAGGATTAGTACGTTGATATCGCTAAATGTCTTCGATTGTCTAGGTAGCGACGTGAAACACGACAGAGTTGACAGAGTGTTCCAGTGTTAATGTTACTGCAGCGTTAACGTTACGTATAACTAATTGCAGCACATTCACCTCCGGCTCTCGCTACCCGATGATTAATTATTCCTCGTGCAACTCCAAGGTGTAACGTCCTTTCAGAGGTGCAAGATTCTCTGACCGATGAATTCAGCAAGACTTAACCTAACGGTGAAAGAACAAATGAATAGCTCGAGTATATCTTTCTGTGTTACAGCGTAATTAAAACTCGCGGATCATGCACTACCCAGGATTAAATTTCACGAGAGAACGTAAGTAGTCTTTTCATTCATTTTTCTACTTAAACGTTGCCTATTAAGTTTCGTATAAATAAGTGCATCCACGAGAAAGTTTCTGGAGGCTCTACCCTTTGGAAGCTGGTAATACCATCAATAAAATGGAAAGCAACATATACAGATTTTCCATGAGAAATTACTGTACGCTACGTCCACTGAAAATTAATGACCGATCACCATTACCGGTTACGCGAATACATCAAAATGCTAATCGCCGCGATTAACGTCGAATCGAAGAAATCTACCAGTTACCTCACTTGGGAAACGGCGAGACTTTTCAATGTAGACAGCACTATTCTTTCTCACCAACCTAATCGAATAGAAAATTAATGAATTTCATAGACAGACGTCCTAGATAGCAAGTTCATTCAAATATTTGTCAATCCCTATAGGCATGTTTCCGTTTATACTTCTAGATGCATCGATCTGCTCGTCAGATTTTCCAAAATACCCAGCTTACGAATTTTATGTACTAATATTTTTTCAGTCTAAGAACAGCGTGTACATAGCAATGTATCATGTCCGTTTCTATTCTAAAATTAGTTTACTTCGTGTTACGATTCCAAAAAGTTTACGTATTAAGTCTCATATGTATTTTAGTAGGCGGCGATATGGTATAGTGTTGGTTCACTCACTCGGCCGGTAAGCGGAAGCCTATTAATAGGCTTTTCAATATTTGTGGTGTACCAAAAGGCAGCTTAAAAATATTCTTTTATAAAATAATCCCAAACGAAATTATTAGATTACGTTATTCAGGGTGAGTTGTTAGTTAATCATTGAAATTTCTGTTGCTGCCGAAGGATCGATTCAAAAATCCTTAGCCATGGGTCATAGACCTTCAAAACTCCTAGAATAATCGCTGGTAGATAATGTGTTAACATAGATGATATAAGATTGAATTAAAGTAGATCCTACATAGAGTTTCTCGACTCCTGTTGTTTGCTTCAAAGCTGATAAAAATGCCTGTAACTTCTTCATTCGGTACACGCGGAGCGTAAAATTTGATGGCACGTTGCTGACACGAGAAATTACAATAGTTGCGCGACCTTCCCGGGAAGTTTGAAAATTCCCGGACCTTACGGAGAACTTGGACTGTAGATTCGAAGCATCTTGCTAGCGTTGCTGCGTGGAAGTGCAATTCACACGCGAGAGCGGTCCCTAAACAGCTCGTTCGCACACAGGAACACAGGAATACAGGAACGGGAACAAGAGCAGAAACGCGGAGCCGTAGCTCGATGGCTTGATGGCGGTCACATTCCCGTAGACTGCGCAGGAAACACGGGGAAGCCCCGGGGGGCCGGAACGACTCGACATGGCACGGCTTTACCGCACTCTGCATCGATACCTTTCGATAACATCGACCTTCCACCACCCACAGCGTTACTCACCGGTGCCACTTGTCCTGGCCCCTTTGTTGCGAATCCTTTATCCCCCTGTCGCGAACCCACTGATAAGGACAGCTGATACGGTGAGTGATCGATGCGATCGCACACGATACCTGTTTAATTAAACGGAAAAAGATCTTGCTCCGCCGAACTCGGCCAGCTCCTACGGTATAGGAAGTTTCGCTTGGACAATAGAGGACAGAGTCTGTTGGTTTTCAATAACTACATTGCGGATCTTACGCATTTTTAATAAAAATTATAATTTCGAACAGTAAAAACATTAAAATAACTTAAAAGTACTATACATATTATTTTCAACCCAATAAACATATCAAGACCAAAATAAATTTCTATTTCGCTCGAATTTGTTGCAATTCAAGTATGAAATTTGTATGTTGCATAAAGATCCGCACTCTATAATTAATTAAACTGCGGATTTGATGCATTTATGACTACAATGACTACATGAAATAGGAAACTGTGAAAACATTTAAGGAATTTAAAAAACTACACCGGAGTACAATTAATTGGGACGCATTGGTACCGAGTGATTTGTCCCAATTAAAAACGGTTGTCCCAATAAAGCGGCTTGCTGTTTCAGTAGTATTGTACTCCCATTTTTTGTTCCCGTTGCCCGGTATTACTTCCAAATAACTAACCGGAATCCACTGTATATGTATTACTTCCAACTCATCCAAATTATTGGAGAAAGAAATAAATATCTATGTAGCTCCTGTGTTTTTCAATTAATACTCACAATTTCTATTTTGCATAATAATCCGCAGTCTATTAATGACCGGTTTTATCAATCTATATTAATCTTATTAATATTAATCTACTACATTTGTAAAATTTTATAATTGTGCAAAAAGCCAAAAATTTCGGGAACCCGATGGTCAGGGCGAGTTGGGAAGGTACCAGGTCGAGACGGATCCGATTCTTCAAAATTTCGAAATTCTCGAATATACCGGGATTCCCGACAATTTCCGAGATTCTCAAGAATATTCGGGATTCATTTTCGAGATTATTCTCGGGAATCTCGATATATTCGAGAATCCTGAAATTTTCGAGAACCCGTCCCAATGTTCCAATCTCGAATAAAATTCGAGAGTTATGTATAGATAAGTATATGTAAAATAAAAAATCATTCACAATGAGCTAGCCAAATAGCGAGATCAAGCACCAGAAATCAGAAGACTAAAGAGAAATAAGCCAACTGATCGGTGGGGGAGAGTACGATTTCCGTGGTCCCTCGTTTTGAGGTTATATTTTTGTTCTTGGGGTTATTTCAAGAAAAAAATGTATATATAGCATGTTGCCAAATTGGCCTGGTTTAGCCGGTAATGTAGATTCCCTGTTTTTTTATAAATTTGCAAATATCTCGGTAACTATGCGAAATATGGCAAAATATCAAGAGACCTTCTTTGTAGAAAATGAAATTTTATTCGCATAATCTTTGTAGCTGTCATCCAGAATTTGAACTGGTAATGGAAAAATCATGTGAATAGAATGAGTTGTGGTTAGATCGTGGAGGAGGCGGAAATCGTACGAGGGGCCACGGAAATCGTACTCGTGCCGATCGGTTAATTAAAACGATAACGATTCGACTTGAAATCACTCTAGGCTACAAGATTCAATAATCAGTGCACATTTTGTTTTAGGACGCATACTTCCCGCACAATCACTTTAGTCTTAGTTATTTATTTCCTATGAGGCTCATCTATGGACGGCTCTATGGAGAACATAGTATTTTTTTTTTAATTTATTTTTACGTCACTCTCAACTCTTTGCTAAGGTTATTTCGCGACGATTGTATGTTGAATTTGTCTTCTTATTGACTTCAATATTTTGTAGGATCGCCTGATTCGCGGGTGTTCAGCGAATTCACGAGCGTCTGCAGGTGGCCCGATACAGGCCTCCGTGTTTGTTTACCTTTTCACGTAACGCTGTGGTCAAGATAGAAAGAGAGAAGGAAGGAGTGAGAGAGAGAGAGAGAGAGTGTGTGTGTGTGTGAGGTGCAAGTGGGGAGTGCAAGTCGAGGCATTCCGGGTTTGGAGTTAGGACAGTGAAGTCGGACAGTGAAGTCAAAAACAGCGAAGTCTAGCGTAGAAGTAGTGTATACCGTGCGAGATAAAGTCGTACCGCGTAGAACATTAGATTAGTTATAAGTTTTATTAAATAAATACGTTACGTCGAAGCTTGTTCTTGCCAAACCTTCTAATCCCACAATTTCATTCGAGACAAAACGTCATTTCTTTTAAGCAAAAAATATTGACGACCTCAATAGTAAAATGTTTGTTTTTGTCTCATTGTGTGAACTACTCAAACTGAACAACTGAATCATCACCGCACAATGCAACCATTTAACAATGAAATTGTTCTGCGTTTCATTCCAGGAATCTGAGTTCAGAGTTTGATGGCGCAATCGCATTAGACTATTTTGAGAAATTGACTACACTACTGGAGGTTGAATTTTGAAACTGGTTTGACGACTTCCGGTTTGAATCCCAGTTAACATGCTTTTCATATAATATTAGGTCGTCCCATAAGTTCGTGCCGTTTACTGTTCTACTATTTAAATGAATATATGAAACATACCTTTAACGTTTACGAAAAAATGTAATAGCACTATCGTTCTACAACCTCCTCCCACATTTTTGGTATAGACATTACACCACTATTATAAAATTCCTGTGGTTTTTCATTAAAAAAGAGAAACATACCGTGAAGAGGATAAACATATCGGCGGCACGAATTTATGGAACGACTGATATACATATACATATATCCGGAACGATATACATATATCCCGCTCAAAATCGAATCGAACAGGACTATTGTGCATATTTCCTGATCTCCAATTTTCTTCTTTGAATGGACGAGATTGGCTAGATTTTTGTGGGATAAAAAACCGGTATCGTGTGCAAGCAGATAGTTTTCAATCTCTTTCTCGCGAGATAAACGCATATGTTGCTGGAAAAAATGACCGGGCAAATGCATTTAATAAAAGTCTAAAGCTATTGTGGCCGGTCGGAAATACCCGGAATCCAATCCTTCCGGTTTTCCACGTTTCCGCGTGGCGCAAAACAAGGACTCTGAAATGCGGGTACCGCGAAGCCGGCTGAGCGTGACAAAAGCGAGAGTTTTCATTTGTTCGCAAATCGTGGATACACGCGCGAACGCCCGTCCATCGAATTGTCTATCGCTTTGCTAGTCAAATTGACGACAACTCCGTCCCATAAAATCCAACCGGTGAGAGTTTTACGATCAACTAAAATAATTGGTTTCTGTAGTAACATAAGGGAGCTCTTCGCTATTGGTACATAGTCAAGCTCGACTGATAAGGAACAGCATCCAAGTGTACCATGTCGAATTTAATAAGTACGACATAATTTGTTGAAAGGTATTTGATATGTATCTTTTTTATCAGCAAACTCCCGATTTTTATGCAAATGCTTATGTTTATTTTAAAAAACAGACACAGCAATGGGATCAAGACAAATACTTTTCGTCATTAACAAGTTCTAAAAATACATTTTTTATTTTACATTTTTTTTAATAATGCATATGCTTCGCATATTTGTGTTTAATAATATATGCAATATTTTAATGTGTGTTATTTGTCCTCTGTGTGCACATTTTATGTTCACATTAAATATCTATGTTAAAATAATTTAATGTATCATCTATCAGTAAATTCATTCCACATAACAACTAAAAGGCTACCTAAAGTGTACACATGTAATTTATACTAATTATGTACCACAATAAAGTATGTTTTCACAATTTTGAATCAGTCATTAAGCGTTTAGACATTTAATTTGAAATACATTTTACATTTCAGATTCAAGCAGTAAAGTCGGACTAGTTTGATGCTATTGAATATTACGTGAATTTATTTAGGTGTTCTTGAATATTTAAAAAATGTCAGAGGTTCGACAGAGTAGAACACCATAATGCAGTGTTGGGCAATTTTGTCTCATTCGAGGCAAACCCCCGCCCCCCCCCCGTGGCGCTACTGTTCCCTTCCAGCAAGCGCCGTACGGTGTGGCAACGAAGACACGAGATATCAGTGAACGCGACGAACGTGCGCACTGTACGAAAAAGAGGTTGGTGGTGGAAGCAAGCGTTTGAGGAGTCCCAACCGTGCCCAGCCCTGCCATAATGAATAATTGAATCGATGACGATCCCAATTCCGTTGATGATAAAAATAGTGAAAACTATTGAAGTAAATTATTTATTGTGAAATCTGTAATGAAATTGAAAAGTGCATTAATGTCACATATTTCGAGTATATTCGCATATTTTTCTTACATGCTTTTCATCCAGAGTCTTTTGATCAGGAATTATCCATACGTAGGCGGTGCAAACAGCTCTCAAAGTGGAGGGCGATAACCATATTTTTTGAGATATCTGGGGAACAAGAGCATGTAGGAAAATAAAATTTTTGATTATGTGGTGTCGAATCGGTCATGAATTAGGGAACTTGGATCCGCCAGGATTTAAACTCGTTTATTTTAGTGAACTAAGATATCGGCTATTTTTAGAGATATCGGTAGATCGGTAGTCGAGAAAGTTCTGATTTGGTGGAGTCGCGAAAAATTTTAGGAAAGATCGGACGTAGGTGTGGTCTTGGAAATTTGTATATGCTTGGTTCTGGGGTGTGTCGGAAAGAGTGGTGGAGACGGCGAAAAGTTAGAGTGGAAATGAAGAAAACTAAGGTGGAGTAGGAGTAGAATACGTAGGGTAACAAGATCGAAGGGTGACTATAATTATAAATTGTTGTAGCTAAACGCGGTTCAGGGCATTCAAAATATGTGGCTATCAGTTGTACTCTGGACGAGTCCTAAGTTCTTCATGAGGTTTATGGTCGGTACATAACAAGGCAGTTTCCCTGACCATGGTCTTGCGTTTGACCCTGCGAACGGAGGGTTTTGCGTCGAAACAGATTGCGTGTTTTTCGATCGACGAATCTAGTCGTATAAGAGAATGTCAGAAAGCTTTTTCAACACTATTTAAAAGATTAAAATTTTTGCAATTTTTCTTATCAATGATATTTTATGCAAAACCGTTCTCACCTTGTGTACACTCAACCGACACAGACTGATTAGCTACGGGTGAAATGGTAGATCGGAACTTTTCATTACGACGTTTACAGAACCAGGAACCGATGTATATATGCTCGTCCCGGCGCCGAACGAAGTGGATTTTTCCTCTTGCTCAGTAATTATACCTAGAAAATTATAAACATTCGCGTTCCGCCGGCTCTGCTCCGGCGTTCTAGCGTTCCGGTGCGTGTGTTAATTAAAAACTTCCGACCTTCTGAATTCTCACCTGGCGGCCCTCTCGACCGGCGTGTACGCCCTCGCGTTTCTTCTCGCCGCGGTATCGGCGTTTCCATTGTTGCGGCCCAGAATACCGAGGTGACATTTATAAACCGGTGATTTAATTCATCAACGGACGTAGAGGCTGGGAATGGTGATTTGAGTCCTGGCCGTGAGTTTAATTAACGCAGCTTCTCCACCTCCTATTTCCCACTACGCCCATCCCCAACCCGTTCGCTGACGCGACGCTTTATCCCTTCGAATTGCCGAAGCTTTTGATCTCAGGCTCGTCCGGCTATGCGTCGAAAGTAACGTCTCGCTGCTGCCATATCGATCAAATGTATCGACGCCGAATAGATTGTATGCTTGCATGTCGCTCGAGACCGTAACTGTCCTCCACCCCCTCCTGCCCCTTCGCTAACTAATAGGAGTGTGCGGGATCGTCCCAAGTATAGGGAACCCGAGCTTCGGGTCGGAACGGAAACATTTGGGTGGGATCGAGCGAGAATCCGAACGCATCTTCGGTCGTACGAACTCTTGGGATATCGAATCGTTCGGGGTCCTGAGCAATACACGGAACTCTCGCGATCTCGTCCCATCACGCCCGAACTCTTCCGGCCTGACCCAAAGCACGGGAATTGCGAGATTTCGGAGATACATAATATGTTTTAGGCAAGTAAATATATAGTTGGCAAATTAACAATATCTTCATATATGTGTTTTAAGTAACATAATTTATCAATTACACAAAGAAATAAATATTTATTCTATGTTGGGTTGCGTTAAAAAATATATCAGCATACAGATTCGTTAACGTATTTAACTATTTATTTCATTACTAATTTCCTATAAAATCGACGAAATTGTATTAAATAAAATATCATCTATGTAGGAACGCTTTGAACTTATCATGCAGGATGATACAGTAATACCTGCAATGCTGTTATATCCTAAATCCAAACATTGACTGCTATCAATAGGAGAACAACGAAAAGCGGTTTTTAAATTGAGGCGAAAAATTTATTACAAATTTGACGGTCTCGTAGAGCAATTATGCTTTTTACATTCTAATTTGAAATATATTCGAATACGTTAAGAAATCTGTTTGCTGATATATTTTTTATATCAACCAAACATCGAATTATACTTAAAATATACATCTAATATACCGGACACATAGAGAAAATGCACAGAAGCTATATAGAATAATAAAATTGAAAACTAAAGTAATTGAAATTCTGTACATTCTGCTGGATGAAATTTGTCATAAAAACATTCGAAACATAAGTTGTTTCCACACCATGCACCTAACATAAATGAAGTTTTATTACGTTATTTATTAAGCTGCTTGAAAACTGTTAATATGTCCATAATGATTCACCTCCCCCGTTTCCCGAATTTAATTCAATGGGAAAACATACTGGTCGAAAGTAGTCTACGTTTTACCAGTATGTTTTCCCGTTGAAATAAAGTTCAGAAAACAAGAGTGGAGATCGATTTAAGAATTTGAAGATCGAAAGGATTTCTCTCGAGCTTACAAAACAGTGATTTCCACGCATTAGAAATGACTGCGTCAGCGGCTTTGGAAATCCGAGACAGGAATTCGAAACACCTTCCAGACCAACAGGTGCTAAACGTTGAAACGAGAGGTAATTTTCAAAGCCTTTGGAGCTATAAATTTCGCATTACGCCACTCGATGTGACGGCTGACGATGTCGCGCTGTTACGAGCAGCTTTCCAGGCAATAACATGTCGTGTAGACATTGCGTTGTACAGGTGAACGGAAGCTTTTTTTCGCTCCACCCACGCGCCTGCCATAATACCCGGAGAACGACGACATTACGATAACATAAGTACATACCCTTCCAGTACTCTAATGCGTATTTACAGCGCGAGCATCGATTATTGTCACCACTTCATTATCGTGCTCTCTACCAGAGGTATAAACGACAAACACTCGAAACAAAAAATTGCGAGATGATTAGTATGATAGGCGGAAAAGTACAGAGAAGATAGTGCACGTTCAAAAAATCCATCTGTGAAGAGCGAATTTATTTTGAGCTATCGATCGCTCATAAACCGAACGAGGTGTTATTCTATTTACATATTTTCAGCTATTAAGTTGGTGCATATAAAATGTTCGATTTGTAACAATAACGTTAAAATAACGTAACTTTTTCCTAAATAAAATCTATTGACCAAAGCGAACACTAATGTAATCAACATACTCTCACAAGGAATTACATGCTTCTTGATAGTATCATAGCATACATAAATTGGATATTTTAGTTGTTGACGTTTTTCATTTACAAGATTGTCATATCCAGTTTTAAGTAATTTTTATCATTGACGAATAGTGTTTTCATTCACCACCATCTCATCAAGCATCGCATAATACTTTCGTCAATATGTATATTTTTCCACTCATATAGAAAGAATACACACTAATCACATTGATGAACATTGAAATAAAGGTTATTTAAAAGGAAAGTTAGACATCTACATAAGAACTAAAGGTAGGATCTCAAGGATCAGCTTTATACCATAAAATGATAAATTAATCAATCTTCAGGCTGTAATAGTATTTCTTGATCAAAACGCTTCGTAACACAAATATTTTCCTTGGATAATGATCGAAAATACAGGGTGTCTCCAAAATGTTGTAAATTCTTGGAATGGGCGGTTCCTGAGGTTATTTAAAGTAACTTTTTCCTTCGCAAAAATAGCCGCCTCGGCTTTGTTAAAGAGTTATTAACGAAAAACATGCACCAATCACAACACTGACGAGTCGTTGAGCGTGATGTTATCATTGGCCGAGTCGGAATCCGTCCGCTGTAACGGTATTCTGATTTGTGCGTGTTTTCCGTTAATAACTCCTTAACACAGCCAGGCGGCCATTTTTTCAAAGATAAAGTTACTTTAAATAACCTTAGGAGCCGCCCATTTCAAGGACTTACAACATCTTTGAGACACCCTGTATAGTCTGCGGAGGTAAGTTTATCGTTTATGGAATTATCGATTTTCTCGTTAAAATTTCAATCCAATTTAATGGAATTTTCGACCCCGCGTATATTAAAAAAAAAAGAATTGTCGAAGTTCAAAACTTTCCTGTTCTCAATCCCGTGTTCATTATAAATACCTCTGCCAATGGAGGCAGCTGACGCTGGCCGCTCGTGGGTATTATCTAGCAGGACGATATCTAACTCCAAATTAGTACATAATTAGTAGTTGCGGGTCGGTGATATTAAACTGCAATCAACTTGGCAAAGTAAATTCGCTAATGACGGGCGCACGAGCTGTTTAAACGCGATCACATAATTACGCGTACACAGCCGTTGAAATTGAGTCGTTAAACAACGCGTCCGTTCGAACAGCCGACGCTACAGGAAATACTACAAAATTAAGAATCTCCGAACAGCTTGGCCCCTCAATGGATCCGAACTGTTATTAATTGTCCTGAAGATCGTTCGAACACTGTCTGTTTCCTCTCATTTGGTGTTGCTTTAATCGTTAGAGATATCAGCTAAATCGATCACCCTTGTCGAAGCATCGGACCAAATCGGAATAACCAACGTACTTCCGGAATTAGCAGTTTTAAACACTCGTCTGGGTAAATATAGCAGAGCTATCTATCGGGAAACGCTATTCAAACAGAGAATAATATGTATCATGGAGGAACGCGCACACACGTTAATGAGTATATATATATATATATATATATATATATATATATATATATATATATATATATATATCTGCGGCAATCGGTTCATGAAAACTCGGTCATTGGGGCTAATGTGCCGAAATGTAGGAAAACACTGATTCATTCACTCGTCACGGCCAACTTATTCCCAACGAGGAATGCGTAGACCGAGAAGAATCGATACTGCCGCTTGCGGTACGTTTATGCTGCGTCTCCACGTTCAGACTCTCGAGGATGACATCCACTTAGCGATACACTATTGGCAATCTACTTGGAGTAAAAGAAATATTTATTGGAAAATAATGGCTACTAACGAGTTACTCTCCGACTTATCAGCAAATATTGTAAGTGAAAGTTGACCTCGTGGTTTATTCCACGACTGTTAAAAACCTACATTCACTTGGCATAAATCCCTTCTAATTGTTGTAAAGGACAACCGCTTAAAAAGCTAGCTGGCTATTCTATGTTCGCTGGTAACATTTCAGCTACCGGAAACACATTTTTCAATGACTGTGTCTGTAATGAATATATCTAAAACAAGCTAGATAGTTTTCTTTCAACCCTGGACAACTAGCTTTCCATACAGATGACGATCTGTATAGTCTGATCTTGCAATATGAAATGATTGTGATGTCAGAGAGTTTAGTGGTTAAATAAAAATATCAGTTCCATTATATTCGTTTTTATGAATTGGCATCGTCATTTACACAAATGATAGCTTAATGATCTAGAATTAAATAGTTATCTCAAAAAATGTCTTACAATAAATCATATACCTCGATACAAGTCGTTAGAATACATTGCAGAAGACAGCTTGTTTACAAATAAAATCGTAGCCGCCATTTGTCAAAGCATTAAAACATTTTTAATACCGGAAGGTAAAATATTGAGAGTATTTTCATGGAGCCAGATAGTACAGGCGAGGACTTCAAAAAGTAGCCATATCCACTTAACATAAATTCCTAGGAATTATACTGTCTCGAATAGAAGCTGCAACGGTACCGGAGACTAACAGTCAGAGAGCAATGTCCATTAGTAAATTCTATTCTCGAGGGTTGCTCTTACGTGGACATCTAGCGCGGCTCTCACACCTGAGTCCACTCGAGAGTATGCTCTGCCATAGGTACACATATACTAGGTTTGTATCTAGTGGCAAGCACTACTCCCAAATGTAATACCCTCAAGTGGACACGTAGCATTACGACGGCTGATCGCAAACGTCATCTCACCTCCTCTATCCACTTTTATCCATTCGCGATCCTCTTTTCGCGGCGATGTTCTTCCCGTCCTGCAACCCAACCAGCCACTGCTATTCCTAGAAATGATAGCCGCAGAGGATCCGGGTCGCGCGTAAATTTCCGGAATCTTAGCTGATTTATTGCCGTTTGAAATATAGATTGCCTCTGGGAAAGATGCTTGCTTCCGGGCGGAGAGGTCGTGGCACAGTTTACTTTTAACTTAGGGCTGGCTACATGCTGCTGGGTTTTTCAAGATTGAACGCCTAAATTGCCCCATAGGTTTTGTGGCAGCCTCTGTTCAAATGGGCAAACAGATCTCCTGATTCTTTTCATTGTGCCTGCTATTAATTCTGGGGAAAGTTATATGTATAGTGTCGACCAAAGATGGCTCTTTTACTATCAAGTGACAGATTATGCTTTACAATTGATATCGGATTTACTTCGAATTTTGATACAATCTTTCTTTTTACATAATCTAAGGAAGTACGCATGTTTTTGTAAAATTTAAAAAATTTTTCGCTACAAGCATGAATGTTTCTATGATAAATGAAACTTTTTATTCAAAAGTGTACAATTTGTAAGCAAAAAAAATAAAAATAAAAATAAAAATACACAATTATTCCTTAAAACTTGTATAATAAAGATCATAGGCCATACTCCAATTTCATTCTTCCACAAGAAAAAATTGAACAAGATTGCTATGAATCTAACACACTCAAAGTTGCTTAACCCATCCATACTAACTGTACCGAGCATAAAGTGTGACTGGACTACATTTATTTACTAAAATTACAAGACTGAAATTATTTTGATTTCATGCAATTTTTATTACAATGTGTACTTGAATGAAGAAATTTATCAAATAGTTTCTAATGGAATCATCTTTGCTATTTCAATAAGTATAAAATAAAAATTGTGATGCCGGTCATGTGATCGGACGTGGCATGGTTAGTAATGTAAGATATGCAAGGCACTTTCATAAATGACACTGCTTATTGTCGGATTGATGAAAGTTACATCAGATCTACCAGATTTCTTCGTTTCAATTTGTAGAGCGCAATATGATTGCCAATTGGAATTCAGAATATAAAATAATAACGAATTAATCCACACGGTACGGTTTAGACGACTGGTACGTGTTTGACAAGTGTTCTCTGTGCCAACAGCAAGGTCGCGTCGTTGTTGGTCGTCTGAATGATCCGCTGTGGGGGTAGGAAGAACAGCTGATTCTATCCAAGGCGCGTCAGTGTTTTCGCAAGGGGTTGAATCTCGCGGACCCCAAGGACTGCTGTAGGTGTAAAGGGGAACTCTGCGAGGCGTAGACCTGGCTAAGGATTTGCTACGCAAACATCATCGTGGTGCTACGATAACAAATCACTTCGTGTTGACTTCCACCACTAGCAATCGATCAAACCCGGCCCCATGAATCCTTGGCCTTTGTTTTCATTGCGTCACGAATCAGATTTCCGGATTCCTGATAAAGCCTTCCGACAATATTCGGCAAACGTTTTCAACTTCCTCTGATTTTACCTCTCTTTACAGTGGCTGCGCTTTCTGTCAGTGAAGACGTACATTTCACTAGCGTTTGTTTTCTGTTTTTGCCCGCGAAAAAGATTTTCCGTTTCGAGACGGAAAAATGTTATAAATCCCGGCTTTCGCGGCTACGACGATATTATATTACACAAGGAAAACAATGGACAAGAGGATGAACTTCTTTTCCACTTATTTCTGTTCGGCCGAGACAGACAACCGAGAAATTGTAACGGATAATTGGCCCATGGAAAGAGAAAAACAACGAAAACACGGAAATAACGTTTCTATTCTGACGTCGCGTCGGTCTCTTTCTTAGTTTTGTTCTGCTTGTTCCTGAATTGTCGATGCGAATAAAGAATCTTACGATAAAACCTGAACTCTTTTGCAATAGCTGGTTAATCTTCCAAGAAAATCGTGCCGGCTGCGTACCAACAATTATGTGTACTAAAAATTTCAATTCTCGCAAGCAACAAGAACAAGGAACGAGAGAAACTTTTTTCAAGATCGACGCGAGAATACCAACTACCCGTGCCTCACAAGCAGCGTTACCAGGTGGAGGGAATTGAGGAAAAAGTAGTGGAGGAAATGCTACAGTCAGAACCTGCGTGATGTCATAAAGCTATAATGTAGCCTAACTCAGATAATAATGTCGCGATTTGTGATGATGGTAGGGATCCTATCACGATCCTACATTACGGATCGTAACATCACTGGTTACTCCCACTATTCATACGTTAGTATGACAGTTCTCGGAACGTGACGTGACGAAATTTTTGCTTCAACGCTGCTCACAAGGAGCCTCGCGGGGCAACATACACACAAGGGAACCCCCGCCCGCTCCGCCCATCCCTGCCGATGGTCCAATTTTGAAAAAATTATTTGTTTTTGAAAGGTGTATGAATACTTTTTACACTCAGTGTATGCGTATAACTAGATACGGTGTGAGCTAAAATGGGCTGCTTTATTTCAATGTCGTCATCTTTGAACATTTTTGCTGTTTAAGATGAAGGTTGACTGTATCTCACAACACGATGTTTTTCATACAACGATGCGAACTTCTATAAAATGCCATTGATGCCGTGCCGATTGATATCACAACGTATAGTGTGACATGTAAGTATAATAGCAATTGAGGTACTGCATGAGATATTATCGATAATAAAATAGTACCGATTTTAATGTTTGTATTTTGGTTTTCATAAGGATTACGAAAAAAGACCGGTATAATGTTGATATAAGTCCCTGGTATGACAGAGTGTTGAGACAAGATTGGGGGGCTGACTCCTGTAAATTTAACCGTACACTACTGTGTATCAACAGAACATTCACCTGATCTCGGTCTTGCCCTTTCGACTGGAGGGTTTTAAAGCGGAATAGCGAGGATTGATTAAACGCCAGGCAAAGTTGGTGGTCCTCGGCGACAATGGCGTTTTCGATCCGGCGAATTCGATTTCGGACAGTGAGGCTAATCAGGACTGAGTGGCAGAAAGTTCCTCGTCAACGCGAAACGAGACCTGTCCCATCGGCTCTTACGTAAAAACGGGACTTGCCGGAGATCGCGGACGCAGTCCACGCACGTATTCCATCAGGAGCTGAACCCGGAAGCGGAGGTGAACCAGGATCGAAGCCGGGTCGGTCGCCCGTGGAACTATACTTTACAACGCGGACCCAAGACAAATGTACTCTCACTCAACTAAACTCTTATCCGGGTTATCGACAGACGGGACCGAGGTATTAAACTCCTCCTTATCGGCGTCCGCCGATCCGATTTCGATCGATTCCGCCCCTCCGGCAACGTCCGGGGATTTGCCTGCGTGGCTGCGAGCACAGCCTATTCGCTCGACCTTCTTGACGAGAGATCACCGCCGCGCGTATTGAAAAACTCTGCCCATTCCGGGAGAACGCGATCCCATTTCCATAATGCTTAGGGTGGCGGCGCGGCGGTATACGCGGGACTGCACGTCCCCAGACGCGCCAGGAATTTTAGTCGACTGTTTCGGAGACCTGGAGGGTCGCGCGAATAAATACCGGCTGCAGGAAAACTTCTGTTGCAACCGGAAACACGCGACCTCCCCCGTGTAAAAGTAAATCGGGGGTTGTACAATGGCGTCTGCGAGCCCTGGAACACTTGCGGAAAATGAAGTGAACTTCAAAAATTGAAATGTTCCTGGAGCTTGAAGCATCGATTAACTTCGTAGAATAAAAATCAGAGGTACCTAATCAGTGTTATTACGTCCATTATTTTTAACGTGCTTTTGCTGTAAAATGTTGAAAGCACCCGAGGGTAATGTTTCTGATCCTCCGTAGGACAATATGTGTCGCATGTGTAATATATATAACATAGCAAAACAATATTCATTTAAGGACTGTACCTTTATATAGTGCACAGTCACAGAGCCATTGCACTCTCATTTGCTTCAAGCGATTGTTTCTAGCAAACTATAAAATCATACCGGATCGTGGCATACACAAATGTTCGAATTCATCTGCATTTGAATTCTGCGATAAAATTTATGAGATACGAAACTGGCAGAAATTTGCAAACCAATTAAACTATCCATTTGTATATCTAGCTTATACAAATTTTTTAAAATAAATACCACAAACATGGAATTACATTCCTGCGTATACACCTGTATCAATCTGATGATCTGACTGATAGAGTGCACAAAAACCCGCAGTATATTAATTATAGTTACCATTAACGGTTATCAACGATATTTCAGTGACTACTTTAATATTGATTGTAAATCTATTTGTAGCCGGACAGCACTATTTAGTCATGCAGGCTACTGTAGGTCGATATCAGCCTCGTTAACGCACTTGAAAATGTTAATTTCTGTAGAATTAGCTAATACGCAATTTCATTTCCGCTATCGCAGAGTAAATATTTATGGCGAGTTCTACTGATTAACGTTACACTCGTTCCCACGTGGCAAGAAAATGGGAAGGCAAGCCGTTTCCGGAGTTTAGGGGTTCGGAACGGTCCCGAACGGCACTTGGCGAATTGCTTCTCGTTTTTCCCCGGTCGTAAAAAAAATTTACATAAGGAACTTTCTGGCAAAGTTGATACGATGGTGATCTTGATACTCGGTAACCACTTCTCCCCGCATCGACAGGAACAAATACCTAAACCGTTGGCTCGACCTACTCTCGACTTGAAGAGAGACCTGGCAGTTCCCAATCGACCTTTGACTTTGATCGATTATCGGCAACGGCGCCTCTATACGCATTTAAGCTATTAAACCCCTATAATTCTCTCTGTCAATCGACAACGCGCTGGACCTCGTACAACGTGACGTGCCGTAAAAACAACACACGTAATGAAATACCCATTCCGAACATTAATGAAAGTCGTTCCTTTTTAATAGCCTACGGAGAAAATTGCCGTGTCGACGGAACGTGTTAATCGGTCATCCCATTAAATTCGCACGTACGAAATATCGTCTATTACGCATCGAGGGATTCGCGTTAAAAACAGCGACAAAAAATTTAATAAAACAGAAAGACCTATCTTCTTTCCATGCCTATCCATTCATCATCTTATACAGTGTGGGGCACTATAAACAGGTCACCTGAATAACTCGCTTGCTTTTGAAGATAGTAGAAAATGCATCAGACCAAACTCACTTGATATCGAGGCGCTCGTAATCTGATGTCATTAATTGTTTTATAAGTGGAGACGTCAAGGAGATATGAAGGTCAACTCTATTTTTTCAAATGGAACGCTACGGTTTTTTATTTACATTCTGATAGTGTGTTTCAAGACGAATACAATCACCTATTATGAAGGTCATTCAAGGTCACGCAAGGTCAACTGCAATAGAAAATAAAGTGTCTCAAAGCACTCTTCGAACACTACGACGATTTACATGTAACATGTTATTTACGTATTCATTGCTACTTCAAGTGTTCAAATGACGACCTTGAACACGGAGACATAATCTAAAACGTTGAAATACTGATGATACTGCCTGACAAATTTCAGTTGTATCTATTACAGATCAAGCTCTTTTTATACGTTCTTGCACATCAACTGTGGTTGTTCGTTCTTCGCGGTACACTTGTTCCTTCAATTTTCCCCACAAATAAAAATCTAGTGGTGTCAGGTCTGGGGAACATGCTGGCCATTTATTACTTCCTGATCGACCAATTCAACGACCTTCAAATGTCCTGTTCAGTAATTTTGTAACATTTCGTGCTGAATGAGCAGGACACCCGTCTTGTTGGAACCACATGGGCTGTCGCATGTCCAGCGAAATGTCCTCCAACAATTCTGGCAAAACGTCTTTTAAGATTCTCTCGTATTTATGACTATTTAGCGTGCCGTCAATGAAATATGGACCAATTTCAAGTTCAAGGTCGGTCGTCATTTTGAACACTTGAAGTAGCAGTGAATGCGTAAATAACATGTTACATGTAAATCGTCGGAGTGTTCAAAGAGTGCTTTGAGGCACTTTATTTTCTATTGCAGTTGACCTTGCGTGACCTTGAATGACCTTCATAATAGGTCATTGTACTCGTCTTGAAACACACTATCAGAATGTAAATAAAAAAACCATACCGTTCCATTTAAAAAAACAGAGTTGACCTTCATATCTCCTTGACGTCTTCACCTATAAAACAATTAATGACATCAGACTACGAGCGCCTCGATATCAAGTAAGTTTGTTCTGATGCATTTTCTTCTATCTTCAAAAGCAAGCGAGTTATTCAGGTGACCTGTTTATAGTGCCCCACCCTGTATATGTTCCAGGTGAAAATTAGTTGGTAGCGATAGGAATTTGTTAAATGAGTCGAATTCGAATTTTATGAAAAAAAGAAAATTCTTTAGCAATTAGCGTGAAACTCTGTTCAGCAATAGCTTGTTACATTTCTTCGTGCAACTCACCGGTCACTCAGAAGAAAGATTGATCTTCAAGTTCGTAGTTTTCAGCTAAACATTTCCGATTTGTATATTTTCAAAATAATTCGGAATTCAACAAAATGCAAGTAATAAACGACTGGTGTAGTTACTACACCGTGTTCGTAAACAACGGAATCATAAAAGTTTCAATAAACTGTTCCATATGTAAGCGTAAGGTTTGAAATGCTTAAAATAAAAAAACTGTTTGACAAAAACCGCAGACCTTATCTTTGCTTTATATTAGACGCAGACGTAATCACGCAAAAGACTGCTGAACGATATAAAATCAGACTTAAAGGTTGGCTGCAACGCTGACTAAATAAATGCATCGTGAATGCAATGAACTTGCATTGTGCGCGACTCTCAGCCGTATACATATAAATTAAGACAGCGAGAAATCGATGGATTAAGACAAAAGAAATTCAAGGAACGTCGGGTACAGTGAATCAGAAGCGCGCCCATTGGTTTCCAATGGACCGAGACACGTTCATAATCCTCGAAACGCGTTTTCGAGCTGCTGTTACCGTTCCTCGTGATCGAAAGAAATGGCTCTCAATATATTCCGCTGGTCGGAACGACAATGTCACATTCTTCTCTGCGGCACAAGAGAAACGGCCGCAGCAACGGCTGCCCATTTTCTTTATTCATCTGGCAACAGTGTATTTCTCATGTACCGCACCGTGCTAGTACACGGCTCGGGGACGATCAGGAAGTCAATAGGGAACAATGCAACCTCGTTTTTCTCGGGATTTTGCAGCGCGATGCATTCTTTCTTGTCGTTGCTCCCCTTCGCGGGTAGACTGTTTTTCTCCCGGATTACCTGCGCCAGATACGTGCAGTCGCACGTGACGTCCTGACCCCCGCTATATTAATTGTTACATTCAGCCCCTCTACGGGTTACGTAACGTTGTTAGCTGCGTCGGGAAACGCTGTGCAATGAATTTTGTAACGTATGATTATATGTCCCGGTACCGCGCGCGTATCGGAACTGCAGAAATTCGTGAAAATCTTTCGATTTCGTTCCTGGTAAACAACTAATTGCGCAGACTACTGACATTCCGACAAGGAAATGTGTGTAAATACCTGTACTTCAAACAAATTCGTTGCAAAACTATTCCTGATTATGTTGTATTCAATTTTATCGTTTGACGTGCTTAAAAGCGCATAAAGACTCTTTCGGTTACATACAGGCTGTTTCAGCTAATTTAATTACCTCGAGTAGCTTCTAAATCATGCGCTTTGATACAATTTTAAAATAGATTTTCGTACCGTGTGTATCGAATACCGATAGAGTGTTAAATTCGATGCAAAATGTATTGGCCTTCATATGCACTAAATTTAGTGCTAGAGATATTATTGAAACAATTTTCAATACATATTTGCCATTATCAAGTTGAGTGACATCAGTTCGAGTACCGAATAGCTTCCAAGTCAAAAGTCGGCAACCTATCCACTAAAAGGAGCATTCGAATAACCGACTTATAATAATGACATGCTATTTACTAATTTTGTTTGAAGAGAATGTGTAAGCTTAAAGTATATTCAATACATATTTACTTGAAATGAATTTATTAATACAAAATTCTACTAACAAACTTAAATATACAGGGTGTGTCAGTAAGAACTATTATCCAAAATAACTCGGTATCTATTGATTGTATCAAACAACTTTTAAATGAATTATGTACAATTTTAAGGGACGCATCGAATGAGTACAATTTTATCAAAGTCAATTTGCTTTAATACCACGTTATTATCGATGGAAGGGCAAATTTAACGACCTAAAATATGATGACCTTGAGTTGACTTTGAAAAAACCGTTTGTATATACTAGGTCGCCTTAATGTCTCAGAAAAAATGAGATAAAAAAATCAAATTGTACTCGTTCGACGCGTTCCTTACACATGTACTGTATGAATGGCCCTCGGAGCCATTCAAATTCTACATTTTAGAACATACATGCAATGTACGGTTTAGTCGTTGTTCGAGGTAATCAGGTGAGCTGAAACACGCTGTATAATCCACACGCATTGAACTGCGAGCACAACAACCGTCTGTATCCTTGTTTTTAATGACACCGTTCGTATATCAGTAGGGAAATATTTTTCCACGAAATGAAGCACCCCTACACCTTGTCCGCCAGTTGTCCCTCCCAACAGGTCACGAAGCTTTGTTGTGTGATCTTGTCCGTTCATGGTCATCTGAAGTCATGTTGTCGAAAATAGTAGAACTTATCTCGACTCGTGCTACGATGTCATACAATAAAAACAAACATTAATAATTAGGACCCCCCAGACCACAAATACCGTAGGAAATTAGGAAGAAGGCGGGGGCGGGGGAGGGTTCCGTGGGTGAGCGCGTTAGTCGATCGGCTACCAACACGAGGGCCCGGGTTCGATTCCCGGCGCGGTGCCTTCCTTTTTCCTGAGATCGTACAATAAGGAAAGAAATGTTGACGGCCTTAAAAACACGAAACAATTGACCTTGAGAGAAAAAGCCAGTGTGCAAGATAAGAGAAACACCCTGTAGAACAGCTTCAAACAATCATTTTGAGAACCGTCGCTCTGACTGTCGCCGTGAATACGCTTCTTCAACAAAGTGAACCCGATCTTCGGCGTACATTGATTCACACGGGCACATCGCACCCCGCTCCGGAATCCTTCGGGAGACCTCTGAATGCGACAATTTCATTAGCACCCTCATTACATCGCGGAACGAATAACAGGAGATCCACTTGTGAGTTGGTCGACTGGTGTCATCGCGCATTCATCTGGCTAGGATTGAGATGTTTGTCTTGCACCTGACGTTGCGTCTTACTTGCCGAAGATAGGAAGCTGTCGGAGCACTCTCGGGCGGAGGTTTGCCGGGTCTGCGCTGCATGTGACGTCTAACGCAACGCCAATAACTCACCTAGTACACGCCGGCCCCCGTTGAGGTAACTTGCTCCTTCCAGGAGCGAACTCGTCCGTCTTCCATTCCTGCTCCGCCCTCTATCGTCTCGGGTGATACCGGGGTTCCCGTCACCTCGAGACTCCTTCAGCGCAACCCTAGGCACCATCAAGTTTCTGAAGGGATGAACGAGAAATTACAGGGAGGTTTGGTTAAATTCCTTCTTCGACCTCCGGTCCACCAACCTTTCGTTTTCTTCCCTCTCTATCCCACGAACCCGGACACCGGTTCTCTTCTCCAGAGTCTCTCTTTCCTCGCCGCGTCCTCCCGCCGCGATCCTCCCAGACGTCGTTCCCAAAGGGACCGGTAATTACTGTCGAACGAGACCTGGCACCGATCATTAATTTACCTTGAATTTCGCTGGTTGTATTTCACAGACGGATTCGAGCGGTGGTCGTGGAAAGGAGTCGCGAAGAGTACGTCTGAGAAGATACGAGAGACGAGACCTCGATGGGTCAAGAAGCCTTCTTATCGGATAACGTAGGGAGAGGAAGGTTTGCGGCTCGGGTGCCAGTCCCCTCCGATTTTCAAAGGAAATGGAATATGCGATGATGCGACCGGCTGCATCGTAGGTATACGGGAATATCGATGAATGCCGCTTTGGACATTTTTCACAAATAGGAAAGCTGACTAACGAGACTGGAGGCTTTAATTTAAAGTCAGTATATCGACCTGATTTCCCGGTAATTTCGAGCACGTTTCATTAACGATACAGCATTTCGCTTAAATAATTCGTGTGCAGCGTGAACCTGAACGCCAATATGAATCCAGTCTTTAAAACGAACCGGTTGCGGCCGTTATTTCTAAACCTGGTAATCGTGTTTTGCAAACAGCCAAAAGCGACCGGAACAAAGAACGTTGCGATAATAGAAGATCATTTTGAAATGCGAGAAGATAGTTCACTTTAATAGAATGAGTTTGCTTTCGATCCGATACAGTCCTGCTAATTAATATTATAATAAAAGCCACGAGATGCGGTTCAAAATATAAAATTAGATGCAATCATGCGAATTCATCCAACTATCGACACTCCTTCGTTCGAATTGTCTCCCATGTAATTCGGATATACCCTTCGAGAACTAATTCGCATCTCCACTTTGCCTCGAATTCTGCGTATTCTTTATATACGTCATAACAATTTAATATGGGGGCAACAACATGCGGTGTCACAATGACAAATAAACGAAAACATATGTGGCACGTGGTGGGAAATACATGGCACAGCATTAAAATCTTTTACCAAATGGAAGTGTGCTGGATGACCAACCACTAAGCGTTACTTACTCTGGACGAGACATTTTCAAGGTAATCATTAGAGTGTCCTTAGCTACAGGGACAACAATTTTTTTCGAGATTTTTCTGGTCTTACTCCCAAAGTGAGAAAATCATGTGTACATAATTGGGGAACAATTAGACTACAGGAACTCGTAAAATAGTAAGAATTCAATTCTTACACCAATTATTGAGCATTTTTAAATCTCCCGCCGGTCCTGTGCCAATCAATATACGCACCGTCGTTGTTACTCTTCAAACAGTTGTGAAACGGAGCGAATAAAGCACAATTATAATATTAAACAGAGTTCAATTGCTTCACCCCAGAATCCGACAAATGAAGATAACAGTGAACAAGAAAGAAGAATACAAGAGGCCATGAAAGAAGCTGTCACTGCATTATGTAGAATTCTAAATCAATGATTTCAGTGCAACATAAACGTTACCTCTGGCGGAATCAACAAGAAACGGCCCTGAAATATTAAAACAATGTGTCAATTTACTTAACCCCCATTTCAGTAACTAAAATTTAATGCAAAAAGAATGAGAGCTCTATTATTCAAAAATTGTCTTATGTGGCCACTAATTCGGATATGAGAGTTTTCACTGTATGTCCGATTGCCAAGCACTTTCACAGAACGAAGGTACCACATTTTAAATGCAAAGTATCATGTAAAGGAGTATGAATGAATATCATGTGGGTAGAATTTGCACCCCGAAGACCTATTTTCGAAAAAAAATTCTTTTCAGCAACCTTATAGCTAATAAAAAAGTAAGAACCCTTGATCCACTATTAAAAATGATCGAACTGCGTTCTACAAAGTGAAGCAGTTTCTAGAACGCGGTTCGATCTCGTTTCGAATCGCAAAAAAGCAGCAACAAAAGTTGAAAAGCGTATCATGCGGTGAGCTCGAAGTTTGGCGTCAAGTAACCCACCAATCGGACGTCAGAAAATTGCATGCTCCAGTTCTCTAGCGGGCTGTCGTTGGCCCGAATCGCGCGCTGCTAGGGAAAACATTACCGTAATTGCGGCTCGGCGAACGAACCGCGCCCTTTAAACGAGAAAGATCCATCGCCCCCGTCCCGACAAATCGTCTTAAGCGCAGTCGCACGGCTTTTCAAAAAATGAAGGACGCGAGATCCGAGGAGAAGAAAGACGGGCCCGCTTCTCTCATCTGTTTGGAAAGAGAGAGAGCTGTTTAACGAGGTCAGAGTGGCCTTCTTCATTTTCCTCGGTGGCTCGCCAGCGTCCTCCTTTTTCCCCCGCGTTTTCTAAGCCGCGCGCCCCGTCGATTTCTCAGGTAATGACCAGTTTTCTCCGTGTACTTTCACAGACGAGCAAAGTTTCTTACTTCGCGTTGAATTCCCAGTGAAAACTGGGAAAAAGAAAAATATTCGAAGCGGGCCTAGCCGCGCCGCGAAAAAAACCCGCCGAGGAAAAGAAAACGTTGTGAAGAAACTTGAGCGACTAATGCACTGGAAAATGTACATTTAACCGTGAGCACTGCAACCGTGCAACGGAACACGTCCGCATGCCGCCCCGCGACGGACTCAGCGTCTTTTCGTGCTGCGATGTTGCTCAGCCAGCTCGTGCGAGAAATCAGTGCATTTCTCATATTGATGCAGAAACGTACCACCGCCGTGCCGCCTTCGTCGAGAGAAATACATTCGCCTCTGTGCAGCCGGGTACCAGCTTTGATCGTTCGCCGGGGCTCGTTGGATTGGAACAGTACGTAAAGAAATCCGCAATCACGGTTCTGCGAACTGCGCGCGGAAAAATACAAAACTCCGACCGAACAGATTTTTGAGTTTTACACGAATGTCGGTTCGATGATCACAAGTGAAAAGGATAGAATGCTATAATAGTATTTATGAGAGGATTTTAGATGAAGCTTTTTTGGTAAAAAATATCGATTCCCCTTGAATTTTTTAAAGAAATCATAAATCCTTGTATTCTTATTGAGCTGCATAAATTTTTCATATTAGTTTGCACATAAATACAGATTTACGATGTATTTCAGCTTATTTAAAGTCCACTGAGAATTTCTTTTATATGCCGGTAACTATCGTCCGGTTTGAAATCAGTGGAAAACAATTATTGTGTGAGGAATAGTAACTATTGAATTCAAATGTTCGTAATTGCTCTAAAAAATTATTTTCAATGTAGGTTAAACAAGAAGATTCTGTATAAACGTTGTAAATGGAAACACGTTTAAAAATTTATAGTTACATACATAATTAGTAACTTGGAGAATATTATGAATTCTAACTTAAAAAGAAACATTTCTAGAGAAAGAAACCAAGATTTTTAAAAGAACGAATTCCCCGTTAAGGAGAGATTGTACAAAATTATTCTGAGATAACGGAAACAAATTTATTATACACCAGCCAAAAAATCTAAAAATAATGGTTGATGAAGCTATCGAAAGAATAAATGAAAGAATGTTTGCCAACATATGCCATTGAAATATGGTGGAGCGTTAATTTATAGCTTTATTTAAAAATTTATAAATCTGTTATGGCATGTCCATTGCTAAATTGGCAAATGAATGAGAAAAAAGGAATGCGAAACGATCGAATATCGTCGAAAGTTCAGTTTTCATACTATTTCAACATTTAATAACGGCTGCATTAAATGTCCATTTTCAACGCGCGTATAAATTGTAAAAAATGGCAGCTTTTACTAAACATGAAATAATGGATTTTAGAAAAATGAAAAGACCATTCGAGATAATCATGAGTGTCGGATTGAAAGCCGTAACAGCGCCATCGTATAAATAGAATTCCTCGCTGGTAGAACTTCCATTCCTTCCGAATGAATGCAGTAAAAGAATGTGCGAGAGGGAATCACTGGTAATCACCGGTTGATTAACTCAAACGTAGCATCCGTTAATACGCGCAGTGGGTATTACATTTTACAGAAATGGCGCGTTGTCGTCAGTTTTTCCAAGTGTCGGCAAATGCTAGCATCGCAGCGCCGCGCCGTAATCATTCACGTGCAAACATTGGAGCTTGTTCGACGAAGTGAGAAACGTTTTTTTTCATTTGCCGGCTGCCGCGCGATCGAGTTAATCTCATGGCGACTAAAATTACCGTGCAACAGAAACCGGTGAGACAGAAGAGATAAACCTGCGGAACCTAACACCGTGATGCCACTAAGGATTATACAATGCTCGCATGCGACACCGACGATACCGGGCTAATGTTTTTTCAAATGAAAAAATGAATAAGTTGATACACGAGAAGCCATCCCGCGCATAAGAGACCCGACAGGGAGCATTCTCGGCTCCGAATATCTTACGCGGGTCATCTTGAACGTAAACGGCACATGGCGTTTACTCAGACGTCAAAGGATTCGAAGAAAACCACTATTCATAGGATCCGATGGAGACCTCTTTGCATGCAAGGGACAGACCTCCATCGACTGTGCAATCTTTACGAGGATGAACCAGATTCACAAACACTTCCCCGGTTTAAAATATTCTCTGTACTTCACTTTGGACTTATGAAACCCCGCAGAGTAAACTTTGAATGCTCGAGACCCCATAAATGTCAGACACAAGAGATACAAGTCAGATACAAAGTGCGTTGACTCGATACCACAAATAGTTCACTACCTTGGATTCAAGAATCGCAGCTCAGACCAACTTTGGCTTAAGAGTTTCAATGCATAGTACATCAAAATTTGGAAGCTTTTTACGGTAAACTCAGTGTTGAAAGATACAGTTTATAACTTGGGATCAATGAGTTCTATAACGCACTGAACACAGTTGACAATTGACTAATGGACTATAAATGTCAAGTTTGATATACATATTTGGAATTGAGGATCTGCTGGACCCTCAGACCTCTTGTTTTGAGATTCTGAGAAACTATGAAGGAATGACATTAGATATACGAAGAACGCCAAATCTCTCCAATGGGACTTTCGATCAATTCGGTCAGACCCCAACCGTACCCGGGCCTGACCTAAGCTCTTGGTATTGACATAATCGTAGAATATCTAAAATTGCAGGTTGTATAACTGCGCTCTATACGTATACCGATTGGTTCTGTATTACTTCTGATTATCGATCGAGGCACTCTTTTTTCACTCAATCTTGAACACCTTACTCACTCTCTTTGTCATACGAGTAGTTCTGTATATGTGACCGGCTAGGCCAGAGGCAGTATCGCCAGATCCCTGATATCGAGGGGAATACAATTTAGCACCTCTCTGATGACCAGAGTAATATGTAACGCGTTGCGCGGCACGTCACGTGACCAGTCAAGGGTCTTAGTGGAGGACGTTGAAGTGTGTACAAGAGTGTAATGGGATAGTGGAAGGGGAAAAGGAGGAGAGGAAAATCAACCCAGTTTTGGGTTGATCTGGCGACACTGGCCAGAAGTGACAATTCTGCGCTCCGCGTGGAATTCCATGCTGGACCCACCCCTACTTCCTTGCTCCACAGCGATGTAGTGGAGCGATCCCCACCATATCGATCTCTTTGATCGAAGATAACGTGTTTCTTCTGCTCTTCTGTCTGATGATTCCACCATTTAACTGCTAAAGAAAGATGCATAGATGCATACTTTCCATGGTTGCTCGTCTGCCTGCGGTGGAAAAGAAGTTTGCCACCTCTGGTATAAACCAATACATAGTAAGATAACATTGAAAATGCGTGTGAGACGAGGACGAGCTGCGCGTTACCGTCAGTCGTGTCCGCATTCTTTACAGACCCCTTCTCGTGAGTACTGAATCATAGGTATTTTTCAGCGCAAGATAAACCGCATAGAGTTCCGTGATTCCCCTACAGACTAGGTTCTCCGAATTCAGAATAGAGCTAGTTAAACGAGAATTAGATAGGCGAGATCTATCGGATGTTGCGTATATCAGGGTCAATATCTACTTCGTCAATCCAACGTTTAATCAAGATTCACGCGTGCATGTGTTCAAGCGTCGAATATCGCATGATTACCGATAAATATTAGAAATTCCGTAACCGAATTCCACTAGAGAAACGAACACGATAATTTATAATCGAGCGGTAGTGTGAAAAAGGTGATGTAAATTTTCAGCTCCGGCGCAAAATGAACGCCGCGAGGCACGTTGCTGATGTACACAAGTTCGCAGCGCTGTGGTACAGAACGAAGGACAACCGGGAGGGTAGAAAAATGGTGGAGCGAAGGAGGCAAGAGCTTAATTCTCCTCGGTTCTTGCCCCGGAGCAACGACCTACTTCCTTCACGGGAGGTATCAAAGATTTTTAAACGAGCTCTACCCATTTCCTTGCGCGGAGACCGGGCACAAATTGTTAACTCGCTGTAAAGTGGAGCACTTTCATTTCCGTTTTTCGCTCGATTTATCCACGGCATTACGTTAATCCCCCGTATCTACCGTCTGTATCTGCTTTCATTAAAGCGAAAGAAATTGGAACGACAAATTACTGCTGAATCTCACGAACGCGAACTTGTTCCCAAGCTCGAATCTATACAGCTTGAATTACAGCCATAATTACATTGTAACCGCATACGAAAGCGACATTCCTCGAGAGGGCTGTACGCTTAATCCTTATTCGTTGGTCCCATGAAACACAAATTGCACAATCATAAATATTATTTATGATTACTTTAACGTCGTCTTGCAGATCTAATCCGTGAAAAGTGTTCCACGCGTCGTGTATGTATACATAATTCAAATAATATCAACTTACACTCAAGAAAATTAATTTTAATTTTAGCCTGTCGGTTATGTCTGTGGAAATTAATCATGTCTTGAATGTACTTTTCTTTTCTGTGTTAAGTGAGAATATAACATGTAAGTTTCGCATTTAATTTGCAATTCAGCGTTAAAAGATCGCTATCACCGTGGAAATAAAAACGTTGCTTTACACCGGAGTGTACGACTCGCGTTAATCGACGCCATTAAAGGTTTCGAGTGATAACAAGGAAATCCAGGTCCGTGTGAACGCGAGGATAGAGGCCATTTTATCGGACCACGCCTTACCACTTCCTGGATTGTTTCCTCGTTAGGTTACGGCCTGCTAATAGTTATATCTTTCTTTCCCTTCCTTGTTGAATCGCATTTGCGACCAGATCAATTCCGTGAGTTAGGTAACAACAGGCTGTTATCCGTGTCCAGTGAAAATGTCAGGGGTTACTGAGCATTCTTTACGTCGACACATGTCCATATATAAACGTCAAGTATACTGTTAATTCGTTCCCATACTAGTCTACTTTATTTATTTATTTCTACTAAACTGAACATCGCTTATTGTGACCATTTAAATTGAAATATACAATTCGAAAGTATATCCCAATTACTTGGAACTATAAACGAATTCAATTAAGACTGTAAACTAAAAGAAACGAATATGATTTTGCAGAATTTTAGCAATAATGGATCCATTAGATTTCAAATTTGGATTTCAAATTTGGATTTCAAATTTGGATTTCAATGATTGAGATATGTTTAATGCTCCAGAAGCATTTACAGATCGTTTACCATAATTCCGAAAATTAGTTGAATGCCTGCAACGTAATAGTTCACCGGATATAATGCAAACGAATTATTTACACGTGAATTATAATCAAGATGTAGAAAACCACTTCTCCTCCACCTGAAATTGCTCGCAGTAATTAAGCTCACTTTCCTCTAATCCCATGCTTCACTTCACCCTCTCCCAAAACATAAATTTTCCAAGGGTTCCAGGGATACATAAAACATGGCACCGTTAACAGGAGTCGTATCTAGCCCACATTAACGGTCGAAGCAATTTCTAGGTTATAAAATGAAGACGTAGGGCTCTCGAGATTACAATTTATCTTAACAAATAAACAGGGGATCTTTATGCAAATTCACCTTCGCTGAGATTAATTGATAGAAGAAGGAAATAAACAAAGCTCGCTACCACAGTAGAAACTTTTGCTCAACAAAAAGGAATATTAAACTTGTGTTTCACTTTATTTAAAGTTTTGATTTTATCAACTCTATTTTGTAACACTTGCTATAAATGAATAAAGATCCATAATCTAGCAACGTATAGGTCTTTCTTAATCAACGATTGAACGCAACGTCAAAATCTAATTTAAAAAAAATTGGTGTGTGCTTAGACCACAAGGCTGATGTAAAACTTCATTCTTTAATTTTTTTTCGAATTTTTATTAACACTTTATGACATTTAATTTTCTATAATTCTATTATTGAAACAATTGGCTTGTGATAGCTAAAATATGATATAAATATTCTTGATTCAATTTTGTCTAAATGTCTTGTAAATACTGCATCGAGAGTTGTTCCTAACCTTGTAGTCGCTTCATTAGGATTATTTACCATTTCCAATCTTAATTTACTTCTAAAAAATTCTATAAATAATTTTGATTGTTCCAATGCAAAGTTCACGTTGAAACCTCCACTTAGCATCATCGGAATTTTATCATAATCTTTATTAAGCAATGTCGAACCCTCAACCGTATATGCTAATAGATTAGAATTTCGTTTCATCGTTTCATCGTTTCATCGCCAGATCGGTTTTACTCCTATCGCGTCTAGGTTTTACTAAATCGTTTCATCGTTTCATCGCTAGATCGGTTTTATTCCTATCGCGTCGAGGCTTTACGCCTACCGCATCAAGGTTTTGCACCTAACGCGCCTAAATAGCCTCGTGTTTCGACAGTTTTTCTGTACCTCGTCGACTCGTGCATCGCGGTGAACGACCGCGATTGTAAACGTCTTTGGCGCCGGCTGTTTACGTTTCACGCTGTACTTGTCTCGCGGGCCATCCTTCCGATATTCCATATTACAAATCCAACGCCTTTTTCCATTATCTCCCTTAACGCACCGGTCGTTACGGCAATGCCTCGATTGCCAACGAACCAACGGTGCTGGCGGATCCTTGCAATTCCAAAAATCCCACTCCTCAATTTTTCCTAACCGAGGGCCCCAGGCAAGTATAAATAGGCGCGCCGAAACCGCGCTCGCCCTCGTCGCTCTTCGACTGTATTACCCGCTATCATGCTTTTCTGTATTTACTTTTGTGTGCTTCGCAATAGTAATTCAAGTATCGATAATTCTCGTGCGCTTCACGAGAATTTATCACATCACACACCTCGTGCGCTTCACGTTGTGTGCATCATCTCGCCTTATCACCCGCTTTTCATCTCATTTTGTAATTCATTTTTCTCTTGTATCATCGCTTCCGTTCTTTGTAAATACCTGTCTTTCTTAATATATCAACCTTGTATCTTTCATACCTTTTCTCGCTTACTACCCCACGCTTCGACACACCTTCACCTTCATCCGTATTCCACCTCATCGCTAAAGATTACAATACTTTTTTTCCATTTATTCATACACGTAGGATCACGGCCTGCCCGTTTGTACACGTTAGTCGACCGCACCCCGTATATTGGTGCTGAAAGGAAGGGCTGAAGTGTACCTCGGGACGACGTATCAAAAACTATTGGCTCTCGCACCGGTCGAAACCATAACGATCGCCCATGACCATAGAAATCCATTCACATCAGTTGAATGAGGATCCGGAACGCTTCGAACGAGAAACTATGGAGGAAGGAAATCATAAAGGATGGAAAACCGAGTCCGGCGGACGAAGCAACGACGGAGGAAAGGCGTTCTAGAGATAATCTAAACGCGACGTGATGGTGAAGTGGCAGGTCAGACTAGGCGAGTTGTCAGCTCATGATGGATGGACGCGCGGCACGTACGAGCGGAAGATTCTCTCCACTTTTCACGTGGACTTTGCCTTGCTCTCCTCCATCCGTGCTCCCTTTTCCGTCTCTCTCCTCTTTAAAGAGGAGAGCGCTACACTCCGCTTGTCGTTACCTCGCGGCTCATTTCGCCGATTCTTTACACCAGAATAACAAGCGACAGTCGCTTGCTCTAGTTTCTTTCCGTTCTGGAATATACTCATAAAACAGGGTAACTATCCTTTCTTCAAAATACATTCTCCCCCTGTTTGCTCCACGTTCGGACAGGAACGGAAACGTTTTATACGGAAATGGCAGAAAATGCGTTGGAATATTAGCTCTTTGCACTCGAGGCAATTTTAATTTCAAAATCAAGATATTTATTTCAACCTAGAATATTTTTATTCTATGTATCTTTTTTACATTGTGCACTTGACATTAATCCTGTTTTCTTAAACAACAGTTGAATTTTTAGCAATTTATAGAACAGAGACAAATTTATTAATATAAGGACTGTTTTGAATAATGCTGTTGCAATTTTTTCTGGTGATTCAGAGTCACCATTCGAGTGCAAAGGGTTAAAGTTGAGTCTTAAATTTATAGTTGTTTACATACTCGGCTTTGTACTCTTGTTGTTTAACATCAATCTTCGTGTTGAATATAGTAGCCAAATATACGTGTACGTATTTTAAGAGCTGCGCATAATTAACGTTGGATCTATAGGGCATTCCTCAATAATCATGAATTGAAAAATTTGGATCCCGCCATTTTAACACGTTGACTGCCATGTAGGCCATATGTGGGTTTTTTCGTCTATTTTGAAAAATTAACTTTGTTCATGTTCATACAGTTCTTTGAACCGAACTTCATCAGGTTTAGTACGATCTAGAATAGATCAAGGAGTAATCCTTGTGATGTGCTTTAACTCTGCAGTTATGATTATAATGACTAAATTACTTTGATTATGTGGAATCTTTTCGGAGGTAATTGTTCGGCAGTGAACGTGTCAACCAATCTCGTAGTCTTAGTGTTACGTTCGATCCTAGGCTGCATGCATGCGTTTGGCGACGAAATGTTGTCAAACTATTATCAGACAAGTGGAACGCGGGCTAAATATGATCAACAAGTAAGGTAGAGACAATCAACGTAGAATAGGAGAGGTCAACACAAGTAGAATAGGAAAGGTCTGTGGTCTGTCCAAGTAGTAAAATAGAGACTATGGCCTGATCAGAAAAAGTAGAACTGGAACGTAATAGTAACTGAAACGTTAAATGATAATTTAAAGTCTCTGGAATATAATAAAATGCTAGCTCGATGCTCATGTTCTTTCAAAGCGTCGAAACAGAGTCAGATTATTCTTGGACAAGTAGAATGAATTCACATAATATGATCGAACAACTAGGATATAGTGACATATGGTCTGACAAGTAGAATGTAGCGACATATGGTCAGACCAGTAGAATATGCACTGCCTCTGATGAACATGTAAAATAGACCTTTCGACTACACAAGCGAGATAAGGTAGATTTATGGCTAGTCATATGGAATAGGGACGACTTACAATCAGAACAATTATGGTATATTTATTACATATTTAACAATATAAAATGAGAGTACCAAAGTACCAAAGTATTCAAACCAGTAGAGTGGGAACTTTCTGAAATGGAGAAAGTAGGACCAGTAAAATCTCGATATCTTTTTATCAATATTATACCTGAAAAGCCAAAAAAATTAAATATTGTAAAGGTACGCAAAATGTTTCTATTGATATATGTATATGTGTATACAAAAATTAATACTGTTCAGGTAATATTATATATTTATATGCATATGCATAAGTTCTGATGCCATATGTACGAGACCGTAACATTGTATTTCGCGGTACCTTTAAGTTCAGAATCAAAGATAGAGCCGCCGTCCTTTGAGTCCACATGTCGACATGGGCAACGCGATCCAACGGTTCCGATGAGCTTCCGAGCTCTGTTAGTTGAGGTATAGCTTCTGAAGAGAGAGCATCAATAAAAGTCTCGTATAAAGATATCTGTGTCATTATTATAAAATAACCTAGCTTCCCAAAACCAACAATTTCAAATAATACCAGTCATTCGTATCTCACTGTGATTAGACACAAAAAAAAATAGACTTCGCATTTGTCGAAGATCTTTTAGACATAGTAAAATTTGTTGCTGGTTCATTTCGTTTTCAAACAACCCTCCACGCCGATATTACCTTCGAAATAAGCTTCGTAACGCCGAGCAATCCGCTGCCGTTCCCCATCGTGAAACAATATCGTAGCAACTTCATAATCGAACCGGTTGTTCTGAAATCCTACATGAGATATCTTCTACGAAGGATATTTTTGTAAGAGACAATTCCAGAGCTCTCTAGGGGTTTCGCTGTCTCTCTGTCTCTCCTCGCCCGCGTTGAGACCTCCTAGATTACTCTGCCACCTCGCCTATTTCTTCGGTTTCCTCGTATCCTTCGGTTCCCGTTCGCAAACTCCTCGCCCGTAAGAGAATGCCAGGAGTTCACACTCCAATTCACCGTTTCTATGGAACCGTGGGGGCCGCGGGAGGAGGGAGACCGTCGCGGAAGATCAGAAATATTTCGTAACAATATGCATACGTAACGTTGCATTGTTCTCATCCTTTTTCCGCGGCAGTTTCGTACTGTAATTTAGAATGTTCCCGTGCGACATCCTCTCGCGTTTCTACAGCGACGTTAGACCCGACTCCGCGTGTGCATGTACATATGTATATTCCTTTGACGTCACTCTATCCTGTCCTACTTTCGGTTTTCATTTCGCGATGACATTTTGCGCTGCCGTACACCCTGCCACATCGCATTAATTACCACGTGCTCTTTATTTTTCACGCATTAACGTCGCTTCTGTCGCGCATAATTCGCCGTATGCGATGCCGGCTTACGCGCCCGACCCACTGTAAATAGTTGAAGAGATTGTTGTTGTTGAAGCACATACCGGATTAAGCCAGTGCTGTGAATCGTCGAGCACAGTTTTACTGCTGCATGCTGGTAAAATTTATCATCACTTTGAATTCGGCCAAAACTCTATAAGATACTAACTGTATTATCAGCAGACTGCGGTTCTTTATGTAAAATAAAAAAATGCGTGTATTAATTGCAGTGCACAAGAATAAAATAGGAGCATGTTTCTCTATTTTGTAATTTTATTAGGTTGTAAAGAACGTTTTGATATCCTCAAATTCTTTATGTCCCTACAGTTTCAAATTACACCCACCGAATTTGTTATAAATGCACCAAATCCAGTTCTGAGCTTTGTAAACATATGTACTTCATAATACATACATACGTTTTATTAATATAACGATTTTATTATACTAATATTAATTTATTCTAAGGAAACCACTTGGCGTTGCAATAACTGCCACGTTGTTCGAACTACTGGGCAAAAGCACGGGATCAAACCGAGAATAATGTTGCGTACTTCATTTACGTATCACTCATTTGAGCGTACGAGTGACTGCTGCTTACCGACTGTTTCAGTGGCTTCGCTCGCTGTTTTGTCACAAGCGAATCCCGCATTTCTGCGATCGTAGCGTACCGTGTTCTATTAATCGACATTCTGGAAATTTTACAGATGAACGAATCCGCTTAAATCTCTCAACCGGGCGATCTCCAGACTTTTTTCGACGGCGTCTTATAAAAATTGGCCCATTAATCGCGCCCCGCGAACGACTCTTTCCTCTACACTATCCACCGTGGCTTCCCAAGCATGCTCTTCACTTTTTCGCCTCCGAAGCTTTGCAGCACGCTCACGCTCTAATTCCCCGACTCCCTCTCTTCCTCTCAGCCTCTTTCTCGCTTTCTCAATTTCTCGCTAGCTCTCTGTCTCTCTCCGGTTGCGAGGAAGTATTATCTTCGAGGCAACGCCGACTACAAGCAAAATTTCAGTCCGCGGAAACGACGAAAGTTCACTCTCTGTCATTTCACTCCGGTTCATTTCGTGTACTTCAATCTTTGGGATTCTCCGGCGCACTTGTACCGGTGCCCCTTGCTTTTATTAGGGCAAGGAGCGGTTCGTAATACGGCCGGCGAACCATAAGATCGATACGACTGCGACGGCCGAAGCTACTTTAATCAACGTGCTCGAAATCGTTTTCGTTACAGCGTTCCGCCTGTTATCTGACAAACGTACTGAGCCAGGTCTTTGTCAAAGGCCCGATGGTATTTGCAGTGCGTTCTTTCAACCGATGCACCTTAACGCGTAGCAGAGACCACTCGAACATAAAGGCAGCCTAGGCGATATTCCTCTCGTGGATAGAAAGACAAAGTCGCACGTTGCAATTGAGAAATTGCAATTCAGAGATTATCAAAATGCGGATTTAGAACGTGACTGCGAATTTCTCGTAGCGAATGGAAAAGAACGATTGAAGTATAAAATCTCGTAACATAACGAGCTATTTTTATGCTGTATTGGGTTGGCAACTACATGATTGCGGATTTTGTCGATAGATGTTCTAGCACATTCTTTTGTTTTGTCAACGTGTTGAAAGCACCTAATCTATATTGTTTTCTTGTTGTTTGGACTTCCATCTTTAAGTAGTAAGAAAAATGTATAAATTAGTTATTTAGAATAGCTTTTAACCCAATTTAAACATGGAAGAACAAAACGCGCATTTCAGACATATTTGATTATTATTTCCGAAAAGGCAGGAACGCATCGAAAGCATAAAAGAAGTTATGTGCCGTATTTGGGGATGATGCCTTGAAAGAAAGGTACTGTGAAAATTGGTTCGCCAAAATTTTTCTTATTTATTTTATTTTTTATATTTTTTATATTTATTTTATATTTTATTTTTTTATCTATTTTATTTTATTGTGTTGGCAACTGCATGATTGTGGATTTTGTCGATAGATGTTCTAGCACATTCTTTTGTTTCGTCAACGTGTTCAAAGCACCTAACCTATATTGTTTTCTTGTTGTTTGGATTTCCACCTTTTATTAGCAAGAAAAATGTATCGATTAGTTATTTAGAATCGCTTTTATCCCAATTTAAACATGAAAGAACAAAACGCGCATTTCAGACATATTTAATTATTTCCGAAAAGGCAGGAACGCATCGAAAGCATAAAAGAAGTTATGTGCCGTATATGGGGATGAAGCCTTGAAAGAAAGGTACTGTGAAAATTGGTTCGCCACAATTTTTTTTTTTAGTTTTATGAACATGGAATCATGACACTGCCTGAAATATGGCATAAGGTCATCGACAAAAAACGGACAATACCTAATTTAATAAAGTTATATTTTCAAGTAATAATTTTGAATTTTCCTTTTTCTTTAAAATCTCAATAATTTTTGAGATATTCACAATTTAAATTTCATTATACCCGTTAAGTCGTTAAGTACAGTTCCAGTGTTCAAATCCCTTTTTCTTTTTTTTTCCATTTCTTTCTTTTTTTTCTGTTCAGTTTATCTATTTTAATTAATTGTATTTTGCACATGAAAAATACACTCATAATATCTATGAGAAACAAAATATAAAGATTTTATTGAAAAGGAACATAATATGAAAGAAACACTAACTTCATCAATCTTAACGTATCTCAAAAGTTGTTGAGTATCGACGCCTATAATGCTACATTTTCATAAACAGGAGAATGAAATCTACCAATATGCAAAGTTTCGAGAAAATCTGAGACCCCATGACCGCGTCTTCTCCTTGTTAGTTGTCAACCCAATATTTAGTACATTAAGTACCACACTAATGTTCTCACGTCTTGTAGACACTAATCAAATTTGAATTACACTTAATAGATTGAAGTAAACATTTATTTTCAAGGTTGGTAAACCAATGGTGTCCGTCATATGTGTATGACCTACGTGGTGTAGGGTGAGGGGTGTAACGACGAAATCCAAACATAGTGTGATGAAATATATTTCTCTAGGTCGTTTCGTTCCGAGGTGCAGATACAGACTGACTGTCCTCGGTCCCATCGACGTGGGAAACGTCTCGAGAAAAATGGGAAATCCTAAGTGGACTTAGCTTTTCCCTCGCTTAAAGTGGTACTCGAAGTGTTAACCCAACCCAGACATGTGCATTTTTGTACAAATATAGATTCGATGAATCGAATGTCATTAGCCGACTAAGATTTTCTTGAAGCGTCGAATTAAAATTAAATCCTCTTTAAGTCTGGAGAACATATTCAACTTAGCCGAAGGAAGCGAGGTTTGGAAATTCGGTGGCAAGAGTACAGCAACGGGCAAAGCGCGTACGGAACACGGGCAAAGATAATAATCTTTGGCCAGTCTAGTTACGTGGGCGGTGGTGTGCCTATGCCTTATTCCACATCCGCGGCCGCTCATCAACAGTAGCCAGCTCTCAAGACAGACGATATGTTCACGCTCTAATTCTCGTGCTCGTGGTTGGCGTCGGCGAGAGAAGGGTCTCGGCTAAGGGCGAGCGGTGTGCCTGTCTAATACCGTTTTCCTTGGTGCCTAGAGCGACAGTTAGAATCCACGTATTCCGGCGTGTGTATACGTGTCCTTTATTCGCGGTGTTGCCGGCTGGCACAAACGAGAGTCCAGTGGACCGGAAGGCGAGCTCGAAGGCAGTGTCCGCCCAAAGGTTGCAAGCGTGTCTACCGTTTCCGCAATTTGTGCTTGCGGCTTCTCGCAGACGATGCCAGACGTACGGGTAACGAGCAGTTCGTGCACGATGACGAGCACGAGTGCATTTTTCAACGGCGGGCACCGCGACGTCGTCGGTCCGCGTCGAAGCCAACCCCCTCGGTGGTCGTTCGTGCCACAGGAAACCGGGGGCGAAAGCGTTTATTAAATGTCTACAAGATGCATCGTGCCGATGGCTCGCGGGTAACCATTGCTCGCGTGTTTTATACTTCCTCGGAAATTCCTGTTCCGTGGTTATAAATCTGCTCGAACGTCCACCGCCGTAGCGGTCCCAATGAACGACATAGCTGAACCAAAGTCATTTTGAAAATTTTTATCCAAATAAAAAATCTTTTATTGCCCGAGGTAGTTATATAAGTGAGGAACAATGCGCTCATATTGGTTTTAACCATTTATGCACTCGTCAAGTGTTTTGTTTTGTCCAATGTTGGGAATTATTATGGTACACGGAGACAGACTCTTAAAATTCTCTCAAATAATTTTTATGTTTTAAAGAAGATGCGAGTACATTTTTTTTCATTAGTGACGTTTTGCTAGTACGTACACTCTGTATTCTAAAAGTTTGTTAGCTTTATATTATGGAGCTTTTCGAGATTATTGATATTTAATAGTGATTTAATGTATATTGGTACATACTTTCTTTATTTTACCATTGTAACATTTCATGAATCATTTTGATAGACATCAGGGTGAGTCATGTTTTCAAGCATTGTTATACTTTGTAATGGTTCAATCATTACGGAAATGTGAATATTTTTCACGTTATTTTGGATTCTAATATATGATGTGATCCTGAAGAATTTTTGTGGAAAGAATTGTTACTTTTAGGAACTTCTTTCTTGAAGAAACTTTTCAGATATTTTATGATCCGGAATAACAGTTCCCTTGGAACGAGTTATTTTGGAACGTTTACTAAAGACGGTTTCACGAGAGACATACAAAAGAGCTCGTTTCAACTGTGATATATTTACGTAAATGTTTTAAATAGGTAACATATATAATAAACATATGACACACGTAGGTAACATATTCAGAATGTAATATTCATCGAATTATATCTATTCGGAAATTTTTATAGTAATTGAGAACGCTTCTAACATCAACGAATCAAATACTGTGACTGTTACAGGAACATACTGCTTTTATATTTCACAAGTTCTATAAAAGGAGAACGTTTACTGTCAAGAACGTTTTTTTATCTGCTTTTCATAGATCTTATAATGTGGTTATCCATTAAACAATTTCATAACACTTTCAGTCTCTGTTTTATGTAATGCTGGATCAAGTAAATGTGTTTCTTCAATATAAAAGTGCAATCTGTGCATCAGAGTTAGGCAAAAAGTAATGTGTTTTATGATTGATGATTATAACTAAAGTGGAATCGTGTTCATGATTAATTATTATGATTATCCAATAATCCAGCAAATAATGGTTGAACTTTGTAATCATTAATCATGGAATGATTACGTTACTAAGTAAGATTCACTCGGAAAGTGTTATATGTGATAGTTATAATGATTTATTAGAGATTACTAAACTTAATAATGATTATTGATTTATTCCATATTTAATTAATGATTAACTGTTTATCTCTGCTGTGAAAATGTTGCGAGTCGGTTGAAATGTCTGGGTTCTGGAGTTGAAAAAGCTTATACGTAAAAGGATACTATTATCTGTGGTAGAATAAATGAGATTAACGTAATTAGTGCCCAGGTAGAATGAAAATTTTTTAATATCGAATTCCGCTAATGAAAAATGGAATTAACTCAGATAACAGACCATGTGCGTGAATTATGCACAGGATTATAAATGATCGACTCGACGTCAAACTTCCATAGCTCCTGGAACAAGAAAAATTGTGGAATCTCTGAAAAGCACCTAATGTCTCAAGCTCTAAAAATTGAAAACCTTCGAATACGAAAATTGAAGTCGCTGGATTTTTGTGGGAGCTCCTCGGATCCACTAGAAATTTTCAAATTTCTTCGAGATTAAACTTCGCAGATAATTTTGGAATGTTCGTAAATGCTCTGAAAATAGTATCTCGGACAATACAATTAAAATAATTGAACTGGGATACATATTTTACCATGCCAAGCCCGCCGTTTATGTAGCAGAAACATTAAAATATATTTTTACACTGGAAGCAATTCGATTTTAATTTTCCCCCGTGTTTACAAGATATTAATATTAAAAATAGTAATATTTGTTTGTTCGAAGGAACAAGTGCTAAAATTTATACAACTTGATCGGAGTATTACAAAAACCGACACAATATTTCAAATTAATTACAAATAAGTTAGCCATTTTTTACTAAAATCCTTCAAATCCTCCTGTAGACAAAAATGAAACGTTATCGATAGAATGAAACAAAAATTGCGAACAATGCGACCCTTCACGAATACAGCGGAGCCTGAAATGAGCCAGTATAAGCGCAACGCGGCAGAACACGAGCACACGATCGGAATAAATTCGCCGTCAATAGGCTCTGTCTCCGTCAACAAATGCGCTCATAATCGGATTTATGTTTTGTCGGCCGACTGGTGGGAGTCGGCATTTCGCTTCTGGCGCCGCCAGGAAAAAACGAATCCGTCCCGGGCGCCGATTATGCGACTCACTCTCGTCTGGATTATACCTGTCCGCTGACAGGGACGAGGGTAATGTTTCCGTTCCACGGTCGAAACGGTTTTAAAAATGCACCGGGACGCAGTCGTAAATGTCCAGACTACGCCTGGGGTAGCGTCGCGAAACAAGGGGGTTTCGCGGGGCTGCGAGAGGGTCGTATCAGGGACGGCTGACCCTCTCCTCTCCTCTCCTCTCCCTACTACTCCGCGGCTCGGTAACCGCCGAGTTCGCGGCGACCCCAAATGCGCAGTAATAAATTTATTTTAAAAAGAGCTTTTGTTTGTTCTACGCGTGCGTGTCTGGTACGCGCGTTGTTCTGCGCGACACGCACTACAAAACGACAAGGATAAACGCTAAATCTCGGTGTAAAATAGGACCCATCGTTACACGCAGGGAGGAGGCAGGCATCTCGCAATCTACGTACCGACGATCAAGCGTACAGGGTGTATCAAAATTATATGTCACGACCACCATAGCAGGGTTCTATACCTCTGGAACGGTGCAGATCCGTTAGAAAAATGGTCCGCAAATTTGTCCTTCACCCTTTTTTCAAGGTTTACATATTTTTTTATTGCATCGTATAGTACTCGTCGCATGGAACAAAAGTCTCAAAGACACCATGGGTCTCAAGTCAACCATTCTCTTAAAAAACAACATTAAAGTTTTGTAAATTGTTTTATTCCACATGTCTACAGGATCTCCCAAGATGATATAAATACAGAGGGGGTGATTCTACATGAGAAAATAAGTCCTAAGTATAGAATAATTTTTTTTTCATTTGACGCCTTATTTTCGAGAAATTAGTGTTTGAAAATCCGTCAAGTTCGCGTTCCTAGCGTTTGTAAGTAGTAGATCAGGTAAGTAACGAACAGACGCGTCAAACATTTCATATTCAATATCAAGCGCGGTCGCCGAATTTTCACACTGTAATTTCTCGAAAACGAGGCGTTAAACGAAAAAAATCATTTTATGCTTTAAACTTATTTTCTCATGTAGAATTACCCTCTCCAGATTTATACCATCTTGGGACACCCTGTAGACATGTGGAATAAAATAGTTTATGAAACTTTAAAGACCTTTTTCAAGAGAATGATTGTCTTGAGACCCAAGGTGTCCTTGAAACTTTTGTTCCATGCGACGAGTACTATACGATGCAATAAAAAAATATGTTGACCTTGAAAAAAGGGTCAAGGACAAATTTGCAGATCATTTTTTTAACAGATCTCCACCGATCCAGAGGTATAGAACCCTGCTATGGTGGTTGTGACATATAATTTTTATACATCCTGTACTTGCAGGATCGTCGAGGTAAATTCGGCAAAGTAATTGTTTTAGTGCAAATAAGTTTGGTATCATTTTATTCAATCGGTCGTAACATTAGTTTATATTATTCTTTCTTCCTGTTCTGGGCGACGCACGGCGTTTTCAAATGCCGAGCTTCAGTTTTAATAATACTCCCTTACATGCAATCGGTATCTCTCCGCTGTGAAAAGTTAGGTAAAATTCAGGAGCTTGGTCCTTGGGTCCCACATAAACGAAGTGAAGAAATCGGTTGGTTAATGAAATAAATATGCGCAAAGTTGAATATATAAAAGTAAAGATATATTTGAATAATACATTATACACGTTCTAAGCGACATAACGTTCGGACAGAGGCTACCGCGCTCTGTCCGCGTTCGTACCAAAACCCACGATAGGAGCGCACTCAGTAGATATACATAGAAAACCCTACAAAATCAAAACATGCAGAATTGATACGGCGGCATGTTTGCCTTCTTGGTTGAAAAGGTAAAGTAAAGTTTCCTGAATAAATGCTTAACATGCGAAGAAAATGAGTCCTATATGATAACCCAAAACGAAGAAAATCATGTTAGCCCCGGAGAACTTTCCACGTCCATGGCAAACCCAATATTCGCGACAAAAAAGTTTTGGTATCATTTTGATGGGATTCTAAGGGCGTCATTCATTATGAACTGCTTCAATCTGGTCAAACAATTACTGCAGATTACGAATACTATTTTTTACGTGTGATGGGCACGCGAATCCGTCGTACGGTCACACTCAATATTCTGGAATACGAAATCAAATTACGAAATTCTATTGGTTTTCTTTTACTCAATTTTGCACGTGGAATCACCTAAAGTTCGCTTGTATCATCTGTCCGCAGTTTTCCCAAAAACTTTGTTACGTATCGTCTATTAACTAATCCATCTGTCTTGGTAAAAAAACTGAAGACGTTTGGTACATTCATGAAAACGTTATTCTAATTTAACCCTTTGCACTCGGAGCTATTTCAACTAAAAAACCAAACATTTCTTCTAACCTAAAATATTTCCATCGTACACAAGTTTTTTTCGTTCTATGCGTACGAAACTGATATAGTACCTCATACAATATTTAAATGTTTAGTAATTTATTACATATGAACAAATTTAATCATGTAAACAATATTCTGAATAATGGTGTAGCAATTTGTAGTAGCGCCTCAGAGTCGCCATTCGAGTGCTAAGGGTTAAAGTGTGGGCCATTAATTATGAGACTGCCTGTATGTCTCGTTTCGGATCGAAATGACGTATGTATACAATATTGAGATATCTCCTTAAAAGTCTGAAAGTATTCGGTCAGTGGCATCGTTTCACAGACATCGATGCTCCGAAAGTATTTCCAGGGGTCACGGAAGGTTAACGAGAAGCAGCTTTGCAGAGTGGCGAAAGGAGTTCATCAAAGTTTTCGAGTGGCGCGCAGGTATTCGAGGCACGTGTGGCGGGCACGTTAAATCAAACGGTTGACGTTGCACTAACGTGTGTAGGACACGCAACGGTTCCTCGGCCGTCGAGATAAACGCGCGAGAAGACTAGTTAGCCGCGACGTTTCGCCGAGTTCAGGATATCTAAACGAGGGAGTACAGGGCGTCGGGACGGACGAGAATCAGCATGAAAATCCCAGCTGCCGTTTACTTAATGATGAAAGTTTCCGCGTGCTGGGAGCTAGACCGGGCGCTCCGGAAGCTCTTAAAACCGGATTTAAGGTGCACGGAGAAGCCGGGAGAGCGTGGCCGTGGCCGTCAACGTGGGATCGGCCTCGTTGAATTTTCTGCGGAAAGTTACGACCGATTTGGCCGCGATACGCCCTCGCACTGTCGTGTCGCACAGTGGCTAATACGGCAAATATGACAAATTTGCAAGCATTGAGTTACTAAATGGCGTGCAAAAAAGATTTTAAAAAAATTACGATTGCTAAGAATTACATGAAAATTTTTTACGGTCTGAAATAAACAAATTTTAAAAAGATCCATTTACATTTTTTTATGTAATTCCTACCAACGGCAATTTTTTCAAAATCTTTTTCGCATGTCAATTTGTAAATCAATGCTTCTAATTGTTAGGCAATGGCAAGTTGTTTAGTCTAATTATAAATATGTTACTCTGATCTAAAGAGCGATCCAATACTTTCGTGAGCGAATGCATGTGTGAACAGTGTTGCCAGAGTAAGACATGTCTCCCACTCTACCTTATGCCTTCTGCGATGCCATTGCCCTGTTTCCGGCGGTTAGCATCCCCACGCTTCTGCCACGGGTAATGGTATTTTTCTGAAGTTGCTATTCTAGCGACTCCGGTCCCTATCAATGATGCCAGAAACAACCAAAACTGGGCGGATTTTCCTCTCCTCCTTTTCCCCTTCCACTATCCCATTCCACTACCTGAACACACTTCAACGTCCCCCATTGAGACCGTAGACTGGTCACGTGACGTGCCGCGCAACGTGTCACATATTACTCTGGTCATCAGAGGGGTGATAAACTGTATTCCCCTCGATTTAACGGATCTGGCATCACTGGTCCCCATGTTTAGGCTCTGACGTCTCACGCTACATAGTGTGTACGACCACTTTAGCCAATAGAACCGCTAGATCCGAAAATGTGTGTGGAACGAGGCGTGCCCATTCCATTCTGACGAATCAACACCGTGCTTCTTTCACGGAACTTCTTGCGAGACACGCAGAGTACAACGGAATGAATAATTGTAACGACATTGTAACATTACGTTCCAACTATTCTTCGACTAATGGAGATTTGAAAGACCGGCGTTGCACACGCTGTGGCGCGTATTTTTTGCAGAACACGATATTGAATTATTTATCGTGACGCCGAATCCAGCTATTTAATATAGCCGATAATTAATTGGTTTAATTTAATGCCGGCAATAATGTCGATTACAATTATCTATCGTAATCTGGGGAAACGGAACGTGCAAAAATTTCTGATTGTCCGTTTGCCATTGGACTCGCGCGTGCCGTTCACAATCATGATACATAGAATCGCGCGCGCCGTTTACAATCATGATACATAGAATCGCGCGCGGGTTCTTCGATTAAAATGGTCCTCCGCTTCCGCCTCGCCTCCGCAGCTGACCGGCCATTACGGATTTATACATATATGCAAATCAGATTGGTATCGGTCCGTGCTGCGAAAACGTCGTTGAAATTCGTTCGCGGCAAATTAAGCAACGGACACATTTATGGACCGTATGCATCGTGTATATTTTTAATTATCATTTATGAGCCGCACTTTTGCAAATGGGCACTTCGCTTATGATCAATGCGCAATTTGAAAATTTTCATTTGCGTGTTATGTTACTGTTACCGTGGACGTGAATATTAAATGAATACCGCCTGTCCCGGTCGATTCGGAATAACCATCGGATCGGATTTAAACTCGTTATATGGAAATGACGCTACGTTTCCCTTACAATTCTGTGCATTTTAGATCGAGTAGGCGGATAATTGAATTCTGTTAGTTTACGAGGCCTATGTTTGAAAAGAAATTGATTTCATCAGACATCTATTTTATATCTGCGATTTAGAGATATCCTTCCCAAAAAGATAAGCACGATTTGGTCTATTCATTTTCATTTCGCTCGTTAGATCTCAATATCCTGTCTTAGCTACATCGTTTTGTATGTCTGATAAAACGCTGAGTGTCGTGCCTATTATCGTTAAGATATCTCAAATATGTGTTTCCCAACCTCAACTTTAAGTGCTGTTTTCACCCTTTTAATGTAAATGATGATCGATAGAAATAAAATATATCGAATATTTTTCTTAGTACCATATCATATAAGTTTCATCAAGATTAACTCGCTGCAATAGTGATACAGCATACTTCTCAGTTGAAGCGAGAAACTGTGAACATAATTAATCAGCACATTGTAGGTTCAGTTTATGAACAAGAACAATAATATCTATAAAATAAGTTTAACTGCATTGTTCTTTCGTATGTACTTTAACCCGTCAAGAAGAACGACAGAACTGTGCTCTACTGGTTGAATTATGAAGATAAATGAACTAGAATTTCATAATTGTTCAAGGGGTGTCTGGGCAATATTTTCCTGCTGGTAACTTGAAAATTGTGTTTTGTTTTGTTGTGTAATTTTTACAGCGAGTAATCCACGTGTATTACTAAGGCTACAAATTCGCCCAACAGTATCCACGAATAAATTCAAACGTAATGGGACAGGTACGGGGTTAACTGGACGCTGGAACAGTTAATCAATTGTCCAATGGATAAATATTCTCAGCGAGCCCCTCCCCTCTAAATCTAGAGGGTGCACGTCCGGGCAATTACCGGGGCCGAAAAATTCGACGGGCTCCATTAGCCGGCGGAAAACTGGCGGAAGTTTTGCGGCGCAATATGTAAAACCGGCGTAAGTCTGGCGTGATACGGCGTGGTGCGGTGGCGATAGAAATACGCCGTTTTTGCGTGGCTCGAGCGTGGCCGTGGGTTGATGGCAAGGAAAGAGAAAGGAGGGGGGGGGGGGAATCCCATCAAACTTGTAAGTGCCGAAAGTTAACGCCGCCTCGCCGGTCCGATTCTCAGTTTTTCTGGTCCCGCACGCTGCTCCCTTCGGCAGTTCGCGGTCGGCTCTTTGACGGTTCCTCGTTCAGGCCCTGGTAGAAACAAGTGGAAAAGTCCGGGGTGGTTAGCTCCGTCGCTTCTTCCCTCGTGTTCGTTGCGCGGCTCGGGGGATGAAGAAATGAGAAGTACTGCCAGGGAAATAATACGCTCGAAAATCCAGCCCCGCGCCGCCCCGACGCTCACAAGGGTTGGGGGTGGGCGAAATAATGGCGAGTTGCTACCGCGGAAAATTCAGAGTCAACGACAGCGTTATTGTTTTTCAAGAGTTCCCCGGTACGAGGCGACCGGGAGGTACCGGGGTTGGGAAGGCTTGGCTCCAGGGACTCGGGGCTTCGAGACGTCTGAGTATCGCAAAGGAGACGCCCTTTTTGTAAACAACTCCTCCCCCCCCCCGCGAATAACGTTTATGGCGGAGCTATTTCGGGCCGTCGCGTGAAGGTACTCTGAAATATCGTCAGCGTAAAAGAATATGGTTAAGCGCGCGATAATGCCGTGGTGGAACGCATCGCGGCACGCAATGGTCCCAATCGAAGAATAAAGGCCGATTTATACTACTTGCACAGACACGCTAACGTTTTGTTCAGTGGTATAATACTTTAATAATACCCTTCTTGTTTATTTCCGATAGCTGATACTATATTCAAATACGCTACAGAATGTTTGACCGGTCTATGCAGACAGTATAACTATTCACAACTATTTCAGTATTATTTCAAGACTTAAACACTGTTAGCGTTTTGATCGAAGAATTGTTTTAGCTAAAATAACATAGTTCAAGAAGAGCTTTAAGATGATTGTGCCAATTTTTTGTCAACCCTTGTTTTCAAAGATCTCAATGTCACCTTTAGTTTTTTATATGCAAACCTACCATTTTTTACACTCATCTGTTAGGAGATACTGAGACGAATTTGGCAAGCACCCAAAAAGTATATTTTCTTCACCTAAACGAAAGAAACATTAAAAAAATTTAAACGCCTTTTCTAACTACAATTTAGTAAAAATTTAATTGATTTCATCATTTTCAAAAGTGATGAACTGTTCAAAATTGAAACTGTGGAATTCGGTCTCTATTGTTTCATCAGGTGACCGCGTTGTCATCCAGTTGTTGCCGTGTCTCGACATAAGCGACAATACCGCGTGTCGCCGTTGCTCTAAGCCGCGTAGCAACAGTTCGCGCTCTTATTGGCCGAATTCTACCGTTTGAATCCTTCAAACCAGGGAAAACAAGGATCATACGATTCGCAGGCACCAATCACGGTGCCCCATATTCGGCGGTCCTTGTTATTTAAGGCACCTGCGCTGCAGGTACTCTTGATCGCTTCCTCCGCTCTAATCGCTATTGTATTCTTTTCACTCTGAGGTGTCTCGCTCTTTTCTATTTCCTCGCGACGATTCTCGCTCGCGAAATCGATCCTTAGTCGTACAGTATTCTCGCTGTGATCTTTTCGGTCTTCCGTGCCGCGCTTCGTGCCGCTCAAGATTTCCGCCTCGCGATCCGATGGCAGACACTTGCACGCGCAAGATTTCCGTTCCGTTCCGACGGCCCGAGAAACTATCGTTCGCGGTCTCTCTCTCGCGCTCGCGAGCTACTCGCGCCACGTGCGTTTCTACGAGCATTCTCCGCGACCACGAGAATTCTCGCTCGCGATTGTCTCATAGGACAAATCGCGTAACCTTGTAGTGCGATATTTACAGTGCGAATAAAGTGGAGTGTAAAACAGAACAGTTTTATCTCTCTCTCCCTCATCTCCACCTGTCCTCGCGCGCTCATTTCTGAGTGGTCCCGGCCTCAGGCGATTCCGACCGTCGGTCGACGCTGAACATGAACATGAAAGTGGTAAACATTTGATAAAATTCAAATATGAGACAGTTGATTTTTTAACAAATGAACAGCTAATTCTATTGGGACCACGCGATGATAAATTTTGTTGTTTATGGTACGTACACAGTATTCGTCAACCGCCGAACGGTCGACCCGTCTTTTCGAGAAACGCTCGTCGACGTCCAGGAGATGCTCTGGTACAAGGGATGAAATGGTCCAAGTACAAGCCATAGGCCTGTCAAATGAGACGGCACCGATGCGGTCGATGGTTCAGCACCTCGGCGAGCCAGCGCGGCCCCCTAAAAAAAGCAACATCGTTGAATCCGGAGAATATTACCTTGTACGGTTTGTTTGATCGTCGTTGAAAAACTAGACGCCCCCTTTGTGTGTCGCGCAGACGGTTGGCCAGCTGGGGCCGAGAGAGAGGTAGCTCGCGAGTTCGTTCCTTTTTTTCCCCCAGCAGTCTGCAAATAACTCGCGCACGTTCACAGAGAGATTTCCAGGCTGTCCCCGTGGGAGACCGCATCTAATCAGGATGAATGGCCTCGCCTAGCAGTCTCGCCGTATCCGAGCCGACTTACGGCGGGACACTCAGCCTGTCCCCCACCCGTGGCCGACAACCTGGGCATTTCACTCGATTCGGTGGGATGGGATGGGGATCGACTGTCATCAGTCTTCATTATAAAACAGGTCTACCCCGGGACCGGGGGCTAAATCTCGTTTGGCCGTCTCCCGTTTTCGACGTTCGCCGGTCGCACTCGACGAAAATCAGTCGCCACTCGTACCCAGACCCCGACGAGATCCAACGTTTAGGGGTCGGGACAGGCCATTCCGGCCAGAGAGGGCCTCTTCAGATTTTCGCCTCGAGTGCCACCTTGTCGATTATCCCTGGCACGTGATACGTCAACCGGTTCGTCCCGTCGAGTGCTTGGAAAAACACTTCGGTGACGCGAGACAGAGCAAGAGAAAAAAATTGGGAGGAGGAAGGAAACTGGGCCAATGAGCACGCAGACGCGTGGCACCGATCGATTTTCACTTTCGTTCGCGGAAATCACGGGACTGTGCGTTCGTTCACCTAGCCCTCGCTGGCTGTGAACGATCGTGTAAACTAATTCTCGAGATGAGTGGAAATTATTTTTTTTTTATTTCTGTGCGTTACCTTCCTAATCGTCTAGTCAATCACCACTGCATTACAGAAAAATCCGCTTGCAGAATTTTGCTATATACATTTTTACGTCAGACTTGGCAAGCCATGTCTTTTAGTTATAACCATCGCAGCAGTAATGAGAGAATTGAAAAATTCGACGTATACTAATTTTATTTGAGATGATTTATTTTCTTATTAAATGTCCATCTCGTCTTATTCATTCTTTCGCACAGCACTGCTGACATCACTGCTTGACAATTTAATAACTGAATTTCTTATTGTTGTTTCAGAATCCGAAGTTCGAGGAGATCGAAGAACTGTGGGTATTCAAAGACGAAGTGGTTTGAGTACGCGACCAAGTTAAAAGTAAGGGTTTAAAAAATAGTATGCAAAAATATGGCGAGTGTAAGAGGATTTTCTTACCTGAAAACTGGGCTTGTAGAATCAGGAACAACATTCTTAACTTTCGTGCACTGTTCAAGCCAATTTGACTCAAACGCAGACTTCTGCTTTTAAACACAATTGTGAACTTATTTACTTGTTAAAATGTAATTGTTCTAATTCCCTGAACATTAATCAATTCCTTTTACCTTTTTTTATTCACAATATTTTAGTAACTTCAGTACAGTAGAAACTCGTTTATACGAATCAATGAATGCTGAATCTCACATAAACAAACTTTTTGCCAAGCCTCTATTATACGAACTATAGCGCAGCGTACTATCAGTTATATAGGGTGTCCCAAAAATGTTGTACTCCCTTGAAAGGAGTAATTCCTAATAGCATTTGAAGTAACTTTTTCTTTTGCGAAAGTGTTCTCTGAGACATTGTTACGGACTTATTAAAGAAAAACACGGATCAATTTGAGCGAGGCTACAGTGGAGCTATTCGGGCTCGGCGAATAGTCCCGCTAAGCATAGCGTTGGCATTGGCCGAGCCGAAATTTGCCCGCTGTAGCCGAGCTCTAATTGATCCATGTTTTTGCGATCTTTGTGAGTTCGTCTACCCCCTCTACTGGGGGGCATACCCCGTGAGGGGCCAAGAAGCACGAACTGCCTCGGTCGCCGAGTAGTGTAAACAAGCTGCGTAATCCGATACCAGTCGAGTATATCGGTGTAAACCACTACTAATCCAATTACAAAACTTCTTTTTTTTCATTATTTTTTTATGGAACTTTCACCATTTTATTCGTGCCATTTTTCTGATTAAAATGACACTAAACACGATATAACTCAAACTGCATTTAGCGGTTCAATCGACCGTACGTGCACTGATTTTTGGACGTAGAAAAGGATAGTGGTCCGTGTTTACTTGCTGTCCTTTTCTACTTTCGACGCGGTCGGCAAGGTTAGAAAAAAATTGTAGCTCTACGCCAGTGATGGGCAATTTTGTCTCAATTGAGGCAAAACCGTACACACCGTAGCGCCCTCTGTCCCCTTCCATCAAGCGCGGTACAATGGGGCAACGAAGACACGAGACATCAGCATACGCAACGAATGTGCGCACTGCATGAAAGAGAGGTTGGTGGGAGAAGCAGGCGTTTGAGGGGCTCCACCCGTGCCCACCCCTGCTCTACGCCCTTACTGTACTACATTTTGGGACACCTTGTGTGAACACGAATTCTAAAGAACAGTAGATCCGCCTTTTTCCCAATCTTGTTTATACGGGCCAATTAATGCAAAACCCCATATTTACGAATTCTTAACCGAGCCTCTATTATATGAACCACAGTTCAGCGTACTATTAGTTATGTGAACGTGTGTTCTGAAGTAAATAGAACATGTTAGATATGACTGACCATGCACCAGTTTCAACAATGGAGAAAGCGCAGACTGTTGCAGACAGTTGCACAACCTTTATGTACGAAAACAACAAAATACTACTGTCTGAATGTTCAACTCTGTTATCAGAACAAATAAGAGCTGAAAGTTGGAGTAAATAGCGAGTATCTGTTATCTGAACGGCCTGTACCCCGACGTGTCCGGATGAAGCAAATTCTACTGTTACACTACAACAATAATTTTGAAACGTCTAGTTTCGATCTATCTGATAGCACTGTCCAACACCAAATTTGTTTCCTAGTAACTGTTACGTGGTTCTTATAGAGTTTTTTGCGCTGATTCCGAATCTGCCCTTACTTTTTCGCCTACATGTACAGTTTTTGAGAAACATGACTTTGAAGAAAAACCTATTTTTCAACTTTAAACAAATATTGTCATGTTATTATGAAAGATATTGAATTGTTCTACGCAACAAAAGATTATGTAGATTTTCCTGAATACATTGATATCCAATATTAATAAATTATGAATGTTTAAACATGTTTAAACAATCATTAAAGACGGAGAGACACCACTTTTGAACCAATTTTTGAGGATATTTTAGAATTTATCTCAAAAAATAAGGGTCCAGCGTAAAATCGTACTATATTACGCGATAGAGCAGACTTTTATCTTGAGAACCCCATCTTTGAAGTTTACAACATCGACGTTTTTACCGAACCAGAAAGCAAAATATCTACGCCTGACATGAGTTGACACCAGCGGTGCTGTTACACTAGCGCGGTCGTTCGTCGCGATACGATGCTTTCTGGTTCGGTATAAACATCTATGTTGCAAATTTCAAAGGGGGGTTTCTCAAGATAAAAGTTTGCTCTATCGCGTGATATAGTTCGATTTTACGCTGGACCCTTAATTTTTGAGATAAATTCAAAAATATCTTCAAAAATTAGTGCAAAAATGGTCCCTCCGTCTTTAACGATTGTTTAAACATGTTTAAACATTCATAATGTATTAATATTGGATATCGATGTATTCAGGAAAGTCTACAGAATCTTTCGCTGCGAAGAACAATTCAATATCTTCTATAATAACATCACAATATTTGTTTAAAGTGGAAAAATGCGTTTTTTTTTTCAAAGACATGTTTCTCAAAAACTATACGCGTAGGCGAAAAAGTAAGGGCAGATTCGGAATCAGCGAAAAAAACTCTATAAGAACCGCCCAACAGTTATTAGGAAACATAAAAAAAGTTGAAATTTGTTGGACAGTGTAGTTCATGAATTAGCAAAATGAATTTCTGAAGCTTTACATCAGCGGTGACCAGCGTAGGGGACCCTCACACGTCTGCTTCCCCTTCCTACTCAGTTTGCGCAGGCGCAGTGTGTTCTCTCCCATCCGACCAAGAAACCGAGTAACCGACCCGCGTGCCATAAAACAATCGACGATCATCTTTTTAACGCGGGAAGCGAGCGTATTGGTAATCGGTTTGCCGCGTCACGGTGCTATGGAAACGGCGAACGGTGGTGGGTACAGCGCTCAGCTTACGGCGCCGAGTTTGGACATCGCTGCTTTACATGTTTGTAGCTCGATGCGAATATGAATAAAATAATCCAGGAGACAGGATTACATAATGTAAAACCTTCAGCATAGACATTGGTGACGTATTCGAAAATAGGTAAAAAAGGTAGAAATTCAAATGTATACGAAGAAATATATAAATTTAATCATTTTCATTGTAATTCATTTTTCCGAAGCGGAGCCCATAATTTTCAGGAGAGATACTCGGATATGATAGGCTAATGCACTCGGTGCTGCATAAATGTCTCACGTTCCGGAAGGGCGCGCGGAAAATTCATACAGTGACCGAAGATTTGGCAGCTGTAATCGAATAGGAAAACAGAGTATCGGTGGTGTGCTGGAAGTAGGTTAACGGCCGTCGCTTGCGGGGGATGTTTTCGTTCTGCGGACGGAACTGGATGGTTTCGAGCTGGAACGAAACGGTCCGCCGAATGTGTCATATCTACGCGCATTCATGAACTTCTCCGTGACAGTCGTACCATCGTGTCGAGGGTAAATAATTGATGAATAGAAGTGGGAGTCGATGTCGCGCCATTTGCTGAGTACTTGGTAGTCCCCGTAGCTCCCCGCGGAAAACCAGGCTGTAACGCGGACGGTGAAGTATCGAGCGTGTTCGAGCCCCGAGCCGTAAGTTCCTTCTCATTTATTCCATCGAAGTAGCGTTCTGCATTTTTCAGGAGGAATTCGCACGCGCTGAAAAGTCGACGGTATTCTTGTCGGCGCGTACGCCCGAGCGTTACAACGTCTGCGGCCATTTTTCGCGCTAATAAAAGATCGCGTGCCCGTTTAATTTTCTACGATATTAAATTTGTTAGGAATTTCTGCGAGACGCTTCACATTGGAATACAAGGAATTTGAACATTTCTGAATGGAGACCGCCCCGAATGCGCACTCGGTATCCTTTGAAGCGCTGTAGTTTTTGAGAGAACAGGTGAGCTGCAGGTGTCATCGTATTTTCTTTCTAATAAAATCCTTTAGAAAGCAAATAGCGATCTACGCAACTACGGATGTTATGAAATATTTCATGGAAATGCCGTGTCTGCTTCTTTTGATCATTTTCTTCCGCGTCTACCTTTTTATTAGCTTTGTAATAGAAACAATTACGTATCTCCTTTAATGAAACGTCATGAAATATTAAAAAGTTTCCGCCTGTATAAGCTCCCAGAGCCTGTTCAATTCCTCTTATTCCTGAGGGGCTTGGTGTTTATATTGAGGCAGCAGGAGTGGGCAATGATGAAAATCACGCGATATTAAGTACTCGAAGTCGGTCGGACAGTGAAGTGACCTTAGGCCACTATTTTGGGGAAACTTTACGTGAAGCGGCTTTTGTTAGTCCTGAACAGTACTTGAAATCGAGTGTATCCTCTTCTCTTTTCGTCTTTGATAACAGAGGGAGGGAACCCGTCGGCTTAGCCCTCTTCTTGGTCCTCCCTAGAAGTCTCTGTTTCTTCGATATCTGCCTCCCCTTGTCCTGGCAGCTCGGCGCGGCGTCTAGACCACCTAGGAAAATCCTCAAATCGACTGTCACTGTCAAAGGAAGGGAAATTTCTTCCCCCGGGAATCTTTATTCACGGAAGTCGTGTGGGAAATGACGTGTTAAATTCGCGCGGGGAAAATGGAAATAGAATGGGGCTCGAAAGATTTTCGACCGTTCAGAAATCGGTAAATTTTCCCAGGACCCAATTCGAGCGTGTTCGCAGATCCACTTAAGAATACTGTGAGCGGATGAAATTCTGCCCCTCGAGTCCTGAGATAGGGGAAATGTGCTATTTAGTCGGCAACGTTTTATTCGAGTGCAGAAAATACAGTAATGCCTCGATATATGTGAGCACTTTACGGGCCGAAATGTCACATATGTCGTGTACAGACACTATTGCTTGATGTATTACCGCTAGCGTTGAACATAGACAAGCCAGCAAATGGAACGTCGACATCCAGGTACCGGTGAAATAATGTTAATCCAGTGACAAAACATTTTTGGTTTTAAGAATTCTTTGATAACACTTTTCCCAGTATATTCGTGACATTTCCCTGATTGAAGTGACGCCAAACACGACACAGGTTCGATCATATTTACTAATTATTTCACCTAGCTACAATGTGGGATTGAATCTTCACTAATTTGGAGAAAATGGAGAATGCGGATATGCTCGGTTCGAATAATCGATGTCCGGCTGTATCGTCAATTGAACAAGCAAATATACTTCAAATTATGTCGCGTATAGTCTCATTGTACTCAGAAATATGACACAAGCTGGATGATGAATGTTTTATAAAAAATATAATTAGAAACAAAGATAAAAATAATGCCTTGTCATTGGATTAGGGGGTACACCTGGAGATACATTTTTCACAAATATTCCGTACATCTCTTTCACATATATCGAAATTGTAGTTTACACGGAATTTTGTTAGCTCACGAAATACGTACCAGAGAATGCTTGACTATAAGGATCAAAGGACTTCGATCTACACTTTGACTAGGAAGTTTGGATCGGGCAACTAGCCACAACTGACACCATACAAACCACTCTGGATAGAAGAGCTGCAATAAAGACTATATTGGACGTAATACCCTGGATTCATCCTATTCTGGATCCAATACCACTTCTTGATGTAGAGAAGCAGCACCATTTCCTATTCAAGAGAGCCGTTCCGGACTTAAGACACCAGATACTGATCGTTCGATCGACCCGATGTAGACTAACCCAAGCTCAAGACATCCGGTTCGGTCCAACCCGGATTCAAGAGTTCGGATATAGAACATCTACACTCAAGAAATCTCACGCATACCACCTTGGATTGTTTTTGTGTAGGTACAGGTCGTGGCTGTTCCTCTGATCTACTTGAGATCGCCAGATAATACTTTTCAGAGCACCTCTCTTTTCTTCAACCATTTCAACATGTGGTTTACGAGGTCGAATTTGATTCGTTTATTTTGTGTTTCTGTGTTGCTATATACCTTACATTATATATATATATATATATATATATATATATATATATATATACGAACTTTTGTACAATCTTATGTATCTAAACTACAGTTAATAAACACTAATAATAAACTTGTTCTTAACTTAATCAGAATACTTTTACACACGTGATTTCTCCCATCAATCACTCTACACTCGCTCTTCTTCTTTTTCTTACCGCACAATCATAACCACCTTTCTCTCACACGCATACCAACTTTTTCTCACACTCATACCAACTGCAAAACAATAAGTACTACCAACATTCTGGTCGGACGATAATTATGTTCACATCAGCAGATTGTGCTAGGAAACTCGAATTACAACTTCACGCTAATTCCTTCCTCACCAACCTACTATCCTTCATTGTCACGGATACACCTGACCTAAATTCTCAGTTCATATGCCTTCTAATTTCCATAGATTAGTTTTCATGCTTTTTGCGTACAAAGAAATTTATGTATTGCGTTCCTTCCAACATTACATACGCCATTCTGTTACGCATAACAAACAGTACTACTTTTTCCATTTTCATTTCTATCTAATATTTACAAGAAAAACGCTGACTTGTGATAGCGCGAACACCCTGTATGTATTAAGCGAATTCAAATGCACTTAAAATGACATGAATGAAACACGCTGCAATTTATTTGTTGCGTGTCACATTTGCCCTTATTTTTTTGTTAATAATTTCAATATTAGTATACAACTATGTACATATGTATCGTTATAAATCGAAATACATATATATGTACATATGTATATTCATATTTTCCCTTTGCTCGAAGATTGAATCGAGTTAACTCTTGTGTAGCAAACTAAAATGTTCACTTTTGTTTGATAACCGGGTGCCCGAGTACTCCAAGCGTCCTATGTCAATGTATGAAATACGTAACGATAATTATACTATAGTATCGTAGTTTTAGTCAGGATGTCGTTGGGTCCTTAATGGCAGGAAGAGGGCTATAAAACAGAAAGTCCTGACGATAGCCAGGCCCAAGGGAAGAGAGCCATCAAAGAGAAAGTGTCCCTGACGAAAACCAGGCCCAAGGGTCGGCTGGGAATTTTCCAGAGATAGACATATAGGCTATGGGGATGAGTACAGGTGTGTGGGTGTGGACTGGAGAAGGACATTTTTGAGGAGAATGGACAGATTTCCGTTGACTGCGGAGAGTGAAGGACGTGTGCGTTGCTTGCGAGTTAGAGTATCTTGTTTCTTACATTAATATAATATCTATTCTGTACCCTTTTTACGTATACTTAATAAATAAAATACAATAAGTAATATACCACAATATTGTCAATCATTATCGATACTCTTAATATAATTGTGTGAATTTTTGCTCCAAAAATAGAGAATGCGCGATAGGCGAAAAGTATCGGCAGATCATAAAGTAGTCGGTCAAGCAGCGATATTATTGCTTGAAAAACGATAGAATATCATCTCATTCTGTTACTGATCAATGTCGAGCGAAAACGTCAAAAGAAGAAGAGGGGGTAGCGATGTCCTCATTTCGGAACAAAACGCCATCGCCTTATTTCTGGAGACATGTACTCATTTCACGCGTATTGAAAATACGTGTGTACACGTGTAATTAATATATCCGTGTAGAAGTCCGGATACTATTTAATACACGGATAAACGTGTACCGAAATACACGGATACACGTGTACTGAAATACACGTGCTCACGTGTATCAAAATATACGGATAATACGCTTTCAACTGTGAACTTGAATATACGGGTACATGCGTATTATCCGTAAATTTTGACACACCTGTGCCCGTGCATTCAAGAAAGTAACTGATACCCGTGTATGATACGTGTATTTCAATATAACCTCAATGCGATCTCTGCTTATTTCGGAACAAACACCGTCGCCTTATTTCGGGACCAGACTGTACTCTGTAATGGTCATGAACTATTCAGCATCGTTCCACGAGTTTTCTCTCTGAATCAGTAATGCTTGCCTGTCTTTTTCAGTTACCCTATAATTGCTTTCGAAGGAATAAAAAATGGTTTTCCTAATCGAAATCATTAACGCTTGATCGACAGACGTTAACGAAGCGAATCGAAACGCTCGAAAGACATTAATTCGCGATCCTTCTATTTCATTGAGCAAATCCCTATAAAATGATACCTAGCGTCAGTCCTTCGGACTTATATAATTATTTACGTCCTAGTTCGCGCTTGTTACCAGCAGCCAGACACTTTTCCACGACCGTTCTGGCCGAACAGCGAATCAAGGCGACGAATTAAGAGTCCGTCGGGACGATTAACCCTGGAAATTTAATCTGGCTGAAAACGAGGGACGATTTAGATTGGTACGGCGCCCTTAATAGTTCCGGCAAAAAGAAGCGAACAAGGTTTCCCTGGCGCGGCGTATCCCAGCTGCGAAACACTCTCTCGGCCGAGATCACGGGTAGCAGCCCCCGAGCACAGTTAATTGGCAAAATTACGGCGATTCGAAGGAGAAATAATAAGAGAAAAATACATTACCGGATACTAATTCACGTGAGCCACGCGGAAAACGGTACGGGGAAAAGGAAAATTCATCGTATCGAGCCGAGGCGAACTCGTATTACTAGAATAACAAACGCGAGCGCGCATTACAAATTAGGGATTCTAATCCGATACTTAAAGCGAACCCAAACCCGGTTGACCGAGGAAGGTTACTGTAACTTATACTAACCACGAGGAAACGGTTATAAAATCTTAGAAAGAGCGGGTTACTATTAAATACAGATACAGAGTTGTCCAAAAGTACCTTTAGGATGTTGAATGAGGATATCTGTCAAACGCCATGTTTGTTTCTTGTCACTTTCATGTATTTCTGCCTTACAATGATGAACAATTTTAACAATGGAGTCGTATGCAACTGAAGAGCATGTTAAAGTTATTAAAATTTGTTTTGCAAATCAGTTTGATAAAAAATATCTATCGTAAATTACGTGATTTTTTCGGCATACATAATTGTCCATCTGAGCAAAAAATTCGAAATTTGGTTAAGAAATTTGATAAAACTGGATCTGTTCATGATAAACCAAAATTTGGCAGACCAAAAACAGCTCGTTCGAATGAACACATTGCTGCTATTCGTGAAAGTGTTGCTACTGACCCATCAACATCAATTCCACGTCGTTCTCAAAAATTGAGCATTTCTTATGGTAGTTTTTGGCGAATTGTGATTTGACCCCATTGGACTTTTTTCTTTGGGGTTATTTGAAAAGTAAAGTTTATGCCAACAAATCAGCAACAATTCATAACCTGAAAAACAACATTAGAAATGAAATTGGTGAATTAAACGAGCAAATATGCCAAAATGTAATCGAAAATTTTGATGTTCGAATTGATGTCTGTAAACGTGGTTGCGGTGGTCATTTGACAGCTATCGTCTTTCACTCATAATTTTCATAGATGATACCTGATAATTAAATAAAAAAACCAATAAAATTAAAAATAGTATGTTTTTTATTTAAAAAAAAACTTCCTACAGTTTATTTTGGATAACCCCTTATATGAATCTGTAGGTAATATTCATCAAATCCTTGTAGCTCATAACAAAGTAAACCGATTTCGCTGAAATTTTGACCGTGTATATAACTAACATGGGTCTACAAATGGCATTAATTAAACTTTCGTTACAGGCTCAAATAAAAAGTTGAAAAAACTGAATTTTATTTTTTTCTTCACAATTACAACCAATAGCAATTTTTTCAAATGTTGTTTTTCTGTTATTTAGTAAACTAATGCTTCTATGATGTTAAAAAACTTCAAGTCGTTAGATCCAATGTTAAATAAGTTATTAGTTGTTAAAAGGTATCCACTTAATATTGTCCCCGATTGCAGCTCTAACAGTAATCTCAAGTTTCGAACCGCGTCTGAAATATTTTACCAGATTTTGTGGAAAAAAATGACAGCAAAGAATTGCTGGTCCAAAGAAGAAACTTTTGTGTTAATTCGAAATACGAAATACAAAAACAGAACGCATTAAAAAGTCCAATGAACAACTACTAACTACTCCAGCATTAAGCCGAGTTGTTGTGCAACTTAATCAAAAGGTTTGCCAAATAATTCTAGCACGTTGTGTATCTCTTTTGTACTTGTCTGCAATCAATTATCACGTTTAATTATGCCGAACAATAGGAAGAATTTCGAGCCGCATGCAAGATAACGCGGCTTAAGTTTTGGCTGGGCCGTAAGTATGCAGCTGCGATCCTCGGATCCTTTAAGTCTACGATGAAAATTTTACGTCGGTTCTTCATTTCAACGCTTCTGCGCGTTATCCCAGAAATCCCGTTTAACGCAGCCCTGATGGATGGCTCGGTGCATCCTTTTCGTTAACGTGCGCGGTAATTCCACGGCAGGTTTTATAGTCTTCGTAAAGAACTTCTAACGTGCATGGTGTGTCGGATAATTCATTCCCCCAAGAAAAGAAATTCAAATATCACGAACGAATGAAAATAAAAAAATTTGAACTCGATAATCGCGTGGAAATTATTAACTCTGTATAATAACTGAGGAAATGATTCAGTTATTCAAACGATTTCAAACGCGAGCTCATAGCTTAAAGTCTAGAACGAAAAACGTTTTAATCATTTTTGGCACCTCTACCTTTCTAAAATCCTGTGTATTCTTTTCTTGGATGTAAACGTATTCGCGTATAATTGAAACCACTACACTATAAAAAACGCAATTAACTATTTTAACAAAAAGTCGTATTCCAACGATGTTATCGGAAAACGATACTGATGTATGGTTATGTTTAACCTACTGCAAGCAAGAACGTTGTGTAAACCTACACGCATACCAAAAATGTAAAAAATGTCGAGAGCATACAACAAGGTATATATTACCATCTGGTAAAGAATGAAAGGAACTAGTTTTTTGTTCAATAAACCACAGATATATGTACCTTGTACATTGACAACATTTATCCAATCAATTTATACAGCCTATGTTTACTCATTTTATTTACTCACTAAAAAAATCCATAATATATCACATCCAATAAACTTCGATCAAGCATTTATAAGAACGATCAATACTCTAAAATCAGGTGAAGTGAACATTATGAATTTGTTCTTACGTTATGTTCAACCGAACACCGATCATTTTTTTCCTGCAGTTTTATGGTAGATCAGACAGTTCCAACCAGTAACTCCGGAGCTATTTGAGGCACCTTCTCCACTTAGGTTCTTCCCCCACTCTTAGACCGCATCGTCATAATGTATAGTAGTGGGAAGCTCCCACCGCGAGAGCCACGCGGCGCGCGCAGCACTCACTAACTCTACGGCCGTACGTAGTAGTGGGGAGAGGTTCGATGGTGGGGACCTTGCAGTTCTCGAAGGGGAATACGTTGGAACTCCCTGCGGTAGATGATTATTTACTCATGTTTTTATTCGAGGGAAAAAGAACCGGATGCAGCTTCCACGCGATCATATAAGTACGAAATTCTGTGACTTTCACCCTTAAACTCTCACGATCACTTTTTGTGGTCCACCCTGTGGATCTACAACACGCATTCAGTAAAGTTTCGTTATAGGCTCGGCTAAAAATATTTGAAAAAATTGACTTACTTTTTTCTTTGCAATTCCGACCAATACCAATTTTTCCGCAATTTTATACACCCGTCATTCAGCGAAGCAATGTTATTTACAAAATATCAACTCATTGAACTATTATTTACGAACCCACAAAACGAAGTTTCTACACACCACGGTGATCCACTTACAATCACCATCATATTTTTCAATTCAACTAGAATTATTCTCGCACGTGGAAAGTGCTCGTAAATAATGTTAGCAATATTGCACGACTCGCAACTTGATCCCATTCGCAGTTCTGTCGTTACGAAAGTCAAAAGGGCTGTTCATTTTCTGAGTAAATTATTAAGCCGCCAATACGCTGGGATCTCGCCGGGCAATAGAAAGTAAAGATAATCTTTAAAAAAGCTGATAAAATTTGCATTTCCAAGCCGCGACGGGGGATTTAATTACGTGCGGTCCTCGGAGGCTCACGCACTTTGAAGTTAGTTTCCCCTGCGCGTCGGTTTTTAAAAATTCATTAACATTATGGCCGGCATGCTAATGTCAGCAAAGCGCCCCGCGGGTCACGAATAATTCAGGTAATGGAATGGCCTGACACTTCGTGGAATATATTTCGTGCGGACTGTGCGGCGCAGAATTTCTGTCGATCGCGTCTGGTTGCGTCGTGGCGCTTGTGCCACGAGTATTATGTTTTTTTACGCGCGTATCCGCTTAAGATACGTCTGCCAGGGGTGGTTCCGTGCCGTCTGATACGTCGAAGGGACACTTCAAACGAGACACGAGGCGGACGCTGTCGCGGGGCATCGCATCAGACTAATCGAATCAAAGTAAGCGCCGTGGAACCAATGTGATCCCCGAGACAGGAGGAAGTAAATATTTCCAATTGCGCGACGTGACGGGAACCGCGCTTTTCCTCGTTTTCTAACCGGATTGAACATCCCTTCTGATGTTCACAAGAATTCCCAATCGGTTCAGCTCGCTTTCCGAGAAATAGAAGCTTCGTTCGACCGAGATGTCCACCCTTAACAAGTTCGCACCAAGATCTGAGAAGAAAATCTTCTATCACAGCTCAGGGTGTTTTTGTTAGAATATGTTCTTAATTGACATGGGTCTTTTTAGGATATACAGGGTGAGGCAATAACTATTACCACCTCAAATATCTTCGAAACTATAAGTTTCACAGAAATATTTGCTGAAATAAAATTGCACGGTATGAAGAGGGCCATCCGGTTGCGATAATAGTTTTTTTGCAGGTGGAGGTACTTCGGACTATTACATAAGGTCATTGAAGGTCACAAAAAGTATAGAAAGGCGATGTGACAAATTTTCATAACCTCCTTTTCCTGTTCCATTTTAGGATAAAACTCCCGAAATGGAGCGTTGAGTGCCTGACGCATTTTTTAATTAGCCGAGTTGGGGATCCCGCGGTGATCCGAGCGGCTCTACTGGATTAGAATAGGTCAGAGGAAATTAAGATGACGTGTGACGAGGGTAGACATCGAATTGAACCGCTTCGGGACCTACATAATCGAAGTTAACACCGAGTAACTGGAACTACTTCATCGCGTAGTAACTAAATATACTGATCTGACAAGTTTTTTACATTAAAATGATAATTGTTTTCAAGATTCTAGTGGTTCAGCTAGAACTGATTTGATTCTGATAGATTCTGATTCGAAAGAGAAACATCAAAATCCATTTCAGGATGTACAGATGTACGTCAGAAACTAGCAACCTGGGACACGTAATTATCTTCCAATCCTTAAAAATCTAATTTCGAAAATATCGATTTGGTTAAAGTTCAGACCGGAATACCTATAAGGGTAAAGGGTGTTCACGCTATTACTAGCAAACATTTTTCTTGCAAATAATAAATATTAGAAAAATTCGAAATAGGATAAAGTAATACTGTTTTTTGCAAGCAACGTAATGGCGTACGTAATTTTTTTGTATTTGCACTGTTTTCATGAAAATGTCGGTGACCTCCAATTCTTGTAAATGGAATGTTATATATTTTTCCATACCATGTGGAAGCGTGTGTCAAGACAAATTCACAAATGGAACAAACATTTCGAACATTTCGCACTAATACGTTTACAAGTATACTTTACTGACGAGGCTATAGTAAATGCTCAATATAACTTCCTTGTACATGACTACATATTTCGGCTCTATTAATTACATTCTTGTTAGCTTCTTCTAACGTTGTCCGAAATATTAATGCACATGATTGCGTTAGTTTCCTTTGCAAGAATGATATCTTTACGAAATATTACGTACGAAATATTCAAAATTTTGCTGCTATTTCTGAGCTTGTATGACCTTGAATGTCATTGTGTTGTATACGAATAAATTGTTCTTGACACACGTTTTCATATGATTTAAAAAAGTATATAGTATATTTCATTTAAAAAAATGAAGGTCACCTTCACTTCTAAAAAAATAGTGCAAACACAAGAAAATTACATATGCCATAATGTTACTTACCAAAAACACGCTATCGCTAGTCGGCGTTTTTCTTGCAAATAATAAATATTAAAAAAAAATGATAGAGGAAAAAGTAATACTGTTTTTGGTAAGTAACATATATATAACAATCGAGTTTGAAAATTCAGCGAATACGCGTACCATTAGATAGAAATCGGCTGTCTCATCTGATCATGATCAAACAATTCTACTCTGTGCATATATTAACGCACGCGATCCAGAGGAATCTTTAAATTCGATTTTCCCGAAAACAAAGACTCACGTGAAAACATTTTATTCTGTATTTTCGACTTTTTTTTTCATGTAGTAACCACTTTTTCGCTTGTACCACCAGTTACCGAACACCCTGTATATACATATATATGAAACTGATTTGATGTCATCAGGGTAATGTCATCAGCAGTGTTCAAAGCTCTCGGTGATCCGGAACTAGTGCCTAGCATGGCAATAAATCGCGTTCACATAAAATTTCCATTCGATTAAAAAAGGGATTCCGCGATGGCAGAGATCTTGATTGATACAGGTCTGACGATTAACGCGTTAATTGGTTGGTTGGCAGCGGAGGCTCGCCCTGCTTATTTTCTCCCTCGTCGCGTCGGCCCCTCCGCCGATACTCCCCATCGTTCTGCCGGCTCCGTGTTCCGTTTTCTTATTCCAACGCACTTTAATACGCCCCAGGAGTTAGAGCTAGAACGCGGTCTAACAAACAATCCCGCACCGACCCCATACATTCTCACCAAAAAATCGTTACAAGGTTGGTTACGGTAGCGTCGCTGGTGGGCGAAACTTGGTGCGGCCGCGGTTCCCGAACTGCAGTTAAATACCGAGCACAGTTTAACTGCAGTTCTGCGTCCAGGGAAAAACACTCGACTGTTTAATGTCAGTTCATACCTTCCTCTGTTCTGCGGCGGCTTTCCCGCGCGAGCACCTCTGACCCATCCATCCGTCTATCTGCATTAATTTCTACGAACACGTGAATAAATGCATCTCAACTAGGCAAACGATGATACTTCTCAAAAAAGACAAAAATCAATTCAATGTCTGGGTATATGGTAAAATCTTGGATCCGAAATGTCACTTGCGTCGTGACACTATTCGCAATGATAAAAGCTTTTTTGTTTTTAATCATTTCCTTGTGAAACGGTTACAGTATTTAATCGATAAATGTCACAGCCACGGTTCCAGCTAGCGACACTTCGTGTTCAGGTCTACTATTCTTTGACTTGTGCCGAACGTAGAAAGGGACAGCGAAGCTCGAGAGGCCTCGGTCGCCGCGAAATGTAACACAATACGGGTCGAGTATGCCGGTGTGAAAACAACACCTAACCCAGTGACAAAACTTCTTTTTTTTTAAATTTTTTTTTGTGAAACTTTCACCAACATATTCGTGGCATTTTTCTAATGAAAATGATACCAAATAAGATATAAGTGCGATGATATTTACTTGTTTAATGGACGATGAATTATACCACATTTGGTATTATTTTAATCAGACAAATGCCACAAATATATTGGTGAAAGTCTCATAAAAAAATAAGTGATAATAAAAAAGTTTGTTATTGGCATTACATTGTGAGGACACGTGGGCCTTTGAACTGTGCCGGCGATGCTACTCTACGCGTCTCTTTCTTTGCCACGCGCTGTCCTTCCTTGCGCCCGAAATTTTCATCCTCCATTAATCAAGTAAATACCATCGGAATTACATCTTATTTGGTATAATTTTCATTAGAAAAATGCTACGAATATGTAGGTGAAAGTTCCATAAAAAAATAATAAAAAATAAAGAAGTTTTGTTATTGAATTAGTAGTAGTCTCACCGATATACCCGACCCGTATGATGTCATACTTCTCGGCAAGCGAGGCTTCTTGAGCTTCACGGCCCGTCACGGAGTATACCCCGTAGGAGTGGGGATTGTTTTGAGACAGTTCTTGTTCAGAATTTTGTGACACTTATCGATTAAATACTGTACCAACATATTCGTGATATTTTTCTGATTCAAACGATAACAAACACGACACGCTTCGGAACCTATGTATTTCCTATGCATATTCTATTTCCAATTAATACTAAAATTATTTGAAAGAAGATTCGAAGTATGTAAAATACATTTACAGATCAAATAGTGCAAAAGCTTTCGGTCCATAAAACAATATTTTTCCTACTTTAGTGGCATACTTGAGAAAAATCGACCACTGTGCAACGCGGCAACTCGGAGGTTGCTAAAGGGTAGGGGGCTAGGCTGCGAGAGGAGGATGACGAGGTAGGGTTGGAAGGTGGTAGGGGGCCAGACTTCTGAGAAGGGCTTCGCGGTATTATGCTAATCTCGTTAAACTGAGAGCGGGTCAGACGTTACTAGACCTTCTGCTATCGTATTAAGATAATAACAATGAAAGGGTTCGGCGCAGCGAAGCATCGGTCGGCGTCGTTGCATTATTAGCTCAACGACGGCGTACCGACGTAATCTTCTCAGCGGTTACTAGGTGGGTACATGGGTATTCGTCTCGCGTATCCGATAATAACGCGTTTGACGGAACTCCGTCGCCGCAGATTCGCGCGACGGAATTGCCTACCGTGATCCAAAGCCTCCTTAGACCGTCGGGTTGTGGCTGCCAATGCGAGTCCCGTGTATACTCATGAATATCAATCGATTTACCACCTGATTAACAGTTATAAAAATGCAGGATTTATTCCTGAAGGGTTCTTCGAAGTTGAGGGTCATAGCCGAGGATAAGACGAGTTTGCGGAGTGGACGATACGGTACTGTGTTACCTGTCGGCTAGGGAGCAACTGTTCAGTGTGGTTGTTACACCTGTGGCCAGTTGAGAGGAAGCCTCGTGAATTATACAGGCGATATATACTGCAAAATAATGGCGGCTGGAGTGTAATTGTCATCAAACTTGCGATTACGAGCTGGGTCTACCAATCTACGTCAATAATTGATTTCGCGTAGACACCAGACTGGTTTTCTACAGTCCGCGAAATTACCGTAGATCCATGTGTAATTTCGTCGCAATTCTAATTCACTTTGAAAAAACAAGCAGGTACGATCTAATTGTAACTGTTATATTATATTGACTACAAATATATATGTATCGTTTCAATATAATATACTTTTTTCTGTTAAGAGATTCATTTAAAAAATATGTATTTCTGATAAAGGGATGTGCGAAATTTCTATAGTACCAATTCAAAATAATTTGAAAAATTCGAATATTCAAACTTTCAATCAACATTTGTATAATTGATATATCTGTCAATCTTTAAGTTCCGCTATTGTTGTACATTGTTTTCCATTTGCATACACCTTGCGGGCTAGTATTTCCTAAAGGTTTTCTATAGGGTTGAAGTCTAGTAATATTTTTGTTGCATAACCATTCCCTGCTTTTGATGTGTGAAGGGCGGTGTTATGCTATTGAAATATGGACTCATCTTCTTCCATGAACGGAATCAAAACATCTACTAAATGTTCTTTATACTTCTGGTTATTCATCTTTGTCGATATGAAATATATTAGCGTCTCTGTGAAAAAGCCAAATGCAGCCTAAACCCTAGTGCCAAAATTTCGACTAATAGCAATGTCGTATGACTTATTTAAATAGTGCCAAAAATACTTAAAATCTGCGATTTAGTCCATCTATATTAAATTTCTTTCCGCCCGAAAAGATGACGTTTTACCAATCGTTGTTCCAGGAAATGTACCTTTTGGCAAAAACAAGTCGTGCCTCGTTATAATCACATGTTAAGGGGGGTTTTAATGCTTTTTTACTCCATACAAATCGTTTAATTTTTCGTAAAATTTGTTGAACACGCCTTTTAAATACCGAATGATCTAATTTCGCTTATATTTGTCTTGCTGTTACATTTTAATGTGATGCAACACGTAAAATTAACGAAGTTTGCCTGCGATTCAGCTTCTTATTTCCTCCTTTTGGATGAGTTCTATCATACAAAGCTAACAAAATTATTCACTACATGATAGGACTTGCATATTTACAAGGCAATTTCTCTGTTAGACAGTCCTGCATCTTTATAAGCCATTCTCTTAATCTGCTCCTCCAAATTTAATAATTCACCTCGTGGCATCTCAAAGAAAATTCCAGTAACTTGAAAGTTTATACTATTTTATGTAACTAAAGGTAAAATATTTGCACTCTACATAATACTTACAAAGAACTCTATAAAAACTACGGAAATATATCGGCTGCAACTAATTTCGCTGGGGTTCACGATGCAATGTTAGCAATTGTCGTAATAATCAAATTTGTACGCAAGAGTTAGAAATATTAATGGAGAAAACAATTGCAATCAGAGGAACAAAAACACGTCTAACTATCTCAGTCGGTAATAACTAAAAATGCAATCGATATCAATCCAAATTTTTGAATTTTTTCTACTAGATGGTTATGTTTATGGGTATCGTTTAAGTGTCGAAGATGATTATAGGAATCTTTCGTGAATGCTGATTCATAATAATTTCGAAGAAACTGATTATAATTTGCAACCAGGTTGCATTATCGACACAATAGAGTTCGTTCAATTGAATAGAAAAGAGATTCTTTTATTTTCAGCGTGCGATTTAATAGAACTCTCGCAGGATGCCCACCGTAATTGCATTCTGAGAAGTTTTCGTGGAACGTGAGCACAAGGAACGTTGCAATAAGATGCGAAAGAAAACGCGTATTTGGGAGCTTGCGGCGCATCGCATCGCGCGTCGCGTCGGTTTGAGTGGAACGAAAGCAATTGGGCAGCGATGGAAGGATCGGGCACGATATACGCGGAAGTCTGCGAGCCAGACAACATTTTTGCATTAAATCCACGGGGCGAGGTCGAAAATTGATGTGAACAAAATTCAGATTCCTTGGAAATCTACGTTCGTATCTGTGCGAAAGGTCTGAGAGGATCTGAAGTCTTGGAGTCGCTCTGGGTCTGCCATATTATTTGTAGCACATGCTTCAAACAATTTTATGGAAGTAATTAATTTTGATTCTACTTTGAGTCTGTGAACTCTAAATATGCAGTTTCTTGCAATCATAATATACAGAACCCATCCATTTTTATGGTTACTGTACATACAGTTCTCTCGTTGCATCCCGTAGAGAAATAATAATTACATTCGGAGACATATAATAACATGATCTTGAAATGACCTTGGAATCAAATAATTGGAATTGTTTATCTACAGATTTAAAGATAATATAATCATTCTCATGTATAATTTACGAGGAAATGGAGCTACAGAAAAATGTATTTCTTATGGAAATAATTTTAATTGTTTGAAGGTAATGCCTCCATATTTTTACTGCTTTGAGGTTAACCTACTCATTTTTGTCGTACATGCATGAAATACGCATTCTAATAATTATACATGTCTGAATGTATTTTTGGATCTGTACACGACGCTATAAGAATGTCTAAAGTTTTATGTGAAAAACCATTCATGATCAATTATGACTCCAAAAAAGTGGTCTCGGAAAAGAATATTCTTGCCAGACAACAGTACCGGTGGATTAGTCCTTGACACCATTTGGATTACGTAAACAAACATTATTTGCATCGTCCCAATTTCAAAAGATGTTTGCTTGTGTTTTACTTTGATCAACCGCCCTGCATAAATCATAAGCTCGATAGAAGAATGATCGCCTTAGCCCGAGCTTTTTACGGGGACGGCGAAATTAATCTTTCGATTCCGCTTCGCGTCGGCCACGTATGTCCCCACCGAGATACCGGGGTCGCTGGTTTTCATAATCGGAATCATATTAAGGGAATCGCGAGAGAAACTTAAATTCCCCGCAGCTCCCATCATCTCCACGGATTTTGATTAATAATTACGTTAAAGCCACCGAGTCCTCGGGCAGTTCCGTACCTTCCGACAGATTATGATAATGTAGTCCGTTTTGAACTTCGAGGAAATTTTCCGCGAGGAGTGCCCGTCCGCGCATAAATATGGAAAAGGCTGATTGAAGGGAGGCGAGGGAGTAGATTCCGCCGCGCAAGCTCCGTGTTGACTCAAAGGAACGGTGAAAAGGAGCGGAAGATGGAAAACGAAGAAAGGAGAGCCGCGATAAAGCAGCCCTCGAACGGCTGCTTTCACGAACTCTCTCTCTCTCTCTCTCTCTCTCTCTCTTTTTCTTCAGTTGAAAAACCAGGGAACGATGGGGAGAAAAAAATAGAAAGAAAGCTCGGAAAAGAATCGCCGCGACGATTGAAGCGGTCCGTTTGGGACCAGGTGTGGCTCTATTGTCACGTAATGTACGCGGCTTAAGTTTATCCACCGGGCAGGTCTGCCGTTTAAAACCTGCCCGGTTGAATATTCTTTAATAAAACCGTGCACGTCACGCCGTTCACAATCTCGCGAATCAGCCGCCATTGTGCGTTGATTCTGAATCAACAATTTCTCCTGATTTCCATGGATACCGTTTCGTCGGGGAACGCCGAGCTTGACGAGCTCGTTTTGTGCGTGCCGACGTAAGAATCGATGAATTATTTGATATCGAAGGTACGCGGCGTGGGCGTTTCCTAAATTTTGCACAGTGTAGTGGTGTGCTCGTGTGTCGATCGCTTCGCTTTCTGTTACCGCCGGCTACTGGATATTTTACTCGCACTCGATGGTTTTCACTCTGCTCTGCAACGCATACTGATATTCTGATAATCACAAATCCCAAATATGACTGGCATTACGCAAAGTTCGTGTTATACGTTCCTCGAGATGAATTGTCACCCATCCTCATTTTTTAGACAATGTAAATCGTTTCGTTTATTCCTGTTGGTGTAGCAAGATGTATCTATTTATAATATGACAATTTAAATGAACCATAATTTGTTGAATTTTAGGGTAAAGCATATGTATTATAAGTAGATCTGTTAACCTAACATCCATGTCCCTCTGATTAATCCGGATAACAGAGCTTGGAATAATATGTCTCCTACACGACTATTATCGTCACCGACATGTGCCAACTGACAGAAATTTGATTTTCAACCGGACAAACACATAAATCACTTGCAACGCACCTAGAGGGTGTTTCAAAATATGTAGGCACAACATCAAGGATGGCTTTAGTATGCTAAAATAAGAAAAAAGTTCATATTAACATATACACGGTATGACCTTCTTTCCGAATTTGTTCTGATACCTGTTATTGTATTATGAAATGCATTAGCAAATTTCCATATGTGCTGTATTCAGCATGAACATGTGTTAAACTGATGGAAACAAATTACAAAATAGTGCTTACACGGCAGACCAGAAGATCGTGTGTGCAATAAGAAGCGTTGCTTGTAAACAGTTTGAGGGGATATATGATTGCGAAATCACTATGTGTTCTTTACACAAGACTTTTTATTTCCTTCTCAGGAGACGAAGTGACTTGTCTGAGAGTCGGTGTACAAGTGATCATTTCTTCTTATCGGCTAAGGCCCTTTCCGAATTAGCCGATAGGTGGCTTAAACGAAACAACGCGCCGCCTACGCGTAGATCCTCGCCCCCCTCTTTCGCAAACGTTTTTCCGAGAATCTTTCGCGAAACGTCGTGTCGTCGTGAAAACTGGCAACGTAGCGGGATTTCCCAGGAGCCAGCGTCGGGAAGCTTCGCGGGCCCATCGGCCGGACCGACCGCGCGGCCCTAGTACCGAGGCCCCTCGGAGATCCGAAGTTTATGACACCCGCGGGCGCTATTGAGACTGTCGCAACGAAAATTCTAAAACACAATCTTTACTGGCAGATGGCCGAAAATATGAAAAGACAGTTTCCTCACAAATAGCTTTACTAGCGCACGTGTCCCAAACTTCGCTAAGCATTTGCACGCCAAATGTTTTATCGTTATCCGCTACAAGTTAAAGGAAGCAGTCAATAGAGCCATAAGAATTACTGGAAGACATAGGCAATAATACGGAAACAAGGTCATGTCGGGTATATGTTTATATGACCTTTTTTTCTTATTTCAGCGTATTAAACCCATCCCTGAAGTTATGCCCACACATTTTGAATCACCCTGTATATTGAAGTCGGTATAATAAAATAAGCGTTCCGCCAACTGTAAAACTTTTGGTCAGTATCAAATTTCCTCATGTCTGTACGATGAATTTTTAAGTACTTGGTAGGTTTCTGTTTACGCCGGAATTGCAGTCGCTTCTCTGCAATTCATTCTGACGCATTTAAATCCTTCAAAGCGCAACATTCTCCTGCGAGCCTTATTCGTGGCGCTCAATTAGATAAAAAGCCTGCAAACAGCCGGATGAAGGATGGCGCCGGTTAATCAGATCGAGGAGACAAAGGGCGCGACGCATCGTTCCACCAGATTGCGGGATATTATTTAATGGGCCGTGTTCCGGAACACGAAGGTCTTCCCGCGAGCTCTTTAGCCGTAGGATTAAGTAAAACGCTGGACGTTCCTATTCCTGGCGCAACAGGTGAGACGCTATGTCATTTTTTAACGGGCACCGCTAAGCATGTGCTGCGAGGCCATTCATCGAAAATGTATGTGGCTTGTTCGTCTGGAAGAGGTAAAAACCGCATGAGAGGGATCCTCGATGCAAATGACCCGGCATTATTCACCGCTTAATATTGCATTAACCGACCGACCTCGGGTCGAGTGCATCAGCGAGCTACGCGAAGGCGCGCGAGAATAAGGAACCGTTTCTCCGTCGAAAAATCTGGAGCCTCGAGACTCGAACCTCCAAGCAGAACGATAAATCTTTCCTCGATACTCGAACGGTCCGCGTGTCGAGCAACACGAGGACCTGGATGAACGTTGGTTGGACAATCTATTAATGGCGGAAGTCGTCCAGGTGCGTTTAAAATGCAGGAAGCTTGGCGTGCCTGTGCAGAGATTGCAGTTGGACCGTCGCCAGTCTGCTAAGTGGTCCACGCTACCCAACGGTGCACGTTGGTACCCATACCCCTGTGCATCGGTCTTAGGCGACTTTAGCAAGCTCGTTCCATTCGTACGCATCCGCACGTACCCCGCCCGATACACTTTTTGCATCGACAAACGACTCGGAACTCCGTTTTAATCGGCCACCATCCGAACGATTTATATTTCACGAAAGGAAATTAAGGCCGGAAATCGTTGCTTGACACGACACACTTCGTTCTCTGTGCCTGGTCGCGAGCATCGATTTCGGAAGAACTTGAATTCGATGGTGTAACTGCCGACCCAGTCCAGCTTTTCATTTCGCATTACTGAAATACAAATTACAAATACGGCCGCGTGATGCGATTCAGTGAATTTTGTCCCTCTATTATAGCGACGAATCGCAACGTGTGTGCAGAGAACGGGAATATAAATATTCTTCATAGTGACGAAAACATGTTCTAATACGAGGTGCCCCTATTGAAGTTTTGCACGCAATTATTTCCCAAACTATATATCGTTGTATAAAATATTTCAAATAAAACTTGCTCTGTTCCGGGAGTGTCACCTTATGTTGGTCACAAATCTTCCCTAGGTGGACGTGTTTCCGAGATTTCAAGTTAACCTATGTTTTGTTTTACGGAACTGTCTGCTTTTATATAGTTAAGCATGCAGCCTATTCCCAGACGAATTCACGGATCCATAACACTTTTGAATCCCAAGGTCATTCAAGGTCATTTAGCATCGTTCAAAACTTAGCTTAGCTAGATGGAAGCACGTCCATTCAGAGAAGACTTTTGAGCACCATAAGATGTTTCTGCCGAAACAAAGCAAGTATTTTTACAACTTTGGCAAATATTTTTTACATCGAGCCATAGTTTGAGAAATAATTGCGTGCAGAACATCAAATGGGATAGCCTGTATAATCGGCTACATCAAAATCGTTTAAAATGATTAAGAAAAGGAAATTTCCAAGCCGTTTGCGACGTCGCGCATACTTGAGGATGGAATTATCGGTGCAGGTTGCGTAGATGAAGAGATAATTCGACGTGGATTATGCAGGCGGGTTAGATGAAACTGGGAATCGCGGAAACATGCGTGTCGAATAAAACGACAAGACGCGACGCCACTGCTGCTTAATTAACATTATGTACACGTTAGCAGATTTCCTCCTTAGATGCGTCTATCGTGTCTTTGTTGTCGTCGCCGGTTACGCGAACGCGTTCAAAGGTATTACAGTTTACCGTTATTATTAGCAAGCCGAGACGCGTGCTTTCGCTAATTATACACGAAATCGATTAAACGTAACACGGCGGAATATGCGGGGGAAGCAACGTCGAATTGAATCGCGTTACCAGGTGTAAAATATGATCCACCGCGCTGAGGTGCGCGCTTCAAGTCGCGCGTAGTTTACGCTCGAACGGTTTGTTTGCTATAGTTACCGTTCATAATCGCGACGCTTAGTTTAGAAGTTACAGAACATTGACGATCTCCGACTTTCTTCCTGTGCGAGGACAACCGTAGAATCCAAACTATAGTTGACATCAAACAAGAAGGAACCTGTTTCGCGCATCTCATTGCGCGGTTACCTGGTTGCAAAGCACTGGTTCTCAACCGGTGTTCCGCGAGCTTTTTGCAAATTAAATTATGAAAGCCGAATTTTTTTTAAATGATTTTTATAATATAGCCCACCCGCATCCTCAAAAATGTCTTTGTGAGAATCCAAAACAACTCCGCAGTGGGTCAATTCCAGTTTTTCTTACATATCTGTAGTTTGTGAAAAGACGATGCTGTTCTGCGTTTTTTTGTGATACTCGATTCTCGGTAACATAACGCGAAATGCAAAGTGGTAATTGGCAAAATCAAAGTAATTGGCAATTCTCGTGTTCTATAGATATCTGGTTACTCTTACACCACTGTTTAACTTTGATCTCCAAAGTAATTCATTTGCTTTCCTCGTATTAGCTCCCCAGAGGAATTCATTTCGCCGCAGTAATCTAGTCTCGGAACCCTAAAGTAAATCATTGTTGCCACCTACCTACGTGAGGACCGCCGCTGGAGTCATTTTTATTCAAATCGATTTGAGTTGCTTTATCACGAGAAACCGTGAGTAGATCGCAAATTGGAAGTGGATCGAAAAGGAATCCTTTTCACAACACACACCAGTTCAATTTCTTCTTCAACTGCGCAACCGGGTACGATCGTTGAAACATAAAAGAAGAAACCGCGCATCCTTCCGTCTCTTTCCACCGGCTCGCTTCGTACGGTTCTCCGGTATTCTCTGGCATCGCTCAGCGTTTCGCTTGTTCGTTTTTCGATCTGTCGACGGGAACGGAATCGCGCCGGCATAATCACGTGTAATCGCTCACGTGTGAAGCTTTGCTGGAGAGCCAGCCGTATGCACGCACCGTTGCCTCGTTACGTGAAACTCCCAATAGATAGACATGGCGGCGGCCGGAATCCAGGCTGCTTCTCCTAAACGCTATTTCACTCGAAGGTTATTCATGCGCTGCTAAATCAGTAATCGAGCGTGCCGCGCGGAGTTGAAATATGAGTGTGTAATGCGCGCGAGGAGAAATAGACCCGCGCGATTTAGTTGCGGGCAACTGCGAGCTGACCGGACATTCAATGGCTGCAGGTTTCCCTTCGCGGTTGCATCCGCCACGGGAAAAAAGACTCCAGGCTGTTCCAACGCGACAGTAAATTCATAATGCGTACTGGTTTATACGAGTTCCAGAAATTCGAGTCGCACGGCTCCCCTTGCCTCAAGCGGATCGTCGATCCGGCTGGAATGAGGTACCGGATATTAAGGATTCTGGCAGGGATGGCAAAATTCGGGCGGACTCGGACGGGTACCCGTGACATATGAATACTCGTGTACATGACGCGAAGGTATAGGTGAAAGTGGTATAGTTACAATGTAGGAGGTTGAATCTGTGGTATTCACAAAGTGTGACGCATATCTTAATGTGAACTGTTAAACTTTTATAATATAACATAACAAATTCCATTTCAAACGTTTTTAAGAGTCAAGAACTATGTCGAGTAGTCATTCTTATTGACACGCCCTTTTTTATTTTATGTAGAATATTTGTTTACTGTTTGTCTACATTGTGATATAAGTATTAAATTTGTTCTTTTTAATTATCAAGATCTTGATTATGATCACTTTTCACACTAAGAATACAATTTAATTTGAATTTGTAGTGATCATTTTACATACAACGCGTATGTGTGGGAATATGATAGATATCGTCGCATCAATCAGAACTGACCATCGTGTTCAGTCAGACAGTTTTCAATATTTTTAGAGATGTACGTTCCATACAGATTAACATGTTTCAATATTTACTTTTACAATGTGAAATCGTGGAATACATAAAAGAAAAGTAAAAAAAAGTTACGTTACTATTTTGATATATTTTATATTTAAAACGCACACGTAGTGTCGGTATCACAAATATAATTTGTACGGACGTACACATTTAATTTTATGAGTACCCGAATATAAAATCATTAGTTTCGAGTCAAAGCATCGCAACAAAAGTATCGGGATACCCGAAATAGACGGATATGCCGATACATTCCGACTACTTTAAACAGTCGGGTTACCCGCGATGATCAACAGAATATCGTTTATCCCTCGTGTACTGTCCGGGACATTTTCAGAATTAAGATGGATCACAGTTGGCATTCTATTCTGACAGAAATGTAGTTCTCAACTCGAGTGCAATGTTTTGAATGTTTGATGTTTTACATGTAATTATTTTCCAAACTATAACTCGTTGTAAACAATATTTCAAATAAAACTTGCTCTATTTCGGAAGAAACTTCTTATAGTCCTCACCATTTTTTTTTCTAGGAGGACGTGCTTCCGTCTAGCTAAGCTAAATTTCTAGCGGCACTGAATGACCTTGAATGACCTTGAATGACCTTAGTTCATCTTGAAATATCGGAAGCACTTCCACCTAGATCAGAGTTATAACCACCGTAAGATGTCACCCCCGCAAAAGAGTAAGTTTTATATGAAATGTCTATTACAATAAGCTATAGTATGGGAAATAATTGCATGGGAAACTTCAAATGGGACACCCTGTGTATGCCAGTGAGAATGTAAAGGCTACGTGCTTCAATTTTATCATTTTTAATATTTTCCTCGACAGCTATGGATAAATCCTTTGAAAGTGTATCTAATACCTACTATGGTGTGGCCACTGTCTCATCATATCCTCTTTGTTCGAGACTATACTATCCGTCTACAGTGAACTAACTGAGCGACATGTTGTTGATACCATCATGATTACGAAATGGTCAAAGCCCAACTATAAATACTATACATAGACAGGAACCACTCTACATGCTGCCGGAAGCATAATAAGCTTCCACAAGACTCAAACAATGTTTTGAATAAGCAACTTAAGTATCAAGATCACATTTGAAATAATTAAAGGATATTTATACAAATCACTCATTTTGGTTACGGGAGAATGTGGTTTCCCATAAACTATCAAGTTTAATCATGACATCCTGTTTCTTGTTACATTGCAAAATTGAGTGCGTGTCCGGAACGTATGTACCTGTTACCATCGCGTAACCATTAACTCGGCGAGTCCTAACGCCGCTTTGTAACACGGCTTATTTGAAAACACCACTGGTAGATTCAAAATCTTTGAAACACGTCTAAGATGGGCAGGTGGCACATTCATACGCCGTAGTTAAAAAGAATAAAATTTGAATTTTTCAACGTTCCTGTCGTAAGAAAGTAAGTTACACATGTTTGTTTTTACTCAACAAATATATTGCGCAATGTTAAGAATTTCGGTATTCAGAGGAACAATTTACAACTAACACCATTGGTGTGCGTTATCGCGAATCAGCATTGCTTCATCAGGTAGCTCACAATCGTCTAGAGTCTAGATTCTATTTTCGCGGTGGCAAAGGGCATCGTGAGTTCTAGAAGGATCGAAGAAGACTGGCTACCGTAACGCAACAATGCTAGTCCGTGGCTCAGACAGGAAAATCTGCTTAGTAAGCCTTGCGTCTCGCCCAGCAGAACGGCGATATTATGAAGTGACGTAGGACATATCCCACAAATCGATTTCTCAAATCTGCGCCATCGCATCGGGGCCCGGTGAAACGAGTCGGATGAGGAATTGTCGCGACGGAAATTAGATTTCTGTGTAATTAAATGATCCCCCCTGGCCACGCGGAATCGGCAGGATTCGCAGGAACCTAGCCGCTTGCATCGCTGAACTCGCGCGCGGAATAACGCTGTTTTTATTTTTGAGTACGCGGAACAAAGTTGTTCCTATTTTGACGCACGCGTGCAGTACTGCACAGCTATGCGTCCGCTCTTCTTCACATTTAAGCGTATGCCGCTATCACCTCCAATTAGATTAAAAATGCAACCTCTGACGGAACTTTCCTATTTGAAACTTGACACCTGCCTGGTCGATATCTCACTCACACTCATCTCCTCTCCTTCCTTCAGTTAAAGTCACCTCTCACTTAAGCGTCCACACTCACTAATTAAATTAAAATCTGTATTTAATCGATAAGTGTCGCCAAATTCTGAACAAGAAGTGTCGCAAAACAGTCCCCACTTCCGCGAGGTATAACTCGTGAGGGGCCGTGAAGCTCGAGAGACCTCGGTCGTCGAGAAATGTAACATAATACGGGTCGAGTATATCGGTGAGACCACTACTAATCCAATGACAAAACTTCTTTATTTTTTATTATTTTTTGATGGAACATTCACCAACATATTCGGGGCACTTTCTAATGAAAATCATACCAAATAAGATATAATTGTGATGATATTTACTTGTGTAATGGTCGATGAAAGTTTCGGGCGCAAGGAAGGGCAGCGCATGAGAAAGAAAGAGACGCGGAGAGTCGCGGTCGCCGGCATAGTTCAAAGGCCCGCGTGTCTTGACAGTATAATGCCAATAAAAAAACTTTTTTATTATTACTTATTTTTTAATGAGACTTCCACCAATATAGTTATGGTATTTTTCTGATTCAAATAATACCAAACACGATATAATTCGGATCATGTTTACAATAATTTTCCGAAACTTTCATCGTCCATTACACAAGTAAATATCATCGCAATTATATCTGATTCGGTATCATTTTCATTAGAAATATGCCACGAATATGTTGCTGAAAGTTTCATCAAAAACTAATAAAAAATATAGAAGTTTTGTCACTGGGTTAGGTGATGTTTTCACATCGACATACTCGACTCGTATTATGTTACATTTCTCGGCGACCGAGGCCTCTCGAGCTTCGCTGTCCTTTTCTACGTTCGACACAAGTCAAATAGTATACCTGAACACGAAATGTCGCTGGCCGGACCCGTGGTTGCGACTTTTATAGATTAAATACTGTAACATACTCTACTTCAAGACTATTTGTTTACATCGCAAATAGGCCTAGTCCCATCTCCCCAATACTTATTCTAAAAAAAAAATTCTTAAAAATCACTTCATCTCATTGCTGCTACACAAGACGATACCATTAATTATGCACTATTGTACAAAGATGTTCCTATTTTTGCGTGTGCAGAATACAGCTGTCCCTATTTTTCCGTAAGCAGCATAAAGCTGTTACAATTTTGGCGCACGCGGGATAAAGATATTCTTGTTTTTAGCGGGTGCAGTTGATGCGACCGTATCAATTATCGTCGCAGGTGCCATTGCGGCGAAACACTTCGTGGCCGGTGAGTTTCTAGCTGGTGTAATGCCGCACGATACCGGGTCACGTTACATTGGACTTGTCACGTAAATGGATTCGCTGTAACGTCGACATTGCCGAGGCAGTTCCCGGCAAAGTTCAAGGTAGAATGTAGATAGTGGAATTTAATGGAACGTCGTGAAACTGTCGGTTCCTCGGCCATCGTAGCAAACATTCTACGGTTTTTAATTGAATGTGCACCAGTGCAAGAATCGATAAAGGGCGGAGCGTTTTATGATTACGCTCACTCGTCTTCTTTATTTTCTGTCTCCCCGAAATCTCTCTTTCGCTTGAATCGTTTATATCCTAAAATAGACTGATACTCGACTAGTTCTTCTATTTGTTATTTCTATATTCAACGTATTCGATATATTCTATTATATATCCATAAAATATGGATTACAGTTTTCTAACGTTTCTCGTGTCAATGTACACGAATGTGAATGGAATTTTGATACTCTTGTTTACACCTTTATATTCTTCTATTTTGTTCGTAATGTTTTGTAGTATAATTTTAATGGTGAGTTCCAAACGTTTTTTACGGAAAATTAAAGCTAAAAAACCTGTGTGATGCTTAGATAAATAAATGTAAATTGTTTAGACTGATGTGATCTTTTGTTACACTATTCAGAATTTATGCTGCCTCTATTAATAGAGTAAAGCTTGATTTTTTATTATGTGAATATTGATTTGAAAAGGAGAAGGAGTGAAAACTTTTATTACATCTAGGTTAGATCTCTAAAAGACGTTTATCTATAAAAGGTCTATAAAAGATACGTTTTCTACCGTGAAGGTCACCAATGCCCAGCGCATGACTTGCTCCACGTCATTATTTTAGTAACCTTAATAATCCCTTTGTGTATAATATACGGTTTCACCGCAATAACGCAATTGGCACTGGTCACCCCTATCATAATTTACTGCCATATGACCAACCAAGTTAGGGCAGCTCATTCTCATAATCTAACACTTATCATCATGTTTAAAATTACGTTGAAATTACCACATCTTGGCACTGATAATTACAATATGGCATTTGGAGAAACACAATTAGTCATTGTATTCAGAAACCTAACAATACGTTTTTTGTATGCGATCCGTTGAAATGCGAATCTCTATTCACAAAAAGTAGTATGTTATTATAATAATAGTTCTTCATGGTGATCGTTTACAGAATATAATGACGAGTACTAGCTCACAATTGGGAACTAAAAAAGATCAAGTGTATCAGCAATTCCAACAATTGGCTTAAAATTTCTTACTGTCTTTTCACCCTCAACGGTCTTCTTTTTTCAGTAGATTACATTGTGTCACTCTATAGTATACTTTCAGAGAGGCTGATCACAAAAATGATCGTGACCCATACAGGGTGCGCGGTCGAATAACATGTACAAGCGGACACGAGGTGGAACCTTATGAAAAAATATGGAAAAAGTATAGAATAAAATGTTTTCATACGAAACTTAGTTTTCGTAAAAATCGAGTTTGAAAATGCAGCAAAAACGCGTGCTATTAGCTAGGAATCGTCTGACGCGTCTGATCATGACCAACCAATTCTACTTCCTGCGTTTACTAAAGCACGCCAACCCGACGGATCTTTAAACTCGATTTTCTCGAAAACGAGACGTCAAACGGAAAAATGTTGCTCTTTCTTCGATTTATTTCTACATGTAGAATCATCCTCTGTCCGCTTGTACGTGTTATTCGGCCGCACCCTGTATATGGAACAAGTTGCATCGCACAAGTCTGACAAGAAACAAAAAACCACAATGAAATGCCAAGCACGAGCACAGCCCAGGGCAGACAGTCTGATACCCATCCTTTCGTAAGTGGTCGTCAACGACCAAAATCGGTATCGAATATCCACGCAGAGAAAACGAAGATTTCACCCAATATCCCGTGTTCGGAAGTGCCGAAAAACGGCAAACATCTCCGTCCCCCGGATCCTTTCGCTACCACGCGATACATTCGGCCCAAGGTATGCCCGAGATTTTATCCGAGCGTGTATCGTGTTGCACGGCAGATTCTTCGTGTTGGGGGGTGCGTGTGGGTGGCTGCATCACGTCAAATATTCTCGTGCCAGGATGTTAGGCACGTCGAATAGTTTCAAGAGACCCCGTTGGATCTGGGCAACGAAGGACCCGGCAAAACTCCCGCAGACTTGCTACGAAACGACGTCGGAGATTGCGGGTGCAGACAAGATAGATAGATAGGGGGAGAGAGGGGGGAAGAAGAGGGTGGTGCGTGGACGGACAACGATGGAAATTATAGGAAGTTCCTTTTAATTACTGCGTTAGGGGACCGAGATGTCGGAGAAAAGGTGGGACAAAGAGGTTCAATTTAATTAGACGATCCTGTCGATCGATTTCATTCTGTCTAACAATCCGGTCGTTACCGGCTGCAAGGACAAGGAGCCCGATCGTTAACGCGATTCGAACTCCACAACGATATTACTCGTTCGAATCCGGCGCGATTGAATCGAATTCAGCGTCAGCTGGCTGTCCTCGACCCGGCCGCGTTAGTTTCCATGGGCTTTAAAGGTTCTCACGCGTGGTTCGTTGCCCTCTACATACCATTTCTCTCTTTCTCTCTCTTTCTCTCTCTTTCTCTCTCTTTCTCTCTCTTTTTCTCTCTTTCTCTCTCTGTCTGTCTCTGTATCTCTGTCTTTTTTATCTCGCTTTCTCCGGAGTCTAGACTGTATCTAGGTCCGGATTCCCTTCAATATACCGGGGACGATGCACCAGGTCGGTGTGCGTCGATGCATCGTTTCGATTCTTTGAACGGATACATGGTTTACTTGTTCCGCGTTTTTCTGCCGCACTCTAGCAGATGTGCGAGATGGGCTCTCAGTCGGCCTGCGACTTCTTATTGGTAGCTCCGGTTGGCTGCTACAGGACTATGATATCCAGGTACATACCTAGTCTCTCTCTCTCACGCATCGTATGCATGCGGCTCCGTCTACAACAGAAATGCGAATTAACGCTGCAATACCTACTACGCCTGTTCGTAATCCCGTTACCGCTCTTTGGGGCTACGTGCTCCAACACTGCTGCTAATTAATATCGCAACCACTTCAAGGAACCTCGAATCTACTGCTGCGTAGGTCTTTTTCTGCCAGATCATTGCCAGTCAGCATAAACAGCAAAGCGCTGTCTCTTTGGAGTAGTTAGAGCAAGAATAAGGAACGCAGTAGCCGCCTATCGCGTATTCAGTATTCGGCATAAATTAATCACATTCGCTTGAGTTTGAAGCATATTGTCGCTTGATTTCATCTGAAATGGGTGAAATTGTTTTTTGTTAACGAATGTTTAAAATGGCGTGTGAGGTACTAATAATGTCGAGAATTGAGATAGATAAAGTGATCGACTATACAAGATTTCAAATAGAAGCTTCTCACTGTTTAGAATAGCATTTTATGCTATCGAGCTGGGTATATGTACTACTTCTTATTGGCGAGTCATTAGGTGATATGTTGCCAGAGTCGGAAGGGAGTATTATTGGATAGATCATAGGATGATGACGATAAAATTGCAGCGACAAGAAACTTGAAGAAATCGATAAGACAGGAAAATTCTTGTTAATAATGTAACCTTGTAAATATCTAAATCTTATAAAAATCATAAAATTTCCATTTTGCAATATACAGAGAGTTTCACCCAATTTGAGTACCTCAAATGACAAAGATGAATTCGACGACCTATATATTATGACCTTCGTATGACCTTGAGTATCAAAAATAAATGGTATTAACTTCGTCTTACTATTATAGACAATAAATCAACGATAGTTTCGTCATGCGTGAGTCTGATAGAAGAGTCAGGAAAACGAATGAGTGTGCACATTGGTAAGAGGGAGCGTTAAAATTATATATATATATATATATATATATATATATTCTTTCCACTAAAGATTAAATCTTAATTTAATTATGTTTGTCTACTATATTTTTTCCTATCATCAATAATGAGCAAGATATTTGAGGTACTCGAATGGTGTCAGCAGCTCGTATGCATACATCAATAAATTTCTTAAATAATTTACTGTTGTCACGTCGGTAAAATAGAAGATCTAAGTAGGACATTTTAACATTGCAGTTGTAACGTTGACAGTGCACGTAAAAGATTGAAATTCATATTCCTTTTTGGTCATTCAGTTTAAAAAGCTCTGTTCACCAGACAGTATCGGTTAAACGTTTGTATTATACAAAACGTTGCAACTGTTAACGGAACGGGCACCGGCGCGTGTCGTTAACGAGTTGTTTGTGGACGTTTATTGAAACGATTGATTGCGAATCGGCTATCAAATAGTTGTTCCTGCTCGCGCCATGTTTCTGCGGAATCAAGCGCACACAATAAAGGTGTGATTAGGGCTGGGCGCACGATGAAATTGGAAACTGCCGCCGGTGCAGGGAGTTTGCGACAGTGTAGTAAGGAGGGAAGGCAGAATCAACTAGCGCGGTGGCTTGGCCAATTAGGCTGTGGCGAGAGAGAGAGAGAGAGAGAGAGAGAGAGAGAGAGAAAGTGAGACAGGCAGATAGAGGTGGGGGGAGTGGAATCAACTCGGCTAACTTGGTTACGTCGCTTTTATGAGATTGAAAACAGTCCGGGAAAATGGCCGCGCAACCGCGTGAGCAAACCTAATTTTTGTCATTTGTCAGTGCCGCAAGGATTCGATGGGAATGAGAAACGGACGACTTTCATGCGAAATTTTCACGTGACCATTACGGAATACATCGTCCGCTCTCGGTGTAGTATCTTGTTAAAATTAAACTTAATGAAATTATCGTACTTTCGGCCAGCTTGAATTTCCGTCTAACAAATTAGAAGAATTGCTGCAGCGTGTAATAAATGCGCAGGAAGGCCGGAATAATAACGAGACCGACGGAAACTGAAAACGTATGATATTCGCATTTCTAAAGCTTTATTATTTAATTATTTCCATTAAACACACGCACACTCTTTGTTGAGCACGCGTTAATGTATTTTTTGGCAACTGTTACATGATCCCGTGTTCTTATTGCGTGCCAGGGTAAACGGAAATACGTATTCGCAAACACAGAGATGAAAAAATACGGTCAAGTGAATAAAACATTTGCTGCGGTCTGCGCTGCGATAAACTAATACACTGTACGTTACCTACATAAGTCAATTTGCTCTTATATACCTACTGCCCCTACAAGTAAGGGGAACCAAAAAAATGCTTTTCTTCACGTACATACAGGATGTTTGTTTATCGCAGTACAGTGACATATTTTTTAAACGAATGATATTATGAATAAAAAGGTCCAATAAAAGTTCATTGGTATGGAGGGCTACGTTAAGTAGTATAAATAGAATTTTTGGTACCTGTGTGGGAAGGGAGATTTCAATATCTGTTTCATTTGTTGAAATACAATTAAAATTTTGAAAAAAACGGAGCGTCGGAACACAGATTGTATTTTAATTTGTACTTCAAAAACTTATCGTCCATGGAACATGTAAATGTGCAACGAGTTATATCATATTGGGTCTCATTTCAATGAGAGAAATGTCACAAATACGTTGGTAAAAGTGGACTCAGAAAAGAGTGAAAAGTAAAAAGAGGTGTACAATTGCGCTTATCTGTTTCAGCGGTCGTTGTTTTTTTGTTTGTCGACTACTCGAGTTCTAGTCTTTTCTTCTTTTCCATGTTCTATCTTCGTTGGGCCAGAAACTTGATATCGCTTTTAATCAGAAAAAGGACCGAGTGTATTGGTAAAAATTTCAAGAAAAAATAGTAAAAAACAAACAAATCATTGTAATTGAATTACTATTGGCTCACCGATATACATACTTGATCCGTATCATGTTATAATTTCTCGACCGAGTCGAGCGGTCGAGTTCATTGCCCCCTCGAGGAGCATACCCCGCAGTAGAAGGGATAATGTCACTGCGCCTAACCTATACAGCTTTTTAGTTTTCTTTGCCTCAGTACTATATATATTTTTTTAACTTGCCTTCACTAAAAATTTTCACTATATAACTCACCTAACGAAAACTTTTATACGGTTCCAAATAACGATCACCTTTGCATTCAACGAGGGACTTCCAACTGAGACCCATATGTGAATGTGATCGTTCTTTGTTTTTTACGGAATGTCATATATTGTTGCCGAAATATTACGGTGTTACATATTAGGTGCATTTACTCTACTAGGATACCAAGTTCTATAGCAAAAGCAAGTCCACAGTCTATTGACAAATGTGTAGTAATCTACTCAATCATAGCCACGTATACTTAATCTACCTTCTGCTTAATCGCGCAACGTTGAGGAAGCCCAGCGAAGCGGAGAGAATTCGAGGAGCTCGACGGGCTGTAGTTACGTTAACTCGATGCTAGTCCAAACGAAGTGTATGAACCGATTAATGCGGTATCGATTACGTGGCTGCACGTCTTCCGCGGGCGCGCTGCTTTGCCGGGCCGCAATAGTGCGCTCCGTCAGCATGCGGATCCGCCGCGCTAAGTGCCACGAAAGGAAGACACCAGAGTGCTCGACAAAGCGGAAATAATGCCTCAGACGTCGTCTATCCAGCCCTCCTTCGTATCCCCGTACGAACTATAATAATTGGTTGGATTATCGACGGGATATGGTTATGGGAAGTGCGAAGCCCCGGGCTTCTCGCCGAAGTAATCTCCACTCTGATTGCGTTTGACGCGTCATTGAGCGGAATGATGAAGGCACGCTATATCGCGCCACAACGGATCGTTCTTGTGCACATTATTCCCGTAGCATTGTAATTTTTGAAGCCCTTAAACATCCTTGCCCCCTCGTCTTAAGGTTTTTCAAATGATGGCGCGGACCCCGCTTCGCCACCCCTATCAATGGTGTACTATAATTTTCAACCTCCACGCGTGTAATGATACTTCCAATTTTCCAATATTCAAGATTTATATTTTATTTCGTACTCTTCGAAACGGTGTAAAATCTTTTAAACGTTCCGATCAGTAAGTTTTAGTATAATTATTGTAAAAATCTTGCTTGGTGTTTAGAAATGTACAATTTGAATCTTGAAATGTATAAGTTTGCCCTTTGTGGTGTCGAATCGATCACCTAGAATTAGGGGTCTTGAATCCGACAGGATTTACGATGAATGAGTGTAAATTCCAACTCCGGAGATCAACTCGTTCATTTCGATAAATTAAGCTAGGCTCGGCTACATTTAAAAATATCGGTAGACCGGTGGTTAAGATGCAGGTCAAGATGTGGGGTCTTGGAAAATTGCATATTATTGGTTCTAGGGTGTGTCGGAAAAGGTGGTGGAGATGACGAAATGTTAGAGTAGGAAAGGAGAAAAATTGAGGTGAAGTAGAAGTAGAATAAGCAGGGTGACAAAGGGACATAATTATTAATTGTTCTAGCTAAACGCGGTACAGAGAACATAACATGTGACTACCAGCTGTACTCTGGACGAGTCCTACGATGTTTGTGACATTTATGATCGTCAGCACGTAATCGAGTAGTTTACCTGACCTCGGTCGCGCGTTTGTCCCTGCGCATGGAGGTTTTAGCAACGGAACACTCTTTAACAATTAAAAACACTATTTGAGCGTTGTTTTTAGCTGTTAGACGTGTGTCGTGTGCAGAGAAAAAATGTAGCAAATATTTTTGTAATCATTGTTTTCCAATTGTTCCACGCATAGGTAAGAAACTGTGCTCACTTTTACGTTTGCGAATCACGCGAAAATCCCAGCATTTCAAATCGTACTGCAGCATTTTTTAAAATGAGTTCGAAAATTACGATAAACAGGCGTAGGAAGAGCAAATCGACTAGAAACTAAGTGTCCCGTGCACGCGCATTATTAGTTGGCATAAAGTCTTACATTGCTGATAATGGTTAAGTGGCAGCGCGTTATAGTCTCGCTAGAAATTCCACACACGAGCACAATATCGCGGCTCGTAATAAATTACGAGTTTGATGCTAAGCACTTGATACTTGTTTATCGCCTCCTGAAATCTGTCTGCTCGGCTTACCGTCTCGAACGGTGACTTGGCCGGCCATTTAATAGAACAAAAAAACAGAGAGTTCTACAGGAAGAAAAATTTCTTATTTTCCACGTGGAATATGGCAATCAGATATTTACATAATTCCTTTCACTCGTCGCACAGTGTTCGGCCGTATAGCCAGGAGCCGGCACAAAATTAATAACTTCTAAACTAATCTGTTATCGACCTAAGACCCCTAACATCTTTTTAAAGAAGACGGGAAGATGCAATTATTGATGGAAAAAATACAATTTTGTTAAAAAATTAATGATTTTTATTTTTAATTGAATAAAATACTTTTTGCTAAGTTTTTCATCTCAATTTATTATAGTATAATTATTGACCAACTTATTTAAAAAAAATTTATTTATCACGTTAGTAGAAATTTGTAAAAAACAAAATGAAATTGTAAGCAAATGGATTTCTTAGATTCGGGCAAAATTTGGCAAATAAAATCATTTGCTATTGAAAGTATACTCTGTCCAGAAGTAGTCTGCAAAAAATTGGAGAGGTACTTTTTATTACTTTTTTATAAAGTCGAATCTAAGTTAATAAACATTTAACGCGAAATTTGGGACAAATTGTTAATATTTCAGGATAAATTTTGTGAGGTTTTGAACGGCCTTAAGATATTAAACATAACTTGAAAAAATCAAATTAATCGAATGAACATTCAGCAAATAGCACTTGTTCGTTTCAACAATAAAATCATATATTTAGTAATGATGGTGGGTAGTATTACAAACTACATTATATTGCTTAATGTTTTATAATAATAATTTCTTCAGATTTTATACATCGAAAATTAGACTTTAACATTGTCTCGAACACTGTGCGTCGATGCTACGCGCGGCAACTTTAATTTCCTTTGTACACCGACATCCTGCAGGAGCCCTGGCAAGCAAACGAGAATACGATACTCTTCAACCATTCGACGTTCCAGAAAATAAGTAACGACCTCGAGAAATAACTGTCTTGGATCACCAGTTCACTCTTCTCCTTTCTCTGCAAGATCGGTGTCTCCTTATTATTTCATTTTACAATGGAACTGTCATTTTGCTTCTCTAGACTTCATCTACGCCACGGCTCGCCAATAAATCGAGATATTTTGCGATATTAATTGTCCGCTCGAGCAAACTCGTGTAACGATATTTCCAAGCAGATCTATTCCGGGATGAAACGGAGTCGAAGACGCTCGCAAAGAACATCGAAAGGAATATAACACGCTGATTTTTATAAAATAAAGGTTTGCGAAAATATTTCACACATTTTTTAGCGATCTGTATTCATTTGAACACATTCGTGCACAATGGAATTGTTTTAGAATCTTTTATTCCTTTTAGTCGATATTTTAAAGAAATGTGATAAAATGGAATGATAGTCATAATTTTTCAAGGCTAACTTCTACTCAAAATGGATAATGAGATTTGGAAAATTTGCATCCGTCCGAGGAGTCTCTTAAAATGCAACATAACTCGTGGAAAACGTTGCTTCACACAATCAGCAGGTTATAGCTGTTAGAATTGACTCGCCCTGTATGGACTAAAAATAGAATTATAGTAATTTCGCTAAGTTGACTTAATTTCAATCTTTCATTCTGAACCCTTATACGTTCCTCGGGGTGAAAATTCATCCATTTACTATTTTTACATACTGCAAAATGATTGATATCTTTCTATTAGTGTTGTGAGACGTTTCTCTAAAATGTGACGCTAACAATGAAACGTAATTTGTTGATTCAAAGTGTAGATAAAAAATAGGTGAGTTGTTACATTGTAAATTATGGAAACCGTTGACGATTCTTCTTAGTCAATTGAATATTAATTTTTTAAACAAATCATAAGCAATATTTCGTATAGACAACAGCATTCTTCTATTGGTGAAAAAAAATACATTAACCCTTTCGCTTACAATATCGTCTGAGAGACGTGATGAAGATTCTGAACAGACTTTAATAAATATGTATTAATTTCTTTTAAACCGAAATATAATTTTACTTTGTTGTTGTTAATGTACAACCATTGGAGAACATATAGACATGCAAAAGATATATATTATCTCCTTTTCCTAAGAAATTATGAACTACAAAGAAATTCTAATCGCGAAAACCGTAAAATAAATCGTAAGGCAAGGGGTTAATTCATATTTTAAATAGATTCTCCAAGGTATCGACAAGAAATTATTTTCATTGTGAAAAGATGGTACTGATAAAATGTTGATATTTAAACGCTTTTTCTATAATTTTTTAAAAATATAATTAATTTGATCGTTTTCAAAAGTGATGAGCATTTTTTAAGTGATATACATTTGGTAAAAGTCGATATAAGACACTAGATTTTTTAGCATATGAACAGCCATTTCTTCGATTGGGACCACTGTGCGACGGCATGTATACTAGTCGACAGAACATCAGCGGGAGAGTTTAAGAATGATTAAAGAGCGCTTGAATGCTAGATGCTTAATGCTGGGTCAGGGAATGTTTCCACGTCTAAGTCTAACGAAAATCTAATGTACGGCGAGAAAACGTAGTGTCGTTCGAGGGTTGAATTTCTAGGGCTCTTTCCTTTTTTAAGGTTTTTAAACAAAGTCGCATCTCTAACGTTAATTTATGGGTGTGAGATCCTCGAGCGAGAGTTGCTCGAAGGATTGTACGGTATAACCGTCTATCCTAGGTCACGTCACGCAAGACTCAAGTACTCGTAGTGTTTATTACGGGCAACGAGACAACCCTTGATGGTTGGTCATCCTATACTTTTAAAGATCGAATGCTTTCCCTACTCAAACTTCTAAGAACAGTTTCATCGATTTAAGATCGAATAAGAGCAGCTGGGAAGTATTAAACATTTTCGCGAACCTCCGTACAAATTCTGAAATGCTCGGCGTGTCGCAGTTGAGCGATGGCCCTTATTGCTTTTCTTGTGTCCATTACACCCGGCCGGCGTTTTCTCGGCGAAGCCAGTATCGTGAAATGGGTCGCTGTTTTTCAACCCCTTCGCGACTAAGAATACCGAAGCGATCCCTGGTGGATCGATCGGGCAAGATAAAAAAGAAAAATTTTCATCCCCGTTCCCCGTTTCGTGCCTTTCGGTCACTTCTCTTCCGATCCTTTGTTTTCTTTTCGTCTGGCGAAGCCCGCCGCCTTACACGGCCGAACTTAATTAAATCGGGCTCAATTTATTTTGGAATTGGAGTCCTGGACGGGGCCAACTTACGACCGGTTTAATTGCGCCCCGTTTTATTCGTCTCGTTTCGTCTCGCGCTGCGAATCTGATCATGCGATTAACACAGCCGTCGAATCTTAACAAGAGCATTCTACAACCTGCAAAGAACATTTCTCGTAGGTTCTTAGTGCCCTCGAATTGCAATCTTTCGTATTCGTACATGGTCCCGTTTATAATCATATGAACGAATTTGAAATATTCTTTGATTAAGTATCCTGAATCTCAAATGAGATTCATTTCAGTTGTACTATAAGATGGAGTACAAATATGTACATGATGTCTCACCTAATTGTGGCATTTGGTTACAGTTTATAGCAAATAAAAATTTTTCAATACAGTAAAATCGAAAAATTGAATTGTAGTCACCAACTGTGGGTTCCTGGACCACTGTGCGCCGGAAGGGAAGTGGGAATGAATTTTGTCACAGACCTACTGTAACTGTGAAGGGTTAAACAGTCAGGAAGAAATTTAGATTGCCGATATTAAAACCTGTGCTTACCTTCCCAACGGTATCGCAGAAAAATGAGTCGAAATGTTTTGTGGTTGAGATAAAGAGCGCCGATCTCAGTATGTCGGATCAGTACGGGCTGTTTCCAATATATATACAGGAGCGGGCGTAATATATCCAGTATTGCAGGTCGCAGACAGGGAAATTGTTATGGCATGTCGTAGCTCATCGAACTTCTTGTTTTTCCTCCTCGACAATGGTACTACGATATCCACCGCCGAGCAGAGCTCGGCACAAAGAAAACATGAGACGGTGCGGCGGATTGAGAGCTCGGGCTAACAAAGCGAGGACAAGTTGTTCGGAGGGGCGAGCTGATTCCTCCTAGTCGCGTTGTTAATATGTATCGTTCCGAGACACAGCGCTTCTTTGGGCCGCCGTTGATTTTTATAATACAGGCTCTCTGAATGCGTAGATCGGAGTGATCTCGATCAACGTGCTGGTGCATTAAGGTCGAGTTATACTAGACCGGAAAACACGGATGCACGGTGGGCTATACCACACGTATCCGTGCGTAGGCGAGGCCACTCGAGAGGGCGGTGTCTCTTGAAATCGTGTCGCTTGCTACCGACACCCGTGAACTTTCCACACCCCTCTATAGGAATACCAATGGTAGAATCTCCGGGGTCTTAGCGTCGTCCCGGAGAAGTTGCTCGCCGTGCATTGGCTGTGGCGTAGCAACACCAAAGCAAAAAGAACATTATAAATGTATGATTTAAAACGTTATTTCACCCATGTTTTCTCTATCGATAAAATAGAAGATGAAAGAGCACACCTACAGCTTTAATTTAGTAATAAGACATCATCCTAAGCAATGCAGGATCTTAGGAAAAAGGAGGAATTCCGCGCCGGGAATCGAACCCGGGACCCTCCGACTTTTCCTAATGTTCATACAGTATTTGGGCTGGGGGGGAGGGGAAGTTCTAGTCCCACAGTAATTTGCTCCTTTTTTTGAAAAATTATTGAGACAGGTGCATCATAGTTGAAAAAAAATGAAAACCATTTTTATTCAGAGTTTTTCCCGTGAAAAACTAAGTTATACCCATCTTTTCTGAGTTTTAAGAGTATATTACGTAATATTAAACATTCCTCAGTACAGAACAAAATTATTCGGACTTAAAAACTTGCGCAACATAATTTGACACAGATCTGTGAAACATGCTTCTTAAATTTTCAACCGAATCGTGCCATCCTGTGCCGCAGGCGTAACCGTGGGCCGAGGCGGGCCGGCCGCTCTGCCGCGGCCGGATTCGGCCTCGCGCGAGCTCCTGTGGTCAGAATCCAGTCCCAAGGTTCCAAGTAAGAGATTCTGGAAGGTTGGGAACCGATCCGACCCCTCGGAGGCCCGGGCGGGGCCGAATCCTGCCATCCTGTGCCGCAGGCGTAATCGTGGGCCGGGGCGCGAAAAGTTAAATTAAACTTCTCCATCTAGAAGGACGTGAGGGCGATATCTGCAAAACATTGTTTTTATCTAAGTTAACTGAATAAATAAGTAATCGCAGTTCCTTAATTTTGTGTAAGAATACTTTAATCATGAGTTTTGAACCCTCGGCATTTAGAGTTTTTTTGCATACCGTCATGCGGAGGATGTCTGATAAAAAAAATGTCGAATGTTTTCCCGAGGGAGAGTTAAAAATAAGTCATTCAATGCTTGGTACACAGAAGGTACACGCCATAAAAAACGGCTAATACATTGAAGTTTCAATGCTCCCCGACATTCGCAAATTAAAAGGTTTGAAATATTGTTGCGGAAACCTCGCTGGTGAACACATATTTAATAAAGTAATGTAGAACTCTAACAGGAGTAGAACTCAACAGTTTATTTATACTGGCTGAATATCTATTAGTTCGGTAATGTATAGATCTCTGCGCGTCTTCATCCAATTTCATCGATCAAACGGCATCTTCATAAACTTCGCGATTCCATATCGTCGTAACAATATGAACACTTTTTTATGTTAATATCATGATTGACTTTTTGGTGTTTACGTGTCACGTACGATGTTTCACTCAGTGTTCATAAACGGTGTTTTAAACGTTGTCGTTCAATTTCCATGCATACTTCATAGCAGAAGATACCGAACGTGTGCGGAAAGGAAAAAGGGACATATAGAGCATCTTCTGTAAATATCGAAAAGCTGGTAGCAAGCGTAAAAGTTTACATCTCGGAAACGTTTAAACGTGCAATCTGTGTTTACTAAGGACTTTGCTGAGTACTGCTTGCGATCTATACCGTGTAAGTATTGAATGTTCTTCTTTAACACCCTGTATAATATGATAACCAATAAAAATGAGGTTATTATAACTCCAGAGATTTCTGATGGGTGCATAAAATTTAACGAGCGAAAAGATATCTGGACTAAAAATTAGTCTAAGTTACTTAATGGGTTGGCGACGGTTCTAAAACCGATCTCCGGTTTTTGTGAGAGTAAGTCGAGTATTAATCAGACTTTGCGTTATACAATTGTATAGTCATGAGAACGACCGCTATTTTGCTTAGCCGTTTATAGTTGGAACGTTGAGTGAGTAAACAGTACCCAGCCCCATAACGTTTTATTATCAGGTTTTTAACTATTGGAGTCACAAATCCTACTGAATGCTTAGATTACGTTAACAATTGAGAAGTGAAACGATGTTAACACTAACCGTACCGCAACCGGTCAAATGACAGGTTTCACATTTTTTAACTCATAATTATTGAAAATACCAAACAAGCTTCCATTAGATATTATTACGTATACCAGTCACATTTTGTGTTCCGTACGGTTACTGTTAACCAGTTAACTGTGTAGCTCGACTTTGTATGTGGCTACTAAAAATTTTTCTAAACTTTATCACATATTGACCTCTCATCAATTTCTTTGTTTCGTTTCTTTACTTTGAATTTGACTCGAAAAATTCTAAAATGTCGACAAATTAATAATGCGTTTGAATTTTCACTACAATATTAACATAAATAGCAAGCAATTAATTTTTATTCCATGACAAGTATACTCGGCAAAAACAGTTAACTGGTTAAAAACACTAATGTTTGTTTGATACAAACCATTTGCTAAGTAATGTATGTCAAATATGTTCAGACGCCGTATTGGAAACAAATTCTGGCTTACCTTCGACCGATCCTAACATACTTGTGCTTCTTTTCACCTTCTCTACGAGTTGTTAATCGGCGGTTAGCGAGGTAGGCGAATCGTTATTTAGCATATGATCGTGATGGAGCCGCGCATCCAAGTCCTGCAATTCTAACAATGGATATTGATTCATCTCTTCGACGCACTTCCAACCTCAATCAAAATCCAAACTACCTTCTCGTCCACTTCTGCCGGCCCCTGGCCGAGAGCAAACGGGGGCCGTCTCATCCCAGAATTCCTTACAACAATGCCCTCTAATCCGTCATGTTTGCTCTCGCGCTGAGCACACTGCTTGTTAACTGATTGTTAACTGCTACCGTTCTGAAATGTTTCGATAGCGTCGAACACGGTTCCCTCCGTATGAGAATTCGTTCCCGAGCCAGTCCATTGTCCGTTGATAAACGAATTGCGATGGTTGGGTAGCCGGACCGCAGCCATAAAACCCGATCGACACGGTTGGATTCAATTTTCGTCAAAAATTTATCTGATGATTTCCCGCGATGTTCGTGAGGAGGGGAGGAAAGGGGCGTCTTCATTTCGAATTCCATGCCGATATTCAAATGAGCAGGCCGATTCGTCGACGACTCATCTGTCAACGCGTGTTCACATTTTCCGTAGGGTACGGCGACGCAATTGTCGTTTCACGCGTCTCGTGGAAATGAAACGAATGAACTAATAAAACTTTAGTGTTTGTGTCGGTACCCCCTCTTCGTGGCTGGACACGTGAGTCCACTCTACATGACCGACAAAGACTTCCTCGAAAATATTTACGACAACACGAAGTTTGGACGAAACGACTTAAATTTTTTGAGACGTTAGAAGGATCGCATACTATGTGACAAGAAAAAAATTTTGTACAACTTTTTTATGTGGGCCTACATTGAAAATTTAAAAATTACATTTGTGTCAAGTTCTGTGCATATGTTCTGAAAATTGTTAATGAATTGTGTTTTTCTAATGAGCCCCATCGGATACAATTGATTTAATTTCAAACATGTTTTGATGACTTCGATAAATAATGAGTACCTATGATTAGGTTGGTACGGAATTAATGTCAGATTTTCTCAATTATTGCGACACGAAATATTAATAATGCATTTGGGCAAGATCCTGCAAGCAAACAAACGGTGCAACGGTAGTTCAAAAAATTTCGAAGCGGAGATGAGAGCTCAAAGATGAAAATGGTCGCGGGTGTCCTTGGAAATTTTATAACAACAGAGTTTTACGCAAATCGAATTAAAAATCTGATTTCTCGTTAGCTAATATGTATAGATTGTAGTGGATCTTATTTTGAGTCGACATATGTGATTTTAAAGATAAAAGTGATTATAAGAAAATGAATACTATTCAATATCAATTCATTAATGCTGAGATTAACTAAGATGAGCGCTTCGTTATCACATAGCCAACAATTGCTATTAATAACGCTAATCGCTTCTACGATTGTAACATGCGATACGTGTGAAACGATAAAATGCGCGTGACAGTCAACGTGTTAATAGGTTTCCGGTAAGTTAAATGTTAAGTGTTACAGGCGAAATTATCTACGAATGAGATGAAAGACGTGTGACTAGAAAACTATAATCCTTCGATTATTCGTTTTTGTTATATTGGCAGAGGTAGATGTATCTTGGTAAGACATCATAAATGATTTCTTACGAAAAAATGCGACGGTAGGTATTAATTAAAGCGTTACTATAATATTGCAAAGTCTGGGAAATAGGTGTCGATTTACAAGAAATGAGACGTTGAGGTTGATTGGCCACTGGGACTCTAGGGTTCGAGTGGCATAGCGTTGAGGGTCCTTGGGTCAAGGTCTTCTCGAGACGAGGCCTCCAGCAAGATGGCCGATGAGAAGGGGAAAGTATTGATACAAGACTGGTGTAAACTATGAAACCCAGGTGTCCGGTAATGGAAATGGGGAACCAATGAGATTGGGGGTCACCAGGACCATGGGTTCCGCCTAGTTTAGCACTGAAGGGATCTTAGCGCTAAAGTCTCCTCCTTGGATGAGTCAGCCAACGAGAAGGGGAGAATCGATGTTACAAAATTGGCCTGAACTGTGAAACCCAATCCTGAAACAATTTTATTTTAACGTGCCCCATCTTATCCTGAGAAAACAATTCTTCATTATTGAATATTATTAATTAGGAATTAGAAATGACTAATCTTTTGTGATACTTCAGTGTAAATTACTATTAACTAATGGATTTGTTATTTTTATAATATAAAAGTACTTATAATCTTCCGATGTTATTTGTGCACTGTGTAAACAAGTGAACTGTAATACTGTTTTTGCTAAATAAAGAACATCATTGTCAATCAAATGAAAAAATTGAATACCATTGAATATTTCTCGAATTTTTGCTTACTCGCAGTTTTATTTAACCTGTTCAATGTCTTGCTTCATTTTAAGAACGTGCTGTTGTGTGTTTAATTATTTTTTACCTAGCATTATGTTTGTGTTTTCATTTTCATACTACACCGTCCCTAAATGATGAGTATACTCGTCATTAGACTAAAAAATGCCGTCTATTAGCGACGAATATACTCGACATAAACAGTCAACAGGTTAATTGCACATTCTTTGAAATCGTCAACAAAAAATGCAAAGTTATAAAAAGTTTTTAAGCGTCTCTCTTTCCTCTGAAAAATCAGGAGAAAGGAAAATCTTGTTCCACAAACTGGGATATAAAAATGTCTTCCTTTACAGTCGCATATTCTTAGACTATCCGTGGCATGTGCGAAAAGTTGAGGCATTTTTAGAGGAGCAGAGTTGCGAACGAGTTTCGTCCCTGGTTTTATGTCCCTGCAGACCGTATCCATTGGCGATCACCGACGGAACCATCGAATCCGAACTTTCGATTCCGTCATATCCCTTTGTTTCACGAATCGACGACGATTGACGAGAGTTTACGAGTTGTCGTCGGCTCGTCTTCGACAACCTCCGCGACCGCGGAGACCCCACCCCGAAAGGTGTAAGGCGCGCCTTCATTGTCAAATGCTGACTAGTCTCGGTTTTTATCACTGGCCCTCGGGGAACGCGTAGACATCCGGGGCTCGGGAAAAGTAGGTTCCCCATCTTTCCGCTGGTTTGACGAGTCTCCGAGGGGACATCGGTGACTTGACAAGCTATCCGGTTCTGATCCCACATTTTTCGTGGCGGTTCGAGTACCACTGAAGTCTGACCCCGCCTCCGTGACTTCTAAAGACACTGTCTTCGCCACTTCCTTATCGCTGAACAAGCAATGAAGCACTGTATTACCTGAATTTATGGTCTGCTTGCGGACAGCTATCTTTGAGGATGTTTTTGACCATAGTTCTTAATTTTTATTTATTTATTTTGTTATTTAACGTCGCTTCAACTGCCAGGGTTATTAGCGACGGGGGTGGAACAATGAGATTTGGTACTGTAATCGGTGAGTGTACGATGGGTGTGTGTGTATGGACGTGTGCGTGAAGGACCTACAGTTTATAAAGGTGGGCTCCGAACCACCTTGGGCAACGCAGTATAATATCACATAGAAGAATTTCCAGAGATGACGGCGGTGGGATTCGAACTCACGACCACAGTGTTTGTAGTCGCGTGCTCTATCCACTGAGCCACTGCGCGCCCCAGTTCTTAATTGCTTGCTAATTTTCGGGAGAGTACGATTTCTGTGGCCCCTCGTTTTGAGGTTATATTTGTGTTCTTGGGGTTATTATAGAAAAAAATGTATATATAACATGGTGTCAAATTGGCTTGGTTTAGCCGGTAAAGTAGATTTCCTGTTTTTTATAAATTTGCAAATATCTCGGTAACTGTGCGATATATGGCAAAATATCAAGAGACCTTTTTTGTAGAAAATGAAATTTTATTCGCATAATCTTTGCATTGTAGCTGTCATCCAGAATTTGAACTAGTAATCGAAAAATCATGTGAATAGAATGAGTAGTGGTTAGGTCGTGAAGGGGGCGGAAATCGTACGAGGGGCAACGGAAATTGTACTCGTGCCCTAATTCTATTGCCCCCTTGACCTTCTCAATCGTCGATAGCAAACGGATGTGCCATAAGCCCAGAGTTTTCCGAAGGGTACAAACCTCGTCAAACCTCGAACGACTTGGACATACCTTGAGTAAACTCGCGCCGCGCTGTTGCCAAACGTACACCTTGCAACGCTTGCAATCTCTATGAAGAAAGCCTTGTAGTAGACAATGCGAAGGGAAGCACAGCGTATATAAACACAAGAATTTGAACTCATGACACTCTGCTTTATTTACTAGTCAGAACTACACGATTCGGTTAGTTTGTCCTTGTTGAATACACAGAAATAATCAAGTTATAGTTCCTTCCTGCGCAAGGTGCTCCTTCGAGTACTTATAGTGTAGAGGGTTCACGGGATTAAAGGAGAAAATACATTTTCATTCAACTGCGGTTTCTTACCATTGATGACCTTAGGTGGACATTGTCCTTACATGGACAATTTTTATTTTGCATAAAGATCCGCAGTCTATACATAAAAAAAGTGGACAAATCCAGTGTAGTTGCCAATGACCCTATTGGGTTGAAGCTAAAAGTAGCATATATAATAGAATAGAAAAGAAGAACTTGTCAATGGACGATAGAAGAGATACTCTATGTATTCCTTAATTAGCCTCGTAATTTATGGGTCGCGACTTATCGGTTCCGTTTTTTTTGTACAGAATGTTCTGTTGGCGGCTACTGAAGCATTTGCTCGCGTATTGCTGCCGCATTTGCCTGAACAAACATTTTTCCAGGGAAAAGTTCTTAATACACCCCGTCGTGTTTTACGATCTCGGCAATTCCTCCCGCCGTCGAGTCTGTTCCCCGAATAATTCGCTGCTAAAGTATTCAAACGGTCGCGTGTGTACAGAGACGGCCGGGCATAATTAAGATTCATCCCTAGACGTCCGCCGAAAAAAAAGAAAGAAATAAGTAGCGTCGGGGAAAAAGTGGCTAGCTTGTTAATCCTTGTAGGCGCTTCGGTCAACATGCTAACAGTCGTCTCGAGTGGCACTACGATAGCCCAGGGTCGGTTCGTATAACGCTGCTGGCCCATCATGTGTGAGAGCGTGTACACTCACGTTCATAAGTCGCAGGATACTCGCTAAAAAATGATCCTATCAAATTTCACAAATAGTCAACAGCTTCTTGGTTCGACGCGACTCGCTACGATGCAGACAACAGTGTTTCGAGCGTTATTCTGTTCAATATTGACGCTGGTTCGAGACAATTAACGCTCTAGTTGAGAACAGTAAAAAAGAAAATATTTCACATTCGTAAAATACATTTAGAGTTCGTAAAGTTGATGTTCAGAATACAGCGTGATAAAGATACGAATGTTCTACAGCTCTGACTAGTTCGAAGTTCAAAATAGTTCGAAAGGTTCTAAAAGTTCTATGGTTCGATATGTTCAGTTGGTTTCAACGGTTCGATAAGTTCTGACGTTCTAATTCCCTACCAAAGCTCGTGAAGTGAACATTCCTTTGGCAGGGATAAAAAGGGGACGAATCACCAGTTCGGGGCGTAATCCGAAATTGTGCAACGCCTACAAAACTACGTGATTTCATTTTCCCACGTAAGCCTCGCAGGACGTTGAACAGAGGACGCTTGTCAAAGGATCTTTTCCGCTGCGTGTAGTCCAGCGATGCGTCAATTGTCATTGAGCGGAGTACGGCTGGTCTGTATTCCCGTTTCAAAACGCTCAACTTAATAAAACCTATCGCATTTCGTGGACAATTTTAACCATCGAGTGTACAGTGTTGCTATTTCAGTGTTTGTACGTGTACAAAAAAATGGGAAAAAAGGAGTAACATTTTTTCGTGTTGACGCCCCGTTTTCGAGAATGTGCAAATAAAACACCTTTTTTGCATTTCCCTGCATGTTTGACCATGAATGAGCTTGAGTCATAGGTAATTGAACTGATCTCAAGTCGCACTATTTGATGGTGGATAAAAAAATATAATTCCAAAAAAAAAGAAAGTTGACCTTCACCTCACCTTGGGGTGTCCATCGGGAAAAATAAAAGTTTCACCACATAATTTCCACCCTGTATAATTGATGATGGTTATGACTCTTCACTGCATTATTCACCAATTTTTGGAAACATATTTTTGAAGGTATTTCTTGCAGACGACATAGTCTTCCCTTTTCTTGTGCAATGTAACAGCTGTTCATATCATTTAATCGCCTGACTATGAGTAATTAAATGTCGATTTTGATATTCTGGGTCAAATAGATCTTTGTGTTAACTGTATAAAGTTCTTCAGAAACTCTCCCTTGATTTCATTAAGAGCATTCTTTTCGTTTACCTGCGCCAATTGTTAATTTCTTCAAACTAAATTTAATTGACAAAATTATTGCATGTATAAAAATGGTGCTCTCAGATTGCTTTGTATATCTACGAAAATCAAAATTCCGACATGAAGTTGATCGTACGAACATTAAAGCTATATTGATTTTCTAGAAGTAATACTTTTAGGGGAACACTCGTACATTTGTTTCAGAAAAGTTTGTCCACTTTTCTGGAAATACAACGTTCCAAACTTTTGAACGGCAGTGTATAGTTTCCTTCAAATTTTCCTGAATATAATTGGGTACCTGGTTTCTTTCGAATAACATAAATGCACAAATACGATTTATATACCAGCGGTCGGTAGAACGAATGTCGGGTCACAATACATCGCTAAGAATATTATGCTGTCATGTCTTAGTTATTTTTAGATCGTTAGCAGCAGGTACAGACATATATAGAGGCACGTGACGTAGTACTTATGTTGAACTTGCTCGGAGTGGTGCATACCGGGCAATATCGAGCTCCGCAGAGAAAAAAACTCGGAAATTCTTGGCTTCGTGTACTTGAATGGTTTTCGTTGCTTCCGCGTTTATAATTCTATGGTTTGCATGAACAACTCGACGTCGCGTTTTCCCGTTAGTATTTCATTCGTTCCACCGGCGGAATTTCTTAGATTTTTGCGGGGTTCAGTCGTGATACAAATTATTCTCGCCGAGATAGAATAATTAGCTTGAAATTACTCGAGTCGTGAATCGCTCTAATTTCTGATTGGCACAGAACTACTGCCGATCGTATATTCTCCGGCGTTCTCTTAAAACTTTGTAATTCCCTACAAAGTGAAACGTTTCAAAGGGTACACGTGTTATTTATGATCGTGTAAAAAATTGCTTAGGTTAAAGGAACGTTATTTTAGTTCTTTAAGTCCCAAGGAACAGCTTTTTTCGTTAGCAAATTTATTTTTTATTATTTTGTAAGCTCAGAAACAAAATTTATAATTGGAGCTGTTTTAATGGCCATACTTCAGAATGTATTGACTCAATGATCACACATAAAAACAATTAAAGTCAGCTACATGATTTTTATAAATTTCATACTGAGGTGCTGTAAAAATAATGGAAATATTTAGTGCAAAGAGCTTTGAATTTCGTATATTATAATCATTGATATTCTAGTGCTCTCATGAGAAATTACTCTGTGAATGAATTTATTCCATCGTGTGTATCTTGAATTAAAATCGCACGTTTCGATAAATGCAATCTAGTTATTTTTGTAAATCAATAGACACTAGTCACTTTTAATGGTTTACAGTTCTAGTGTCAAGTGGTTCACCATGAATACATTATACCTACTTGTAACAGAGTATTACGGGACTACAGTATTCGCTGGTAATGCGTACCAGGATACGTGAAACCGCAGATAATAGTAAACGCGATAGTAAATAGCATGCCGACAAAGTTAAACTGATATATTGCGAACTGCAGATCATTGTTAAAACTACATATAGTTCCAATAAAGTATAACGCACACCATATTCTGAATTTTCAGTGCATTTCCTCTGTTTCTCTGTTTACGAAGTTGAGGGCTCGTGACGTTTCATCCTTATTTTCTGGAAAATGGCAGTGGCTAATACTACAGTGACAGTATTGCACAATATTGAGTCTACTACATACACACTGTACATTAATGCAATGCGCACCATACATTGTATAGTACGAAACGATAGCAGAGTAATATATCGTTTAGTAATACACTTGCCCGCGATATGTAACTACAAAATTTGACACTGTATCCTAGATGTTGATTTTCCGATAACATTGGAGAAGGATCACTAGAATGATTAAGAAATTTGTAATTCTTAACACATTATCCGCCGGTGATTATTCAATATATTTTTGAAAGTCTATGACCTGTGGCTAAGCGTTTTTGTAGACCCTTTAACAGCAACAGCAATTTGTATCGTAAACTACCAACTCACCTCAATAACGTAATCTAATCATTTCATTTGGGATTATTGTGCAAAAGAAGAATTTTAAAGCTTTCTTTTCCTACAGCATACTCATTGAAAACCCTATCAATAGGCTTTCAGCAGAGATAGATTTAACACCACGGACACGGGAATTCTGCTGCATTTTGTAGTCAACAATCATATATGAAACGTATAATAACTAATGGAAATTTGTACGGGATCGGGTCGGGATCCCTAAAGTTTATAAACTTCGGGTAACCTCGATTTCGGGTACCCGAAATGGTAGTCGGGTCGGGTCGGGGTCCCGAAAGTTTGCAATATTCGGGTACTCGAAGTTAAAGTTGTATTTATATAAGCATAATGCTGTTTTATGATTTAATATACGATATAATTAAAAATGAATCGAACATGATATAAACTTTCGAGTTCCCGACCCGATCCGATCATTGTCCGACTCGACCCGAGGCTCGGGTACCCGAAATTTCGCATTTCATAAAATCTTTCTATGCTCCACAGGCGTATTTAAGACCAAACGTTTCCCTAAAACATGCCGCGATATCACTGTACCTTTGCGCTCCGCCATAGAGAACCATTTAACCGTTTTCCCCAGCGGGGCTTATTTTTTCGTCGAATTGAAACCGAAGCCTCGGCGGATTGAAAACGGCGACACGTTCGCGCCGTTCCACGTTGCGTTTTATTTTTCAATAGATCCGCGACAGCGAATGGTCCAATTCATTAAGGCATTCCTTTCGGTTCCGTCTAACGAAAGTGCAATTAGAAGCATGCAAAACGCCGGCCGTTTATATCGGCGAGCGGCGGTAAGAGGCGCGGGACGGAAGACGCCATTTGAATTGTGAAATTCTTGGAGGGATTCCAATATTAACTGGAGGAATGCCGTTGAAAATAATAGAAAGGGAATGGTTCCGGCGTCCACGCCGACGGCCGAGGAAAACGGCTTTACCGGATAAACGACTGGATACCGTGTGGCTCGGTGTATCGCACTAATTCTATCGCGCCCCGAAAAAAGTACACAGGACCCGGTAGAGCAAATAGAAAAAGAAGGAAACTTAAAAGAGTTGGAGAGGGAAAGAGAGAGAGAGAGAGAGAGAGAGAGAGAGAGAGAGAGAGAGAGAAACGTAGCGGCAAACAGTGAATCGCACAGTGCATACGGTAAAATAATTTGAATTGAGGGCCAAACTCGAAACCAATCTGAAAAATCTCCGGGGAACTGCCGTACCATCCGTTTCCGGGCAAACGTGTAAACCAGATTCGGGGTTCGTTTGAGTGCTAAAGCGAGCCAATACTCGGTTACAGTTTTTCCTATTTTGTATCTAAACAGCGGACGCCGTAGCGCGGTGCGACTCGGTTCGATGCGACGCGGGGCGTAAATTCCGCCGCAACCTGTACATCACGGCTGAAACAGGAAACTTTCGAAAAGCTGTTCGAGCCGGAAAACTTTTAAAGGAGCATCCGCGAAGGAATTACGTCTCGGATGATCTATGAGGAAGTGGCGAGCCGAACGCGCCGCGTTAAGAACCACGATAGAGTGAAAAGTCACCCCGAGGGATGGTCGGCGAGGCTGAACTAAGTCTCGAGCCGCCAAACCAACCAGTTCAAGGCTATGCTACTCTTCCCACCGACGAAAAAGAACGACGAGACCGGTCGCGATTAAGGCTTTTAGCCGAAACATTGCCCGGTGCGGCTCTAAATCGTCAGAACCCGGAGAAATGTCAAATTTTCAACTTCGATCGAAATTAATGAAATTTGAGGTGTATATGTTACGGTAAATGTGATTAATCGGTGATTATGTATAATTGCCGGTTATTATATATATATATATATATATATATATATATATATATATATATATATATATATATATATATATATATGGAGTTCCAACGTATTTCCCTCCGAGAACTGCAAGGTCCCCACCATCAAACCTCTTCCTACTACTACGTACGGCCGTAGAGTTAGTGACTGCTGCGGGCGCCGCGTGGCTCTCGTAGTGGGAGGTTCCCACTACTGTACATTATAACGATGAAGTCTAAGAGTGGGGGAAGAACCTAAGCGGGGAAGGTGTCTCGAATAGCTCCGGAGCTACTAGTTGGAACTGCCTGATATATATTCTTACGGTAAATGTGATTAATCCGGTGATTATGTATAATTATAATTAAAAAAAATATATATACAATCACCACTAAGTTTGGTCTGGGTTAGGTAAAGAATTGGTAAATGTGATGAATTCTTGAATATTTTGAATCTTTTTTTTTTTTTTGAAAGGGGGGGAATCCGCCTTATGGATACCCTCTCCCCTCGCCTGTAGAGGCGAGAGGGTTATGTTGGGCTCTCCCGACCCGAAGGTCAGGCCTACCAACTAAACCCCACATTCTGCCGTGCCCTGGGCTTTTAAGGTCCATTCCGGGATCTGCATGGCATTACTACCGGAATGGACCGCCCTATCATGCACACGTGGGAGGGAAGAGAAGCTCCCCTCCGGCCAACCTGTTTGGGACTCGGTGACGACAGACACCGTGTCCCCCCCTCCCCGGAGCCGCCCGTTGGACTCCCGGATACGTCTTTCCCCCCCACCTCGCCGGCGGGGAACGACGCGTCCGACTTCCGATAAGGCCGGTCCTGCTTAGGGGGGCTTTAGCTCAAACCCTAAGGGCCGATCCCCTACCCTCCCCGGTGGGTGGGTTGCCGTGCAACACCACCCACTAACCCCTTCCCACATTTGCACCCGAAGGTGCAGCCGTGGGAAGAGGTTGCCCCCCTCCTCTTACCTGGTCTTGGGCCTGGCCCAGGACCTCTTGCCCCTCCGAGGCGGGGGTGTCGATGGGTGCATCGACACCCCCGTCCTCTTTCCTTCTCCCTCTACCCGACCCTCCCCCGCCTAGGGCGAAGGTGGGGCAGGCCTTAGTACCACCTCTGTGGTTGTAAGGCCTGCCCATGAATATTTTGAACCTAACCCAGACCTAACCCAGACCTAATCCAGACCAAACTTGGTGGTGATTATACATATATAACAATCGGGAATTATACATAATCACCGGTAATTATACATAATCAGCGGATTAATCACATTTACCGTAACATATACATTCCCACATGTTCAGACTACATTTTGGCATACAGATAAATTGCCATAGATTAGCCAGAATTTTTTGAGAGGTGTCCGAATACAGAGGAAAATGCGTATCTTATAACAACTGCAGTTCTCGAAATTATGCAACTTAATAACTTCGTCTCGAATTATTATACGAAAAATGATGTACCTTCTTGAAACAGTGACAGGTGCCGCTGAGGATTGCGTTGGCCGAGCCGGTATCCATCCGATGTGACCGAGCTCTGATTGGTCCGTGTTTTTAGTTAATATCTTCTTAACGAGAGTTGGGAAATGAACCATGTAAATTTCCTAATATTGAATGTTCCTATCGTCAGGAAGAATAACCGATATCTTCAAATTTTTATATTTCTCTTGTTATCTTGCATATTCTAACGTTCCCAAAAATCTTTTAAATTAGATTTTTGATGAATTTTCAGTTTGGTCCTAAAAAAATTGCACTTACAGCTAAATAATTCTTTAAGAAAGCAATATTTCAAAACCCCCCCGTGTTAAAACATGCAGGAGAAAACAAGGTATCGATCAAAAAAGAGGTTTTGAAGTTTAGGAAAGAGAGCAAAGACTGGGGAGACTGCAGTGACCTAGAGATTCAAAAATGTTCTTATCTTGGTGTGAAATTAAACATGGGAATACGCAGAAAAAAGTTAGCTAAAAGAACGAAATTCGAAATTTCTCACCAACCTCAATGTCAGACTCCCCACGTTGACGAAAAATTCGCCGTTCTCAGAGTAGGTCACGATTAGAATTCCTGCCGTATGGTACGCGCGGTGTCCATCAAAGTCTGCCGTGGCGAAAGGATTAAATATTGTTGCAAGCGAACAGAGCAGGATTTACGATTCAACGGAAATTCGGCGCACGAATTGCGATAATTCGAGGACGCAATATGAACTATCTAAGGTGCATCGTTTCCTCGCGCCAGTTTTCCCACAATGTGTGCGCCGAGAGGCCGGAGTCGCGACGCACATCATCGCCAGAAGAAACCGTTCGTGGATTCGCTCGGGGCAGTTTCCACCCCGCTGAATAGCTTTCCCGGTGTTCTGCGGTTTCTCCGTGCTATAAATACCGACACCGAGACCCGGCAGCCGTCGAAAAAAGGGGACGCGAAGGGACCCGGGTGCTTGACCAAAGAACAGACGGATACGAAGAAAGATGTCAGAACATCCCCAGGACAGGCGCAGACGGGAGAACAGTTTTTCCCTACCCCATCACGGGCCTTCTTGCTGGTGGTGGAACCGAGTTTCATGGGCTGCGAAGCCACCAGGGTACATCCTCGGCCTTCCCGATGGTTAATTGCGTTGCCTGACCTGGTGCCGACGCTGCCATGGGAACTGAAATAATCGCTGACACTCGCACAACAGGTGTCGCGGGGTCGACGCAATTTGTACTGCTTCAAGCTGCCGTCAAATCGTTCGAAAATTTCAGACTACTTTCCAAACCGAATATGTGACGTTACGACATACAATTTTGCTGCGCTGCGTTTGGACGTTGCTTAAGAGGAATTCGATCTTGACTTTGGTAAAAAATTTCGAATTTCGTTTTTCTAGCTTAATTTGAGACAAGATCGCTCATTTCGTATCTCAATTAAGAGAAAAAAAGATGAAGGCAGAATTATGAAAGCCGACAAGGCAATCGAAAAAAAATGGGAGGAAGTATCGGCAAAATGTCACAGCAGCGAAAAGAAAGAAGCAAGATGATGAAAACGAAAAATATCTATTACAATTAGTGGTTATAATTCTGCGTGGATTTATATAATTTGTAATTTATATAATTGAACGGTGCTATTATAATATATAAAGATATAGAAAAGAAAAGATGTGAACTGTTTGAAAAATACTTGTTGCGTTATTGATCCTAAGTAAATTGCCAACTTGGGGTTCGACGATTTTCCACGCTGCAGTTTAATATTTTAGGTGACAATAATGTTTCGTTAATTAGGAAAAATGAAAAATGCTTTTAGTATTTCTGACCATAGATAACAAATATAATTCAGTTCTTTTATTTCACTCATACGTGTTTCTTGTTTTTCCAACTCAACTCGTGTGTCAATACTTAAAATTTGCTACGACGTTCTACAACTTCATAGTTGCTATACTTCCATGGTTTTAGGGAATATTTTAGTACAATTCATAATTGTCCTGCAAAGCAGAAATCTATAGTACAATTCATAATTGTCCTGCAAAGCAGAAATCTATAGCAATTTTGTTAATTGTCCACAAGAACATAAAATCTTGAGGAGAAAATGAAAATAAAGATAACAAAGTTAAAATTCCGAATTTTTCGAAATTCTGCACAGTCATAGTTAGTTTCTGGGAGAGGAAATAAACTGGCAGATAGTCCGTGTTCAGGGGAAAGTTTAGTTCATATGTCACCAGAAAAAGGGACACTGGAGAAAACTTGGTCGGTGTTATTTTAGATCCCACATTCGTTTCGGGATATCTCATGTTTTTCCGCGCTGATACGTCCCTAAGGAAGAGGGCTATCAGTTTACTGGCTTCTCCGCCAATACATATGCAATCACATTCCTCTTCCGACCCAACAAGTACAGTGACGGATACGTTGGCGTAAGGGTCGAACCTCTAGGCTATTTACCTAATCAGCGTCCGGGGTAAGATCGAGGGAGCACGAAAAAGGGCATCCGTCCGGTGCGGCTACCAGAAGTCGTAAACTCCTGACAAGCGGCATTAAATCGTGCTGAATCCAAATAGGTTTGCGGTTGCCGAAGGGATACAGACCTATGAATACACAGGGTGGTCCATTTATCCTTGCCACTTAAAAGGTCTTCATTGATTCTCGGAATAACGAGTGGTAACGAAACACACGGTTTTTTCGAGACTAGAGTTTGTAGGTTCTTTCGAGACTACCGATATATTTTACACCTACGTTTATTTTCAAATTTAGGATTCATTGTTCATCATTCAAATTCTCTTCAATTCGAGTTGTGCTATTTGAATTGTTCTGTGTTTACTTTCCATTTTGATTCTGGCTATTCGTCGTTGTGTGTTTGAATTCCATTTTGACACTTGTTGTTCATTGTTCTTTATTCAAATTGCGTTTTAGTCGCAGCTATTCGCTGTACTCTGTTTGAAGTCAATTTCGACAGTAATTGTTCTTCGCTCTGCATTCAAATTCTATTTTCGACTTTTGCTGTTCGTCATGCTGCGTGGTAGAACTATGTATTTTGATTCTTGCCGTTCGTTGCTTTTTATTAAAATTTCATTTTGAATCTTGCAACATGTCGTCTTCTCTTTGAACTATGACACTTCGTGTACAACGTGTTTTTTGTAGACTCCATTTAGACTGTTGCTATTCTTGAGAAAAATATTGCTTAATTGGCACATGTCAATTTTTATATGCTTTGTTATCTTTGCATTAAATTATTGCTTTCGAGGGCAACTAGAGCGTTCTTAGCACCAGATGTCCGTACTGTCCATGCCTGCTTGGTAAGATTGAAGAGTTGGGCATATTCTCGAATGGAAAGTAATAGATAGCGTGTAGGATAGAGCCGAGGATATGTGTGTGTATGTGAGCGTGAGTAGCCGTTGGCTTAGGCGAATGTCCGTATTTGAATAAAACTTTATTTGAATAACTAATTTAAATAATTGCAGTCTTATTTAAATAAGATGTGAATAATTTTTCATCCGGAAATATAGCTTTGTTTGAATAAACGTTTACTGATGTACTAGTGACTACAGAAGTGTTTAATGTAATTTAATATGTTTTGTTGTATGATGAATTGATTCGAATTGAAAATAAGTGACTATGTTGAATGACTATAACACGAGTTCGTATTATCACGAAATTATGCGAACCTACCCATGATAAATGTTACGTAGAAACTATGGTTTCCGTGAAGTACGCACTGTAGGATATAATGTGCAGGGAGATCGCACGAAAGAATGGGTTAACCGCATTATTCAGTAAAACGCCTGCGGTACCCGCGCTAGCAGGCAATCAGAGTTGAAGGCCAGACTCCGTTAGAGTGCTTGTAATTGAACGGAGTTTAATTAAAAGTTGAGTTCCTCCGTTAAGCAGCGCGCCGTCTTCACGGTCATCGACATAACAGCAGGTTTTTCGCGTCACGAAACAACGATCAACGGAATCGCTTTATTTCGGGTTACATTGAAATCACCGACACCGGTTCCACGAACACCGTTCTCGGAGATCAAAATTCATCGGAAACTAATTTGACCGAAAATACTTGTCAAACACAGCATTAATTGACAACAATATCCTCTTATTGGATGCACTTTTTACGAACCCCTTTGCGATAGCTAAAAATAAGAGGAACATGTTTTTTGTAGTTGCAGAAGTTCGAGTATGATCCAGTTAGATTTAAGGTAACGACACATTACTATCATGTCACGTGAAAATAATTAATTTAAAAGGCCTGATTTCTGTGGTTATTCTGAAAAGCTTTTTCCTTCGCGAAAATGTTACACGGCTTCGTTTTCGAGTTATTAACGAAAAGCACTGGGTCAACCAGAGCGCAGCTGTAGCTGACGGATTCCGGCTCGGCGCAGCACGGTGTCTGATTCTACTGAGTGGTAGTGTTGTTGTCGCCCTGTGCTCGAATCGTGAGCAATACACTCGAGTCAGCATGCTAATTCAGGATTGCCGTATAAGAGAATTCAAAACAGCAAGTGCATTTACGGCTGAATATACAAGTTTTATTTAAATAAATTGATACTCCTTCTCTTGCTCACGATTCGAGCACTGCGTGACAACTACGCTACCGCTCAGTGGAATCAGTCGCCGAACTGAACCGGAAACCTTTTTTGCAAAGGAAAAAGAATCTTACGATAATTCCAGAAACCACCTCTTTCAAGGAACTCGAACATTTTTGGGGCACCCTATATATACTAATGTTTCCTCTGTATGTAACACGGTAGTACGTGATATTACGTGACGTGGTAGTAATATGTCTGCGTTGCGTCAAGTAAATAGTATTTTCATGGCGAATTTTTCAATTGATTTTCAATCGCCTTTAACGTTATTAAAAACCCAAAGTTCTTAAAATTTGTACGTGATTATTTTTTGTCTGAATGTACCAAGAATTCGATCATGTAAAAATTTCTACTTTCAAAGTTCTGTCAGAAATTGTCGAAGATGTACTTCAAATTGCAAAGTTATGTAGTCATTATTCACACTAACACGATCGAGATCACTTTCTGTTGGTCGCGAAAATTTATGAAAGATGTATGTGGCAATCTTTGTACGTTTGTTTTAATTGTTTACCCTGTTTGACGATACGTGCCTCTTATTTTCGGTCACGTATCTGCAAAGTTTCATTAAAATTGGAAGGGGACAGTTGGTTGTTGTTCTTTGGCTTTGTATTTCTATCACCACACCGCCATCGACGCAGAGGCTAGGCAGCCGAGGAAAGAAAAAAATCATATGATTACGTAGACCAATATTGATCTCGATTAACTCTTCCTGTGCTATGCCGGAGTCATTCGTGACCCGTCACGGTAGCGAATGGGGATAAGCTCGAGCGCGACCGTCAATATGTATTAGTGAAATATCGATGTGAGTCAAAAGGCATAGGACGATATAATTACAGACCCGGCATAGCTATAAAATATGCATAGGACGCGCGGAGCCAAAATAACGGAGAAAATGTGCCCACAGCTGACGTCACAAGATAATTCAATATGGTGGATAGTGTACGAGACGAAGCACGTGTTATATAGTTTATTCGGTATTTATTGTTCTATTCCTTTTTTAAATAAAGTAAGTTATTAGGATATAAATACAGATTTCATATTATCAAGGTCTACATTAAAATTTAACTCTTTCCAAATCACAATTGACAAAATGAGTTAGCACTGTTTAAAATGATAAGAGTACAGTAAAACTGAACAAGTAAGAAAGTAAAATATACATTACAGTCTATTATCTCTGACGCTTTAGCTTCTAGGCACTGCGAGTACTCAGCAGACTATAGCACTTTTCCCACAACTGTCATCTCATCTGTTGTGTAAGGGACAGGATGAGTTCGGCATAGGACTCCACGATTCAGTAGTCGGAGGGTTAAACTAGACGTTGCACAGTGAGCCAGAATTGCAAGAAGCTAGACTAAATTCATGCTCTGTTAATTATACATTAATTAGAAACAGAACGGTTTTAGAGATTTTTGAGGTTGTAGAATATACTTCTGGTATTTATTAATTGCTAGAGTAAAAAACTGTCTACAAAGCTTCCCTTATATAATTGAAACATTGCTAGTTGCTTCGAAAGTGATTTTAAACAATTAATGTTTATGGGCATGCCCGGAAGTAAATAGTTAAGGATTTAATTAAGAAATGTTACTATATTTACTGATTGTGAGTTTGATATGCTCAAACGAATTTTAAATTAATAGAGACTTAAAATTACAAGAAAAAGTAATTTGAATTAATACTGTGTAATTGTGAATTAATACTTTAGTAGAAGGTAGAAACTTAAAAGTTGTTTTAATAGAAACAGATAATTGCCTATACTACAAAAATCCATTCTGAATTGACAAGAAAATATTCACTTAGGAACAAAACGTGGCATTAACACTCGAGGCGCGAAGAAAACTGACTGATACATTTCTTCGAGAAACTAGAATGTGACTATTATTTATTTATCAAACAAGATCAGATACAAGTTTGCGTCCTTTTCAGTCGTATCTCAGTCAAATGCTAGCTTACGAAAAGAACCAGCTTTCGCTTATTATCACATGAAAATTTTTTAATTAATTCCAACTATTTGTAGAAACGGTCTATTGTACATTGTTGATACACACACGATTCCAGTGAATTCTTGCCAGTAGAAACTTTTGAGATTTGTGTCATCGACTCCGGCATAACCCCTTTATTTCGGACGGCAGACGTTATCGGCGGCACACATATTTCCACAGTTTGATATCGAAGCGTCTGGCGAGGAGGGCGCCGAGATTGAAAGACGAAAATACGATTCAAAATATCCCAGCTATAGACTACATACCCCATTTGTTCCACTAGACGAGGAAAAGTTTTATACGTCCATTTTAGGATGTAGTAAAATATCGTCTGCTCACCGTATGTAACAGGACTTAGATTGCTGGCGGCACCATCGGGATACGGCAAAAATTAAGGAAATAGCAGCGATCGAACATATTGCTATTCTCAGAGTTAGCAAAATTGCTGAACGAGAAAGATTGAACATCTCCTATTGTAACGTTGACCGTGCACTATTCTGGAAACTCTCGCACGAGCGCGAGCGTTGAAGTTGCAGAGACAACATTTTTATTCGAATGCAGAGTCAGCTACCGAAATGAAATTTGCGTGCAATATTAGTAAACAGAAGACTGATCACTAGACTGCGGATTTTTAACCCCTTGCCCTACCCACTAACTTCCGATTGCTCGGGACATAATAAACAAGAAGGTCGGTCACGCGTCGAGCCATTTAGCTGTTTAGCTGTGTGCTCGAACTTGCGCAAAATGTATGCGTCTTATGACATGTATATTTAGGCGCAACGAAAGGAATTGTGAAATAATAAACACGTTTGGGCAGAACTAATACCTTTAAGATGTCTGAGAAGTAATTATGATCAATTCATCGGTGAACAAAAATGATTTATAATTTAAAAGTGGATAATGTATCGGTAACAATTTTTAAATTAATACTTAATTTAAATTAATAATGTTTTGAGAAAACTCGTAGAAAATCTTCCTGTTAGTGTTGTTTACGTTTGTCACGAATGAAGTACTACGAGCCAGGCTCGCGTTGTTCACGTTTGGTCCGAACGAAGTACCACGAAGGCAGGCGTGTGTTGTTTACGTTTGGTCCGAACGAAGTACAACGAGTCAGGCTCGTCCTTATTGTTTTTGGTCCAAATTTCTTACCACGAGTCTCACTCGTTATTGTAGGACAAGTGGTTAAAAATTAGTTTATACAAAATTCTTCTCACTGGTCGAGGTTTTATCGCATTGAAACGAGCGTACAAATCATGCTAAACTTTCACTGATCACTAATACCTAAATGAAAATAATAGGCTGGACGCGAAAGCATTTCCATCAAAGTTGCAAAAATATGACAGCTATTATCGCACATGAATTTGATGTTGATCAATCAACTTCATCCAAGTACTGCAGATGGGCTATAAACGTAAACGAAGTATGTATAGTTGTTATTCTTATATTCTATCAATTTTCAGAATATGGCATGTCATATTAGTCAGTGGTTATTCGTGTTAATTTTTCGATCCAGCTCTCCGTAATCCTCCTCTGTGACGAGCTCGAACAAACTCGGAGACGAGTTCCATTAAATTTTGTTGGTGGTTTAGCAAGTTCCGGACTATACTGGAAGTTTCCAGGATTATCGCTTTCTACCGTCTGATGTGTGTATTAGTTCAGTAGAAGTTTCTTCAGGTTCGTGACACGGTTTCGGTAACTAACATTCCGACTGCTATTACGTCGACTTCTTCTAATTCCACACTTAGCGTTAAATATTTTAGACAATATGTCTTAAAATACACATATAAGCCTTGTATAGTCGACTAGATGCAATTAAGAAAGTTATGTTCCTATTTAAACCTCGTAAAACTACTTTCCACTTTCTGCCAGCAAAAGGAAATTTCACTGAAAAATTCTAAATGAGACAAGCTCACTGTGTTATAGTAAAATGTAATTTAACTGGTATGAAATTACGAGGGGGCTCATATAACGAGTTTGTTGACGGTGAATGTGCTTGCAAAATACGGACCTCTGAATTTCGATATTTTCTTCCGTCTTCATAAAAAGGGACTGAAGGTAACGTACGAATTTTTCGCTTGAATATTATTTACATTTAAACGAAACGAAACACGAAAATGGCTATAACGGTAAAGTGAGGACAAACAGGACACTTCATATGAAGTGTCATCTTTCACAATATTGACATGAGGTCAGCCAGGACACAAGTTTGTACGAACCCTCTTCATTCACAACATCGAAGTATGGACAGACAAGACGCACGTTCAAATGAATTGTCTTCGTTCACGACATTGAAATGAGGTCAAACAGGGCACACGTTCATATGAAGTGTGTGGCGGCTATCTCCTACGCTCGTCACCAGATGGACAAACAGACAAGACAACGCCTTTCCCAATAGTACCTGATCCGTCGCCGATTCCTACATATACCGCCTTAAGCTGTCCTTACGATATCCCTGTGTCTAAGGCAGGGCCACGGACTTAAAGGACTGAGCGTAAAGTAGATTTATGGGTGAGAGGGGTCGTGCCGCGAGCGGGGAGGAATGGTTGACTGCGGCCATGTTGGATAGCAAAACTAGTGTTGCCTATATAACGTTGCGGGAACATTGATATGATTTGATTCTGAAAAATGAATGCATAACAAGTGTATTTGTATATATATATACAAAATATTGCACATTCGGCCCCAATACTGCCTCAGGGCTCCGCTACCTCATCACCTCACGTTACCCAACATTACCCTACCATTTAATGGCCAGAAAACAATATTAGTTTATTAAAATACGTTCTTTTACTACTGGCAACATTACATTTTTGCTTGCATATATAATCATATATAACCTTAACATAGTTATTAATTATACACTTTATAAGGTGTATCCTATGGTCGTAAAGTGTATTTTGATCATTGCAATGGTTCAGTCAGTTTATAAATAAGTTATATGCATCTATTTCCCGTATGATTATATTACAAATTCGCGCAACTAGTATTCAAAGTTGCCTATAGACAGTGTTGGGATATGGTGCAAGAAAACAGTAATGTATCTATATCATGATGACATAGGTAGTGGAGCCCTGAGACAGTTATATTGGCGGGAATGTATCGAAACAATCTGTTCCGGACAAAAAGACTTCAGGACGTGTCCTACGAGTTACAAAATATACACAAATACACGTGTTATACATTCATTTTTCAGAATCAAATCATACCAATTTTTTAAAATTCTGCTGGATGCACAAGGTACCTCATTTTATCGAGAATCTTACTTTACTGAGGCTAAAATCGCCGCGCATGCGCGTGAAATCTTGCACCATATCCCAACACTGCGTATAGAGCGCACCACAGTGTTTACCATCCAAGATGGCCGACAAGTTGATGCCCCTTCCGTCTTTCGCCTCACCCCGGCAGCATAATGCACAGTCCTTAGGTCCGTGGTTGATACCCCTTCCGTCTTTCGCCTCAACCCCGCAGAATTAGTCTCAGTCCTTTAGGTCCGTGGGCAGGGCCCGCTAGTTCCTTCTCTCATACATTTTCAGCAGCCGCCAAAAGTGTATTCATTCACACATTGAAATGAGGTCAAACAGGGCGCAAGTTCATATGAAGTATATTCATTCACTACATTGAAGTAAGGGCAAACAGGACAAACTTGTCACTTTCAAAAGATGAAGTAAGACACGTCGTTCATATACAAACTTTGCTTCTGTTCGTTCGAATATTGCTTTCATGTCCCCTACCCAGTTCTGAGGTGGACACCCTATGCAGACCATGATAGAGGAATAAATAAAAATCGAGGGTTTGGAGCTATTGACTTTTCTCCTCGAGCTTATGGAAGTCTTTTTGCACGTTTTGCGCGGACGTAGCATCGAGCACGAATCATCAGCTATGCCGCGTTCTGTACGAGCTTTACTTACACGACCGATGAATTGCATTCCGTATATCGTGCGGCCACGATTCCCGTGCTGCCGTAGCTTAAAACATTTGCACAGTGGGCGGGCAGCGGGCAGTTCCCAAGGCCCACTGACGTAGCACAACAGATTAACGTTTGAATTATCTGCGCGGAACACGGCATACCCGTGCGGATGTGCACAATGCCCAGGGCCTCTATAGTGTCGGTCGCGTGGCTCATTAACGTAAACGATTTTGCGGTCGCGCTACTTGCCCCAAAGACAGCACCGTTGCTGGACCGATAATGAAAATACCGGACAAAGGCAGAGAGAGCCAGGCTTTGGCCGAACCGTTCCACTTCGGGAACGTTTTCATGGAATTTGTGTTTCGACCGCGGCCACTAACACCAGCACGCGTGCTCCTATGTAATAGGAATCGGGAACCTCGCAGGATACCCTCGGAGGACACTTGCTATCCTTTGATCGCCCCTGATCGCATCTCTCGAGATCCAAATCTATCGCAAACAACGCATATGTCAGGATTCCAAAGAAACATAATAAATGTTTCTCGTGACAAATTTTTCATTCGAATTTTCTTTCCGATTATAAAAATTATCGTAATTATTCTAGATAGTTTTTGTAAATGGTAAAGTAAAGTAGCCTAATATAAAACATTTTCTAATTTCATCCGCACATTGGCGTTAAAGCAAATAAGCGTCTTGAGAGAACATATTGTGAAATACGTTGCTGAAAGATTTTATAAGTGTTCGATTAATTTAGAAATAACTTCATGTGGTGGCTCTTGCAGCGTGTACAGCGCCACATTGTATGAGCAACATCGATTAACGTCACGAGACGCACACACGTGTATTTTCATTCTTCCGGCACCCACATTTCAAAATATATTCTATCTATAATAAATGTATATTCTATACAGGGTCTTTGCAAAATCGTGATACAACCGGCAAGGGGATGATTCCTCACATAAAATTTAGTAAAAAATAAGGAATATTGTTTTTTCATAGAGAGCTTAATTTTCGAGAAAATCGAATTAGAAATGAATATATTCTATTATCATGTTAATATTTTTCAATATAAGACCCTAGGAAGTTACTATTATGACACCGGTCTCATATTCCGTACTCAATTGTGTTTTAGTTGGGTGTCGTTAAAAGGTGGAAACAAGGGGATAAAAATCGGATGATATTGGTGATTAGCAGTTGGAGAATGACGTAGTTGTTACACTGAAAGTGACGTAGTTATCTAATTTCTTATACCATAGATGGTATAGAGTGTGCTTGTTTTGCACACTGGCTGAAGAAGTAGATTTTATATGCCCAATGTGTAAGAAAAGACTGAAAAAATGAGCAGACATATAGGGTCTGATAATAGAAGCTCATTTTTTGAAACCGGCTTTTTTCCTTCGCAAAGAATCATTTTTACTTCTTTCAATAGGTTTGAAAGAAGTACACATTGTACTTTTAAATCATATAGTAATTTTTAATTCAAGTGTCCTTAATCGAAAGTCATGATTTCCTTAAAATCATCAAGCCCAATTTATTCTTTATTTCGACAAAACGGTATATTCAGTTCATGATTTCGGCTTTAACTCCCGCGTAGCGTATTGCATTCTCTTTGACACTGTTTCAATAAATCGACACTCGTCAATTTTTGCATACAAAAAGGATAAGTTATAGAGTCATTATTGTTGAATATTTCTTGAAAGGATTTATGTGAATACACAATGCTCAGTTCCGGTCTCCCCTATTCAAATTGTTTTAATAACAGTGCAGAGTTGAGGTTCTTGATAATCGTTTACCGAAATCAATATTCCAAAGGTTTCCAATGCCTAGTTGCTGTCGCGACAGACGACGCCCGGGTCTCGGAAGACCCGTGCAACGGAGTGCTCGCATTCGTATCGCGTTTGCTTGGAAAGCGTTGTCATTAGGTAGGCGAGTAGGGCGGAATAAAATCTCGTCGTGCGTTGTCACGGGCATTTCCTACGTTTGCGATGTTTTGATGCTGGACGGGCATGGGCATGGGCATGGTCATGGGCATGGGTATGGGTATGGGCATGGGCATGGGCACGCTAACGAAAAGTGATAACGCGATTGTGTCACAACCCATCGATTACGCGGACCACGCGAACACCGCCCGCCGTCCGACAACCACGACTAACGCTCTCAGCCCTGTCACCATTATGCGTCCGGTCTTTCATCCGTTGTATTACGATTATCACGGTCATATATACGGCGCGCAAGTGCCGGCCGGTCCGTGAACATGGAGAGTCGCTGTCGGACGAGGCCCTATTGTCAGCCCTCGGCTCGACATGTCGGTAACGAGCCGTTTGTTGCTACAAACTGTGCGCGTACGCGGCGCACGGTTGTGCCAAGCAATTTACCGTGTCACATGCTGATCAATATCAGCGAGTAAACCAAATGAATGGATTTAATCGATCCAACGTTTATCGATAGAAAACTGCTGCCACCCGGCCGGAATAAATATTATACGCGTCCTCGGATTGTATATTGTTAGCATTTCCACCGATAATGGATTCGTACGAGTAAATGCTGGATTAGCGTTGACAACGAAATACGGATATCCTGTGCCAAACTCGTTGATATCGTTATAATACAGAGTGGACCGTGAAGCGTGATCAGCTTAGATTATTCTGCTGTTAGCGGTTTGATCGGAAGATCTTTTAGCTACAATAGCACGGTTCAAGGAGAGCTTTAAGATGACCAATTTTTTTGTCAACCCTTTTTTCCCTGAGTTATCAAGATTACCTTCAGTTTTTTATAGGTGAACCTACAATTTTTTATACACATCTTTTAGGGAATGCTGAGACAAATTCGGCAAGCATCGTAACAAATATTTTTTTCTGAATCTAACTGGATGGACGAAAACTCTTAGTTGGAAGAGTTTAATGGGACACCGTAAAAATAAATTCGAAACTGCCCCCTTTGTGGATTACTCACGCCGAGTGTGCTCAGCGCCATAGTTAATAGGTTTAGAGGGAAAAAACGTGTCTTTGCGAGCGATCAAGGTATATTTACTCCGCGGAGAAAGTTTTATTATTCGACGATTATTATAGCATAGTAGGCCTGGCGACACTGAAATTATCATCCTTGTTCTAGTTACTCGCTCCGGTTCATTATTTTGTCTTTCAAAGGTGTATTATTTTAATTGAGTAACACACAGAAGAGACTCGTGATATCGTTGACTGATCGAGACGAAACACGAACAAAGCAAATTAATTGACCTAATCTAATTAACGCAAACTAACTAACCTGGTTAGAACATCGCCTATCCGATGCAAACTATGCAATTCGGATCTAGCATAAGTGACGTGAACTAGCTAATCCGAGCCTAACCTAACGTATGCGTCGCATTCTAATTTACACATCGATCTTTAGACGAATCGTCTCAATTTTTCTAAACGAGCGTTGTATTGCTTTCAGTCATCCAATAGTAAAATAAATTTGTTTACGTTGAAGTAAACATTTTTATCACTCGTTAGGAGGCAAGGCAATAAATGCTGTTAGAAAATGTGTCGTTAAATGTTCGTCTAACAATGCGGTTGCAGCATAATGGATGCTCAACACATTACGCTCGAAGAGTAATAGACGTAGTTAACGAACTTTACCTACATCGATGGATAGGACGTGGAAGATCAGTTTGGAAGCTCCGTCACTCTTCAGGCTTAATTAATTCAGGATCGATGAAACACGCGCGTGATTCTGATTATCACTTCTCGAATAACGGTTTTGAAAATTTCTTATATCACTGATTGCGAATTCCGATATTCGAAAACGCACAATTTAACCCTCATACGCTCTCCAAGGAATACTTGTATAAAAGATCCTAGTATAACATTTCACACATTTCTGCTTTACACCTTAGATCAACTAATTGTGCTTTATTTTGTAGCGTCATATTACAATATATACGTATCACGTACGAAAAGAGATGAAACATTTTACAGTATTTGTAGGAATTGTGATGCGTGAACTTTTACCCTGAAGAACGCACGAGGTTTGAAATAGTTTGACTGCCCTAAATCTTCTAGTTTCCAAGAATATCAGGAAAAACACGTTTTTGGCCTCCAATTTGAAAGCTGATTTGACGCCTTCATTATGTAGATGGAGGGCGATAAAAAATACGTGTCAATTATTTTTCTAAGAACTACCTCTCGCAACTTAATCTAAATCATCAAAACTGACCATGAATGCCATTAACGTTATTCCAAATGAAGACCTGACGAGGGTTAATACGTTAGAACTCTTGAACGTGAAACTGTTTACTGAATTGCTTCTCAACAAGGATACGCGCAAGACCCGTCTTATTATATCTACAGGGTGAACTCTCTGTTTATGTCCGCGAAACACTTCCGTGAAAACATTTGTGTTATACGAGGATAGTTAAAGGTTAGTAAATCGTCTTTGGGAACCGCATTACAAAAATACCGCGTTATAGTACTGCCGCAATTTTTGTTCCGTGCTTTCAGAGGGTCGACAGTACTAACTATAGGTGCGCGAGAACCCGATGATGAGGATGAGTCGGGAAGGTATCGGGTTAAGATGAGTCCCGAAAATGTCGTAATTCTCGAATCCCGATATTTTATTTTGAATTTTTCGTATTCTCGAACATATTCGGGAATCCCAACAGTTTTCGAGTTCTCGTACACCTCTACTACTAACGAATAGCTTTTAAGACAAGGATAATTCCAAAGATAAAGAAAAACTTCGTTACTTACAAATTTTCTCCTATTCGCTGCAAGCATTTTCTTTCGAATAAAATTCGGTTGTAGAAGATTCATAACAGGCATAGGAGGCATCGGTAGGAGGTCGATCACCCAAAACCGCCCCGTTCATCCGGAGACTGGTTGATCGAGGACCGGGAAGAGTCTCGGGAAAAAAGAAAATAATTATTCCATCGAGCCGGCCCGAGTGGGGAACACTTGAGACCCTAGCGCCAATATCGAGCCTCGGTCCGGCTCGCCGCGTCTTCTCCGCACACCCTATAACTTCGCCAGTCGCAGGGTGCGTGGGTGGGCAGGGCCCCCATCAGGCATGATACAGTTTCCCGCCCGCGCATCAGCCTCGGCTTGTGCTTCGGCAAGGCGAGGCGAGGCGAGACCCGGTACGTGCGATAGAACAAATTAATTTATCATTTCGTTGCGTTACGGTTAACAGCATTCCGGGGGAATAATGGCCGGTAATAAAGGCACAGTACCTAAACCTAAGGATCCGAGCCGCGCGCCTACCTTTCGAAGATGAAGGGAGAGAGCGAGGACGAAGAGGAACGCGAGAGGAGTAGGAGGAGGAGGAGGTCGGCGAGGGTGGATGGATCGGGACGAAGCGACCGGCTCGTCTGGCTGCTAAAACGGGACAGAATCCGAGAACAGACACGCAGACGGCTCGGGAAGGTGCGGGGTGGGCGCCGAGGTGCGCAGCTGCGCAGCATGGGTGTATCTTCAGCCACCCTTTTCCAGTTACCCCCACCCTTCTCGCCTCGTCGCCTGTTTTCCTCGTCGCTCGTCCCTCGTCCACCGCTCGATTCAGTCACCGGACCGTTTCGCGAGCGGAGGGTTTCCGCGCCTTTTCCTCTCCGTGCTTCTGGGCCGCAATTGCGACGTTTCCACCGAAAATCGACGGTCGTCGCCCGTAACCGCGAGTTCCTCGTGAACCGTTTCCCGGAGCCAGTTTTCGCTCAGTCGACGATCGTCCTGACTCGCGTGGACCTCTGTGGCGCAGAACGGGTGCTCAAGCTGTGAGACCGCGTGTGTGTTCTTAACGCCGGTCGGTCCGGCGAGTGGCCCAGTTTCGACACGGTCACATGTGTTACGTCCCCGAAGTGTCGTCGACGCGAGAATCCTCGCGACCCTGTCAAACCCCGCGACTTCTAAACACCGAGTGAGTGTGCGCCTGTTGACGATCTATGCCGAGGATCAGTGAGTTTTAACCCCGTGGAGAATCGTTTCTTTTTTTTCGTAAATGTTGCGCGGGTGACGGAGTTCCAGAGGATCGAAGTGGTCCGCCGGGGAGCTGCTCGCACAGAGCATGAGGATCGAGGGATTGACGTTCAGTGATTCGTGAATTCGACCGGAGGATCCTCGCTGCACTGGTCTCCTCGTTCCTTCGTGGGTTCATTTTTTCTTCGGATCTGTTGGTTCCGTATACGTAGAATGTGCTGATGTATCGTCTTCGACTTTTTCTTCTTCGTCGCATTCTTGGCGTGTGTACGTGTCGGTGTGGCAGTGTGTGATGTTTACGTGACCACCGGTCGAAGCAACCGCGTGACCGTGGTGGGCGGTTCGAGAGCGTGCACCCGTTTCCTGATGCAACGTGACGCGAGACGTTATGTGCTGTCGATGCACAACGAACGACGTTAGTGCGCCCGATACGTAGACGTCGATCCCGATACGAGATCAGGAGAGAGACTGTCAACTCGCTCTCTCTCTCTCTCTCTCTCTCTCTCTCTCTCTCTGCACGTCGCCGCGTAAACGCGTTCCCTTGATTGAGTTATACAATTAAATAATCATACCCGTCGTCAGTGGTTTACAAACGTTGCATAATTTAGTGACACCGCGCCACGGCGGATGCTGAGACGTGTCGAGCAGCCGGATCTTGAGGTAGGAAATTTCTCATCGAAACACCCGAATTGCTGTCACGGTTGTTTGCCTTATCAAAATGAGATCGTGATAAAACACCGAAACTCGATACGCGTGTTCGGGTTTATTTGACTGGGTTCGCAGACCGTACACTCGGGAACGTGATTGGTTTCGCTCGGTACACCCAGTATACTCGTTTACATTTGAACTTGTGTGTAGTGCAATATTGAGTTTATAGCAATCGGCTGAAGGAATTGTCCAAGTAGATTCCCTGGATAGACGGAATGTTTGTTCGTGAGGCTTATTATTGTTTTCGTACGCCTATTGTCGGTTCGTTGCGCGCGGATATAAATGTTAGGCGTAGAAATGAAGTTTTCATGGCTCATTTCATAGGTTAATATGGTACTTTTTTTACAGTTTTGTAGTAACGTAGTACAAAATTATAATCGCTTAAAATTTTAGTGCGCGTTGTTTCTAGTCGGCAGCAGGTAAACACCTACTACACAAATTATGACTCAAATTGACCAAACAGTGTATTCTGCCTATGATTCAGGAGCTGTATCTCATAGCATACTGTTTTAATGAGGTTCTATCCGATTACCAATTGTTTAGGTCGTCACAACATCATTTATCGGTTAAACCGGCCGACCAAGATGAAAATTCGTCGACAATTTTATAATGGTGAATGTTTCGATAATTGAGCTATTATTTTTGAATATATATCCGACAGGCATTTCTTATCTGGTTATCTTTCTGTTCTCTCTTATATTTTCTGATAAATTATGATTACATCTTTCGCACAATTTTTCTTTCATCTTCAGAATAGACAAAAGACATAAATGAAAGCAATGGATATAACAAGAAGCTTTGATTTGAAAGGCTCACTGAAACCTGTAGAATGTATAGTAACACACTGTAGGGTGTTTGAAAGTTCACATTAAAATAATTATCAAATTGAAGTTTGCAATAATTTATGTGTAGTACTGGTACTGCGCTACACAAATTTTATTTTTAAAGTACTAGGTGTATTAATTTATTGAGAATTCCAGATGGTCATGGTAAATCTGCAAGTACTAGATGTATTAAATGAAGCGAAACTTATATTTCAGAAAAAGAGTACACAGGATGAATCGATATGTTTTTTTGCACTTGAACTCGCGGCAGCTAAACAATAGCCAAATAATTGCTAGAGATCGAGATGAAATAGTGAGAAATCGAAATATAAGTTAGAACGCGATACCTTGTTTACATTGTGTATCTAATTATTATCTTCCTTCTATCGGCGAAAGCAGGGCAGAATATCAATTACTTTCCTAATATTTATTCGCATAATTTTAAAATGCTTGAGCACAAATTACATTTTATGTACATCACGGAAAACCGTATGTACACGACAAATTAAATTTATAAATTCACAGTTACCCGCGGAGTTTCATTCAATTTTTACTATTTGTGTAATTAAAACTGTTTCCTCATATCCTAGAAGTTAGTAACTACAACATGAGAGTTTTCGAGCTTGTTGCGGCGATCTCGAATAAACACTGAACCCGTAAATAATAGTGCTGTAAGTAACATAACGTATAGAAGGCTCGCCAATTTTCAAACAATAATGCTACAGGATGTTTCGAGTTATACAGGGTGGAAATTATAAAGCGTTACAGACGAATATCTCCAAAAATATTGATTACACGCAAACATGTTTCAAATGAAAGTTGTTGAGTACTGTAAAGAAAGACGTAAGAAAAGCGGGTTTATTTAATGTATTTGGGCACACGGATAACCAAAATGTTCACGATCAACGTGTTTCAACAGCCGCTCGGGCGATCGTTCTTTTTCAATTCTTCTGTTATCGTTGATTCTCTATTTTCATAAATTTAGCTGTATATAGGGTTGTCTGTTAATATACACGCGAACATACAAACATCATCCGTACCTTCACTCTATAGTACCGAGGGGGACATCATGTGGTGGAACTTTTATTTTTCCAGGTGGACAGTCCAAGGTGAGGTGAAGGTCAACTTTCTATTTTTAAATGGAATGATATGTTTTTTTATCCACCATCAAAAAGTGCGTTTTAAGATGAGTTCAATTACCTATGATTCAAGGTCATCAAGGTCAAACTTGCAGGGAAATGCAGAAAAGGTGTGATCGTTTGATAGTTCGTACCGTCGAACTTTCACACCAAAACAATAACACGTGTTCAATATCAGCATTACTCAGGACAACATCGAAGTCATTATCAGTGAAATGAAAACAAACGTATTTATGTATTACTGTGCTCTTTCTCAAGACAGTCAGTTTACTTTTATCATTATTCGTGCTAAGGTATTCTTCGTTGACCGATAGTACTTAAATAAGTGGTGAAAAAGGAAATGTTTAAAAATTGTTTTGATGTGTTTATGATACTAGGAGAATGCAGGAAAAATTACAGAATGGTTGCCAATTTGTATGCACAACGCTATCCAGATCAACCATCAAAATTGCAAATGGCATTTAAAATACTAGTACAGCGTTTTTTTCCGTTCAGGCTCTGTGCTTAAAAACTGCGTAATGTCCATTAAGCCTACGACGCGTGAAAACAAGAAAGTCAGACTATGCGAAGCTTGTGCTAAGATAAATGTTGAAATGTTGAGCAAAGTTAGAGAATCATTTAAACAAAGAATTGTTAAGTGCATTGAAGTAAGAGCTAATCATTTTGAACTCATACTAAACTGAAGTACAAATAAAACGATCACACCTTTTCTGCATTTTCCTGCAAGTTTAACCTTGAATGACCTTGAGTCATAGGTAATTGAACTCATCTTAAAACGCACTGTTTGATGGTGGATGAAAAAACATATCATTCCATTTAAAAATAGAAAGTTGACCTTCACCTCACCTTGCCCACCGGGAAAAATAGAAGTTCCACCACATGATGTCCCCTTCAGTGCTGAACAACTTTCATCTGAAATATTTTTGCATATAATCAATATTTTTGGAGATATTCATCTGTAACGCTATATAATTTCCACCCTGTATACACTAATTAATTTTGTTGATACATTTAGAGCAATTTCTCTGGTGCATAATGTACCGGTGTGTAGTACTCGGTATCCACTTAGAACAGCGTATTCGTGAATGAAACGGGGCAGTTGTCGTTTTATTTTAGTCAAGAGCTCGAAACTAACCAACATTTAAAAGCATCCGAAAGCTTTTTACTTATAACCATCATGTTTGTCGAGGAATGTCGCATTGCGCCTACGGCGACACGTTAGCATCTCGTGTTTGTCTTCGGAATTAGACTCGACCGGTTTGCTTTAACGTCTCGCGATCTCTCCCTTTTACTTTCTCGGTATTCTACTTGGTGTTGCCTTTGTTCTCAGAATAGAGGCCGTTTAGGGAAAGAGCAGATTAGGTTCTCCGCGTGTACCTTGCCTTAAGAAATACAGGAAACTGTTTTTTAAAGAGCTTGAACACTCGTGTTGCAAGATCTCATCGATAAATTTTTAATGCAGCAGAATTCACCAAATACGGCTACGTTATCATTTCCTTGTCATGATAAATATCACAACTTTATCGCGGGAAGCGCTAGAAAAACATTTAAAAACTATAATACTCCGGTGCCGGTAGCGTTAGCAATCGAAAAGTGAAATTTACATTTAATTGGAAATCTAAACAATAATTGCAAAATGTTGCAATGAAACTTCTTCAAAGTCTTCAAAATCCAATATTATATACCGTCCACAGTTTTTTGATACTTCGTCTGACTAGTGCTTGCCGCATCTACTTACAACTGACTCGCAGATATGTACTCGTCTTTAATTAGTTTCTCAGAATACGACCAAATGTTTTAGTACTCTGTTAAAATACTGTTATAAATAGACTGCAAATTTATGCATTTATAATAATGTATATCATGTTAAATTATTGTTAAACGTCACTATTAAAGATCGGACATTTGATATGCAACGACCTAATATACACATCACTAAAAAGTGCTAAAATACAAGTATTCACAAAGTTTCATTTCATCTCGAACTAGCAGATTCAATTTCCAAAGGATCTTTCGTGTTCCGGTTTCTCTTCAGTTTGCCCACAAGAATCATACAAAAGCATCGACGGTCTAGTAATAGGAGTGTCATCATGGAAACAAACGCGAAAGTTACAGTAACGATTGTGCATACTTGGCGCAGCGGAACTGTGCAAAAAAAAGGGCAACAATCGGGACTGGACATGCATGTTCGCCGGTAAAGGAAAAGAACTGCATCCAAATTTTTTGTCGGTAATGCACTGAAATATAGCATATTGTAATAGAACGCGAGCCAAGTCTGCTTTTGATTTTACACTGATACTGGTGGACGTGGTTGCAGGCGAGCAGAGCGAGCAGCATCTATTGAAATATCCTTTCTAGTGGCGGAAAGGCCGGGCAGGAGGGATGCTTCGGGGCGAATATGAGATTTTAGTGTATCCACTCTGCTTATTGTTTGACATATGTACCTATGTATTAAATGACCCCTTCCCGGTACCGCGCATCGAGCCATTTCATACGCTGGACTGAGAATGGAACACGAAACGCGGGAAGGGTAGGACAATACGCTCGAGAGTGACTACCGTTTGATCCTGTCCAAAAATTTCTGACCACGTGACGTGCAACGTAATTGTGCTGTCGGGTTGTTACGTAAATTCGTTCGGTTACAAATGTAAATACGCTCGCGCGTAAAATTAAGGTAGCACTGAATTTTGGCCAAAAAGTTTATCACTCTTTGAACCGCTGCACGGTGGTCCCACATCGTCAAAACGTGGCAGAAAACCTCGACGTTCCCGGATTTCATTGAAAATTTGCGATTCAATGTTTTCAAGGTCGCTGATTACGAATCTGAACTTAAAATTTCTAAAAACAAAAATAATTTCATTTCAACGAAAATTGTTGATACAATGTTTTCGAGGTCGATAATTAAAAATCTGCACTTAAAACTTCTAAAAACAGAATGGCCGATTCAATATGGCGAACGGGTGTTTCATTTCATACGATCTTTGTGAGTGACCCAAAATTGTTTATAATAAAGAAAATTGTTGTTGATATCTTTTTTTTATATCATTACCTTTTTTATATCATCAAGTTTTTGCAGAATTTAACTCTGAAGTTATACATACATATGTACATATACAGGGTGAGTCACCTAACGTCTGCATCTCAAATATCTTTGTTGTTTCTAAAGATACGTAAAATATGGTAAGGACAAAGTTGAATGGTACAATGGGGTTGATACGATGCCAAAAAAATTGTTTTTATGTCATTTTTTTAGAGATATCAAGGTCACCTTGACTTTTTTCAATTTAACCACCCCTTTTTAAACACCTACAATGATAGTCCCTTTCATTACGAATTCAGTGACTATAATTACTCAAGGTCATTCAAGGTCGCGGACAGAGATAACGTATAAGATTTTACATCGATGCATGCCTGTAAACGGGCTTTGACGGAATGTTGAACTCTGTCCGTGACCTGGAATGACCTTGAGTAATTATAGTCACTGAATTCGTAATGAAAGGGACTATCATTGTAGGTGTTTAAAAAGGGGTGGTTCCATTTTACAAAGTCAAGATGACCTTGATATCTCTAAAAAAATGACATAAAAACAAATTTTTTTTTGGCATCGTGTCAGCCCCATTATACCATTCAACTTTCAAACGTTAGGTGACTCACCCTGTGTACAAAAGCCTACTATTACTTTACATCTGACTGTCATTTAAATTTCGTTTGTCTCTTGGTACGCACAGCGTAGTACGTTTTCAAAAAACAACACATACGTTGCCGCCTTCCATCTTACGCAACCGATCCAGCATTAGCACGTTTATTCCCAGTTGCATTCAATCAACAAATAGTATCGGAATCGGAAGGATTCAATTACCGCGACGAAATTGGAGTTCGTAAATAAGGTTCGTATCGTTGAAGTTGGCGGTATCGTTGAAGTTGGCGGTTCTCGAGAAAAATGTGTGTTAGTTTCCTAAGAGACGAGTTCCCCAGTCGCCATCACATTCTCGTCCAAACATTTCCTGATATTTCGCTTAATCGAACCATGACTCGGCAAGTAAGTTACGAAGTCGGTCGAACGCGTTCGAAAATCTCCGAGTGGCTTCCTTTTCTGCGGGCATTCCACAGTCCTCCAAGAACCCGCTTTTCGTCGCCAAAATTGTTTAGCGTTATTTCAAGATTTGAGTCGAATTCGCCTCGATGTCAGGTATTATGTTACAATGTTAAAAATATAAAATGACGTGTAAAAAACTGAGGTGAGCTGGAATTTTTGATAAAAAAATTTATTTTCGCAATATGTACACGGCTGAATGCTAATCAACTTTTATATTAAACATTTTTTTCTCAGATCATATCCCACAGTGGTCATCGTACCACGAAAACATGGCCAAAACTCATGTTTTCATCGCTACTTTCTGAAAATCTGTAATTTAGAGTTTGTAGGATCGTTGACAACGAATTTGACATTAAAAACACAAAATTCAAAATGCCGGCTTTAATACAGTATATACTAATCTGAAATAAAGGTATATCTATTAAACTTGGAAAAATGGAATTTTGAGCACGTTTTCGGGGCTTCTGGACCACTGTGTGTTCGTCCGGTTCTGTTCCCGAGAAGGCTTCTCCCTGATGGATCCCGTTTCGAACGATATCGATATATCCACCCCCACCTCTTCGGAATCCTCGAACCGAATTTTTGCTCGGACGATTACGCGGAAATGCAACAATGGCCCCTCGTATCTGCGTGGCTGCAATTTTTCTTTTGTTCTCGCGCTTACGGGGCACCGCGATGTCAAGCTGGTCCGATCACAAATGTAAAATCTCTCTCTCATTGTCGGAGAATCGTTCGAGGCACGTCGATCGGGCATCGTCGTCGTTAAATCGATTCTTCGGAGACAGGTTCGAACGAACGAACACACCTATATCTCTGTTTCCTAGGAAGAACTCACGCTGGTAATCAAAGTTTCGCTCCGATCTCCGCTCAAATTGCTTCTCGTGTCGGCTCATCGCACGATAAAAAAAAAATAGTCAAACTTCTCGTCAGACCCGTGAAACGCGACGAACCTATCTCGCGGATCATGATTCGTCTTCGCTGATCATGATTCGTCCTCGCTGATCACACTCTCCGACACTAATTTTGTGTTTTGATAACCGGTAAGTAATTCCTATTAGGTTGTTGCATTTCAAATATCCGGTTTTGAAAAGTAACCCGAAAAAAATCAACGTATTCAGTCAACAAATTACAATCTTTTTAATTGTGTTACGGTAAAAATTGAATTTTTGTTCGTGCATGTTCTCCAGTTACAACTGTGGTGTCGAACTGGTTGCTCAGGAGCCAAATCTGGCTCCTCGTTTTCGCCTGTTCCGCAGACCAGTGAGCCTGTAGGATGACGACCCTCTTCCACCATGTTTCCTTCATTCTGCTGAACTTTTACTCGAGATGCCGCGCGAGCCCCCAACGTTCCCTACCATCAGCAGGCTAGTCAGAACTACATACGGGGTGCGGCCGAATTCGAAAAAGATTTTTCAGTTCGCGAGGATCTCGGAGGAGAAGAAGTTCAACACCCACGATTTACAAGATAGTCATCTGTATTTTTAAGCTTATTTTATCATCCGACTAATTGTGAATTTTTATGAAAAATTCAAATTTTGAATTTATCAATTGCAAGGTTCTGGAATCCAACAAGAATTTGTTTCTTCCCTTAATCATTTTAGTAACTTAGTGATAATATATTTATACTTTTAAATTTTATAATCAACATATTCTGGCGATGAATTACAAGTTTCCTGATTGTATTATGATAGAAAATAAATTTTTTGGTCGTTCACGTTCTTCATTTGTAGTTTACTTCTCCACCTGTATTCTTCACTCCATTGTACATGAACTTTTTATCACCATTGTTTAGTTAAACGCGTCCTATCATGCGACTAAAGCAAAGGGGAGAGTGATGACCCGCAGTAGCGTCATCTTTGTACAATACTACGGAAATTGGTATAGAGTAACGTGCAAAGCAGTATGATTCCCCCAGGATACGTTGCTGTACATTGTAATTAGTCGGAACTTCAATAAAGTTTAAAGAGAGTGCAGCTCGTTTGCGTAGTCTATTCTTTTGAATTTGTCGTATGCAATGGAAATAATTTCAATTTTGAAACAATTTTGCATACGAGCAAGTAGACACCTAACTGGGATAATTGAATATGAAAATGTGTAAAAAATGCGTTAAAAATACTGGTAAATGAACGCGTTAATTCGTAAAAGATGCAAACTGAAAGCTTCAGTTGCTAGTTCGAAATATATTTCTGGCCTAATATCGGAAACAAATTTCTTGTATCCGACAATATATTATTTAGAAAAAAGATGAGAATAACTTTCTAAAACACGATCAATGAATTTTGTTTGATAAGTAAATAGAAGTATTGTGGGATTAGAATCGGGTGAAAACAAGAACTCCGGATATAATGAAAAGAGAATCAAAAAGATGTTTATTTAAAAATAGTTTCGTGTTGTTCTTTATGCGTTCATACTTCGACTGCCTCTCTTCATTCTCGCACGCATCCACACCGCGGTCGTCCGCTTCATTTGTTTCTTGATGCTCTCTGTCTTTCTCTCGCTCATGCTCTCTCACTCACGCTCACCGTCTTTCTCTCGCTCATGCTCTCTCACTCACGCTCACCGTCTTTCTCTCGCTCATGCTCTCTCACTCACGCTGTCTCGCTCGTAGAATTCTCTAGCATTCCCGCATGTACACGCATACACGCACTCATTCGTTCATCAAATCCTACAGTATGTTACATTAAACTGGGAATCGTTTAAATATTCTTAGTAGTGATAATGTTTGAAATTATTCTGCGGTAAACAGGAAGTGCGTCAGTACACGGTAGCGAAGCATATCATGATGCAATAGCCGCAATAATTTATAGTGGCAAGCTGTTACTGGAGCCGGGAATAATAATGGCGTGTTGCCGCATAATTCCGACAGGTGAACTGCATGAAAGTGTAACGCAGAAAATTGCGTTCCTTGTAACGAGACGCCTAATTCGATCAAGCTGAAACGGTCTTCAGAAGTTTGCGATTGATTATTTAATGCTCTTAGCGGAACATAATTCTTCCTGTACCTATCGACATTATAATACTTTGCGCGAAACCATATTGTATTTGCCGTGCACGAAGTTCGTTAAATATAGATGAGTATTGCGGAATAACTTTAACGTTTTTGCCGCTCATCGGTGAACTATTGTAATTATTCCGGCCCGTGTAAACGCGCTATACAATGGAGAAAATATTTGAATAAACAACACGTGCCCATTGTTGCCAGCATTGATACTCGAGTTCCCCTCCGTGTTTATTTTGTAATAAAAATTTCTCGTTGTTGATACTCACGTAGGTAGATATTAACACATTAAACGCTACGCCAGTCCCTGGGAATTGACGGTATTGAATTTACAAAACAATATACAGGGTGTCCCACATAAATGGGAACACCTAAATATCTGTCGTATTTACAGTCCTATCAGAAAACTTCAGAGGACAAAGTGACACTATTGCAGGGGGCGAATAAAATGGTAAAGAAAAAAATTTTTTATGTCGTGTTTTTTTAATGAGATTTCAAGGTCATCGATGTTTTTTTAAATGGAATAGTATATTTTTTTACGATAGCATGATAGACAATAAAAAACTGAATTTAGTGGATACCACCTTTTTGACCTTGAAATGACCTTGAAATGACCTTGAAATGACCTTGAAATGACCTAGATACTGTAGTTAGGATATTAATTCTATTTTCTTCGTGCGTTACAATTCTTTGTTTATTACGATTTTTAGAACTTACACTACCGGCATTTTTAAATTGTTTTACCACAACGGAAAATGCGTGTAACGAAGGACAAATAAGATTCACAAATTTTTCACGATACAAATGTACTGCTTCCCTCAAAGATTGGTGGCTTTCGCCATATGTAGAAACCATATCGATTCGTTCCTGTACAGTATAACTTTCATTCACGTTTCGAATTCGAATAATGCAGAAGGAACAACGTACTTATTCTAACCGATTAACCTTCTGTTAACGATCTTAATGATACATACTCTAACATAACCACACGCTGTTTACTATGAAAAATATTTCAAACATTTATTGTGGTTTGTAAAGGTCAACCCGACGTAAACAACGCGTAATCTTTGCTGAAACACGTAAATTTTAAACTTCCACATTTTATCCGCTCCAACATGATTAATCTTGCTCAAGGTCATTTCAAGGTCAAAAAGGTGGTATTCACTAAATTCAGTTTTTTATTCTCTATCATGCTATCGTAAAAAAATATACTATTCCATTTAAAAGAACATCGGTGACCTTGAAATTTCATTAAAAAACACGACATAAAAAATTTTTTTCTTTACCATTATATTTGCCCCCTGCAATAGTGTCACTTTGTCCTCTGAAGTTTTCTGATAGGATTGTAAATACGACAGATATTTAGATGTACCCATTTATGTGGGTCACCCTGTATAATATATAATTCGTATAATATTAAAAAATGTCCACACTGTCTTAATTCATATCATGGAAACAGATTACACAGGAATGGAGTAAGCAAGTCTTTCGATTATGCATGAAAAATTGCTTCGCGCTCAACGTGTGAATCAGAAATTCTTTGTCAGTACGTTTCCAGGGACAAATAAGTCTCGAGTAAAGTACAATAAATTGCATCACCTCCCGCGAGTTTCCCCGGCTTTCATAAGGTACAGACTGCATTATTTTCAGCGTCACTAGACCGACTGCGCTGCGGACACGTTGCATAAAAATGAGGTCGAGTGGTCTGATGTCGCTCTTTCAGACAAATTCGCCCGAACAACGACTACACTCGAAACGTCTTCGATCTTGTTTGCAAAGGTAAAACTCTATTCATTCCGCCGCTCCGCGATGTTGAGTCGGCACCGCTCACTTACTTCACCTCGAAATTGCCCGACCTCAAGCCTCCTCTAAATTGCTCGACATCTACAGCTTTCATTTATCCAGTAATTAACGCGTTTACTGCTGCATCGGTAGTACGAATCTTCAAAAATTCATTTCGTACATAATGCAGTTGCTTGAAGTGAACTTTATTGGGGTTTTTGCGATCTAGGAGGGTTCAGGAAGTAATCCCTGTCATTAATGTTAACTCTGCAATGTTTGATATATAATCCCGCCGCGATAAAATCTACAAGACTGTACACGATAAGCGTAAGAAAATTCTCCCCACTACTGCTAGGAATACCTCTCGAGGGTTCAAGAAGCTCAATCGCTCTACTCGGCCGGGAAATGTATCATGATACGGGCCAAGCAATATTGATGACCTAATATTAATGCATTCACAAAACTTGTGTGTTTTTTATTATTTTTTCATGAATCTTTTTCCAACACTGGAAGTCCAATATTCGGTAAAACTTTTTTCATTTTCTATTCTCTTCTTGTGGAACTTTTACCAACATATTTGTGATATTTTTCTGATTACAATGGGACTAAATATGACATTATCGGTGCATATTTGCCTATTTAAATTTGTACTTGTATCGCGAGATATTTACATCAACAATTTCCTGATAATTTTGTTTTGCTATTCTCTAAAAAATATGCAAAAAAGTATGTCATCCCATTCAAAATTCTCAGAAAAAATGACCTCGGAAAAATTCTTACCGCTACATGTGCTGTCTAAGATATTACAACTTTATCATGAGCAGTTCTTCCATAAAATAATTAATAACGGAGATATTTCAGAGTTCCCATTTAAACGCCCCACCCTATACGAATGCTCTACTACTTTTCGTGTTTAATCTACGTTGAATTATCTCATTTGACAATCATATTCGCGATTTCAAGCGAACAGTTTCTGCTGGGGGTAGTATAATATTCCCGTTCTAATAACGATTTTAATGCGCACAGAAACCTCCCGAAGCCTCGCCTCGTTTCGATTCTGGTGGTCCATAACAGCATTAAACCACGGCGCTCGAATTGCGATCTCTATAAAATTTGCGACGTTATTTCGTGCCACGCTTTCACGATAAACTCTCCCCACAAAGAGATCGGTCCCTAGCGCTCTCTCCGGCCCTACTCTAACTATTCGTCTCCATCTAATCGCATCAGTGGACTCATAAAGGTCCACGATTGCATCCGCATGCAACGTTCGAACGGAATCGCAGTTAGGGCGCTTTGTTCGACTTGATCTCAGGATGTGCTCGTCACTTAATGTCGTAACACAGTGGCTCCGGGATGAATGCCGCCTGTTTAGAACGGTTGAATGAAGTCTCGCTAACGCGGTTTGTACATACACAATTAACTGAGAGTACAATCTCGTTGATGGAGTAATTCACTCCTGTTTGCCTTAGCCGTGGTCAATCGAGCAATCGTCGTTGAAATATCGGTTTACAGCCTCGTTTCGTTTTTACTCGACGCGCATGCAGACATAGATTCTTAAGGTTGCCACTTACGATCCGACTTGTCTTCGTTTTTATTTGTGCAGTCAAAAATAAGTAATACAAGACGGAACATAGTTGAACCCATTAACGCAACGTTTAGTATATTTTCTTGTCAGTTTCAAAAGAACATGGCTGATGTACACACAGTGTCTTTAGCTGCAGTGACCATTATTACAAAGAAAAAGAAAAAACAGCAGAGATCTTGAAAGAAGTGGTTGAAACAGTGGTTACTGAAGAGAACAGACTTTAGTCATATCTAGTTCTTAAGCGATTTACTAATTCTTAAGTGAGTGAAGATGTGTACAATGAACTGTTGCAGATAATGTAGTGCAACTCTGTGTCTTTTAAAAACTGGGAAATATTATGAGGACTTGAAGCACGAGTGTAGAATATTCTCTCAAGCTGTCGGAGAAATTATACCGAATAAAACATATCGTCGGGTTATTGCCAAAACAAGGTAACTCCATAATTTGAACTTTTGAGAAATCGTCGTTTGAAAATTTAAATTGAAATGAAAAATCGTCACAGCTAGAAAATGATTTATTGATTGAAAAAAATCAAAGTAAGTAACAGAACAAAAGAAAAATTCCAGTTTTGTCAGTATGTTTTTCGAACATTTTTTAATCTAATGGAGTACTTATCTCCGAATTGAGTAAAAGTGGAGTTAGCTTGTTTTGGCAGTAACCCGACGATATATTATATGTAGGATTTGATGGACGAATGAGTGCGTGTATGCATGTACGTGCGCGAATGCTAGAGAATTCTACGAGCGAGACGGCGTGAGTGAGAGAGCATGAGCGAGAGAAAGATGGAGAGCGTCAAGAAACAAATGAAGCGGACGACCGCGGTGTGGATGCGTGCGAGAGTGAGGGGCGTTAGTCGAATTATGAACGTATAAAGAACCACCCGAAATTCTATTTGTTAAATATACATCTTCTTTTGGGTTTCTTTTTATTATATCGGAAGTCTCTTATTTCACCCGATTCTAATCCCACATATACTTCATTAAGCTGTTCCACGTTTTAAGCTCCATCCGAAATTATGGCCTTCAAGAATTTATTTTGTTTACAACCTCTTCTTTATTAGCCTCTCAATCCACTTCTTTTAATTTATTAATAAAGAAATTATACACTGTACTCTTTCATTTTTAACTGTATAAGCTTTAGATAGTCTTCCTTAACAGTCATTTTCTTGATATGATTGTATAAATTCCCGCAGGAAACTCGCAACAATAATCTCAAATCTGTCTTGTTTGCTTGAAGCTAGCCTACTCGATCTTAAGATACAAATAGTTAGTGCAATCGAGTGTAATATGAATGGAAAGTTCATGCACAAGGTTTTACACAAATTTAGTTGGTTCACAATATTGTACGTAGTTTTCGATACGTGTAAGACTTACAAGGAGAAGACGCGGTCTTGGGGGTCTCACATTTTCTCGAAACTTTGCATATTGGTAGATTTCGTCCTCCTGTTTATGAAAATGTAGCATTATAGGCGTCAATACTCAACAACTTTTGAGATACGTTAAGATTGATGAAGTCAGTGTTTCTTTCATATTATGTTCCTTTTCAATAAAATTTTTATATTTTGTTTCCTATAGATATTATGAGTGTATTTTTCATGTGCAAAATACAATTAATTAAAATAGATAAACTGAACAGAAAAAAAAGAAAATATGGGAAAACAGGAAAAAGGGATTTGAACACTGGTCTTCCCGGTAACGAATCTGGTATGTTACTATCACGCCGTCTGGCACTTGACAAAAACTTCAATCGAAACTGTACCTAACGGCTTAACGGGTATAATGTAAATTAAATGGTAAATATTTCAAAAATTATTGAGTATCGACGCCTACAATGCTATATTTTCATAAACAGGAGAACGAAATCTACCAGTATGCAAAGTTTCGACAAAATCTAAGACTCGATGACCGCGTCTTCTCCTTGTCAGACGAATTTTTAAACGAGTATGTTTCCTTGTTGTAGTTGCTGTTTTGTTCTCGAAGAATTTATATGAAACCTAAATAGGTATTTCGAAGTTCAACGAAAGACTCGTGGTTGCAGTGGGTTAGTTTCGGAATTGTATAAGGGTCTCACGTAAGAATTGCTCTTTGCGAGAATTGTCCGGGGATTCTTGGAAATGAGCTTGCACCGAGCGAGGGATTAGGGGTTTCGTGTTAGACACAAACGAGGTGCAGGGCTTTTCACAACCCAATGCGCGACGCTGTCTCTGTTTTCCTTTTAACGTAACCAAAGATAACTCTTCAACCCTTTAACAGGTTCCGTGCGAAACTACAATAAAAAGTTGAATATCCTCTGACGTCAGAAAAGTAAATATTGTAAATTTTTCATGAAGAGTAAAATTTTGCATTCCGAAAAAAAACGATTCTATACATTTTATTCGCTAATATGCCCATTGGATGAAAACAAGACTTAAGTTATTTAAATGTTGTTGATGTTTTTGATTATGTCATAGCAGCTATGGCAAGATTCATTTGTTTCGGAACCGATTTCATTGAAAGCAATGTTGACATTCTAATAAGGTCAAATACAAGTAGAAGATTTGAAATGGTTACAAAAAAATGATCGATTAATTTCAATTGACGAATTTCTTACACAATCTTTCTCTTGTTACTTTCACAGAAGTTAGCTGTAATGTTAAACATTTATGTGATCCTCTGATCTCATAAACATCGACGTATACGTTGAATTATCATGAATATCATAAAATTGAGATAGCGCTCATTAGAACTCAATTTTTATGTTAGTTATTTGTATTACCAATAAATTGATGTCGATGCTCACAGAATATTTACAAAAATATGAATACGTTCTAGAGGTTTAATTTAAGCATTCAAAGTTTAAATAACAACTCAAATACATGAATTGGCACAAAGGTCCCAATATATCAATGAACATATCCACAGTTTCCGCTGACAATTCTCCACTGAATAATCGACGTGAAATTACCTCTCACATGGACCAAGGATTAAAAATGGTCGAATCGAAAGTCGCACGTGTGCGAAGCGGACTGTTGCAATAGGATAGAACGCATTAGCTCAGAAGAAGAACAACATATGCTCAAAGGGAACGCATCTCGACGCGGTCACGGGGGCTGCTGATGAACAGTGTCGTAAAGGTTCTGTCTGCAAAGGGTTGTTCATTAGGTTGGCTCTGGGCGAATGCACAATGCACGCGGACGTTCCGTTGGTTTGTTCATTCACTCTCGCCACGCGTCGCACTTAATCGCGCTAATAATAATCGAAGAGCCGACAATCTTCGCGGCTCGAGCGCGTACAATCCCTTCTAAATACAGTTCGAGGGTGTTTCGAATCAAAACACCGCGGTATGCGCGCGAAGCTGCTTTCGCTGACGGGTTAGTTAACCAACCAGCGACTTCAAAGTGTTCGCGTTTGAAGCATTTACTCATCAACGGGTAACCTGCGAGGGCATGAATGGAGAGAGGGGTGATGGTGGGGAGTGAAGGGCTGAAACACGCAGGTAAAGGACGAAGGAGAGCGAGAGTAACCTACGAGCCGTTTGGGAACAGTAGAAACGTTGCGATTTACACGGACGTGCCACATATAATCCCCACTGAGGGATTGGCCCGTCCTAGGTGAGAAACGGCAGCAACCATATTCGCAGAGATCTTGTTTCTACCACTGTTCGCTCCATATTTTTGAATTAGCCGGTAAACGATAATTCAGTGCTGTGGTTTCTCGCAGTGTTATCCTCTTGCTCAGATTCTGCAGAACAGCTTCTCTTTCTGCCGAGTTGACTGGCCGAGTTAACCAACTGCGAACAGTTGCGCGTATCGTCCAGGATTTTAGCTAAATTTATCCTTTGCCTACAGTAAATTGTGCGGGGAACATATTTTCAATGTTTAGCGTAGCATTGATGTTGAAATCGAGCGAACTATCAGATCGTCCTGTGAGCAATATTGAATTTCGTAGCCTGTGTTTGAAACTGAACACAATATCACTCGACGATCTTCTGTGTACATGTAATTCTATGGATTGTAGAAAATTAAAGGAAATACATGTACGACAAAAGTAAACCAGAGAATACATATTAAATTTGGAGCTTTATGATTGATTTTATTGTAACCAAGAATTTGTGGATACAGTTCTTCTCTTACACAATGTGAGATCGAAATAATATCTTGCTACGTTCATTCAACGACATATTTTTAGGTTTTACACGTACATCATGACGAAGTCTTTATTATTTAGATGCTTCTATTATTATTCAGGGTGCCTCATTATTACTGAGAAGCGTGCAGAATTAATACTAAAGCTACCACGGTCAAATGACCGGTTGTATCTTTTCCAATTATTGAAATTATAAAAATTCATTTATGGAAAATGATGGAATAAATTTCTTTGTCCAAGCATCTATTATATTGAAAATTATCGACAATCCCAATAAAAGTATTGCCATTTTTGTAAGGTAACATTCGCCACATACTTTTAACGCTTGGTACGTTTAGTGTTAATGCACCTATTACACCTTTCAACTCTCAGATGATGGGACATTGTGACCATTTTGACACAGGGATACACTTTACTTAAATACTAATTTTCTCCATAATTCAACTTATTGTTGTCGGATCCAGTAAGAGGATCAATGTCAATCTCGAAGAAGTGACTTTGAAGAAGTAACTTCCAGGGTCCTTAAATTATATTTAATTTTTAACGTGAAATCTCGAATACGTTCGAAGAACTACAACTAAGGGAATGGAAGAGAATGGAGAATATTGGTTGGCCTATAAAAATGTAGTTTCGCGGAGTTTTTAAGTAAAACCGGAGCTCGCATTCTCAGAGATAACTGGCCAAAGCGCGGAGGTATTGGAAAATAATGAAGAGGTTCACCCTCGCAGCTGTTGACTCTCCCCGTGGCTGAGTGGTGGTCTGTCGATGACAACGAGGTAATTACTTTTCAAGTAGTAGACGTGCAAACGAGCGGCGGTTTAATCTACGGGTAATATTCCAACATCGCTGCCGTTTTTATCCACCCCCCCCCCCCATTCGGAACACTCTGAAGACGTTCACTTGTCGAACGAATTCATCCCCCGCTCGTAATTCAATTCCTCCGCCGTGGATATAACGATCGACGCACGGCAACTTTCGCGATATACGCTCATTTAACTGTTACGTCAAACTTGCAGCCGATCAACTTTTATTTCAGGAAAAACAACTCGTTAGTATCTGCCTATTCACAAAGTTATTGAATCTGTAACATTTTTACTTCATTCTAGCGGAGGTAGCAATGTCTAATTCAAACGTTTGTATTTTAAAAGTTAGAGAAGATTTTATTGAACAACGTCTTGTCCGATTTTGACGATAGTGTAGACACAAACGATTTATCTTTTGACTGTTCATCAAAGAATCAGTGCTATAAAGCGGATTTGTATGTAAAATAAAAATAGTTTGCATCGGTTTCATGAAACAAGAGTCAAGTAGGAATATCTTTCTGCCTTTGATAATTGAAGGAAGCTGAGATTAATTTATCTGTTTTAAATTACACCTGCTCGTTTTTGTCATATACTTGTATCATAAACGCATAAAATCCGCAGTCTAATCATTACAGTTTCGATAATTATGGAAGAAGGATGTCTTACTAATCCTGCATGATGTCGTGTTTTATAATTGCCGTAATAAGTATTAGTTGAACCAAAAAGCTCGTTCTGCGCGTTATATAAAAGAAGCGTATTAACCCTTACAATCTAGATATTTTCTTAGAACTAAGCGTTGTCATCATATTCCGCTATCGCGTTCATGATAAACGTCTGAGGCATGGCAGCTAATTAATCTCATCACGCGGGAGCACGGTGCTCGACGCTCCGTTGCATTTGCCGGGCAATAACAAAACACAAGCGATTTACTTAATCGCAGGCATGCTTTCTCGCTCGCGTCACACTCGTAATTAAATCGCGACGTTGATACCACTGTTGAATCGTTGTACTCCTAAGCGGCATTATAATTTGCATTACAACGAGTTAGCCGGGGTAGAGAATGCATGAACTCCCTATCACGGTGGCGCGCTGGTTCGTTCTTTGTTTTCAAAGCTGTTGATTCATTTTGATGGCTCACCAGTCACTTTCAGGACACGATGCACACTGGTCGATTTTTCTAAAAAGTGGGGCAAATATCAGTATAACTAGAAACGGACTTCTGAAGAACGTACATTTCTTGCAGTACTCTCAAGTACTATACTAATCCGAACAACATGATGGATGAAACGACTCGCATCCAGCTTAGTCAGCGACTCGCACATTTTCGCAATAAATAACCGTAGTAATTAATTTCTGAGTAACGAATAACACGAGGGACTTAAATAATGATGTGCTTAATATTCAAGTGACGCGATAAATGTTTCCGGCACGGTGCTTTCGCAGTTTCCGCCGGTGCAGCAGCTTCGGCAGCGAAAAAAAGAGTTAATCTTTCGGTCGTCTCTTATTCGCCGTGACTTCATCGTTGACGTTTGGTAGCGGGAGAACAGGTCCCGGCGACGCATTATTATAGCAAAAAGAGGCTGCGCATAATGTGGCCCTCGATAAATCATGGCTTATTGAACGTGCTCGCGAGCGGCTCAGTTTTGAAGCTCGCTTGGGGGCCACGGCGTTGTTCGTTCGCCGTGATACGTCATAAGTCACAGCTGGTAGCACGTTGCGACGACATCATCCACGCCCGTCCCCCCTTTAACCCTTTGTCTCACCCCCCGCAAACCCTCTCGCGGCCCAAGAGTTTGACCGGCCTAGACGTAATAGTGCCATTAACCGGCTTCTGTATCTTAGCAACCCTGTCCACCCCCCTGTGCGCCAGCACCGTTTATTGCTCGCCATGATTGATACTGTAAACTATAGCGCATCAGCCCGTCCCGGGATCCTAGCCAGCTTGACTGACGTCTCGAAACATATCGTCGCGGTCTACGATGCGCCCCTTTGCGAATAAGTAAAAGATGTCGGTCAAATCCGTGTAGGTATCGATTTATAGCACAGCGATTTCGCTATGATGAGCATCGTTGATCTTGCTGTTGAAGCAGGACACGCGACATGTGTTTAAAAATCAAGGTTGTAGAGTCGGTGTCGGAAGAATATATTCCGACTACGACATATCTTCTTCCCACTCCGATTCCGTGTTAGCAAATTTCACAGAAATCAAAAATGTATTTAATATAATTCATAGTTGTAATAAAACTATTTATACACATATATATTAAAAATACTACATTTGTATCAAAGTACAAATGAATATTAGACTTCACTGTTTTTTCTTTCGCATTGAACCGAAAAAACCATGATTTTTGAAACATGTTAACGAAATTCGCTATCTGCGAAATCTGCAATTGTAGTGATGTTTATATTCTTAATTAACGAAGAAATCGCTATGATATACCATCACCGCGTTCATAAATTTTGTATTTTATAGTGCACAAGTAGTACTCGTCAAACGTAGAGATTTTTAATGTCGAATCCGCAGCCCCGCTAAAAAGTAACGAGACTAGGGCGAGTGCACCGATAAGTGACCGAGCACCATTGAGTGACCATTTTAGAATACATACCAATAGGAGAAGACTAACCAATAATTATTAACAACGGTCGGTATATAGATGGAGCCTGAAGATTCTTTTTATCATACAGGGTGTCTCAAAAATATTGTATTTCCTAGAAAGGGGTGATTCCTGAGGTGAGTTGAAGTAATTATTCCCTTTGAGAAAATGCTCTCCACGGCTTTGTTGGGGAGTTATTAAAGAAAAATGATGACCAATCAAAGCGCGGCTATACCGGACGGATTGTGGCTCGTCCAATGCCAGCGCCACGCTCTGATGTTGCCGCTCTCTGATTGGTCCGTGTTTTTCCTTAATAACTCCCTAACAAAGCTGCAGAGAAAATTTTCGTAAAGGAAAAAGTTACTACAAATCGCTTCAGGAATCATCCCTTTCGAGTATGTACAACATTTTTGAGATACCCTGTATAATTATCTGTGGTTGGAAGTGGTAAAGATATAATTAATATAAAATATGTTTGGCTACACGTGTTTCTAATACAGAGCGATTTCTCACATTCATACGAAAGTGTGGTGTGTGTACTGTATAGCGTTATTTACTTTAATCAGTGTTTTGTTATGTTTACGGTATGATTTCATTATTTCTATTATGAAACTTCACTCATCCTCAACTTCAGCATTATATTAATTTCTAATTAACAGTAGAAGTAAAATCACAACTGTATATCAGAAAAGAAGTTGCAAGATTAGCCTAAGAATGGTTATTTATTTTGTCATACCAAAAGACAAAAAGTTATTAATAATTGTAGCGTGATTGTGCTCTTAACTGATCACTTTACGAATCGAGGAATTTCTGGGTTAAATAGTGGGGGGAAATGCTATACTCATAACCTGAGTGACGTCACAAAGCAATAGTGTAGTCTAACCCACACAGCGACGTCGCAATTCATGCTCAGGGTGAGGATTAGGGTTGTCCTTAGCTATACGGGTCAAAATTCTTTTTAAAAATGTTTTTGGTCTCACACCCCTAAATTATGGTACTCGCTGAGAAAATAAATTGTACCAAATTTGGAAGCAATCCAACAAAGGGTACCCGTGCCGCATTTGCTTGTTTTAAAATGTTAATGATTTCATGTCATTTTCAAAAGTAATTCTATTCTGTTATTTTAGAAATATACGACCGAGGTTAATATCACGATCGTACAGTACAAACAGTGACACCACTAGGTATGTACTCCCACTATTGGTACGTTGTTGCGGCAATTCTCGACACGTGACGTCATGCGATCCCTTTGAGGCACTTCTTGCGGCATCGCTGGTGTAGATAAACCAAATATCAGAGTGCGTCCTTTGATAATGATCTGAGAAATGTAATGGAAGCTCACTATCTACTCCCACCTCCGTCTCTTATTTGTTCAAATAATAGAGGTCGACGTTCAGATGATAGATGAATGAAGTTCGAAGAATGAAAAAATGAGTCTTAAGAACGAATGTACACTATTTCATCATTTGTCCCCACTTTTTATTTTATGAAGTTAATCGATTTGGCAAATGAGCGGCTCGTATATTGGAATGCTGGAAATAACATTAATTTTTCTGTAAAAACAGCAATCGTCTATTGAACATCGCTATTCAGTATTATATGTGTATATCAAAACAAAACGAACATTGTAAACAGGCTCGATCAAGAAAATTTGTTTACTGTAACAATTTATATTATACTTTGCGTCGAAAGTTGTGTGTTCGAATAATTGTGGATCGAAGGTGCAATGAATTGTTCACACGATGCGAGGCACATGTATCACTAATATGAAGATCAAAGGTTCGAACGGGCCGGAAAGGATCCAATTGTGCTCGGAAAGACGAATGGCCGCGTCGATGGACGTCGATGTTGTTTATGACTCTGCCAGCGGCATGTGTGAGCAGCCAGCCGCGTTTGAGCCGATTACAGCGGGGATAATACAGCTCTTGCACGTTTTCTAGTATATTGTGAAGTGTACAAGAGTTTTAGAAACATCGTCCACTAAGAAGAAAATCAGTTTTATGCTCAATATCGCTACACAGTATACTATCTCGAAAACAGTGACTTCATTTATCAGCTATCTAGTGAAGATCGAATTCATTACGTTGTTGCACAGAGTACTGCGTCCAACTTGTTCATCTTCATTTATGACCATCTCCATGTTTCATGAAAGTCTTGGAATAATAATGAAAAGGAAGACTTTAACCCGGCGTTAGTTAGGTAGGGTCTCACAGACCCCAGAGATTTTAGATTTATTGTAACATTGTAACAACGCGTGACAGCGAGTCGGGCCTGAGTGTACCTTCCCCTTCCGTAATCTACTACTCGACGTCATTGATGACTCAGCTACTAATAATGTATATGTCCCATCTGTAAACCAATACCAAAGTGCCTAACAAATACTGATTGATATAGTTCGTTCGCCGTTAAAGTTAGGAGGAGTCTATTTTCGGTGAAAAATAAAGATGTTTCATTAGTTGAGTATTTTTGAATAATAAACATTTAATTTCGTGGATCTGCGTGTTTACTCTGAAAAATTATAAGCCTCTTAAGCAATACCTAATCTTATATTCATGTAAAAAATATTTATTTCTATAATAAAATATATTATTTCGGTGGGTCTGTGAGACCCCACCTTACCACTATCGATACATTTTCTCACCTTACCAACGCCGGGTTAAGAGACCTATAAATCTCAACATTAACTTTACGTTGCTATTGTATCGTTCTCTGAAAGTATAACACATCTTCATGGTCTATAAAGAATAGTTTCTGTTTCACAGTTTTTGCTTAATTGACTCTCACATGTTGCCGATAAAGTGAATTAGTATTCGATAGCGTCACAAATGCATTGAAATTAGACTGAATATCTCAGTGGGATATTAATTGATATTATGGATATTATATTGGCATTAACATTATTCATTTCCCACTGGCATTTTCGATATTCCATTGATCTAATTAAATTTGTTATCTCGCCGCCACGCGTGGACTAAGGGAACATATGGATAACTTGCACGACTATTGATTAGAATATAAAGCGAAATTTCTGCGAATTTCGAGCTTGAATTAATAATTTAATTTACCGAGGGGCGATTACTTTTTGGAACGCCGACAGTACGTTCGTTTAACAAACCGGGAACAATGGGGTTCTGGACTTCGCCGGTTCTTCAAGTTTGTTCGGCAACAAATCGATAATTAATAATTGGCCGGCGATTGGCACACAAAGGAGAGGAATGGTATTGGCTATCGAATCGAAACGGGCGAATAATACTGTCGTCCGTGACGGACAGCCATAGTTGCACAACGGCTGGGATAACGTGCAAGCAAGTTTGCAGAAGGGTTCTGTGTGTTCGCCGTATTGTCAGAGCAAATAAATGTTTCATGCCCTACGGCGCGGCGGATCGCGACTCTTGTTGTTTTTTCAGATACCAGCAATATTTCTCTTTCATTCATAAATCGTATTCCGCAACCTGGAGTTCACGTCGAATCGACCTTCGTCGCGGACAAAGGTCTTAATGCCAGTCATTAAAAATCACACCAGGGGGTGCGAGCAGACATGGGGTTGCCGAAGGGGTAAACTCCCATGGTACCGCAGGAAATCGCGTAGGTTGTCCTCCGCTTCTACGGAAGGGTACACGCGTATGCGAGTTTTATGGGCACCTACGAGTCCCCGAGACAATCGATCACTCTCCAATTCACAAACGTGTCGCCATTTTTCGACCCTATTCAGCCCGAGCAAAGGGGTGTAATGCGTCTTGGTCGTCTATGGAACCACCGGCGTCAAGCCGTTTAAGATCATTTAATGTCGGGAAACACCGCCCATCATTGTTTGAATGACTTTACACTCTCAAATGGTGAAAGAAAATAGACTGGGTGGCCACCTTGAACACCACAAGTTATATCATTTATTATTGATCATAGAAACAGAACGTCAGAGAAAGACAATGCTAAGTTTGACAGAGCAAATGTTGTCGTTAGCAAACCATTATTTTTGCTTTCACATATCTTCTTTATTGGATACGTATGTATATTCTTATTACTAGACTGCGAATGTTATGAATGCATGACAAAAATGTGAAGACATTAAACGAATTGGAGTGTTTAATTGCGTCATTTTCGACTTATTGAAATTATCAAGAAATGCAATACATTTTCGATTAACTTCTGGACCTCACAATTAACTTCGCACGTTTTCATTTTGCATAAAGATTTGCAGTCTACTTATTACGATCTATAACAACGATCTACAATATTATGACGTTCATGTGACCTTGAATATTAAAAATAGTAGTTTATAATCAAGAAATAAATTTTCAATTTTCCGACTCTCCTTACAATTACGTCACTTGAAACTCTAACATTATTTTTACTAACCCAGGTCACTTGAAGATAATGATATTATAGGTCATTGAATTCGTCTTTACTTCGACTGTTACGCGACATTATTAAAAATATTAATCAAGGTTTACCATATTTGACCCCGCAGACCTGAATGTGCTTTTTTCGGATATGGTTTTGCGTAGTTAATAATAAAGACATTCGAGGTGTTCGTTGGGTCGACCATTCTGTGCAAAACTTCCCAGTTCAACAATTACTTACTAATTTTAATTTACGACAACGTGCTGAACAACTCGAATAGATTCGTTCCATTTCTCTCGTCCCAGTTCGGGAATAGACTGCACCCTAATCACCGACCAACAGAAAAACGCTTCCTCATTCATCCCGCTCGTGTTACCACTAAAACACAACAAAAACCCGTTTCAACTTGCATGTTGATAACACATTGTCGTGTATTTGCACGCGATTCCCGTGGCGACCGCGCTTGAATCCTCCAATTTCTAGGTACGTAATAACACCTCAGATCCTCCACTTCGCGTAATCTTTTGGTCGTTCAACTTTCACGTTTGCTGTTAGGTGGCCTGACCAACGCTTAACTATTACAGGCTGTTCTAAAAATCTCCGATGCATCGTGCTTGGTTCATAAGAGGTTCATAACAAATTAGGCACCCAACCAAAACAACCTTCCCCCCTTCGAGTTTCTTCCACGTCACTCATCCAGACACTTGGCCTTGTGAATTTTCCTCTCTCCTCCACACCGTACCCGAAATTATACCTACATATACATCCGCATTCCAAAAATCCTGAGAGTGCTATTCAGACTTAATTACAAGACTGTTCTATACAAGGTGTTTAAAAAATGTTGTACTTCTTTGAAAGGGGTGATTTAAAGTAACTTTTTTGTTTGCGAATATGTCCTCCGCGGCTTTGTTAAGGAGATATTAACGAAAAACATGGACCAATCATAGCGCGGCCCCGCTGAGTGTGGCTTTGTCGTTGGCCGAGCCGGAATCCGTCTGCTTTAGCGGCGCTCTGATTGGTCCGTCTTTTTCGTTAATAGCTCATTAACAAAGCCACGCAGAACATTTCCGCAAAGGAAAAAGGTTATTTTAAATCACCTCAGGAATCACCCTTTTTAAGGGAGTACAACATGTTTCAGACACCCCGCAACTCAAAATCCAACAGTAACATAAATTACTAGCCGATGTGTCCTTAAATATTTCGTATGTTAGGGCTTTGTTTTCGTGGCAGAAACAGTTGAAAATTGAAGGGGACACCCTTCTACGAAGGTCCTAGTCGTGGCCATCTGCTTCTCGACTATATTATGTACGTGTTCGTGGGGCTTAGTGCTCAGCTGACTGGGGTTTAACGTTCGAGCAAACGCGCCGTCGTTAAATTTACGACGTGAACCTGCCGTTCAGATTACGTTTATTCCTGAATATTGACAACAATGTAAACAATTCATATATTTTTTATATACCTGCCTTGCTTTAGGATGCACGTAGTAGGTGTTCGACGATGAATTCTAAACTGTCAGCAAGTGAAGTGACAACAAAGAAAACAGTAACTCGTTCTCGGTATAAAATAGTTCTCAGTATATTATTTTTGTATCGAGTTAGCTCCCCTATTCTGCATAAACTCGTCATCAAAACCTGCTTCAAATATTATTTCATTAAAACGATAGTTTTGTGCAATATCCAAGTCAAATTTCTAATAATTGACATTAATTAATTACACTCATCATAGAAGTTTTTATTTGACCACAAGTAGAATACAAAGTGTATTAAACCTTTCGTTAAAGATCGCATTTTGCTGGGTTGACCGCATCCATGGATCCTATAAATGGATTAAATCTGCAGTCTCTAAACAAAGAACACTTTTCGAACTCCGGACACTTCTATGAATAACAAATAATTGTATATGTGAAGATTGGGTAATTATTTAGAAGTTTGCCCTTCTCACCGATTTCGATGACCTTAAAATATGTTGTCAAGGTCATCATTCTGAACAACTTTTCCCTATACATGTGACCGCCGCTCGGTTTTAGTTTTCAAGATATTCGCAAAAAACTATTGCTAGTACAATACATAGGCGCGGCGTCTGTTCACTGTTTTTGTAAACATGTTGTGGAAATCAGAATGAAAATAGGGTTTCACGCTAGCCATACGCATACTTACATATAAGATGAGCTTTCAATTTTGAGAGACTACTCCTGGACTCTCGTACGCGTGGTCGGGTCGGCCTAACGGCCGGCCCTCTCCGCCCCCTCCCGCGACCTAACCACAACATACTCTATTCGCATAATCTTTCCATTGTAGATGTCATCCAGTCTTTCGTACGTGTTACTAGTTCAAATTCTGGATGACAGCTACAATGCAAAGATTATGCGAACAGAGTGAGTTGTGGTTAGGTCGTGGGAGGGGGCGGAGGGGGCTACTAATTACCAAATGAAGTGTAGTACCCGTAATCTAAATTTGACTAAAGATTTTTGCAAATATCTCGATAACTAAGACCGGGCGGCGGTAACATGTATAGGGAAAAGTTGTTCACAATGATGCCCTCGAAAACATATTTCAATGACAACATATTTCAAGGTCATCAAAATCGGCGAGGAGGGCAAACTTCTAAATAATTACCAAAGATTTTTTTATTTCAATGGAACATAAAACATTACCCACTGGAAAAGTGATTATTAAGTATTTGTCAGGAACCACGTCCACGTCCCACAGTTTTGGTTCAGCCTGTATTTTTTCTTCCGGTCAGCATGTAATTCCCCGTACAAATGGAGGTTGTTCCAACCGAGCTCTCGGGTCACGTCGACGACCTAACTGTCCTGACACTAGCCAGCCTTTTATACGAAGGGTTACCACGCGAAAGTTCGGTTGGTGGAAGGGGAGAATCCATAAGCCGTCCTGGTAGCCTTCCGTCGCCTTCCACCGTCTTTCGCCCGCACTATGCTCGCACCATACACGGCCGACTATTTTCAATCCTGCCTCCTTCATCCGTGGCGACCTAGGTTCGCATAGCATCTCTTTATATTTGTCCTGGAGTCGATATGCGTGGTTTCTTTCATCTTGTCGTCTGTCATTTGATTAGGCCGTTCGTGTCTCTTTCTCTTGAAAAAAAGGTAACCTTCATCCGATGCTGATCCTTTGAGGCTCGCTACCGAGACCTAAGAAGATTATTAATAGAAAAGAAGATACCGGTAGGATTTACGGTAATCTCGGGTTTTCGGGGGCTCATTAGCTAATAAGGTCAGCAATGTGCTTCCTCGGCGAAGAATTTATTCAATTTCTCCAGGACGTCCAAGTGGTTTCTTGATTAAGTTGTTCTGTGGTATAGTGTGGCCTATATTTTCAATTAAATTTGGGGTAATTGATCGTGTGTTTAATTTTGTAGGTATTCAAATGTGACGTGAAGATCGTGAATGTAGAAACCTGTATATTAAATCTTCAGGAAATTGACGTTTCTGACTACTAAAGAGTTCGCTATGCTTGGGTCCATTTAGATCTTTGTTGATGAACGTTTTTAAAGCTTCACTACGGTGTACATTTTAACTTTTCATTCCGTCACATCAATTTAATTTTATTGTTATAGTACACTGAATAATGATGCTTTTGAAACGCTAGAGTAAAATGGACCATACGGTATAGTGTAAGGGTTGAACGTATAGTATAAAGAATGCTTTAACTTTATTGACAACTTCATCTTTTATTTATTATTAAATTCTTGCAAGGAATAGAGGCAAAGTAAAAATTCGATACGACTTCTGGGTGTTGAAAGTACTTCATTTCGAGAATATGTATTGGATGGTTGTGTGTAACCGTTTGACTACTCGGACGCAAGTGAGGTCTGTCGACATTTTTCTGCCCCCTGAGACAGTCGAAGCTGGTCGGTGATTGATCGAGTATGAGGGAACTCAGAAAGGGACAAAATTGTGTGTTCCAATAATCAGTTGCGGTACTGAGCGTGACATTCTAAACAAGATATCGGCTAAACTCTATTGTCTACCTGCAGTCTGCTAAAGAATAATAAAGACATTTTTCAGCAAATTCAAAATTTATATTCATTCATTTTCATATTTATTCTCCAACTAATTAGAGATTTTTATCCTTAAATTTTCTTACATATTCTTCAGCTAATTCAACAAATGTAGTCTTTCATTTTCTTATTTATTCTCCAGCTAATTCGAGATTTATTCGACAAGTACAATCATTAAAGAAATATACGAAGAAATTAAATGAGGTTCGTCTGAAGTAGTTTTTTACTTACTGTGTACATGAGGATAGGTGCACACGCCGGTTAGGTTATAGAACTTTATTATATAATTATGTATACTCGCGTTAGAACGCCGGAAACGTCTCTATCTTTCGGTGGTGTCTAGTTTCCTGCCCGCTTCCGGTCAGGCGTCCTGCCGACGCGACGGTCATCCTCCCCTCTCTCGCCGACGGTGTCCTTCCCCCACTCTTTGGTCTCCTCTTGGACCAGCTCAGATCTCCACAGAGTGGAATCGATACGCCAGATGGAAGAAGGAAGTCCATGCGAGAGAAATTTCTAGCTCGAAACTAATTCGATTGGTCGTTATTAGAATTCTCGTTAAGCGGATGTCTTTGAGGCAACGGTATTTACGTTATAGCCACATCCCAGCGTCTTTGCGGGGCTAAGGTTAATTCTAAATAGTTTGCTAAGCGGGGCGGAACTCCTTGAAAGATTGATGTTTTTAGAAAGGAATTAGCCAGCCAGAGGAAAAGGAACTCCCGCGGTTAAATGGAAAAGTTAAGTTCCACGGAAATGCAGTCTGTAAACTATGAATCCAATTTTAGTCGGTCGCTTCTTATCGGTACCTAACCGACGAAACTTTAGACGGTGCCGCGCGAAACTTCGAAGCGCGACGTTTGCCATCACTCGAGGTTGAATCATTAAATTAACAAATCTGTTCGCCACACGCCGGCTAATTTCTTTTATTGATTCGACGGAAACTTTCATCTTCCCGGTAATACGTTCCGAACAAGTCTCGAACAAGATGGAGAATAAGAGCACGAGAAACGGAGTGACGTTGTTTCGAAGACGGTCCGAAGTTGGAAACAAACAGCTTTCGTCATTTAAAAATAAGTTTCAGAAATCAACGGGTTAGCTAAGTTGGGTTAATATGTGAGTAAGACAATTATTCTGCTAGACGTTTCATTCATGATGCAATTAGATTACATTTTATTTAATGCACATACTTGCTGTTGTAATTTAGATATTTATCCGGGATATGTAGGTGTTACTGTCCATATGAATAACGTTTTCGTTATTCGATCATTGTCAGTAATATGGTCGGTCAATGTTTTGTTAATGATTACAACTGGTGTCCATGAATTCTGGTTCCGCGAAATTTGCGTCGGTGATTTCCATGTGACCGCCTAATCTTCCTCGTAAGCAATCTCGTTTCTGACAAGAAGTTTGAATTTATCGACTACTTGTAATGTACGGGACATCGTTCCGCAATAATTTCGTAGCGGGACATTAATTTGGATTAATACAATACCCGATATTTCGCCTAATTACGTTCGATAACAAGCTCCCCGGCTCATGTTTCATTTCCCCCATTACAGACAATTCTCTGAGACTCGGGCAAAATAAGATCACGTTCCCCTCATAAATCTTTGTCTCGGTTGACTCAGAAAGTCCCTTTATTGCCACTAGAAAAATCTTTCGCCGTTGACTCCCCCACCGATGGCAGCTCCTTTCAGCCTCGTGTCTGTTCATGAAATGCGCGTTGCGGGATGTATTTTCGTCCCCTCACAGGTAACGTCGTTGTAGTTCGCCTCGGCCACGAAGTATGGCGTCGTAAATGTCGTTTTCGTCTTCAAAATTGCAGCGTGGTCGGCCGAGCCGGTTCGGCGAGCCGTGACTCGCGCAGCTACAGAGCCCCGTTTCCATCATCGGTAGAAAGTACAGGAAGTTAAACGAATCCTGACGCGTTACAGCTCCATCAACCGCTCATCCTCAGCGCCCTTCTTCTTTCACCCGGCCTCCCCCCTCCCATAGCCGAGCCAAGTAATTACCAGTGTTTGCGAATCTGATTGTGCAAATAGTGCACGGCGATTATAACTTCCTTGACGATTCTAATCAGCGGAGTCGTTGCTTCGTAATCAGAGCATTAGCTTTCTGGTCGGCGCAAAGAGAAGTCCGCGACAGCGAGCACGTAATGAGCTTCTCGTGATAGTTTAAGGCACTGCACGCAGCCAAGAAAGTTAGTTATTTACTTGCCGAGTGCTCCTACATCTCGTTTACGTACACAACGGTATTTCATTTCCTAGACGCTCCCGTATAAGCATCGGTTCGCGCAAACACATTAAGTAGCGCTGCGCTTCGCTTCACTTTTCCTCCCCGGTAACTTGATCTTATCCTGCCCTGCTCAGAAACTTGGGCGTCTCCTGCCCTCTCCGCTCGAAAACGATAAGATTTCGCGCGCCTATCCTTTCGATGACCAAACGGGCACGCGCTTCTGTGCCGGACATTCACATTCATTTAGGAGTTGTTGTCGCCTGAAATTCACCCTGTGCACTGCCAAGAACTCTACGCTTCTCTGCAGGAAGAAACTGTTCATCCTGACACTAGGCACGTTCCTTAGAAATGCAGTGACTCTCATAAATATTCGGGACCATTGAAAAAGACGATCAATTTTTTTAATAGGGTACCCTGTGATTCGGATTTTTTGAGAAATTAGAACTTAGTTTACTACATGACGTGAAAAACAAATTTTGAAAAAATTGTAATTAGTCGGAATTGCAGAGAAAACATTAAAAGTTGTATTTTACAATTTTTTATGTGGGCCTATATTGATAATTTATAAAATACGTTTTGTAGATCTGTATCAATTATACATATTCGGAAAATTTCATTCGCTCGAATATTACTGTGAACCGCCGTAAGTGTCTAAAAGAGCCTAGGATAATATTTAATTCACTTTTGCTTTAATACATAGAAATTAATTGTTTACTGTAAACTTATCAATAGACTGTGGATTTTATACGTTCGTGACAAATATGACTAGATCGAATGCAAAGCAGTAAAAACATTTAAAGTATTTAAAAATGCTGTTGTATTATTTTCAATTCATTCAAATCAATCAGGAAAGAAATAGTCATTTTGCATTTCCGACGATTTTTGCATAAAAATCTATAGTCTACTGATCAATGTATGCAAGTGGCATTAATATGTAGTTTGGTTAACCGCTGTATAAAATATTTCGTGTTCAATCAATTACAAACGAATTTTACCAAAATTTGTTGGGATTGCGAAGAACGGCAGATTTCTTGGAGATCCGCTACATCTCGTTAAAAGTTTCGCGTTAATTTGAAATTAAACTATAATATCGCACGGACTGGCTATGCCGTAGCGCTCAGGATGGATTTTACCGTCGAGGGTTGAAAATTCATGTTACGCAGTTACCGTTCAACGAATAATTGTCTGACATTCCGGTCACGAGTCGCCGGAACTGAAAGCCGTTAAGTCGGAACTAATTGAAGTGTTGTTAAGGGGCAGCATGAGGCGAGCGCTAGGGTGATGTAGCTTGGGTCTTACAGAGATAGCCTGACAGACGGCCGCGAAATCCCCAGTGATAGATCCTCACAAACAATGCCCTCCAAGAATGGAATCGTTAATACAATCGTAGACGAGGTATAGGCTGGACCTGACATATTATGAACGGATGTAGTACAAGGCTTGCGAACGTCGAACATGCGAATGAAACCGAGACCGTGTTCCTCCTGATTGGTGAAACCAAATATGAAGACACCTTTTCCTTTATTTTTTTATAAACCAACCCTACGATGTACAAAAAAATATCTCGTATATGTGATATGTAGATTGCAGATCTTTATGCAAATTCTAAATTTTACAGCTTATTTTATAAAAATCAGGATGGGGAGCAAGTTCAATCTGCCAACTAAAAAATTCCTTACGATAAACATAGAGTACAGATGCCACTAATGTTTGTCACTATACATGTTTTCTTGTATTTTAAAAATACAGTATTTAATCGATAAGTGTCACAAAATTCTGAACAAGAAGTGTCTCAAAACAATCCCCACTCCTGCTGGGTATACTCCGTGAGGATCCAGGAATCTCGAGAGGCCTCGCTCGCCGATAAGTATGACATCATACGGGTCGGGTATATCGGTGAGACCACTACTAATCCAATGACAAAACTTCGTTATTTTTTATTATTTTTTGATCGAACTTTCACCAACATATTCGTAGCATTTTTCTAATGAAAGTGATACCAAATAAGATATAATTCCGATGGTATTTACTTGAGTAATGGACGATGAAAGTTTTGGGCGCAAGGAAGGGCAGCGCATGGGAAAGAAAGAGACCCGGAGAGTTGCGGTCACCGGCACAGTTCAAAGTCCCGCATGTCCTCACAATGTAATGCCAATAAAAAAGTTTTTCATTATTACTTATTTTTTTATGAGACTTTCACCAATATATTTGTGGCAAAATTCAGTCTTGTCATTTTTATAATCGTATACCAATCACATTTTGTGCTCGGTACGGTTAGTGTTAAGAAATTGAATTCCAGGATTCTATGACGGATGAATACGGGTTCAGTAGTTCTCTGATTTAGATCCTGAATCTTCAGATTCATAGTTCCACACCTCAAGTGTTCGCGTCTTTGGGCTTCAGCGATCTTCAAGTTGAATCTCTAGGTCCTGAGGATCATTAAATTCGGAAGCTAAGACCATCGCATTGAAGTTCTTGGACACAGCCGTTCACAAATTGGAGTCCTTCAGCTTCCGAAGACTTAAAAGTGGATACTTGGGTGCAGAAGTTCTGAGATTGTAGTCTTTCAATTTAATAGATTTACGATGGAGGATCGTAACGCTAATCCCACCACTGCCGGTCAAAATGACCAGTTTCAAATTTTTCTTTTTACAATTATAGAAATTATAAAGATGCATACATGGGATATGATCACATAAATTCCCTTACCGAAGCTTATATTATAATAATAAATCTTTTATAATTACTTCTAGTGCTTGAGTGTTAAACCCAAGATCTTTGTGTCCTGAAGTTTTTGCCCCAAGGTTAAGATCCCCTAAATTTGATCTGCCATTTGCAGGTTACTAAGTTAGTCGATTCAGTTGATGTCAGTTCACCCGTTGATTTATTTTATGGAATTCTTCGTTCTTACTCTTCGTTAGCTTTTCTCATCTGCTGTGCTAAAATGTACAAAGCGAGAATGATATAATAATTTCAGGAGTGCCAGTTACAGGATGCTCTTACTAGGAAGATTTCACTGTACCACGTTTTTAAGGTCAATCTCGATATCCCATTATGGCAGTTCTGCGTTCGGGGAATTTAATTGGACTAATACTCATTTCAAATAATGCGATTGCTAAAGAGCTGGACAGAGAAAAGCAGGATTAATTGGCAATTAAAGTTGCACAATATCGTCTGCATTATTTTCTCTTTAAGAAGATATGAAGATAATTTAACTAACTTTGGATTTACCGGGCGCTCGGTTGTTGAAGACGTTGAATAATTATTTTCTCAGGCGAAGGTATTAGTCGTTACGAAGTTTCCATTCTTTCGCAAGTTTTTTCATTAGCTGTACCCGGTCTTAAAACAACAACTTACATTCCGAACTTCTTTCGCTCTTCAAATTAAACGACAGACTCATTTTTAATTTCAATAATCTAAAATTCTTTGACGCCTTTTAACGTTACACAAATTACGAAGTGTTCTCGACACTTCCACGGAAAGTCTACCATTTTTATAGTCGATTATTGTATTTTTAAGTGTCTGACATTGTGTGTTCAAAATACAAAGCTTCGAGAAGCCATAGGAACGAAAATTAGGTTTACAAGTACCGAGAATTTCTTCGTTTGTTCGAAATGATTCAATTCTTTTACTGATGTGTATACATTATGTCATTACGTAATTAAACAGTTTCTACAAATATGTGTAGAATATACCGCGTAACAGTCGCTACGATTTTTCAGGCATTTCCAGTAATCAATTAAAAAATGTTTTGAGTTATGGTTAATCTGTTATTAATCGGCTACAAATCGCAATATAAAAATTTTCCACAAAACTTTTTTTCAACAAAGAGCCATTGTCACCATGATATTTTTAAATGACGCTACATATTTTTGACTTCATATTATTGTAACTGATGCTATGACGAGTTCAACAACCTATTGTACATTGACCTTGAGATGACCTTGAACCTGAAAATATTGACCGAATCAAAGGTAATGCTAATGCTAATGTTCGAAGTTCTTTTATCTCGATCAAATTACGCACTTCAAAATGGTGAAAGTTATTGCGATTGCATAAGAATGAAGGTTTCGTTAACCATGATGCTGCAAGAAGTTCCTTGGTCGTTAGTTGACATGATATTTATATTCCGAGTATTGAGAAGCAAAAACATGATATAACATTTTACTTTTTACGTGCGTTGTTATTGTTTGATGAAAAATAAGAAAACCTTGCACTTAACAGAATGACCGAATTGTATCCAAACTAATCGATTATACTCTGAGAGTTGTGAGGATCTTCGTAATTATATGAAAACTATTACAACCTATCAAACAGTTTGATCATTGAACCATTGAGAGACGCTGTTTTGTTATACGTACAATTGCAATTTGCAATTTTCACATTGAGTAAATTGTATCGTAGTAGAGAAAAATGGGTAGGTTTCCTTTATAATCTTCCAAGAAGTATATTTTTCAAAATGGCAGGTACAATATCTGCTAATTTAACTATCTATACGAATTTCTTAACAATAATTGTGAATTTTTAAAGTTCGTACGCTGCGTTTTATATGATAAAGTCAATCGGAATTTTTCTCTCCAGATGTTCCACGAACGAGGTTATGAAACAATCGTACTACTCCGCTATGACGTAACGTTTTCACTTGAGAAATCGAACAAACAGCTGCAAAATTACATGTGTACACCTTGATGAACCGTAAAATTTTTCATTCGACAGAACAGTTCAATTATTTTTATACGCTTCGGGGTGTTCTCCCTCGCGAATCCCTTGGCCGGCGGCGCCATTATACGGGCGAGGGCAGGTTTGTTTATTGTGTACCGTGCAAAAATTGCGAATCACCGACCGCGCCGAGAGCTTTGAAAGCTCCGTCGGAGTCACCTATCAGAAACACGAGAAACAATCGTAAGCGGCTGGTCGTCTGGCTCAGTCAGGATCCGTCTCGCCGATAAAGTTCCAAGGGACCGGACCAGAGAAATAGCAACGGGTAGTGATATCCGTCTGCGGTAGTGAAAAAAGGCCGAGCGCCGTTTAGATTTTTTCGCTTCTCCACGAAGAATTGGAGAAAGAAAGAGGAAACTCACCCTTGGGTCTGTGATGTCTATTGCCTCTGTTGTTTGGCACGCAACCCCCTGGGGTTGTTCGGGGGTTTGCTCACGAGCTCTGTTGCGGACGTATGTATCCAGACATAATATTGTTATTAAGCGGCAGCGTATTACTTCCGAACGGCGCGAGAAAACGAGCCAGCTAAGGGGGTCGGTCGAGGGTGGGTTCGACCGTAGATTGGAAAGATGAAATGAAAATAAAGCCGGGACAAACGAGCGAGGTCCCTTTCGTTTTTTTAATGAGCAACAACCGCAGAGCCCTGGGAAGACCGCGATTTGCGGAAACAAAAGAGTCCGGAGGATTCCTACTTCGTCGGGTTCCCGAGACCAGCTCGGAGAGTGTGAATACGGGTACTTTCGCAAATGCACTAGACAGATTTGAACTGCATACAGTCAGGAATAAAACTACTTGTGGAGCGGTATAGCCCAATCGTAAGATTCAGATGAAACTTGGAGGGGATGATGGGGAGAGGGGTTAGTATATATTCCCTGTCTTAGACATAGGGACGTCGGAAGGACGATTTGTTGTCTCTTTGTCCCTCCGGTGGCGAGCGCAGAGGGTAGGCACCTTATCACCCCCCTGCCAGTGATCAACGATATTTATATGAGCTCCGTTCCACGTCAGAATCCAGGGAAGATGATGGAATGGATGCGTGCGGTCGTGGCCACTCGAAAATGTTGCCGTGTCGTTGAAGCAGTTTCCTGTGTTGTCGCTGGTCTCGTATCTCGTATGATGTTGAGGCGTTGTCGTAGGACTTCGGTCACTCTGTGATCGCGTAGCTCGGGCAGTTGTCCTGACGAGATAGTGAGTCGCCTTCAAGCCGTCTCGAGCCGTAGATGTTGCTGTCCTAGTATGGCCGTTTGAAGAGGACGTGGATTCGGCACGGTAATCCTCCGTGAGTCCGCCGGTTTGTTGACGTCGTGCCTTCTGGATGCCCAGCATCTGCGGCAGATCGACGGGTGGCCACACTAGGAAGGGGATTATGTATTATCGGCCTTTTTGCAGTCGCATCCATCCTCCTGGTGTTGATCCGTAGTTGGTGTTGTTGGCTCCTGGTTTTAGTTGCCCTCTCCTACGGTTGCGTTATGTTCGTCGTCGGGATCACCATTTCGGCGGCGGCTGCAATGTGTGTGTGAGTGAAAACGAGAAGAGAAGAGTTCGTTTCATCCTGGACCTACTAGAGGGAGGACTCGACAGTAAGGCTATTTAACAGACCCTGCCTTAAACACAGAGACTTCGTACGAGCGGTTGAGGACGGTATATATACGGATCGATGACAGATTAGGTAGTAGAGGGAAAGATGTTGTCTATTTGTCGATCTCGTGGCGGGAGGAGGGCGTAGCCACCACACGATCATTTTGTGCCATTCGTTTGTCTTGGAAATGTACATATTTCTAGATAAACTCATGCGGAGCAACATTTTAGTTTTACGAACTGCACAAAATAAACAATAGCGAATAAAAATTAACAAACGAACGGGGTGTCGTATCTTTTTGTCCCTGACTGTAGTCGACGAGGATCAGCAAAGTACGACTGTCTGCGACCAACTGCCGCGCATTCGAGAAGCACGGTCTGGCCGAAGCAACGAGAAAGCAACATTTTTGCCATTGTTAGGCGCGTTTATAATTTGAATAATGGCGGCCCTCGCGCCCTCTTGCGCTCTCCCGGCTCTCTTGTCCGTGATTTTTATCGAGGCGGAATGAACTCGAGCGCACTCGCGAACCCTCGTCGTGGTTCTTATACTTGTTGCGAACCGGCGCGACGGAAATATAAACGGACGAACACGGCGAACCTTTTTCAAGGAATTGATACCCGTCACCGGTCTCCGGCCTCTCGTTCGCCGCGTCAGGTGTTTTAATCACATCATAAGGTGAACGAAAAGAGCATTCGGGTGGGACAGATTGCTTTGACCGAGTGTTCGGACTGACAGAGACATCTTCGTTTGAGACCGCGTTTTTTGCGATGTCGGTAATTATAGTAGACTGCGGATTTTATACATTTATGGGCAACACTAGCAGGCTGCAATTTAAATATATTGAACGACTCAAGTTACGCAAGAGCATTAATCAATTATGTTTGACTTGCTAAGATTATTAAAAGAGTATCTCGCTCTTGTCGTTTGCAATGGATGCAGACAATTTTTATTTTGCATGAAGATACGCAGTCTAGTACTTAGACGGGTAAAATTCAATGCACTAGTACCAGCAGTTATTTGCGAATATCCCGACAACTAAGCGAGTGCGTGCTTCATATGTATAGGAAACAGTTGTTCAAAATGTTAAGTTTTAGAAAATCCAGAAATGATCGAAATCGGAGAGAAAATAGCTGTTCTACAGATTGGGTCGGAAATGAATTTAATTTCATAGGATTTTTAAGGTAACATGTACTTGAATAAAGAAGTATACTAAAAAGTTTCTCAAGAAAATATTTCTATAACTTTGCGAATTGTAAAAGAAGACATCTGAAATCCATAATTTTGTCGTGCTCGGTAGTTCCAGCGGTAAATTTGTGTTTTTCGTTACATTTAGGCTGCATCGACGAGAAACGGCTCCGGCACTGGAACGATATTGCTCGCGAAACGAGTTAACGGAAAGCAGCTGCTTCGCCGATTCGCATCATTACGCCAGAAATCGGCGTCTCGTATAATTCCCGCAGACGGTGTTGTACTTACGGCTCGGCGAGTACCAACTCCCCGTGCGAGTACCCTTCCGGCTGGCACACAGAAAATTGTTTTCCGCGCTACTGTGCCGGAGTGCACGCGTCGCGAGTAGGAAGCGGGGGCGAGACATCGTCGCCGACGCTGTAGTTCCTCTTGAAAAAGAAGTCAGACACACATGAAGAGAGCGAGCGGGACGCGACGGCGAGCGGAGACGAAAATCGGTGAGGTCGGAGAGAGAAAAATGGCGAGAGAAAGTAAGAGAGAGGAAGAGAGAGAGAGAGAGAGAGAGAGAGAGAGCCTATTCCCTGTCGGCGAACGCACACGTCGCCGCGCCGTGAGCGCAGACACGCGTGTGTCGAAAAGAAAGGGCGTTGTCGGCCGTCTAGCAGGGTGTCTCGTCCCATTGTCCATGCACGCGGATGGGTTGGCTCTTTACTGAAATGCAAGCCGAGTTTTTTTTTGCGAGGGGTGGAAGCACGAGCTTTTGCGACTACGTTGCCCCGAGAGAGAGAGCAAGAAAGAAGAAGAGAGTCAGAGGGGGGGGGGGGGGAGTTGAAAGGAGGAAGGAAGAGGGAAGAAGAGCGAGGAGACTTTGTATGGAGAAGGGAAGGGAGAACGGGAACAAGGGGTGGCTCGGCCGTATCGCGACCCCCGACGCGACTCTTCGATTCGAGACAGGCGAGAACCGGTTTGTGTACGGGGCGCAGAGGTATTTGTCAGCCCCCCCCCCCCGGGTCCGTCGGCAACCCACGGTGACGATCTCTTCTTCCGATAGTTACCTACACCGGTTGCTTGCACTGTTTTAACGTTATTCGACACAGCTCCCACTCCTTTGTCCGCCGATACGTTCCGCCCGAAGGCGGAATGCGGCCGAGAGGGTGCTTTCACAGACAAGTAGACGGCCAGACGAAGACAAGGGGGGCTGGTACGCCATCATTAATTCCATACGTTCCTTTTTTCCCCTGTCGACAGCGCCGCCCGTTTCCTCCGGGAAACGATATATGCGGATAGACGAGTCGCGCCGATCTTCGTCACACGATCGCGAATTTTTCATTAAATTAACGCGGCCTGTCGATTCCTTTGCCAGACAGGACACAACGCGCCGCCCACTCTGCTCCTAGATAAAAGTCCGTTCTCGCTCCTTGGCCAGGCCGTTTAAGTATTCATTATTTAGGAGCTGTTCCTGCCGTACGTCCGCGACGGCACGTACGGTTTTAATGGCGTTGCAAGAGAGCCCAGACACCGTAACACCCTCATGCTTTTTTCACGGGGTGTACGGGGAGCGCGGGGCCAAACCTTTCATGGAACGAATGAAATTTGTAGGGACTTATTGTTCCCCGCCCTAAAACGCCAGTTTGAACAATGCGATTAAATAATGTTTAAATAATGTATTTGTTATTGTTTTATTGTTTGCAGCGCAATGTTTTAGTTTTGGTAGAAGGACAGAACATTTGCCAATAGATTACCATGCTTTGTCAGCAGCATTAACTTTTCTGTTACGTCCAACAGTATTTTTCGTTTTCAATAAACGATCGAATAGTTCTTTCAGAAATCATATCTACGATTTTGCAATCGCAATACTTCATGGGAATCTTTTTCTTCACTGGTATGTTTCCGATATGAGAATATCGGTTTGTGATTGTATGCCGGATGAATTCTTCGATTTTAATGTTCATATTGTTCATTCTGTGACGTAAACGGAAATAGAATGTTTGTCGTTAGTTGTTGTGTATTCACTAATTTTATTGTCTTCCCTGACTCATGTAATGAAACATTCTTTTCTTAATATTTGATTTATCGATGATGGTTTAACAGACTTTCTAAATATAAAAAACAATGAGTAAATCCATAAGTTACTTCGAGCGATATCACGTTACGTATAATTTCTTAAAAGAAAATTATGAATTCCTTCTCACCAGAATAGAGTCTATAAAAATACTATGGCTGGCCTCATACTATTAATCGGAGTATATAAAAATTCCATGAACCAGCTTGAACTAGGTAGCTAAAGTGTTGTCACTGCGTTGCTATGAATTTTTAAGATTATTTCAAGATAAACTGTCATAAATAGTCCAATCTGTCTTTCTATTGACTTCAATGTCATAATATTAAAATCACATAGTAAAGTGTATTGCTATTACAGGAGCCTGTTACAGAAAAATCAGAAATACTTTCCTGCCTCCGGGGGATATTTTGATATAAATAGCGCCTCTTTATGTATTCCGCGCGATTCAAAAAGAAAAAACTATAACACTTTCTCGAGGCAAAATTTCTTGAATATTCCATTAAAGACAGGACATAATGCGTACAATATAGCCCCAGTTTTTCTAGCATCAATTAGTTCAATGGAGGTGATGGCGTTGGCTTCTGGCAAGAGGGTGGAACGTTTCCCAGGTGGAAGCGATCCTCCCTCAAGCTCTTTTATCGAGCACATTGGACCGATTTTATTGCGTTTCCGCGCGGTTGCCGCGGCAGAGGCATACATAATGTAAGCGGAACCCATCTGCTCACCACCAAAGAGCATTATCTCCCGTTTGTAAGCGGACGACTAACGGAAACTTGAGCCACGAAACAGGAGAATTACTCCTTTGACACGTCGCAAGTATCAGCGAGCCCGGAAAAAGTGGGCCCGCGAGAGAACCGGGGTTGAAAGACGGTAAGGAGTACGCGAGGGGATGAACGAGGACCAGGACGAAGTTCAGGGAAAACTTGCGAACCCGGGGGAATGCTTCAGAAGCTTTATAACTTCGACAATCTTAAATCGACAGAACTACCGTGTCCAGCGGTCGTGAAGAGCACTGCGGATAGGACAGAGCGTACGAACGCGAACCAGGAAGATCGAAAGAGACGGAGGGAACGAGGGCGAACTGCGGGAAGGGTGCGAACGGAGAGGGGCGTGAAAAATAGCAGCGTGTATTGCCGACGTTGATAGGAAAGGGGCGATAGCTTGTCTACGCTTCGACACTGTCCATTGTCTGTTTTTACGGGCACGTACACGTATGGATGAATTCGAGTGTTCGAATTACGAGCCTATTCGAGCAAATCGCCCAGTGGCTGATAGGCGGAAAATTCTTAAATCGTTCCGCATCGCTCAGTGGAGTATCTGCCTGATCTGGCCGGTCAAAATTATTTCCGCTAATTGTTTTGTTTAATCGTTTTTTGTTAATTTATTTATGGTATTGTTAGGAACTCAGAAGAATAAAGACAGAAAAACATCTGCTAATATAATATTATGCGACTTTTTCTATTTTACAAAAGCAGAATGCACGGACAACGCATAATGCGGTTGCTACTTTGCGCTGCACGGCTGTAAAAAATACGGCCTAGGAACAACTATGGACAGTTCCGGAACCAATGTTTGTTGTATTGTAAACGCAATAAAGGAAAATAAAAACCGTTTCTTTTTTTCGATGTTTATCCGCTGCGCTAAACGGACTTCTCGAAGCAGCATTACTATCACATATAACGCGCACGATGTAGATTTCACAGATTTGTTTATTTTGCTGTGTAATGTTTTTTTGTGAATTGGTAAATGTTTCACGGTGTTAATATACGTACAGAGTACACCAAATGTAAATACCGTAATTTGACGGAACAGGTCCGCTAGATAGCCTTACTGACGAGTCCTCTAGCGGTCCTAGGACGAAAAGCATCCTTCTCCTTTTCCATCTTTTCATAATCCGAAAACCTGCCGCTTCAAGACCCATGGTTTCTTTGAGACCTTTGTTCCTCGCGACGAGTACTATAGGATGAAATAATAAAAATGTTAACCTTGAAGAAGGGGTCAAGAACAATTTTGCGGCCCATTTTTTTAACAGATCTCCACCGATCCAGAGACATAGAATCCCGCTATGGTAGTCGTGACATATAATTTCTACACACCCTGTAAATTTACAAATAGTTGTCACAGCTTTCAATATTATTTCAGACAGAATGTGCCAATCAAACAGAAATGCGACTGCGCACAATTTTTCTGTACATCGTCTGACTCCATAACCCTTTACAGACGAGTATAATTTTTTGTGACAGTAAAAAAGCTATTATTCCTAAGTTTTTACATTTAATGTTCAGTATATGATATTGTTTTACGTTTACGTTAGACAATGTTCTCGTCCGCAAAGGATTACAATGATTAAGAATGCGCGTTTAACCCTTTCTGTTCGGCCAGAATAGAAATGCGCGATTAGGCGAACTTTCTCCATGGCAGAGGACGATCATTAAAACTTTGAACATTATTTTCGTGTAGCAAGTAGACACGGTATTGTACCCTGCTGAACACGTTTCTCTTCTTTTTTTTCCAGTCATGGTAACTCCCGACAAAGGTCGCTGGTCGGAAGTCAGGAAGACGCAACTTTGTTCGCGTCAGAGTGTTGTTCTGTGACAGCAATTACCGTGACATGAAGTGAAGGGACTCTTCCCTCGAAGAGACTGCAAAATCCAGAAAGTTGCAACAAACAACCGAGACGACGGTGTTGAAATCTTGTCCGCGAGTTACGACGCCCGGCAGCGAACAGTGCAACTTTAACGGTAAGTTAGTACACTGCGAGCATCATGATCAATAACTCGGGCCTGCTATGAATTCTTAATAGAGTCTTGCTGATGGCTTTTTGCAGCCACTTTTTAATCTAGTTAACGATGATACTGAAAGATACTTTAAGAAGGAGCCGAATGAGGTCGCGTCCTTGAATGTTATGTCGAGTCTCATAAAAACACGTGACATATTTTCATTCCTTTGGAAATCTATGTAGAAATTTTGACTTTCGAACGACTATCACGACCCTTTCCACACTTCATACATGCAGGTTTGTTCATTTAGAAGGGAACATCTAAGTGGTATTAATGTGTATGACAATGATTTCTGATACTAGAAATATTTCACTATCAGTCTCTGTAAATGAAGATTCAATTAAAATCGCATTAAATTTCAGCAAACCTTGTATGTATTCTAATCATTACTCTGCGGATCTTCGTGTAAAATAAAAAAATTCCTACGTCAATTGCAAGAAACAGAAGGCGAATAGAAATGTGTTTCTTCTAGAAGTGTGCGAGAACCCGAAAAGGTCGGAATGGGTTGGATTCTCGAAAATTGCGGGATTCTCGAATATATTGGGATTCTCAAAAATTTTCGGAATTCTCAAGTACAATCGGGATTCGAAAATATATAGGGATTCCCGAGAATTTTCGGGAACCAGAGTATATCCTCGAGAATTATCTAGAACTCGAATATGTTAGAGAATCCCGAAAATTCTCAGGAATTACGATTATTTTCGAGAACCCGTCCCGATCCCGAATAAAATCTTCGACCCGAACCGACACGACATTTTCGGGTTCTCGCACAGCTCTAGTTTGCTCATCTAATCATTTTTAGAAGTTGAGAATGATATATTAAAATTTTGAAGTATTGTACAGTAGAATCTCGCTCGTTGCACTAAACGTAACAGAAAATGCGTGCAGAAATCGAGGTTGTGAAACGAAGAAGGTAACCAATTATACTGATTCGTAGTGTTGATTTTCTTTTGTTTCAACTTAGCCGCCACAAGAAGCGTTAGCCCCTCGTGGTGGGAATCGCTAGTACCTATGCAACGATGGAGGATTCCGTGCAAACGAGGGTGTTGCAACCAGCGAGGTTCTACTGTACTTTCAATCTTTCTAACTGTTTTTGGTCGTAAACGTATGAAATCTGCACTCTGCTAACACCATTGAAATAATTTCGCAAGCTGTTAGCGCATAAAAATCCGCAGTTCATAAATAACATTGGAATACGTTGGTTAAACGTGTTCAGGAGCGGATCTAGGGTTAACGACTGGCCGGGCAAAATGGCTGTCCCCACGGCAGAGATTAAACAAAACCGAATCGCTGGTTAACGCGAGATATCGACAGGAAAAATTTGGTCGGGTAACAACGTGCCTAAGGAGACTCGTTCATTTTCGCCCACACGTTCGCGAGGGCACGAGCCTCTCGCACACACACACACACACACACACACATACAGATTGGGCCGTTTACGTTACACCGAACGGCGAGTGATTTTTCAATTTACCACGTCTTTCGGCCCATTGTTACCGCAGTCTCGCGTTTGTCCCGATTTCAGGTCGCCACCGATATCGACGTTTTTGGCAATTGATTCCCGGCAGCTCTTTCGGTAAGCGTTTAATATCGGCGACCATGAATAATTTCTAGGCAACGTTCATATTTCTATGCTCACGGCAAACATTCATCGACGTATGCGTGCTATTTGAATCCCGCTGCACTTTTTCTGTTGATACACTGGCAGAAAATGCCGGTCGGCGAAATATAAATAGAGTAAATTCGCGTCCAGCCAAATACACACCATCCAGCCTCGAAAAATGGTACGTTGAACGGAATAGAAATCCTTCAGTTTTAAAGACACTTGTAGAATAATTTTCACCCGATTCTATTATTTTTCAATATTTTGTTAACAAAAAGTGCTTCAACCAAATGTTATTACCGCAGACGTGCGGTCTCAAAGATAACAATTTCACAACTAACACCGTTGAAAATATTTTTGTGCTCTGTTTTTAATTCCTTTCACAATATGGAACGCTTAACATTGTAGTGTTATGTCAATGTATTTCAAATTAGAGTTATTTATGTTTATGCATTATGTATGTGTAAAAAGTGTCAGCCTTTGCTGGGAGAAATGTTGGAATCTAAACTGTTTGAAGATCTCACAGACTGCACATCTGTGATTACGGGTTAAGAAAAGTCACTATTACTAGTAACATCTGGAAGATTGCACTTGTCCATTGAAGTGCGATAACTTTCCTCCGAAATGCTCTGTAGTATTTTCATAAATGACAAAGTGCTTAAGGCGAGTAACATAGACTTGCCAATAGGTTTGTCAGTGACTGTGTTATATTTAAACGATGCTTAATAGTCTTTGTTTGGGATTTAATTCGCGATTGCGATTAGAAATCGCGAGGAGCCGGATCGGGTTAAAAACTCCGTCAAACCCTGTTATTTTAAATGTATTTCTGTCCAACGACTACAACAAACGAAATGTACATATTGTAATAAATGACTCGGACGACTAGGTCGACGGCGCGTGCGCGACGTCGATCCTGCGTCCCCTCCCGCGACCCCGCGAGTTCCCGGGTGGATCGAGCAGCTTGGTGGCTCTCGCGGGCCGCGCGGGGGACGGCGACTGTGAATGTTTGCACAATTTCTATCTTAGGTTTGCTACGTTAACAAATATTAATAATATTTTTACTTAATTGGTGGGGACTCCGCTCGAGATTTGGCCGAGAGCTCCAGAAGGTCGCCGGAATCGCACAGCGCTGTGCGTGCAGCCGGAAGATGGAATAAAATGAAAAGTGGACTGTATTGATTTGAATTGACTAGATATTTAATGTATAACGTATTGAAACTATATGTACAAAATGAAATGAAAATTTAATAAATGCAAGTAACAGAATTAAGGCAATGAAGAAATAATTGGAAGGGAAGCAGTCGCCGAAATTGAGAGAAATAAGATTGCGTGCGAAATCGACTGCTTCCTTGAAAGACTTGAAACGAAGTGGACGTTGCCAGGGATTGTTGCACTCCTCCGGAATTCTAAACAATGCCATGATTGGCTAGCCTAATTAAAATTTTGAGGAGAGGGAGTGCGTGACAATCCTTTGGAGCGGTCGACTGTACGAAAATTGCGATGTGTCGAAAAAACTGTGCGATCGCAGGCGGACGCAAATATAGATCGAAGCGGCGAGGCCGAGGTTGAACGCGAGTCCAATCACAAACAACTCTTAGTAAATACCTGTCTCGATAGAATTATAAATTAATACAAAATTTGTGATTGCATTAATCCCAAACATTTAATATTTGCTACAGGGAAGCCGTAATACTTTCAATCTAATGATTACACCATGTTGGTTGATGAATGAAAAATTTATTCAAATCCTTTCAATTAATAATCTTTGATTTTTAAAAGACATATTCATCGCTGGTGAATAAATTCCTGAGAAAATTAATCACCGTTTGCTGAACCCACACCTCCTAACAGAGCGTTCTTGTCTGTGCAAGTAGAATAATCGAATTAGGATATAATGAAGAATTGGTACAACAGGAAATGATGATGGCAAGGGGCGAATTAGTTTGTTTTTCAAACAGAAATGCATTTAGCAAAGGCATTCGATTTGAAAGTTTCTATAATTTAATCGACACAGCCCACAGATCCGAACAAGATTATACATTTTAGTACTCGGCGAGTTTCTTCGTTCGACACTGCTTCGGGAGCTCGTTAATTATATTAAGTAAAACTCCGTGGTGCTCGCCTCTCTTTTCCTTTGGCAAACGCTTCGCAACTTCGTTAAACAAGAGTCTTTCCTTAACGGAGTCTTATTCCACACGGTGCAACCGATGTTGAATTTCCGCCCCCGCGGTGTATATCTTTCCAACTTCGTTTCTCGGTTTATTCGAAGTAGCCTGCATTCTTACAATTGCTCCGAATCCCCAGCTAATTTCCGAACGGTACAGAGAATTCCTTCTACAGCGCTTCCCCTCGAAAATTAAGTTATGATTGCATCTATCCCGTCGCGCATCATTCTTGTATATTGTTCTAACTTTTACGGTGGTATATTTTACTGGCTTCCACTGGACAAATGATGGCGTAGAATAAAGGAACGTTTTGGAATCTCTTTAAAAATACCGACAGGGCTTTCACACCAATCCAGTGCAGTAAAATGATGCCTGGTTAACCCCTTGTCGTATGATTTCCTTTACGACTACAATAATTACAATATACAATATTTGTCGTTAACCCCTTGCTCTGCAATTTTTTTACGGCCACAGTGATTTTAAACATCTGCGTCTTTAGCAATAAAAGCGTATCAAAAATGCTAGATGCTCGTAGTCTTTCAATTTTTACACACAATACATCAATCGATCATGTATTATACACAAAGTTTTGTGTTCCTGAATTATTACTGGACTGCGGATATTATTGTTTTTATGTCAAAAATAAGTAGGTGGAATTAAATCGAATATAAAGTTATTAAAGAAAGAAAGAAGTTTCAGCTTGGTTCCAGTTCCTTGTAATTGCTGTAGACAATTTTTAAGTTGCATAAAGATCCGCAATCTAACATTACATTCTTCGTTCAAACAGAAACAATTTCAACGCACGCTGTTTTGACCAACAACCGTAAATGCCGAACCGAAAACTAACTCGAAGCTCGAGCTAAAATTAAAAAAGGAAGAAAAACATGACTCACGGCGGTTCTACTTTATGACCACAGGCACAATTTCGTTGCACATGCGTGTAGATGGTCAAAGGGATGCTCGAGGCGTTCGAAATAAATACAAATACCTCGGTGACAGCGCGAATAAAGGGAGGGGCGAATGGCGAGGGCTTTTTTTCTCCTCTCCGGTAGACTTCGCGAGAAGCAGCGTGGCTGTGCAGACGGCCGAGGAGGAATGCATATGAAACGTCAAATGCACTCAGCACGGTCCATCAAAATGCAAATATCTTTTATCCGGCCGGGTAATGTATGCATCCGTCGAGAATCAGTATTCAACACGCCGATCCACCCCCACGGTATATCGGGAACCGGATTCTGTGTGTATGCGATCCGCCGTTGGATACAGAGTGCCGCGTTACCGTAGGGCGAACTAACCCTCCGAAAAGACCACCGGAGCCACCCTCTTGGCCAAATCTTTATTTTACGAGCGATCCATCGTTCCGGGATCGATGACAGCGACCCTCTCGATGACGGGGACACGCACCGTAACCAATTTTAATTGATACGACCTCTCCAGGATGCGACGCTCCCCCAAAAGTGTGTCCGATTCGAAGTAGACTCGAACGGATTTCTTTGATGCGTCAGCCGGTAAGCTATAAATCGTGAAACCCGTCCGCGTTCGACGAGGGTTCTTTTATCGTTTCAATTTACATTTCTCTATTCGTCTTGTCCTCTCTCGTCCTCTCTCGTCCTCTCTCGTCCTCTCTCGTCCTCTCTCTCTCTCTCTCTCTCTCTCTCTCTCTCTCTCTCTCTATCTCGTTCGTTAGATCGTTTTATGGACCGCTCTGTACAAGACATATGTTGTTGAATTGATTTCGGCTCTGCGAAATATTGGAATTACAAAAGTTCGCCTGGTTTTAAGTCGTTAACAAAGTTCGGCGGATTTTATGCCGGATTCCGCGACGGAAAAACACAGGTTCCTTGGAGGCAAAACAGTTGTCCACTCAATTTCTTACTACAACTACGTTTTTGAATCTGTTCTTTCAGATTGTGTCGCATTGAGCGAAACGGATGCTGGTCTGAAGGTGTAGCATCTAGAGAATATGCAGGCTAGGGAAGAACTTCCGATCCTAATTCTGATACGGTCACTGTTGTGGTTTTTGTTGCGTGCGGCCTAGGGTTATCATGCTGCAAAATCACTCACTCCCTCTGTTTCAGGTATCATTTTATATCAATAAAAACAAACTACACTATTACCACCCACAAGCGATCCGCAGAACTCGGTCCAAATATTACGTTTTAAGGGTGCTTTGGAATGAAATACTGTTGTTTAATTGATTGGATCTTTAGATCATGATTTATAATCGACTTTCTGTATCTTTATGTGAACTAGATTGATGATTGGAAGATGGAGTCCTTCTTTCTGGAAGTCCAGCTCTTGAGGATTGTTCAATTTCTTACTTCAAGCAATCGCTGAGATCGTTTGAAGAAACTTTTTCTTTAGCGAATATGTTCTCCGCGGCTTTATAGTGGGGTTATTAACGAAGAACTCGGACCAATCAGAGCGCGGCTACGGCGGGCGGATTCCGGCTCGGCCAACGCCAACGCCACGCTCAACTGTAGCTGCGCTTTGATTGGCCCATGTTTTTCCTGACTAACTCCATAGCAAAACTGCAGAGAACATTTTCGCAAGGGAGAAAGTTATTGGGTTGTTCGGAAAGTAATTTCTAATAAATCTTTCTAGTAACTTGGAGATCCCATGTCCGTAGAATTCCTGATTTTTATTAGGAAATAATTGAGTTGTATTACTTTTGACGCCTTCATTTAAAATGATAGTTACACCGCTGAAAAAGTGTTGAAAAGAACGAAATAAATGGTAATACGGCGGTACACCCTCCGTAAACAGCATACATCTTTTTCCCTGCTTGCATTGTGTTTTTATCATACTCGTAACAAAAAAGCAAAATGTGACGGATATGCTCACTTTGATTTTGCATATTGGATGCGATGGCAAAAGAAATGCTTGAGAGATTATAAAGTTCTACAAGGCACGAAATGACGTCCGAAATATCAGTTCTGAAAATATACAATGATTTTGCGACTTAGAATAATGTTAAGTAATAATAAATGGAAGCAATACCATCTCTACACGAAAAACGAAATTAGTTTCCGAACAACCCAATACTTCAAATGATGACATACATATGACGGTGAAATCGAGATTGTATCGAACTCTTTTTCTTACGTTTTATAACTAAATTCCCAAATTATGCACACATTCATATTGCTATTAATACTTACACGCATACTTTTTCTTACAATTGAACACTTCAACAAGTACTGTCACTGACTCTCAACGTGTGACGTGGAACAGTACAGTGGCAAGGGGAGAGAAATTCACAGACATACGATACGATACATCTGAAGTAGTAGTGGTAATCTTTGTTCTTTTTTTGAATTCCTACTAAATACAGTATTTCATCGATAACTGTCCCAAATATCTGAGCGATATCTGTCCCCAAAACAATCCCCAATTTCGCGGAATATACCTCGTGGAGGATCACGAAGTTCGAGTGGCCTCGGTCGCCGAGAAGTGTAACATAATACGGGTCGAGAATGTATATCGGTGTGAGACCACTACTAATCCAATGACAAAACTTCTTTTTTTTTATTATTTTTTTATGGAACTTTCACCAACATATTCGTGGCATTTTTCTAATGAAAATGGTACTAAATAAGATATAATTGCGATGATATTTACTTACAGATTTATTTTAGATTCTTACAGAATAATGTAAGTAAGTAAGAATCTCAATATACGATTTTCGATTTATGAAAATTATTAAAGAAAAAATGAATTTTCTATTTGGTTTCTATTTTTTACAATTGATGTTGAAAATTTGTATTCTGTATAAAGATTCGCAGCCTACTTGTGACAATATCAAGAGTCTGATGGTCGTTACGGTGTCCAAAAAACGTCTTGGAGAATGATGTTCGCGTACTGTTTTTGCGTTTCAAAATGGCCAGACTGTTGAAGCAGGTTTTAATTAAATTCCATGGGCTGTAAGTTTCGGAAAGTCTTCGTGTCGTTCCGAGATTTACGGGAAAGTTGAGCATCCGCCAGGAAGACTGACGACAGGATGTTCCAAAAAGCCAGGACCAACCGGTGCGCCTAACTTCTACGTTATTCTAAATTCCGTGAAATTTCATTTCCGCCCGTTTGCGAAATAGTTGGTCCGTTGTTTGTCGCGACGGACACGACAAAACTGTTACATCCTCTTCCTGTGTGAATTTTTTGATACTTGTATCGACATTACTTTGTAATCCTCCCGCTTTAAAAAATGTGTGTTTTGACCGAACGCTTTATCCTTTTACCGATGAATAAATAAAATAAACACTGTTCTCAATCATAATTTTCCGATCACCGCGAGTAGCATTAAGAATTGAATATTTAAATAAATAATTGGTTTTATTGACGAACGATTTTTCGATTGTGCGGTCGCTTTCATAGTTTGAAAATCGGGTTCGATATTTACTCTCTTTCTCTCTCTCTTTGTTTCTCTCTCTCTCTCTCTCTCTCTCTCTCTCTCTCTCTCTCTCTCTCTCTCTCTCTCTCTCCTTCGTAGGATTTACATTTGCATCGTAAAACCAGCGTAACATTTATTCGATTCTCCTCGGCCACTCGAAGATGATTGATATACAGGCGGATTGTAGACAAAGTGGACACTTCTGCCCTATCGGTAGCGTATCAATCATTTATATAACTCGATAACAGAAATCCTCGTGAATCGGATGGAGGTCCTTTATTCAACTTCGTCGCGTCGAATAGAAAAGCCCGGCATTCATCATGTTACCCGTGATACAGCAAACGGTAACATACATTTTTCAAAATATAATTAAGACAGCATATTCTCTTTCTCTTCAAGACGAGAGCGAAGCAACAAGACATTTTTCGCGTTCTAGCAATTAATCGCTCATTAAAAAGATTGTCTCACACAGTTCGTAATTCTGACAGTTATGCTTGTCTAGGCAATTCATAACATGAATTAGGACAAGTTAGGAATGAAGTAGAATCTCTATTATCCGGGGCCTTCGTTATTCAAATCCTTTATTATCTGAATACGTCAAATATAAACAGGTGAATTTAAGGAGATTCGTACACTATAGGATTTATTGTACAAATCAATGAAGTGTACAGGTGTTTTTTTATACTGAAATATCTGCTTAATTAAAATACTTCGCGTCAATATGACATTTTGCAGTGCGATTACAAAATTTCTTTAGACTGTAACTGCAGGTTGTTTCAATAGGCTGATGTGTTCATGAGTAGATTTTGAAAGTTTACACGAATTTACAGTTTAGAGCGAAACTCAATGAAAGCGATACTAAATAAAATTCTCCTGCTATCGTGGAGAAAAAAATCGTGAAATCGTGCTATGTTAAATTCTGTTAAATCTCGTAATTATTCGAAATCTTTTATACTTCTGAGATTTTAATTAAAAAATTGCGCTTCTTTACGCAGTTCCAAAGGGAAACGTTTTACTTTACTTTCAGCATATCGTGATGGGTATACATAGCTTTCAACCACAGGTCTTTTTTGGCCTAGATTTATTTATCGTGAATATATCCATGTTCAATTCTACATTCATAACAAAATATTAATTACATCGAGAACATAGAGAAATTTTATGAGATGTTATGTAGTAAGTGATTCAATCGGATAAAAGGTAATTCTACAGCAAAAAGTGAATCGGACGTTGGGGATATCACTTTTGATTCACGTGTTATTTTATAGGAGTGATCCGTCTGACCATTTTTCGCTGTTTGTACTATATTGTGGACTAATCCGTATTTGCTATAAAATATTAGTAGATTATTTTAGTCGAAAATTCATTCTGTTCTTTTGACTTATTTCCTCAATATTTAAAATCATTTGCTTCCTGCTAGTAGGGACGCTATAGTAACACTAAAAACTCTACAAAAATCAATAAAATGGTTGGGTGAATAATTAATTTCTTCTGTAAAAATTTTAAAGCAAAATGAAATAGTTTTAAAATAAGATTATTCGCGCCCTTCACAGCTAAACTGCGAACTTCTGGGCAGAATAAAAATTGTTTGCATTAATTGCAAAATGCAGAAGTTACGTACATATTCGTTCCTTTTTTAACAATTCGAATTGGTTGTAAAGACTCTAACCGTATTTTTTAATTCCTTTAAATATTTTCGCATGAAATAATAGAAAATGTTTTCGCATAAAATGTGCAGTCTATCGCACAGGGCAACAATCTTATTAAAATCTTTTCGTTTGACAATTAACCAAATGAATCCTTTGTCGGTGCATAATTCTGTCGCAGAATCCAGCAGACAAGAGACTATTCTTTCGGAACTGTCAGGCGTACGAATAACGTCGGACCCTTTTTTCGCGGGGATCTCGAATAGCCTGGACATTTAGGCTCCCTGTGCGAAGGTTACACGTAGACGGACATTTAGAAAAACGGACGATTTTATCGCGAGGTAAATTGAATTCCGCCATTGGTTCACGAGATCGAGAGTGAGAGTTAGGGAGAGAAAGAGAGAAAGATAGCTTTCGGAGAGTGTGTAGGGAGAGGCAGCGGACCAAGACAGATGTAGAACCATATCAAACGCCCCTTGTTACCAGTTGCAGCCGTGTACATTTGCATACAAAAGGGGCTCGTTCGAGAGCTCGTTCGTTCGAGTTGCTATTAAATATTTCCTAATCGACTGAAACTACTCCTCCGCCGAAAGAACGCGGCCAAAGTATCGCTCATTTGCTTGGAAGCCCGGCTGGGAACGAATTCAATTTAATTTCATGGAAATTCTCTTGATTTATCAACATTAACAATACCACGATTTATCATTCGATCGCTCATGAGAGCTGAGAAATATTCTTAACAACTCGTCAACTCAGTTTCCCTACTGATTCGCGAAACATTATCATAATGCCGTTCATTAATGAGCGTCGGATCATCCGGCACAACCAATCAGACTGCCTGTTTACGGCAAATTGATTTTGTTCCTATACAATCAACCCGTCGATGTTAAATCGTACCTTCATTTAGAAAGCACGAAGACCATCGAAATATTAAATGGGTAACAAAGTCTATTGTTTGGATGAGTAAATATAAGAACAATATAAAGATGTCGCAGAATGTTTTCTGATGGACTAATGAACATGTATATCGTATCTATTTCTAATTAATTGTGTAGAACTTAGCTGTAAACATCAAAACACCCGGAAACACTTCCAAGATCAACCTGATAGGATTGACTAATGTCTGACCATGGCCGACTGTTTCTACTTCGAGCATGTATTAATGCACTTATTTTTTTTTTATTTTAGAAAATCTCATACGAGATTTATATCAACAATATACAAAGTCCAATGTAACAATGACAACAAAAAGTTGCTCCGCAGGACAAGCATGTACATTATGAGTGCAACTTACAGCTAATGTAATACAATAATAAAAAACTATAATTATATATTTAGATCGTAATGCAGACTTATTTGATGTGATATTTTCAAACTTCATTTTCTCATGAATGAACCATTGTATAACAGAATTGTGTTACATATTTTCATACCCATGTTTTTCTGTTTAATTTCCACTATACATTATCACGATAAATATATTAGGTGTATAAATTAATTCTCGGCCTTTCCACAAAGAATTGATGTCCATTTATTCAAAATCAAATAACCGTTTAATCAGAGATGTAAACTGCAGCAGGATCTCCATATTTTTTTTTATCTTTCGGACAGGAGGCGAATAGCATTTACATAAAATGATGACAGTTTTTAGTCAATTGTCCTTGATGTATTTTTCGACCTCTTCATACATTTTGAAATGGAAATCCAATAAATGGTGGTGGAGGGTTTGGAGCAAGTGAAAGTCCGATGGAGTTAGGATTAGTGAATACGCCAGATGTGACAAAATTTCCTAGTTCAACGAAAGAAGAATATTTTTAGTCGTTTTTGCCATATTTTGTCTTGTCAATTTCGTGCAGCTACATAACAGGCCTACGCCATGCGAGACTCAGCGATTCTCTTTTTGAATTTACCCAGCTTTTGCAACCGAACAATAATGGTTTGTTAGGCAATTTCTAATACTGTAGAAACGTTTTTAATTGGGTGTCGCATGGATTATCGACCAACAGCTGTTCTAAATATTTGTTTTCCGATATTTTTCGGATGTCCAGAAAAAAAGTTGTTGTCCATGAAATTTTCCATTCGGAATCTCAAACCATTTTTAACGTGTTGTAGAAGATAACATCTTGTCCTAATGCCATACAAATAATTTCTGTAGCTAGCACCTTGCTTTAATTATAATGTGAAAAGCAACTAGCGCCTAATATGCGTTTTATCAGTCGTCATTCTACTATCCAAACACATAGCTAGTGGAGCATAATATATTTCATGGTTTATTGAATAAAAACCAGGATGAAGAACAAGTTCAATTTATCAACTAAAAAATTCCTTACGATAAGCATTGAATATAGATGTCATTACTGTTTGTTACTATACATGTTTTCTTGTATTTTACAAATCTGTTGCTATCAATGCATGAAGATCCGCAGACTACATGCAAGGAAATTTTTGAGGTTATATCACTTGTATTTCAAATTCTATTGTTCTAACAATTTGTAATATTATTAGAACAATTGAAATGCCAAGACAAATTACCCTAGCCATTGAGTTCGCAGTACATATGTTGTATCTAAGAGACCATGAACAGAAGTCCAAAGGACCCAGTTATTAGGTCGTTGCATATGAAATGTCCGATTTTAGGATACAAATGTTGTGAAGTGTTTTAATCAAGAAATACTAATGTAATCTACAGGTTTATTATATATAATTTGAAGTTATAAAGCTAATCTTCTAAGTCGTCTCTTTGATTTCTACTTATATGCTTTACTTTTAAATAAAGTTTATTTCAATATCAGTCGATGCGATCGTCGTGAATTCTTTTTATATGAGTGAGAAAATGAACATATAGGCGACAGCATTGTGTGATGTTTAGTCGAAATGTGATAGTAAATGAACACTCTGTTAGTCAATGATAGAGGAAGCTGAAAAATACAGATGACAATCTCATAAACGAAGAACGTGAAAGACTAAGAAATTCAATTTTTAAGGTAGTATAATCAGATGTTGACAGAATGTGATGATTAAAATGGTGCTTACCTTAATCAATAAGTTTTGCTTAGAGGAAAGTTATGTTTGTTCCAAGTTACTGTAATATTTAACGCAGCAATCTAATATATCGTTGTAAATGAAAGAGGGTAATGCCTTTTTTTCTCCTCGTCAGTAAGACGTGATTTTCTTCACAAAAGTACCGAGCGAACAATAAGTATTCTTCGTATAGCGTCGCAATTTTTCTGCAGGATGTACGCGGAACATACCGAGATCTTTTCATTCTACGATCTTACTTCTCGAGTAAATCCTGAATTCCCATATTATTCTGAAATGCAATTTCGACGAATTTTAAGTTTCTCAGGATAAATAAAATCCTGTCAGGATTATTCGTTTTATTTGCCATTCCGCTACCGTTGTTTGCTCTGTGTTTTGAAAGCAACGGCTACAGTAGCAGCGGCAGCAGCAACAGCAACGGCAAACGTAGCTAGCAGGTTCTTCGCTTCCGGAAACCGTATGTTGGAGCAGATAAAAAGGACCAGTTGGAAGGTCGCGCACCGTGAGAATCAAGTAATTCTTTATGCGTGCTCCCTCTATGCCTGTACTATCTCAGGTATCTCCGCTGAGCTAACAATCCCAGTTTCCCCAGGAAAATGCATACACTCGGCGTGCGTGCAAGAGAGAAGGATTTTTCCAGATGCGAAGTTTCAAAGTGTACCTCTCTGAAAGTAGTTTTATGCGAGAACGGAATTCGCGGGAAAAAACTCCGGTGTAGCTATTTGAAACTATCGCGGACAACGACGAAATACCAGAATCTGCTAGTATCGTTTTTAAAACACACCATTCGTTTTACCACTCAACAGCTGAATGATTGTTTCACGATAATCTCCAATTTTTACATATACAGGGTGAGTTCCTCGTAACCTGACGACTTCGAATAACATATTGTACGAACACATTTTTCAAACAAATATTGCTTGGTTTCTAGGAGTATTTACAATATTGCAATCTGGTTTTTTGAAGTGAAACTTCTGTGCTGAGGGCGCAACAATTTTCTAGCGTTACGTAAGTCGAGTGTTACGGAAGTCGTGTGTAACGAAAATTTTTGACGGAGAAAAAAACTTTCTTAACGCCGACGGGATTCGAACCCGGGTCTACCGCTTGGTACACCAACTCTTTAACCGCTTGGACAACCGACGATTTTGGAATCATAGCGAACATTTTGGTATATATCGCAAAGAATAAAATGCTGCAGCGACAAAATTTTTCGTTTAAGACGTTATTCGTGTAAGACGTTATTTTTTTTATGACAATTTCACATTGTATCACGAAAGAACCATTGCACTAATAATATGCATACTAATAATTTTTCTGTATCTACACCCAATGAGCTAGTAGTTTCACTTCTGTCGCGTGTGGACTCCACGCACACGATTTTTGTTATTTTTCTTTCTTATCGAGACACGAGGATCACGAGCAGTTTTGTAAATGGAATGCCCAATATTATTTCTCAAATATATATTTTCTCGGATAAAGCACCAAAGTCTGGAATCATTTTTATTGCAAATAACTCAAGCAATAAAGAAGTAAATCAAAGATCTAAAATTGTTCTCCGACCAATAACAAATAAATATTTGTGAAAAATTGATGTACAAGTTTTTAATTTGCTAATTAAAGAAACTGTAGCTTTTTTGTATTTCGCCTAGCAGAATGTGCTTCTAGCTTTTGTAACTTTAAAAAAATTCGATGAAATGTTGCCCATTTTCGACGTTAACGGCCTGAACAATTTCATCGAAATGGAATAGTCTGGAAATTATTATTTCGGGTCCATTCGAATTGAAAATAGAACAAATCTTCGCTCGAACACTATCTACAGATATTTTTTTACATTTTCTCGGGCGTTCCGCAATTCTACGATACCCAACCGAAAACACAGTTATAAAACTCGGGCGGATAAGTTCGAAAGCGCCAAACTAAAACAAACACTTCATCCGATCTAATTAAGCCGGCAGTTTCATCGCGTTCCATAAACTCGCTGGCACACGCGCACACGTGTAAAATCCCCGATCAACGATCAGCGCGGCGTCGAAAATCGCCGAAAGGTTCCACGCCTCGGCGGTGTAACAATCGCCATCGCCGGGGCTCCCGATGTTTTTCATTAGCCAATTTGTTCGGCCGTAACGATTTCATTCGTCATTAGTCGAATAAGAGCCGGTGACAGGGCAGCGGAGTGCGTCGTTGTAATTAGCGACATACGGCCGGGCCTGCGCAGAGTGAATCAAATTTCCCACTAATAATAACTCTGATAACGATTTCAATTTAGAGGCTCACCGCCGCGCTGTCCCCCGCCTTCCTGCAGTCGATAATTACGATCCCGAGCGGCCCATCGGATCGGTCCTCGGATTACGAGTTTACAATGAGTCCGGTCCGGCGAGCAATCGTTTTATGCCGGGCGGAAAGTGAACCGCAAGCCCGAAAGTATTGCACGCCGGCAGCCGCTGAAAGTTCTATCGAAACGGCTGATTCCGATCCGATTGAACGGCCTCGAACGAGAGCTGGCTGTTTAACCGATCGCCGGTAAAACGATCAAATGAGATTCCACGGCTTTTTCCGCGCTTTCGCGTTGTTACTCGTCCATTCTGCTCATCCTCCTCACTCACCGCACCCTTTGCAATTCGCGCCTAACCGTTCACCTTTTTGCCTACGGGCATGCGGATCTACAATTTTATTTCTTCGTTGCAGAGTAGTCGGTAAATACGGGATGGTCATTGTCAGGCTGCGGATACTTCTGCAAATTCTCATTTTCGAACGTTATTTATTAAGAATTCGAATTGCGAAAAATTTTCTTCGTCAAGCTATTAGTTCTTGTTAATATTGTGGGATCAGGACCTCCCAGACCAAATACTGTATGGAGATTAGGAAAAGTAGGAGGGTTCCGTGGGTATGTGTAAGAGTTGATCAGCTACAACCGCGAGGGTCCCGGGTTCGATTCCCGGCGCGGAATTCCTCATTTTTCCTAAGATCCTACATTTGGTGGCTCGTCCGGGATGGGGGGAACTCCGATTCCCGCATGGTGACAGACGACGAACGAGTAAGCAAGCGTTGCGAAGACGGTCGCACGCGAGCGAAAAGACGACGAAGCGAAGTAAGGGACACATCCAGGGAAAACTGCTAGAGAGGGCAGTAGGGTGGTGTTCCCGAAAAGTGACGAAGTTGGTGACGAGTGTGTTGATGGCGCTGAGGCCAAAAAGACGATGGCGCTGCGACGGACATTCGAGGGCGAATGCCGGCGCAGGATGGCCGAGTGTGGGATCAGGACCTCCCAGACCAAATACTGTATGGAGATTAGGAAAAGTAGGAGGGTTCCGTGGGTATGTGTAAGAGTTGATCAGCTACAACCGCGAGGGTCCCGGGTTCGATTCCCGGCGCGGAGTTCCTCATTTTTCCTAAGATCCTACAATATATACATCTTTTCGTATTTTAAAAATCTATACATGCCATAAATGCATACAGATCCGCAGGTTGGTTATTGTATGATGTTGTATCGTATGATACGTTCGACTTTGGTTTGGAAACATTGTATTTTGATGCTCCACTCTCTCGCCAATCGCTACTAAACGTTACTTGTTTACATCGGTGACTTGTTTATATTGCGCGCGCGGTCAGATACAAAGGTAGGTATGGTGGGTGCAACGAAGACGCGCGGCATGCGCGATCGTGTGAAACGCGTATTAAAGAGAGATTGGTGGGAGAAGCAGTCGTTTGAGAGGCACCTACCATGCCCATCACTGCTCTACGTGAATACAGTAATTCCTCGATCTAAGTCCTTTTTCGGTTCCCTGACGGGATTTAGATCGCGGAGGGACACTATTCTTTTGTGACCGCGTCGACCGCACCGAACGTAGAAAGTGACAGCGTGCAAACACGGACCGCGCGGCCGAAGGCGCAACAAAAAATAGCGCATCGGTGAGACAACACTAGTGCAATAATAAAACTTCTTCTATTTTTTAATTATTTTTAATAAAATTTTACCAATATATTCGTGGCATTTTTCTAATGAAAATGATACCAAATATGATATAATTCCGATGATATTTACTTGTGTAATAAACGATGCCAGTTTTGGACGTAAAGAAGGACAGCGTATAGGAAAGAAAGAGACGCGGCCACCGGCACAGTTCTAAGGCCCGCGTGTCCGTACAATGTAATGCCAATAAAAAACTTCCATCGTTAATTACACAAGTAAATATTATCGGAATTATATCATATTTGTTATCATTTTCATTAGAAAAATGCCAAGAATATGTTGGTGAAAGTTCCATGAAAAAATAATAAAAAATAACGAAGTTTTGTCCTTGGATTAGTGTGATTCACACCGATATACCCGACCCAGGTTGAGATTACGCGGCATGTTTACACTGCTCGGCGACCGAGGCAGCTCGAGCTCCGTAGTGGAAGGAGTAGGCCAAGGGAACATAGATCGCAACGTTCCCTTGGACTTAGATCGAGGAATTACTGTACATTTTGAAAGCACTTATTTATATCAGTAACGAAACGTTGCCCGAGCGCACTAGTGCACACATACAATATGATTCAATTGTTACGAATCAACAAATTTACTCCGAGTTAGTAAAGTTATACAAAAATAAAGTAACAAACAAACAAAAGTAAATATTTCTTCATAATAATGTAGGACTGGCGATAGGAATCGAGCGTTTCACATACAAACTATCCGTACTAAATCTACACTTACCAACTCTAATATTATCTACCGTCATAATGATCTTTTCCGTTTCCTCAATTCTGCAAACAGAACGATACCTAACATATCAAGTCTACAACCCCACGGCGGAAGAATCGTACCCTGCAGTGAACTCATGCGAATGTCGCTGCTGCTACGAAATATTCGTGTTGATCCGCCATATTTTTTAAATGGAAATGTGAGAATGTAAAAACACGGAAGACCCAAGGATATTACGTCCTCTACGAATTTACGCGCGGCCATTGTGCGTCGCCGCGACGCCTAGGTACCGACATTAAACGCGTCTAAGAAATGCCTTGAAAATCATTTGCCTTGTTTTGCGAAATGTAATGTACATATATCGAGAACATTTTTTACAAATAGGAACGACTAGCAGTTGCGGTTCCCCGTTAAAAAAAAGATAAAACAAAAGACGCCGGTTTATGCGTACCGCAACGCTCGCCGAAGGATTAACGTATTGCTGGCCAGTAACCGTAATTTATTTTTCGCTAAATTGCCCCGCGCGTTTAATCCTTTTACCGCAGAATTAATTTCGGGCGATAATAAAACGGCGTGTTTAAAGTTTTCTTTTTTGTTGGTTGTGTCGTTGGCAGTGATTCAAGCGTTTGAGGGGATGGTGTTGCAAATGTTAGCAGTGTGTTGTCGGGGGCGGGGCAAAAATGAATGTGGTCGACGTACGGTGACTTATAAATTTGTCCAGAGTTATTCTGCTAAAGTGAACAGGTAATTGTAGTAAATGCGCGCCGTAAAATGGATTAGTGAATTATTAATTCATTCGTTCGTCGGCGCACAAGATACAAAATTCAAAAGTTTCTTAAATATTTTCGTCTTAATTCTGCATTTATACTATGATATTAATTGCGCTCAATCGATAAGAGCACATATAATAAAAGAGGAGACTCTTCAGACAAAATAGAAGAAATGACTAAAACCCCGAGACACCACTTCAGGATGCAAAATTTCTTGGATGTGAGAATACTTTGCAAAAGCAGGAGAAGTTTCATAAGCGCTGATGGAAGAATCATTTCGTTTTGGAGAGGCAAAGATTTGAACTGTAACATAAAATATCACTAGTGTGTGTTTTAACTCTCTCTCCCGTCGGAGCATTCGTAAACATAGGTATTTACGCGGTTAAGGTCGAATTAGGGTCTCTGCACACCCATCCGGGATGGGCCGGACCGGGATTTAGCTAGTTAGTTTAGATAGTTTACTTTAAGGAGCTGTGGAGCCCCTGAAAACATTTTTTTTGTGCCATGCACAGAGAGAACTGCCAACGCGCGCTCGAAAATGTAAGAATTATAGCCATTCGGTCGCGTGAGGAAAGAATCGGAACCACACCGGATCAGAAATCTCGGAGAGCCCTCCCTATACCAAAGCTATGTAAAGAAAACTCTCCGGGGCCCGTCCCGGATGGGTGTGCAGAGACCCTTATACAGACGACTTTGTCGGATCAGACAGAAAAATTTTTTTGTACCACGCGCAGCAGGGAGTCGTCACCCGCTCGAAATTTATGACCTCTCAGACTCGAAGAAAAACTATTGTTGAGAAGTCGGTTTCCGATATCGGCTTGCGAACACTCTCATTTAAACCTGGGTAAATATTTCTGTCTGATCCGACAAAGTCGTCTGTATAACTCGACCTTTAATCGTAGTGCACTGTTACTGTTACTTTAATCTAGGAAATATTTCGACTGACTGTCCAGCAAACCAAGGGTCGTTGATTTGAGTCTTATTTATATTTAAAACTTAGCTGCATTTTGACTCAAATGTTTATAAATGTGTCAGCAATGCGATGATAAAATGCGCTACGATAAAAGTGCCATGAGGACAATTTCCGGACTACGACTATAAAAATACGTACCCGAGCAAACGCAATTAAAATATAAAAATATGCTCGCGCTCGACAAGCAGAATCTTCAATTTTTAATGGTCAATGTAAAATCGAGTGACGGGATGAAAAAAGTACACGATCTGCGATCAGAAGTTAACAAAGTTAACGAACAACATGCCATTGAATAAAAGTAAAGTCACGAGGGGCTTAGTTATCGCGGGGGGAGCAGCAAGGACGAAAGTTCCGAGAGAAGAAACAAAAGCAAAAGTAAAGAATCGTGCTTGAATAACAAAAACCGACGATAAGAATTATAAAGGTGGAGGACAAAGAGAAGGGCACCGGGAACAGAGACGGAGAAATGGATATTTTTATTCAACGGGGAATTTACAATTCAAGCACAAAACGCACAATGGACTGCGATATTACTTTTACCGGCGAAGAAAGTTTAACCGGCCCGATGATTGTACAAAGAGTTTCCACATACTAGAAGATCGAGAGCGCCAAGTTTCGCGTATATAACGCGGCCCCTTTTTGTTCGTATCTCGTGACAGTCTTGGCAAATAATATACATTATGCGCTGCAATACATTTCTCCATTTCCATAAATGTTTCTTATAAATATCCCGATCTGTGCATTCCTTCTGCTTTTTCGACAATTGACACGTACTGGAAGATGAAAGAAAAGTAAATTAATGAGAAAGTTTACATTGGCCGCACATTGCAGCAAGTTTTATTTTACTTTGTATTGGTCGTATGTCTGTGTATTGATTCATTTACTTAATTGTTTGGATGATATCTGTACAATGTTCATGAAAATAATCTTCCTGCATCTTTTTAAAGTATCAAATTGAATCTGCGGTATTCAATGATTAAAATATCATGTGTAGTAATTCATAAATTGCGAATCTTCATGCAAAATAGAAGTGATTGTTTTAAAAGAAGTAGGAATTACATAAAAATTTATTTCTTTCCTCCATAATTTTAATGCGTTCAGAATTTGTATGTTACTAATTAATTTTTTTCATAAATGTATAAAATCCGCAGTCTAGTAATTATTAGAACTCACGTACAATTGGTCAAAGATAACGATACAGATAAAAAATATATCAAACACGTTTCAATTGTCAAATACAAAAATTTATCTTTATTAAACGCGGTTATCATCATCGTAACTGTTACGATTAGCTTATAAATTCGGAGAAACTTTTCAAGTTTTATGTTTGCGCTTCTTTTGTAACGGAAAGGTCGTTCGGAAACAGTTCCATTTGATTTTTAACCCAATAGCTGGCAAGGCTGCAGAATGTTGATATTTGCACATTTTGCCTCGCAATTGTCAGCATTGGAAATACAGGACCGTTCCCTGGGATTTCGCTAGCTGCAACTGTGATTAGCCGAGTCAGTTACAACAAGCCAGCGCAGCCGTGCGCGTTATCATCTGCGTGCTATCAATAATAGAAGGGCTGCTTTACATAGGCAAATCAACATAGTGACGAAACGAGCAATCGTGCCCACATAAGCCTCCAGATTATCGTTCCGGGATCCTGTCTCCCTGCTCAGAGGAGGTTACATTTACCCTATCTCATTAGGCGTATCAAATCCTTTTGATCTTGCATATGCTGTTACTTCATGGAGACCCAAAAACTAAAGAAATTTGCACACGAAATGCAGAGATTTCCCCACAAGACGACCACGTCTTCTTTTATAAAAATATTAATTCAGAACGTCCAAATTGTAAGAATGTAAAGCGTATGGATGTGTGTGTGCCTGTGTGCGTGTGTGTTGCATGTGAATGAAATAAAGAAATAATGAAATTAATATACTCAGAAAAAATGCAGCGATCGATAACGAGCAGATTGTCATTGTATAATAAGAGAACGGCCATATTGTAATCTGTTCAGGCAACGTTAGTAAATTGTTCAAAAGCATTGGTATAATCGATAATTTCCAAAATTTTGATTGAAACAAATCCAGCGTTTTTTGCAAGGAATATCTTCGCGAAAGCCTCAAAACAATCTTAAAACTACAAACGACAACAAATCATTTTGTGAAAATGTTCTAGACTATTTATGTTTCACCCATTCATTTTTGTTATAAGTGCATAAAATTCACAATCTGTTCATAAGAATCCAGTTTCATAGGTAGCTGTAGGGTTAATATCATTTTTACAAAAATTCTCTTTCAGTTCATTCGAAACGAACCTACTAACAAAGACATCACTCTTCGGGAACAAGAAATAAGAATAATTTATTTCAGAGTGAGCCAAGTATGTATGTACATCCAGTTTGCTTTCATCTATTTCCGTCGTCACCTTCATGAATCTATAAATTGAAACAGATGGATATGGCGAATACGCACAGGTGAATGTGCATCTAATTAATGAAATGCAAAATAGACTGTTCAGAATTAAGCGTCTCGGCGAACTAATTAGACGATTATGAAACGATACTTACATCGAGAAGTTTTGAAGTAATACCGACGTTTTTCGCCTGGAAATAGAAAACGGTGGGTTTCGAAGTGCCTCTTTAAAAAAAATCTCGACTCGACGACGTTTTAATTATTCGGATTTAATTACTTCTGTCTTTCATTAATAACGCTGTCTCGCGGGGAGTGCATCTTGCCGTGTATCAACCGCATTAAATTTTCAGTTGACGAGGGTCCCCTCACGGCGTAACGAATGGCCGTCGCATCAAACCGAAATTTCAGCAAACTGGCTGTAATAGTCAGCAAATTGGGTATATAAAACGCAGTATACCGTCGCCGCGCATTCCGGTCTGCGTATCTAGATCCGAACAATTCCTGAAGTGTCCGAGTTCGAGGGGATTGCTCGCGTCTAACGAGGGAACTGTTTTAACAAGCGGATCTCGATTTTTCTTCAATTTAATTTAGAGGATGCGTCGTTTAAGATGGAAAGCGAACATATCTCCAATTTTCTTGTTGATAAGATATTTGATTTAGTATCTGCTAGGAAGATTAAACAAATATTAAAATATCGGTTCATTATTTCCTACCTATTAACACGTTCAACGCCATGGTGGTCACCGGTAACCGGCACCATTATATTGCTTAAAAATGATTGTCATAAAATGCTATTGAACATCAATCTATTATTTCCGAAATTAACTAGGTTATAGTGTAAGGTGAGAACTTCATTAACAATTGTTCTTAATAACGCTGATTGCTGCTGTGAACTAAGGAAATGAGAATTGTGTGAAGCACACAAAATTCGTGCGTCATTCAACGTGTTAAAATTATTGAGATTTAGGTAGAATATTTTCACTAGAATGAAAATTCACAGCCTATCGATAACTTATGCCTGGTTTCAGTAGACTCACGAAATATGCATAATTAGAATGCAAACTTTTATATTCTAAATAAATATTGTCTCTGTTAACTGTACGAAACAAAAATCAAATATGAAGCTCCTTCTTGCTTTGATCATTTTAATATATCCAAAATAATACATCGACATGCTTACATTCTTTTAATCTGCCCACTATTTTCAATTTCATCGACACAATCTTGTCAGAAATGCATCAAATCCCCACTATATACGTCATATTCTATTGATAAACATTTTTCTTCTCTCGAAGATGATGACTTATATTATTTTTACTAAAATTTGTTTTCCACTCTTTTATCAGCCTGGAGATAGAAATACATTAAGTCATTCGCACCAAAAGAGTATCACACTGGTGTGACACTGGAGTGGTACCCTGACGACTTTCGTAACTTCAATACAAGTTTCTTTATATTAGTTTTCCTAATCCATTGCATGCTATTTGCAAATATGAAGTGTTTCTAGTTTCCTTTGATTGTTTGGATTTTCTAGCCTTCAGCAATATACTTTGAAGCATCTTAGTAGATTTTTACGGAATTTTTAGGAAGATTCCAGTATGGTAAATCGCTGTCTCATGAAACAGTATACCATTTGAGGGTTAAGTCTTCAATAGATAGCGGATTTTCTACATTTATGACAAAAATGAGTAGGTGTAATTTAAAACAGTAAAAGTATTAGAACAATTAAAAAATACTGTTATATTATTTTCAATCTATTAGTAATATTAAGAAAGAAAATGAATTTCTATTATATTCCAGTTCGTATGTAATTCAGCTAGAGAAGTTTTATTTTGCATAAGGGTCTGCTGTCCAGTCATCAATGACCATGCTTGGCTGGCGTAAAATAAAGGACAACATTAATCAAACATCCCTATCGCAAGCTCGCTACAACAATCTCGTACGACACAAAAGAAATAGTCAAACGACTATGTTCCTTACCGAGCCAAGCTACGAACATACCAATTTTTTCCGAAAATTCGGGTTTTCCTTATTGGGGCCGTTCCCTCGCGAGCATGATGCGATACTTTGTGGCGCAAAGGTCCAACCTATCGCCCGGTGTCGTACCTTCGCGATAACCGGGGTCGATGTCGTAGATCGAGCGCATTATCGATCGAAAGAGTGAGAATGGCACTATGAGCGAGCAAGATTCTTATCGGTGGTCCCTGCCACCGCCTGAGGAGAAACGAATATTACTCGTCCGCACGTGTTCGAAGGGCTGCCATGCTTATATCAGAGGACTGGATCTTTAGGCTAGATACACACTATCCGATCATGTATGGGACACATCCGCAAAGTAAATTTCAATTGACTGCATAATGAAAACGAATTCGGATTTTGCACATATTTTATTTTCATCGAATGCTACGTATATCTTAACACTTTGCTTATCGACGACGATTCAATCGATTTTAAAGGTTTATTATTGATAGGTGAGCATTTCTTAAAAAATTTTATAATACTAGATTTACGGATCCTGTCAAACTGACTGGTTCTATATTTTGAAATTTACAATTATTCGGATTGTAAAGATGCATTTATAGGAAATTTATTGAATATATTTATTCCTTGAAAGATATATTATGGTGAAAGCCGCCACAAGTCTGACTAAATATATTCTTCTGATTTTTATAAAATAATCCAAAATAGCCACTTTTAATGCTTCATAAACCGAGTATTAATAGCAATCACAATTTTGCGTGATCCGTAACCATCCAACCAATTCTTTCAGAATTATTTTTTCAACAAAGTCTCTACAGTTCTGTTCAAACTAAAACTACCATTGTCCTCGTTTTCGAGAAATTAGAGTGTGAAAATCCGTCAAGTTGGTGTTCCTAGCGTTTCTAAGAAGTAGATCAGGTATATCAGGTAGAACAGACGCGTCAGACGATTCATATTTAATATCCAGCGTATTCGCCGAATTTTCAAACTCTAATATCTCGAAAACAAGGCGTCAAATGAAAAAAAATTATTCTATATTTTAGACTTCTTTTCTCATGTAGAATCACCCCCCCCCCCATCCATGTTTGTAGCATCCAGTAGACATTTGAAATAAAATAGTTCACGAAACTTTAAAGTCATTTTTTATGTGAATGCTTGACATGAGATCCATGGTTTCTTTGAGACTGTTGTTCCTCGCGACGAGTACTATAGGATGAAATAAAAAAATGTTGACCTTAAAAAAGGGGTTAAGTACAACTATACAGCCTATTTTTTTAATAGATCTCCACCGATCCATAGACATAGAATCCCGCTATAGTAATCGTGACATATAATTTTGATACGCCCTGTACATGTAATAATTTCAGCTTATTAAAAGCAATGAAGCAAGAACGAAATTAATATTTGGCTCATGTCTCTTGCGATTGATGCATATAATTTTTATTTTATTAGCATAAAGATCCGTCTACTGATGTCATTTTCATCGTACACGTTACAGAGATAGTGTGTATCGAGCTTTAAACGTTCTGTGCCCACCACGGAGTGTCCTTTCCCGGTTGCGGGATCGTCTGCGGGCCATGGTCACCCCTTTCTCGGATCCTGGGTGTCTCTCTATCTCTCTGTCCCTCTCTCTCTCTTTTACGCTAACAAGAAACTTCTTCGTTTCCTCATCCGCATCCAAGCTGATCAGCGACAACTGATAGCCGCGCCTCACGAAAGGGGTTTTAATTCCGAGCTGAGTCAGCGGCACGCATTTGCCCGGAAAGCAATAAAGTTAAGTGTAAACAGCAGCCCCCCTTGGTGGAACCACCCTACGTTCCGGATGGGGTTACGCCTTTCTCTCGTGTGTCGTCTTCGTCTCGTTCGTCGTCTGTCGTCCGTCCGTTCCGGTGTTGTGTGACATGCGTGTCAGGGGGTGTTCATGCGTTAATCGCCGACGACTGGCTAAGGGCTCGGCCCGGATTTACGGGAAACGACGACAGAACTTCCGCTCCCTCATGCTGGCACCTTCAAGTACATTCCCTTTTTCGTGTTCACAAACAAATGTTCTTGTTCTGGCTTCCTTAATTATTCTAGTGAAATGGATAGATTGCGGATCTTTCGTGTTTTTTCATCAGATTCTTATTTTTGGCATTTACATAATGTAGTACAATATATTCAATAATTAGGGGTTACAATTGTAATTGTGTAACGTGTAGTCGCGGATACTAATATCCCTAACTCTCGGTTTTGACGCACTGAGAAATGCGGGGGTTACGGTTATCTAGTTATTTGTGCGATGGAATACGTACTGTTGAGTTAATGCTCGAAAAGGACTTTATACCCGATCTTGCTTATACGTAACTTGTCGCAACGTGACTAGGTTTCAACTGTGCCCGATTGTGGTTGGAATCGTGGGCTTTTATATACCCCGAAATTGTCTAGAAATTTGGGTGGGAGTAGGCGTGCATCTGGATGGAAATTCCTGAGAATTTCCCAGATGCAGTACCCCCGTGGGAGAGTTAGTTTTTTAGATAAACTAGCGGACCACTGCAGAGCAACATGTGGCTTCAAGAAGGCTCAAAAAATCACGTAGATGAATTTTCCGTACGTAACATCGTGTATACATGAAGTACAGTATAAATTTTAAACCAGAATACTACACCTCGATAACGTAAGCATATAGCGGCTAATACTTCAAAAACATTGTTGATCCCTTTAAACGGGCCTTTAAGACGATGTGACGAGAATTGTGGCACAAAAACTTTAATAACTCAGAAACTAATCTTTTTCGAACCTATTTTGATATAACTTTTTTATCTTCTCTAAGCATTAGGAAATCTATTCCTAAAGTTTTGCCCACCATTTACGAAACACGCTGTATATACGAGAGAAAGTAAGCAAAAAAATACACATAGTCATTCCTACGAGTCAGTCGACGAGTCGATTCTGATACACTGTCTGTCTCTGCATTTTAATAAAGTGTTAATCCAGATCGTGTATTATTCACCTGTAACTCCTTCATTCGTTACATCAATAACTACTACAAGTCTCAACTAACACGACTCAGCGTATCTCCTTGGACTTTCTCTCGCTTCGTCTTTTATCCCGAGTTTGCTCTGGTAAAATTCCTAAACACCCTGATTGGCTAACCCCACGCATTGGGTCCTTCCAATCAGGGTTATTCGTTTTTCCGTTTCACCGCCTATTCCTTACGCCCTTAGCGCGCTTGTTCTCGAAACGGCGAGGTGATCGGAGGGGATGAATTTGTCGTGGGACTTTCCTTCGGGCCACCCGCGCCGGTCCCCGTGGCGTTACACCGATGAGTCCGCCTCGAGTGCCCTTAAGCTAATCCCCTAATTTACGACGGTCTCTGTTTACTATTGAGGACTTTAGGAAAAACTCTACTAAACATGCGAGGGCAAAAATCTGGAAATCGTCGACTCAAAAATAGTTTCGTCGAACGAGAGTCGTAAATTACGTTGGCCGTTTGCACGAAAGAAAAAACTTTCTCTCGTGCGTACGACCGGACGCTACAATGGTATAGTCCACTTATGTTGCTTGTTGCATTCAAAGCATACAACACAGAAGTCAAAATTGTACCGGTGTCTGAATATTCTTGTGACCGACTAGTTCAGCTGATCGTAATATCATAGACAGTTTGTCTATTGGTTCAACTATGAGCTTCGTAGATTTAGCTACGGCGTTGCAAGAAGTTTGACTTAAAATTGAGGAGAGTTGGGATTTGATACTCGGATAATGCAGGCTTTCTAATGATTTTGAACAGCAAATAACCATTCTGTTCGCGTGCAACGTTCCATGCTTGGCGGAGCATTTCACCGAACAGAATAATGTGCAGCGGGCTGAGGGGTTCAGCCAGCATGCCCGTGTCTTAATACAATATAAACAGAGCCGGACGAAAGCCTGGCGTCGAAGCCTAGCTTATCCGAGTTGGTTAGATTCTATTCGATATTTTCGAGACTGTGACGCGCATACGGGAACGCCATGGCAGAGAAGCCCGGGTCCCGTGGATCACTATCAGTAGCAATAACGGACGAAGAAAAACGGGGAACATGCGAGACACATAAATATGGCTCCTGTTCGGTGGCATTAGGAGCTTATCGTTATTCTGCACACGTTGGCCGTTCGTCGCAGCCCACAGGCACTAACTACTTGCGTTACGAGTCCACCAAGAACCTCCCCCCGTAGATAAACAACAAGGGGGAATGGCCACTACCACCATCGTCGCCCTTCCACAAGGCCTACCTCTCAATGGCTATAAGCATTTAATTTGCATAGAAACGCGACTAACTTTGGCTATTAAACGCTCTTCGCCTTGAGGCTCACGTCAGCTTTCAATTACCCGAACAGCAAATCCTCGCTGTTCACCCTCTTCCTTCATCGTTAATCCATGAAGGATTGGATTAGAGAAGAGACCGATCTACTCTAGAATGTGTATCGCATTCCAATAGAATGTCCAAACATCGTGAAACGTGCTGAAATGTGTAAGCCTTTCGAGACGTTCCACATTGGTTCGATAAGTCTTGGCCCTAGCTACAACAAAATTATTTTTTCACGGTTTTGAGCTTACTTGGGGTTTGATCGCTCCTGAACATTAGTGAATAGTTACTTTAGTACAAACAGATTTAGTTAAGCAGTTAAGATAAAACAAATTTATTTCAGGTTGGAACATGGAAGGGGTTTTTTAACCTGTGCACACTTGACAAGCACTTGCACTTCCAGGACCCTAGCTTTCTTACAATTAGTAATAAAACGAAGTCCTATAGCAGTCTATGTCGCCAGCAGTACCTGGTTGTGTCCGTTTACAAGACAGCTGAGGCCTCTCGAAAAACCCCGACATTTTGCAACCGCTTGGGGCCCGTCCGTAGTGGGTCATCTTTTTCTCCCACAAGCCTTGTAGTGGGCGATGACTAGTAAATCGAAAAGGTGTGGCTCATTGCGAGTCCTCGCACAGAATAATTTTGTATAAAAGCAAGACATCTTTATACACAGCATGATTTCACTCTGTCCGATCTCAATAGTACACTTCGACATTACGAATTAATCCACCGATCCACGCAGTTTCCTGAAAGCCTTTATACAGTCCACTCATCCTAACTCTTCACTTATAGTCAATTCGGTGCGTAAAAGTCGCGATTCATCGAAGCTCCTGCGCCAAGAATTTCACGATAGGGTTTTAATGGTTAGAACTCAAGTCAGCTTTGTATCATTTATGATTTCAGTGAAAATGTTAATAACAAATACGGATATTTGAAATTGGTTTAGTAGATCTGTTCTTTATAAAAAATTACACAAGTTTATTCCTTAAACTATTCGTCTAGCTGTAATAGTTTCCAAGATATACAATAAAATATGTTTTTCATATAAGTTTTTTCAAACATTAATTTCGCCCCGATTTTCAACGTTCAGCAAGTTCAAGTTTTCATTGACAAACTTTTACTAAAAATTAACTGATTGGCTGATTTACAAAGATACAAACAAGTTATTGGTAATTTTGGGGTATTAAGACTCAAACATATATTATGAGATCCTATATTTATTATATTTTTAAGTGCTTTATAAATTTTCAAGATATTTCCACCGATTGTGAGGATGGGCCGTTCGAGAAGCGCTGATTAAATACCAGTTCTCTAGCTGCCGTTAAATCGAAGTTTGCCTAATCGGTAAACATTAACAGTTAAGATTGAACATTTTTCAGTGTGAGAGTCTTTATATGTGGTTATTATAGATCACATTGACACAGTTAGTTTTTGTAGATTTGAAAATGAATTTTGTCCAGATAATTATGCCGGTCGAACTACTGTGCGTCGTATGGTCGCGTACTATAGCAAATGGACCTCGAACTGAAGCACACAAGTGTCTATTAGAGCATTTTTATTTAGCGATTACTGCAACAACAGAGCCAGTTCTTCTTCTAACAACATCTACCATTTTCTAACAAAACTTAAGGAGAATTTATTTTAATACTTAATATATTCGCTACCACCATTTTTATCGTTGTCATATCTTCAGATTGAAGTAAAAAACAAATCGATTGAGATTTGTCTGTTTCCTTATTTTAGCATAGTCCATTTCGCGACATTAATCAATGAAGTCCCCATAACTTGACACAAAGTTAAACAAAAGTGCTAAAAGAAGCAAATGAAGACGACGAGTCACTGTGAATAATCTTTGCTTATTCTTTGACTTAAATTGATTATTTATCAACAAGAAGAACGATTTAAGTCTATTAGTAAGAGAATTTGCTATGGATGCTGAAAAGTGTTTGATCTCAATATTCTATTATTGAGTAAGATGATCGATAGTAATTTCTATTGACTCAATCTGAGAACATTGTTTGCTTCGGTCACAAAATGTCGATGGTACAGTATGTTAAAGAATTTCGGTAGGAGCAGACTGGGACAAACTGCATACTCCACACTTAGGCGACTCGATGTAAAACAACTTAAACGCGAGCAATCTCGCAAAACGCGTTCTAGAGTTAAGAGACAAATACTCTGGACACCATAGAACAACATAGTTTCAAAGAGCCAACAAAGTGGGCGAAAGCTTGAGAGCCTCAAATGGCTTCGACAATTCTAGGAGTCTCTGAAAGCTCGGTTGTTCCCAAGAGTTTCAGAGGACTCGGAGGTCTCGGGAGTTTCAGACCCTTTCGAAGTTCCGGAAGTTTTTGAAATTTCAGGAGTTTCTGTACACTCGATAGTTTTAGAAGCCTCCGAATATTCCAAGGTGAAAGCGTATGTAATGCGAATTCTCTGAGTACTTCGCTCAGGAAGACAAGTGTATCGGCAGCCTCGGAGGTTCGTAGTGATCCTGAGGATCAGCAGTATCTCTAGTATCTGAATCTTGAGGATCCAGAGCCCTATGCAGGCTCAGGATATTACAGTGCGCCGTGTTTCATAACTCGAGAAACATCAATCATCGATCCTCGTGACTCTGTAGGGATGTTAATTATCAAATGATACTGTACTAATTGACAAGTCGTAAATATTAAAACCTATTGGTTAGCATTGGAAAAGAAATTAAGAACTTTTTTATTTTCTTGTTCAACAATACTATACCGTTATTCAAATTTTAAGGTTTCTTATATTTACGACCTCATAAATTGTTGATGCATAAAGTTCACACTAGTTCAATTTTCGATGATGGCTATAAAGGGTTAGCACTCGACTCTCGCACAAGGACAACGTGTGGTTGTTAATTCAAATTGTTTTACGGCTGTCAGCAACTTTTTCTTAAGCTTAATTGTGAATTCTTAAGTACCCGAATTTGTAGTCAACGTTCAAAGCATAATAATTTCACTTGTGCATTAAAATTATTAGTTTAAATTTAAATTTTACATATAATACGTATATTTTAATTATTATTGATTTCAGTAATTTCGCGAAGTCGCCGAGATGTATGTATAGGGTGTCGAAAGACCTTCCGATATAATTTAATAAAACACACAAAACGCTTTAAATATTACAATTTTATTATTTTATTTTGAAGTACAAATGTTGCAGTTAATAATGAAAAACGATATCCGGCAAGTAACCCCCGCTGCTTCTTTGACATGATAACAATCCTTTTCCAAAATATTCTATTACATTTTCCCAGACATTTGGTCCATTTTCTTCAATTGCTCGAGTAATTTTACCTGCAAACGGTTCTCTTGTTTGAGGATTGTTAGCGTAAACCCTTGACTTCAATTGACTTCACAGGAAATACTCAAGGGTTGTGAGGTCGCACGATCTAGGCTGTTAATTAACATCAGCTTTTTGGGAAATTGTTTGATCGCGAAATTACATGTTCTGGACATCCATACCTACCAATTCATTTCATAAATAATCTGTGAGCATTGTCTTATATCGAACTCCATTCACAGTAACCGCATTACTAGTTTCATTCTGGAAGAAGGACTAATCACGCCTAGAGCCACAAAAAACCACGCAACACAGACACTTTTTCTGGATACAGTCGTTTCTCCAGTCGTTGCTAAACATTATTATTTTTTTTTAAATCGTCGAATCACCAGTCTCTCTCTACAAAGCCAAACGCAAAATTTTCACTTGACATCTGTTGATGTCGATTCGACATCGAGCTGTTGCCCCGGTAATCGCTCTATTGTATTCAAATGGCGAAAACCGTGCGCATCGAAACTCGCCTCCAAGAGTACCTGCGCTCATAGCTCCGACCGGGAATACCCGCTTGTAGCAGTTCCTCCGTCTAGATCAGGCCTGGGCGCGGTTGGCTCGCGGAACACATGTTGCTGCTTCTCCGCTTCGCCTGGTCGGCAAGCCAGTCCCCACCACGGCCACCCCGACTCTTCCCTTAGCCTAAGGCCTTAGGCCCTAAGGCTTAGGCTAAGGCTAACGCTAAGGGAAGAGTCGGAGTGGCCGTGGTGGGGACTAACTTGCCGACCAGGCGAAGCGGAGAAGCAGCAACATGTGTTCCGCGAGCCAACCGCGCCCAGGCCTGGTCTAGATAAACTATAGGCCAAACGAACGATTATCATTGGCCAAGACTGGACCACGAAATTAGTATATAAGACCAAGAAAATGTACCCACCAGCAAAGACCGTATCAACTATTCAACCAAGTACGTCACGCTGACTCTCATTAAAGTATCAGAATATCAACTGGACTATTAATTATTTAAACTCGCTTCCAGACATTAATTTGTACTGGAAGAAAGTGCAGCCTTACAAACTTCACTTCAGAGCAATTGACCGTCGACGTCTCAACAACATCTGTCACTATAGGAAAACTGGCAATGAAGATAATATAAATGTCGGTCGATTTAAATCGGAAAGTCATTTAAGGAAAGTCATATCGGAAGTCAATTTAAATCACTTTACAGATTCTTTTCGTTTGAATTCAGTCGACCGCTTTCGATTACGAAGAGGCATCGAGTTAATTAGAAAATTCGTATTTTCGTGGAACTAGTAGTATGATATTGTGTAACCACATAACCAAAGACCGCCAGCTTTCTTTTTGGCAAGCCCGTACGCTTTCACCTGCCTGAAAAATATTTATTCGTAGCAAGTAGCGGCGTCTTCCAGCTTTAACTTACAACAGTCTTCGCTATTGTGAATAGCTGGCGTGATGGCTCTTTTGAGGAACTACTTTCCATCATCCCTTATCACCCGGTGCATCTGTGGCCTCATTTGCAACTATGTATGCACCGTCCACTTCTTTCTTTTCTACGTTCGCCTTATTCGTTTCTTCGGCTTCCTCGACTTCTGGCTCTTTTAATCTCACCGGCTTTTCATACGATGGAAACCGTTTCTTCTCCGACGTTTCGCTTCTCCTGTGAATCCTCCTTTTGATGAGACGTTACGTACCCGTTTTACCCAACCCATTAGCGTAAACTCCTTCTAATACTAATGCAGCAAACTGCAGCGAGAGATCTAGCGTGTCCGTGTGAATGCGCCATCAGTGGTAATGGTCCTTCCGTTCTGAATATATCTTGCGTATCTCATCTCGTTTTCCTGATTTAAAAATTGATTACTAGACTGCAGATTTTTATGCAAAATTAAAATTTTCACGAAAGCCATTTAACAAATTCTTTCTTTCTTTAATCATTTTAGAAGGTTGTTTAGTCGTGCACTTCCTCAATTGAACTGAGCCGTGCAGCGTGTGCAAGCGATACTCTTGTGCGTATCTACTTGTACTTTCGGTACTGACGTTATCAGCACCGAAGGATGTACATATAAAATAATACTTGTATTTGTGAAAAACTGAACTGTTAACGGTTCGTCACTCGGAGGTTGACTCTTTGACTTGTTTAAAATGTTGTGTACAGAATGGTGAACTTGAGCAGAATGACTTTCGTCGCTTGTCTCTTCGCAGCTAGCCTCGCTGTGGGTGGGATGGAAGAATCTCTGTCTTATATTTTATCTTTCATTGGTTATTAGAATAATTTGCAACGCCCACCTTTGCAAAAGAGAGGGTAACCTTGTGCGAGCCTCCCCGAGCAGTCTCACCCCCTTGGGTATAGGGGAGAGTCCGAGATGGACGCATGGTACCCTCACTCTATAGGGGCGGTAAGGTGTTGTAAACCTTGGCCTGAACCGCTACCTTAATTGATATTGAAATTGGAAAAGCGGCAGGCTAAGGGCACTGAAGTCTGCCATGCAGATGTTTGCTTGTAGCGAAACATCTGTTTCGTCTTAGGACGGAACAAAGGTTGAGAGTGATATATCAACAAACGTCAATTCTTGCAGTCTCTTCACTTTTCCTGACTATAGCTACTCATTTTTTTAATACATAAGTGCATAATCTAGTGTAATAACAAGTTTGTTATCCTTTTGTTCGGAATTTATTTTGTAATTCTTCTAATGTTCTTACAATTTCGTTCCAATCCACATGCTAGCTTGAGCCCCTAGCTCGCTGATTGGTGGACAGTTGGTCTACCGAAGTTGTATAAATAGAGGACCAGAAATCCTAACCGGAATTCATTCAATTCATTCATTCTAACTCACACTCAAAACACGTCACTCTGTAACTCTGCTCAGTATTTCTTACCTGTTGTTTGAGATTGGCGCGCAAGTGCATTATTCTGTCTCAACAGCGCCACACCGTCTGTGCCTGCGTGGTTGGCGATCGAGACACCAATCCGAATCAGTGATGCCAGAACTGTTGAATCGGGGGGAATAGAGTTTACCACCTCTCTGATGACCAGAGTAATATGTAACACGTTGCGCGGCACGTCACGTGACCAGTCTACGGTCTTAGTGGGGGACGTTGGAGTGTGCTTATGGTAGAGGAATGGGATAGTGGAAGGGGAAAAGAAGGAGAGGAAAATCAACACAGTTTTAGGTGGATCTGGCATCACTGATTCGAAGAAGTGTTGCCAGATCGGTTAAATCGAAGGGAATAGAGTTTACCACCTCTCTGATGACGAAAGTAATATGTAACACGTTGCGCGGCACGTCACGTGACCAGTCTACGGTCTTAATGGGGGACGTTGGAGTGTGCTCATGGTAGTGGAATGGAATAGTAGAAGGGTAAAAGAAGGAGAGGAAAAAACAACCAGTTTTGGTTGTTTCTGGCATCACTAATCCGAAGCCGAAATTTGGGCGGTTCGGCAAATAAGGCGCGATATAGGCCGATGCGCTTCTCGATTCTACTAGAAGTGTTGCAAACGCTTTAACGGTAGAACGAGCGCGTCGTACCTTCGAGAAGAAGCGAGTAAATATAAGATGGACGCAACACGCGGTCGCTCTTTTTCTCTTACAATTAGAAATCGTGACAGCTAGACGTAACGACTATTTTCAAAGCCTCATTGCGTGATTTTTCAACTTCATTTATTCAGTGTACTCGTAACTTTGTGAAAATACATTTAATTTATTTTGTAAATCCACTTTCAATTCATACAATTTTCCTCATACCACTTCTCCAATTTTCATTTCAGATTCCATTTACTCAGTACTTCAAATTCCGTTTTCCACTTACAATTTCGCTCACATATGTACACTCAAAAGCAGTAATTAGCAAAATTACTGTTTACATATTACTTTAATAACTATTCGCTTGTTGTTAATTCAACTGGAGAAGGCGAGCATATCTTGCTTCATCGCAACGATCTTGCTCAGTTTGAAACAGGCCAGAAAGAATAAAATGCCTACTACTTTATTCAAAGTTTTCATTACTTTCTTCCGATGTCCTGACAGTTTCATTTCTCGCTCGTTCGTCTTTGCGACGAACGCATAAAGTCTTCAATCTATTTGCGACAAAGGCTCCTTCGAACATCACGACGACGTTCGAGCGCGTTTCTGTCCGAAGCTCGGACTTTTCCGTTTGTCGTCGCGTTAAAAGGAATCGGCGTTTCGCGACTTCCTCGGGAGCAGTGTCCGCGGCGCGGTGGCGTTGCAGAAAAAAAGATCGCGCGATCTACATGCTCAATTTTCCGAGGCAGAGCACGGGACGCACGTGCGCGGCGTTACGACGCTCGGTGGCACCGCCGCCACGACGCGACGCGGCGTTACGCGTTCAGAAAGTGGTTCGTAATTCCAACGTAATCGGCCCCCGCCATTTCGCCTCGGCGAGGTGCAATTGCCGTCTAGCTTTTCCACGCTTTCGCGAGCATCGCGAGGAGATATAAAGCGCGCTCATTACCATTATTACGGAACGATAACGCTGCATTAATTCCCACGAAATGATAGGCAATATCGGAGGACGACGGGACAAGGTAGGGTTGGAAGGGCCGGGGGGGGGAGAGGGATCCCGCTAATTTCGGAACGGTGGAACGCGCGACCTCTCGCTGTAATGGATTCCAATGGGACAGTGCCAGCGAGGATGCACAGGGGGAAGAAGTCGGGGATCGCCCAACCTGGAAGTGACATCGAGAACACTCGAATTATCGAGCCGGAATCACGACAAGCTGAAACCCCGGGAACGTCGTCTCATGTTAGGTAATTGTAATCACGAACATGTGCGTTCCTTCCTGTCCCATTAATTAAACTACACAGATCGCGAGACCGCGACCGCCAGGAAGAAATCGCGGATGCTGGGAGCTTGAAGTAACGGAACGATTTCTGTTCGAAAACCTGCGATTTTCACCACTTTCAACCGCTTGTAGCTCGTATGTACGTTAGTCGATTTCGATGAAATCTTCAGCATGTACATAACTAACATACGTCTACAAGACCTATATTCTAAATTTTCAATATAGACTGAAATAGAAATGTTTTAAAAAGTGCCTTTGGTGGAATTTTAAACAAATTATGCTGGTTTAAAGGGTGTTCGAATACTTTCGTGAGCCACTGTATTATGTAGCTCGAGGCCTGGCCATCAGGGTTGCTATCTGCGCGTCTTGCCAGGCCCCTTACCCTTCCACCCCTCGCCAACCTGCGCTGCTAAGCTGGTCATCGCTCCCCCACTCTTCTGCCTGTGGGACCGGGTAGGGAAAATAACAGGTGCTCTTTTGTTTCTTTCTCACTACGCGACGCCACGGACGGCTTGGTTTAGGTAAAGTTGGGACACCCGTTAGCGTGCTCCACGCGGTACGGATGCGCGTTCGTGGAAAGAGTGGAGGAATCGAAGGCCGGCTTAGCAGCGCAGGTAGGCGAGGAGCGGAAGGGTAAGAAGCCCGCACATGGCAACCCTGCTGGGCATCTGATTGTTCAGTAGGTGGCGACGCTCGAGCTGTTACCCCCACTATCGCGCTCGTGCGAGCCGGAGCAAGTCCGGACTTGCCCAGGCCTGACGTAGCGTGCGACGTCAAAGCCTACACATTGGGGCTACGGGAGCGACAACGGTGGGGATGGACGGAGCGAGTGAGAGTTCCTTAGGCCGTCTCGCGAGACTTCTTGCGAGTCATGGACAGTACATTCCTCCAGATTATCTTCATACTGTTGGAAATTAATAAATCCACGACAGTGTTTCCACGTATTCTTATTTACTGTTTAATTTATAATATGTTAATAATGCAAATATAGTTTGACCGTATAACTATATGTGAGAAAACTACTTTGTACGATGCGCTCAGGCTAGCTGCTATTACGGGACTGCCGACGGTCCTAACTTTACGCCCTCGCCCGGGCCCTTTTGTCCGTGGGAAAAGCCTCCCCTTAAGCCTATGCACTTATACTAAGACACATGGTATCGTTGCATTCCAACACATACAATTTTTGCTGTAATCTCTAATGAATTTCGCAACATTTACATTACATGTTCTTTATTGGCTGAAATAAAATGTTTTGAAAAGTGTATTTTTTATTTTTTCACAGGCCTTCTGCCAGCATGTAAACGCACGGTGGATGTAAGAATTGGGAAACTGCATCTGAAGAAGTAGTCATTAGCGCGCTCACACGTTCGCAAGTGCCTACGCAAAGTGCCTACTCTCTGCGCAAAGTGTAACCAAGACTACATTTCGCAAATGGAATATTTGGGCATTGTACTGCGAGAACACAAAATTATAGAACAGACATTCTAATTAATTATCTCTTGTTCGGCAACCGGCTAAGTTCGTTTGCTCGATACGCTCGTAGCAATATAAACACACTTTTAATTTGAAAAGCATAGATCAATTTACTATTTGTCTAATTAATTGAGTCATTGACTGAGAACTAAATATACTCTAACGATTAACATTAATTGTATCAAGCACTAAAAACAAATGGCACATATTTTCTTTTAAAAGTTGCAAGATTTTATAAAGATTTTGCACCATTGTTGTTAGAATATATGCTTGGACATTTGACCGGCAGTCGCACGTTTTGTTTTAAAGGAATGTCGTATACCAACAGACTTTATTCGGTAAGCGACTATATTTGCATTTTATGAATTTTCGAGGCCCCGTGCTAAATCCTCGGAGCGCAACCGCCCCAGAATTTCCAACTTTCCGATGTCAGCAGTCGAGCGTTAACTTTCTCGGCGTCCCAAATGTTTGCGAAATCGACGATGAATACACACGAAATTCGGCGTCGCGTTATCGAACAGTAAACGAACTGTTCCAGCTGCTCCGAACCCGTGAATATTAACACAACGTGTTTTCTCGGACTTCGAGAACACGTCTCGCCCTCCCTCCTCCATCACTATGCACCGTGTCCTCGAAGAAGCAAACCAGAATAGGGGCGTATCAGTATCACCGACGCGTCGCTATAACTATTACGCACCCTTCTTTATAGTTGCATACGTCCATCGGCAGGAATGCTTTTACATATATCACATGCTGGAAATTCGATAGGGACTTCGAGATCTTCTGGGAGAAAAACAGTCCCGGACCACTTCGAACTTGTTCGTTCCGCTTCCTATCCTTCGATTAAGATGGGCGACTCGTACAACGTACAGACAACAAGACGATTTTTAGAAATTTTCTTCAAAAATACTGTATGACTCATTTTTCAGAATTCCTAGGGTATGTCAGTTAATTTTAATTAATAAATTCATTCGCGTTTGAGTCATATGTGCGATTCTGTCGGAAATATAAAAGGCGACCTGATACCAACATTGATTGATACCAAAATTTTACCAAAAACAATGATTTTGTACAATTTCGGTTAGGGGACTATTAGATATTACCCTTACTTTTGTAAAGGGTCCAAAAATGACTTATTTTCATAATAAATATTAAATTCAATGAAATTTGTTTCCTTTTACTTCCGCCTGTTACCACATGTAACTTTATTAATTTACTTACATTTTAAGCAATAATTCAAATGCATTTAAGTTATGAATCAGATTTTAGGAATAAATATAAAGCTGGAGGGGGCGGGCACGTTTCCACCTCTTCCTCTATTGCTTCTGTAGACCCTGAAGAACCTGTACGGACTCCGGTCAATACCTGACAAATGCTTTTCAGATCGTTTTCGAATTCGATATGTGTCCGAGTGCTTAGAAACCAGAGTATAATGGCAGCTGGACCGTAGTGGCTATAGCTTAAAAGGGGGTGTGAAGGGGGTGGTACGGGAGCTGCAAACTCTGTCGTCCGACGAACATGAAAATTGTACAGAGCCATAGCACGACCGCCTTCTTCCAACGCCTTCTCGACCCGCGCCATCCAGCTCACGTGCAGACCACGACGTCCTCCGGTCTTTGCAGGGCACAGACCAGGGTGGAACCGAGGTTTCCTTTAAATATTCATTCCGTGTAGCGGCCCTGCCCAGCCCACTTTAATGTTCTCCCGTTATCCCAGACACTGTTCTGCTTTTTGCATATGAGCCGCGCTGCCCGTTTCTCTCTCTCTCTCTCTCTCTCTCTCTCTCTCTTGCCCTTGCAACTTGCTCTCTTGCTCTCTTTCACCCTGTTCCCCAACGGCGCCGGAAAGAACAGCAAGAAGAACTGTCAGGTTCGGGGACCGACCGACATGAATACCCCCGAGGTAAAGATTTAATATTTATTCCTGCGAGAAAACGCGGCCGCTGAACACGCCGCGGAAACTTCTGTTCGCCATTATACGCCACGCGACGATTCTCGACTTTGCACGCGTCTCTGTTCGCCAATATGGTGCACAGTGTACCAGAATCATAAAATAGGCGGGTAAAAGCCCCAAAATTTCATGTCGTGAAATAACTTAAAGTTAGGTTTATTAAGTAGTTTATACTCGTTTGAAACGTGATGACGTGGACACGCACATTGATCGCTGCATGTTTCAGAACTAGAGCTATGACTCATGAGATACCCGACTAAACGGGTTAGCCATGAGATACTCGGGTAAACGAAAATTACCCGAGTTACATAACAGTTATGAAGAACCGAATCGCGGCTCGGGTGGGTTAGTAATAATTCTAGTAGAGCCAGTTCTGAGATCTCATGAGATACTTGGGTACCCGGGTATCCGGGTACTCCGCTGTCTCATGTGATACTGGTTACCCGGGCACTCGGTTGTCTCATGAGATAACCGGGTATTTTTGCTCTACCCGGGTGTCTCATGGGTACCCGGGTTTCTCATATACTCGGGTGACGATGCTAGCTCTATTCAGAACAGACAATAAATGAAGACTTGAGTGTCTACGCTCGCCTGAAGAGTTGTATCAGTCGATCATAGTTTCGTTAGGAGTTCTAGTAGTAGGTTATTGTATGAATAAGCGACTTTTCAAATCCACGTTGAATTCTTATAATACAGGTATTTAACTATATTTTCATAATTTTTCAGATTTTTCACGTTCTATTAAAGACATAACTTTCTATTGCATTGTCGTAGGAAAATATTAGAAAAGTTTTTGCGTAGAATTGTGATATTGTAACGATTCGGCTTATCGCGGGGGCGATAGTTCGGTTTCGACGACATTCCTCCTCGTTGCCGAGTAGCTCGTCAAGCCAGGGTTCGCGGCGAGGAGAACTGTCGGCGTGGAGCGGAGAGGATAAGGTGCGGTAAATAATTACACGTGCTGGTTTAGTTAATAAACGACCTGCCGTTCGCGGTATCGGTGTTCGCGTCGCGGAGGATCGGTGCGGACCTAGTGGAAATCGCGGAGTCGCGGTGGTCGAAGAGCAGGGGACGCCTTGCTCGGAGACGGTCGGTGGGGGGGGGGGGGGGGGACAGGGTACTCCCTGTTCGGCGTCGCGGTAGTCGGAGAACGGGGGCGCCCCGCTCGGAGGGTCGGTGGGGGGGGGGGAGGGGAAGAACAGGGTAGTCCCTGTTACGGTAGTCGGGGTAGTGGGGGTCGCCCCGCTCGGAGGGGGTTTGGGAAGGAGTCGAGCCGGGAACTCCCTGATCGGTGCGGTGGGTGAGGGGGGGAACAGGGTACTCCCTGTTCGCGTTAGGACGGTGCGGTGAGGTGCGGAACAACTTACGGTTGTTTATTCCGGTCGGTGACGGTTTGCGTCGGTGATGGTAATCGTCGGTTGGCGGTGTGTGTATTTGCGAGATGTGATGGTATCAGAGGACAGGTAAGGTAATGTTTTCATCTTCGCGGGGGGTTTATATTCACGTTATGTCTAATTCCTAGCGGCGAGAAAACGTGCCGCGATAATCGGGGTCGCGGCCCTCTCGCGGCGGGGCGCGGGGATTCGGTTGCGGTTGAGGTACGAAAGGGCGCGTAACAGACAGGTCTGTTACAATATAAATATTATAACGGTTGTGGTATGAATACGTATATAAAAATGTTGGCATTAGTATGTTCAGTTAACACTAATGGTAAGAGTAAACCTAAATATTGCCGCTCCAACTTGCTCCTCTAACGGTAATACGTTTTTTTCTAGATAATCATTTTGTAATAAATAGGAAGAAGCTGTGTGACGAATTAAGGTATTATGCAGCCATGCTTTGATTTTATATTACTATGTTATCACTAGTTTCATCTTTCAATAATCTTAACAAGTGGAAAATAATGTAACAACATTCTTACATTCATCTAATGTATTTACAATTTCGTGTTTCACACATTCATTTTGGCTATGAATGAATAAAATCCGCAGTCCAGTTATTATTTTATAAATATTTAAGTATAAGCATGTTGTCATTATATAAGTATATATAAATATTTGATTGGTATATATTGTTTATTAAATTTATTTTTTCTTGAGATTATATTCCCTTTAATATTACATTAATTTAATTACATATTACAAATTTATATCCCCTTAAAGGTAACTTTATAAGGGTAGTTTTTTATTTTAGTAAAACGAAAAGTAATATCAGAATTAGATTCTACGATTTGATGAACTCCTGAAACTGTCTTTGTAATAAGTTCTGTATAATCGAGCGATACGAATTTTGTCCACCTATTTTATGATTCTGGCACACTACTTGATCCAACATCGCCAAAAAGTGGAAAAAAGTCTAATGTATAACTTCGTTTAAAATCAATGATAATTAAGGTATACAATTCTAAAACTAGAAACCCATTTTAGAATAAAGAACTTGTGAGTTTCTCTTGATAGTATTGTAGGATCTCAGGAAAAAGGAAGGCACCGCGCCGGGAATCGAACCCGGGCCCTCGTGTTGGTAGCCGATCGACTAACGCGCTCACCCACGGAACCCTCCCCCGAACCCTCCCCTCCATCCGTATCAATGCCTCCGATCGGAAACATTATGCCACGGGTTGTACATGATTTAGCATTTTTTCTTGTTTATGACTTGGCCATAGCGTTCCCATAGCTATGAAACCTTTTCTTTCGTAATGGATAATGTAGAAATGACAATGCTGTGAACGTTCTCCAGTTATTGACGATTTTGAAACACCGTGCGACGCGCGGCGTCGCTCTTACCGGTTCCTCTTTTTTACCCTTTGAGGCACTCAATCGCCGATGCAAAGCCGGAGACGATAATTTACATGAAAAAGAGGTCGAGGATGTGGAACACCTTTGTATAATATGTCGGCCTCCGTCTCCAATAAAGTCGACTTTTGCCATCCACTTTTAGACATCCTCAGCATCGCTGCGAACCCGTAAAGTTCTTCTTGCAGGCGAACGTATTTTTCGAAGAGGAGGATGTGGAACAATTTATTCACAATAATGGGAACACGAATATGCTGCTTCGAATTAATGTGAACGCAGATTATTTTATTGAAAATGTAATTACTTAACTGCGGAATTTATGTGTTTCTGACAACGGGTTAATGAAAACAGTGAAAAGATTCGAAGAATTTAGAACTTTGTTAAAGAAAGAAATATCCATATAGTACGTGGCGTTGCTCGCAATTGAGGCATTCAATTTTATTTTGCATAAAAGCCCGCGATAATTATTAATCGTGGAATCAGTTTTACATGGATTCTTTATTCAATTATGGTACATCCCATTCTGACTACTTTGGCCACGCAGACAGCCCGTTAATTTTCAACCAAGTTAAAAACTGGTGAATTAGCGGGCTAATCTAACGAATTTAGTTTCTCTTCCCTGAATTGATGTGGATAGTTAGAGTCAAGTGCTCGGTAATAATATTTAATTTACTAAACATTTGTATTCATATTTTTGATACGAACAATAAGAATGCACTGAACAGCACCAGAACCTCTTTATTAACATATAGGTAATATTCTGGACTCAAATACTTCTATGTTCAAATTAACTTGAACTGTACTGCAATAAATTCGAATTTATATATTAAGTCTACCTACAGGATGTCCCAAAAATGTTGTACTTCGTTGGAAGTTTCCTGAGATCATTTGAAGTAACTTTTGCCTGTACGGAAATGTTCTCCGCGGCTTCGTTATGGAGTTTTTAACGCGAAACACGGACCAATCAGAGCGCCGCAACTGCGAACTGATTCCTGTCGGCCAAGGCCAACGTAAAGCTCAGTCGTGTTCTGATTGGTCCGTGTCTTTTGTCAATAACTCCTTAACGAATCTCAGAGAACATTTCCTCAAAGGTAAGAGTTACTTCAAATCATCTCAGGATTATTCCTTTCAAGGAAGTACAACATTTTTGGGACACCCTGTATAGTCTTTCCTCTTCGACGTTTGAGTTGCGTTGTTTGATCATCATCCGGTGAATATCTACTCCTGTTGACCGGAAACCGCAATATCGATTCGGAAATTGAGTTTGTTCGATCGTAGGAGTAGATTCAATTTAAATATTTGCGGTATATTCAGAATACTGTAGGGAGAAGCAACTGCAACTGTAGCAATTTCGTAGTGTCGTAACAATATTTAGCTTAACACTTAAATCTTCTGCAGGAAACGAAATCACAATTGTTCTAATGAAAACTTAATAAGGTTATGCCTGTTGCGTTGTCTCAAAATGACAGACAAGATTAATGGAGAAAAGTGAAAGAACTTTTGCTTTTGCAATGCGTCTAAATATTCGGAAAACAATATTTTGAAGAAGCAGATCTTTACTAGCCAATAGTGTGCATAAAATAAATGCATGATTGATTATCACATTCTAAGAACCGTTGGCGGCAGTTGTCGGAGTATGAAAAGATGGAAGAAGGAGATGGAAGCGTTTCGTCCTAGGCCCGCTGGAGGACTCGTAAGGCTATCTAGCGGACCCGTGCCTTAGACGCATTTTTTTTATTCATTGTTTATTTAGAGAGCTTCAATACTATTAACGTTTCTTACAATAACTAAAAAAATAAACAAAATGTTTTGTTTAACAACGGTACTAATTTCTAAAGGTAGTAATGTATATAGATACATTACAGTCATACGATTACGGTTTTTTGGCCAGAGAGGTGTCGTGGGCCTCCCCCTCGTAATTTTCGATTGTATTGCACTGAATATATTTTTGCAGTTCGCAGCCGCAAATATTTGGTGGTTGATTCTTGTTCCCGAAAACGCTCTTAACAAAACAGAAACTCACGTTGTTATTTTTATCCTTAATTCTAAGTCCTACGTGCTAAGTTCGCAATTTTTACATATATACGTATGGGCGAAGAGGGGAGAATATCCCTCCTCCGTATCTTAGACGCGGGATGTCGTAAGGACAGTTTAGGACGGTATATATACGAACAGAGGAAGATGCAGGTAGTAGCGGGAAAGGTGTTGTCGTACTGTCCCTCTGTTGACGAGCATAGGAAGTAGTCGCCACAAACTGTGTAGAATTGTACGAATATTTATGATATTCTAAGACTACGTGCTGATTGAATAAGAAAGAGTAAAATCTTTTACCTTTGCAGTGCATCTAAATATTCAGGAAACAATATCTTTAAGGAGCGGATGATGAATGCAGATTGTAATATTAAGAGGAAAGTGATTTGACTCACTTATTTTAATCAAATCTTCTGCAATGGAAAAACATTAATAAATATCCTCATCGCAGTGTTTCGGGGAAGCTGTGATTATTATGTTGTCTCAAAACAATATCTTGAATTAAAAGAACGGGAACACTCATAATCGATAACAAGTTAAAAAATCATTCCAATTTCATCAGTCTGTTATTGGGATTCGGTGGTCCACAGAGGTGAATAATAATTCATGTATCGTACACCGTAATTGCTCTTCTACTACGTCGTGGTAGACTGACAGTGATGAATAGTGGTTCAAATGTCCGAAGTTTGTAGAATCTCCTCCGAGTTGATCACGGCTGACCTATACAGCCGACATATTTCAAAACTAATTAGCAGAATTACCGGATTAATAAGTAACCTAGCCGTTGATGAACGTAAATTAAACTGGACAGGGTAACTCGACCTGTAACACGAAACTTAAAAATTACGAAAAGGAATGCCATAAATAAAATCAAATAGAAATATAGAAGTAGATCTTCGAATTGCTCGCACTTCGAAATAAGTTCTTCTATTTGAAAGAATGTCATATCATAATATCATTTAGTTATATGTACAGGTGCGCTTTCGAAGAACCGTCGAATTGACGAACATTATTTTATTTTTCATTCTTCTCAATTCGACGTAACGTGTGTACGGAAGGAGCATGCATGTTGAGACGTGCTTATTGTATGGCCGCGTAGCGTAGGCCCACTCATAGCTCAAGGGGCCTGCGCCCCTAAGCCTGATCTATTGCTTTCAAAAAAAATACAAGGAACCGAATGTAACCTCCCAAAAATTGTATCATTGGCTAATGCCCCACTATTTTGTACTTTGTGGAGGGAATTTTCAACCCGACGACCTTTGTTCCGTTGAAGTCGGAACAAGTCGAATTTTATATATACAGTGTGGTCCGTTTAAATAAGAACTCCTATATATCTCTTCAGGTTATTGTGATGAAAAAAATATTTGTTACGTAATGTGCATGGCGTCAATGGACCAAATATCTGGCACGAATATTTTTTTTCGAGGGTCATTTTTTTCGGAGTTGTCAAGGTCATCGATGGCTTTGGTACATAATTACATTCTTTTTTATTGCATCGTGTAACTGATGGAAAAATACATTCAGATATGTATAATAACATGACCTTGAAATGACCTTGATCCTCGAAAATTAAAGTTTTACCTAGAATTGATATCTATTGAGATCGTAGGTTTTGACCAAGACTCTACATCAAGAGCGTGAATGTAAATAAACATGTTTACCGTCGCAATACTGATGATACCTAACGATTTGAAATTCCGATCAGTTTCAATTTATCTCTCCGTGCATCGACGTGCTGTTTGAAATTAATTACTTAATGCAAGAGAAAGTTGATATGGTATTCATTTACGGTAAAGCTGATCATTGTTTAAGGCCAGCAGTTCGAATGTATAAAGATAAATTTCCAGACCGTAATTGTCCATTCATTTTCAATTGTCCAGATTTTGTAAATCGTATGAATTTTTCTCGGTGAGGTTTGCAGCAATACGAAGATGACGAATCATTTTTTAAAAGAGTACTATTTACTGATGAAGCGTCTTTCACCAACCATGGACAGCTAAATCTAAGAAACATGCATTATTGGTCAACTGACAATCCACACTGGCTAAGATTAGTGGATAAACAAAGACCGTGGAGTGTAAATATCTGGTGTGGCATATTAAATAATCAAATAATTGGACCTTATTTCATAAACGGTACTTTAAATGGAGAAAAGTATGCAACAATATTACAAAATGAGCTACAAATGCTTGTTCATGATGTACCACTAGATATCCGTTTAAGAATGTGGTATCAGCATGACGGTTGTTCGGCTCATTCTACACGCCTTGTCAAATAAATTTTGGATTTAAAATTTCCAAATCGATGCATTGGTCGTACCGGAGTTGTAGGATGGCCACCACGTTCACCAGACCTCACACCAATGGACTTTTTTCTGTGGGGAAAATTGAAACAAACAGTTTATGATGAACGACCAACTACCCCAGAGGAGTTATTTTAACAGTTAACACATACACACATCTGATATTCTTAGTGTGATAAAAAATGTTTTCTTCGCATTCATAGATTCAGGAGTCGTGGCCGAAGATATTCGACATCAGTTCTAGGTAAAACTTTAATTTTCGAGGATCAAGGTCATTTCAAGGTCATGCTATTATACATATCTGAATGTATTTTTCCATCAGTTACACGATGCAATAAAAAAGAATGTACTTATGTACCAAAGCCATAGATGACCTTGACAGCTCCGAAAAAAATGACCCTCGGAAAAAAATATTCGTGCCAGATATTTGGTCCATTGACACCATGCACATTACGTAACAAATATTTTTTTCATCATAATAACCTGAAGAGATATTTAGGTGTTCTTATTTAAACGGACCACCCTGTATAGTCAACCTCTACTTTATATTCTGTTTTATTCCGTTCTACACAACCATTTAATTAAAGTTATACAATTATCCCGAAGTCCGATTATTCTCTTCGATTTATTTATTACCTCTCTTTGAGGTGTGTATCTCAGCGGCTCAGTAATTGCAGTTTGAGCACTGACGCGACATAACAATGCATGTCCACTGATGCTGTCAAGCATATAGATACGGCGTGGTTACGTCTATGCTCCTTAGTAGCTTCAGGGTGCATCGTGACCGACCCATTGACACGTAGACGTCGTTAAAGGGTAAAGGCAATCGTGTTCCAAAGGAGCCATTATTTCGGCGTCGCGGCACGCCGCGCGAACTAACACCGGACGTAACGTTGCTCCGCTTCGTTCCTCTCCGCTCCAGGCCGCTCCGGTTTCATAGCTTCTACCAAACCGACGTGGCGACGACGCGACGTGGAGCTCGTTTAAACAACCTACCTCTATTGCCGCAATCAACCGTACGTTGACCGTACGCCGGCAAAGGTAACTACATCGTTGTTGTAAAGCGTACCGATTACTCGCCGTTGCCACCAACCCCCCACGGCCGCCTTCGTTGCTGTTTTAAAAGGAGAACCGCCCCAAGCTGCGGTAAATCCTCGGCCGCGATCACGTATCCGCAAACGATCACGATAAAAGCTGGATTAAAGGTCCTTAGCGGTCGTCGGACGCTTTAGCTTGGCCTCGAACAAAAAGACCAAGTGATCCGTGATCAGATGAATCGCCAGAAACACCTGGCAATTTCATCTACGCCGTCGTCGAACAAAATTATTAATTACGCGGCCGTACCGTACGCCTGATGCCTGGCGGAAATGTATGAGGATGATCCTACGTCAGCCGACCCGGTGAGATTTGCGAAACGCTATTTGAAGTTTCAGTCGGCGGTGGACTGAATTGAAAAAACATTTTTTCAACGTGCATTTAAATGTACGATACTGAAACATGATGCTTGCGTTATTCACGAACAATCTTTCACGTTAGCTTCTCTTAAGAAGTTTCATAATGTTCGATACGTGAGTCAGATGTAACTTTTAGAATCGGAATATATTATTGTTTTATTGGTCGCGTACGGATGTATAGATGCATACAGAGACACCGGTGCGATGCTCTCGAGAGACCGAAGACCCTTATCTGCACTGCAGGTAGTGTACTGAACTGCAATCCTGCCGATTCACTGTGCTTCTCTCTCTCTCTCTCTCTCTCTCTCTCCCTCTCTCCTCCTGTTTTCATCCCATCGACTTCTCTTTTCCGCTTCTATTTGAATTTCCACGGACATTTCCACGGACCTGTTAATTGATTACAGCAAACTAGCTGGTACTTGAGAGTATAGTGGTATTATTTCGATTGATGTGTCTACCGCTTCCTACCCTACACGTTGTTCACAAATTCTAATGGAAAGTACATGTCCCAGTAATTTTGCAAACATACTGCAGATATCGTGTACTGTTTTATTTTGCTACACATCCCTTCTATATTAACACTTTCTAGAAATAAAGAAGGAAAGAGATATTTCGTATTGCAACATCTATTCTTCGATACAATTCTTCTTAAAATGAAGAAAGAAATACAGATTTTATGTTCGATATAATTCCTAGTGAAATAAAGGAAGAAAAGGATTCTCTCAAATCAGAATAACTTTCCTATAGATAGACTAAATGACTTCAGTTTATCTGTAAAGCAAGCATAATTAGTAACTAGATCAAGTGTAACGAAAGTATTGAAAACATAGACATGACTTCACTCGAAAATGGTACAAATTCAAAGGTCTGTGAAAATGTTAAAAATTTTTTTTTGCAATCAGCGTAGTTCGTTTAGAAAATAGTGAAGAGGATCGGATTAAATGTTCCATATGCCAAAAATGGGCCCTCTGAAGGTTTTAAAAGTCCAACAGTATCCACTGTCAACTCACTGTGCGACACAGCGTTTCCGTTTTTGCTATAGGTCCCTTGAGACTTGTGACGATATCTCAGAATGTTTTGACCATTATACAGGTTGCGGCCGAACATCATGTACAAGCGGCCAGGGGGTGATTCTACATGTGAAAATAAATCAAAAGAAGGTATAACATATTTTTGTTGATACCTCCTTTTCGAGAAAACCGTGTTCCAATATACAGGAAGTAGAATTGGTTGGTTATGGTCGGACGCGTCAGACGGTTCCTATCTAATAGCACGCGTATTCGCTGGATTTCCAAACTCGATTTTCTCAGAAGCAAAGCTTCAAATGAAAACATTGTATTCTATTGTATAATCTTTTCTTATTTATTCGCAAGAAATCGCCTCGTGCCCGCTGGTACATGTGTTTGGCAGCACCCTGTACATGTGATACCACGTATCCGGTACTGCGGGACACTTTATGATTTCTTGAAATCGTCTGGCCAAAGTAAAATGTTAAATTAAGTTAATTATTAAGGAAATGTTGACTATTCTTCACTTTAATTTGGTTTCTAATATTATTAATTTATGAATAACACAGAAAAATATTAATTAGTGTATTTTTTCATTTATTTAAGGGATTCTCTAGGCAAACTGTACATAAATAATTTTTGGACCCTACTGTAGGTTGTCCACCGAAAAGGTGCTCGTAATTGCAGCGTCTCGCGTCGATCGAGACATCTCTTCGGAGGCTTGCGGATTAATTGGCCGAGCCGATGAACATCGATCCGATTCTTTCGCACCCTCGGGTTTTCTGATAATCGCGGGTTATCGCGCCTCCCTCCATCGGCGTTTCGCACCCCCGCAAGTTCGGGTATCGCGAGGCGTGTAATCTTTCACCGTATTTCTCCTGTGGTGTTGCACGAGGGGTGGTTCTTTTCGTCCGTACTCGTCCGGGTTTGTCCATGGCACGTTTTAATTCGATTACAGTCGGGCTCGTATACGTACACGGGTAAGCTGAACCGTTCGAGATTACTTAATCTGTGCAGTCCGATCGCTACGCGATACGCGAGCCGCTTACGTGGCCATTGCGCGTCCGCTTTTTCCAAGTTACAATTCCGCGTGTCCTGTGCCGGCGTGCTTTCGATTTTATACTTCGATGCATCCCGCCGTATCGCCGGTAATAACGCGTACGTGCACGGAATCTCCTTTCGTTGGTACGGAACAGTCAACGCGACTCACAGTGCGTTGAAAAGCCCGAATTCTGAAGAAATTTCGATTACTCGATAATTATAGGTGATACGAAAAAATGTTTCGGACGAAAGTTGTAGGATATAGAAAATTGTACATGATGATTGTGTTTTTTGACATTGCAATAGCATTGAAAAGCTCTGTACGAATTACAGTTGTAGAAATCTATATTTTTAATTACGTATGGCGAAGTTGTTCAATTTGACTTTGCACATCATTACTCTCCTCTATGCCTTGTAATTTTCTACTGTAAACAGTTAGCGAAACTACAAGATTTAAAAGACATTTCGATTTTATCTTTTTTGGATTCTTTGAAAACCATATATTTGAGATAGATCTATTCGTAAGAGGTCATTGTTGACCAAGAAAGTGGTTAAAAATTAACGAGCAGATAGGGGCAACTAAATCTTGCATAATTATTTGCAGCATATGTACATCCACTCATATTTCCTCCAAAAATCTGGAAGGAGTTACGAAGAGTATTTTTTAAAACCTTAATAAAAATCACCAGCAGCGCCTATAATTTACATTATTAATTTAATCCCAAGAAAGTGGAAGAAACAAACAAACTAATATCAAAATAACAATTACAGGATTTTACAATTTGATATGTCAAATATCAATGTCATAACCGATATCAATTTGGTGGAAATTGATGTAAGAAAGGTGCCGCAAAATTAACCTTGAGCTTGAATTTCAGGGTCACAATGTCATCAATATTATTTATATTATATCTTCGATATATTACACGTGCCACGTAGTCATTTTCAACGGATTCACCAATAGCACGCTGTATAAACTTCATCTGACTGAGGAATGAAAATATAATACAAATAAAATCAGTTTTGTTCTAACCTATAGCGATGAAAGTGGAAAATGGATGAAGGTGAAGGTGTGTTGAGATGTGGAGTAGTAAACGTGAGAAAAGTGTAACTGGTAAAAGGTTGATGTATTTAAAAGCAGATATGTACAAAGCAAAGATGTGTGTGATACAAAGAAAATAGGTGAAAGATGATGCCGAGTGAGATGCGGGTGATGATATGAGGTGAGGCACACAACGTGAAGCGTACGATGTGTGTGATATCATGAATTCTCGCGAAGCGAACGAGAATTATCGGTACGTGAATTACGATTGCGAAGCGCAAAAACGTAACTATAAAAAAGCGTGTGTCACGAGTAATATAGTCGAAGAGCGACGAGAGCGAGCGCGGTTTCGGCGCGCCTATTTATACTTGCCTGGGGCCATCGGTTAGGAAAAATTGAGAAGTGGGATTTTCGAAATTGCAAGGATCCGCCAGCACCTAACGTTCGTTGGCAATCGGGGCATTGCCCTAACGACCGGTGCGGCGAGGGAGACAATGGAAAAAGGCGTTGGATTCGTAATATGGAATTTCAGAAGGATGGCCCGCGAGACAAGTACAGCGTGAAATATAAACAGACGGCGCCGAAGAGGTTTATAATCGCGGTCGTTCACCGCGATGCACGAGTCGAGCTCGTCAGCTGAGCTCGACGAGGTACAGAAAAACTGTCGAAACGCGAGGTTCTTATGTATAGGCAGTCGTTGTTGCGGGCAAGGCCTATACATAAGAACGCGTTGCGACAATCTACGAGAAACGGGCTGGCTCGAAATAGCTCGCGTGGCGAAGCGTATGCGAAACAGTTTTTAGATATTAAACAAGTTTGATAATGATAAAACTTGACCAGAATTTTTTAAGGGAACGATTGAGTTTTGACACATGGTCTCTTTTGCACATTTTATCCTTGTGACGAGTAGAATACGGTACGACAAAAAAAATTGTAGACCTTTTGACCTTGAAATTCAAGGTCAAGCTTATATAGAACACGATAGTCGTGACATATAACTTTGTGACACCCTGTATATACCTCCAGTAATATACAATACATGTAATGAAAAGATTTCATTTTTATAAAACAAACACACTAGCACAATTGGTAAATGAATTTGGATAGAAACTTTTCACTGGCAGGCGAAGTATCCAGGCATAGTTAACACTTGTTTATTGGCTTCAATATCTTTATTGACCTTTGTAGGAAATATCTAAGAACACTACTATGAAGGTTTTAAATACCAACATGATAGTTCATTATTTTAACATTACCCACTGTCAGCACACTGTGCGACACAACGTTTCCGTTTATATTATAGTTCCCTATGCCACGTGTATGTGCGCGAATCAGTAAATACGCAAGATACAACCCCCATCTAAAACATATTCGAATAAATAAGAAAAATATTAGTATAACTTTCGAATTTCCACTCTCCCTCAAACCTGTGCATTTGTGATATATCATTGTTCTCGTTTTTATATGCTGAACACGAATATGACTTCTGTTTTTCGCTAAATTACAGTGTAAGGTGTCAACATCTTTATCAAGCAATTAGTAGTAATTGTTAATAACTCTGATCGTTTGTACGAACGAATTACGCAAGACTTGTATGAAATACTCGAAATTCACGCGGTGATCAACGCGTTAAATAAAAGTGTATTCCCCCTTCTAATACTTTTAATAAATCCAGAGTAATACACCAACATCACACAACTCATACAATGTTTCTACAGGTTTATGTTCGGCCAATTCATTTTTGTAATAAATGCATCAAAACCGCAGTCTACTAATCAGTAATATTTTAACAGTCATTCTGTAAAGGTTCGCACTATTTAATCACTGTTTGACGACTTGGGGCATTTCATCCGTACACGCGCACCCAGTTCTTTACGAATTTCTCGCCGAGAATAATCTTTTGCCCATAAAAATCGTATAACGGTTCTCTACTTTTGTCTTTGCGACCGGACCTGGCAGGATGTCGCGATCATTCCTGGCCGAAATCGGCCAAAATTCGTTTGTTAGCTCGGTGACTAGAGGTACCTACTGTTCCAGTCACTACCCCGCGCAGCCGGTTTCGATCAATACAACCCCAAACCTCGGTCCGCGTATTTCCGAACCCAGTTTACTAACCGGCCGACGAAAACGCCCGAAATTCTATCGTCGAATTGGAACCACTCTCGTTACACCGACTATCGTTGTTGCGTCGATTCTCCGTTTCCCCCTGATATTTTTTTTGCACCGAATTTGTATTGAATACCGAAAGGATTCGTGAGATTTTCCGCATGGTCGTCCATTTGAATTGAACTATTTGCAAAAGTTCGTGTACGATACGATAGTAAAACGCATGCGGTTATATTTTATCTCTTCAACGTCGGACCTGTTCTATAACCGTTATAATTGTTAATGCTTAGGACCGTTTTCAGCTCCAATTTATTAATCTTTTGAAACTATTTTTTGTAAGGATATGCGTGCAAAAGTATTCGGACATCCTCTAAAATGTATAACCTTTTTATAATTGGTTCAAACGGCTCGAGTTCTTTTTGAGATGTTAGAATTAGTTTATTGGGTAATTTATAAAAAGAATTGGTAATTATATAGAAAAGGTCTGCGTACTTCGATTTTGATGGAATTTTAATATATTATAGATTTCGACATTCTGAACAACTTTTTCCCTTTCCAATATAGGGGGGTCGCTTTTAGTTTTCGAGATATTTGCAAACACTATCGGTAATGTTAATTTCATAACGGAAACCTTCTTTTTAGAAACACTGGGTGCGTGTGAAACACTGGGTGGGTGTGTGTTGTCGCTTCTCATCTCCACAACGTGTTTACAATCAAAAAATAAACAGATGCGGCCCGGAAATCCAGGAAATGTCTTTGAAAATTGAAAGCTCTATTTATGTATAAGCAGAGTTATCTACAGGAGTTAATTCTGCTCGTTTCTTCTGTTATTCCATTTCCTGGATTTTCGGGCCGCATCTGTTTATTTTTTGTTTGTAAACACGTTGTGGAGATGAGAAGCGACAATACCACATACACGCACCCAGTGTTTCTAAAAAGAAGGTTTCCGTTATGAAATTAACATTACCGATAGCTTTTTGCAAATATCTCGAAAACTAAAAGCGCCCCCCCTATATTGGAAACGGAAAAAGTTGTTCAGAATGTGTTGCTCCATAACATATTAAAATGTCATCAAAATCGGAGAACGCAGACCTTTTCTATATAATTACCAAAGAATTAATTAAATTTACCATTGGTCCAAATTGCGGGGAAAAAAGGAATCATCGAAGTCGGTCGACACATAAAAAAGCTACAGATAGGCATTGTAAGACGTTAAAATGTTTAAATTTAGAGTATGCGATTCATTTAAATCGCAGTTCCATACAATTTGTGCAATTTTCAATGAATTGCACTTTCTACATTTTCATTACAGACCATTTGCGACTAATAGCATTTTTTAAAATTATTTACACATTACTTAGTACATTAATCCTTCTAACATCTCAAAATACCTCAATATGTTTGATACAATTTGAGAAAAGTTATTTGTTTTAATGGGTGTACGAATACTTTTTACACCTGACTCCATATTGGCATTCGCTCTTCGAGTTCTTTCGAAGTAAATACCGAGATCGTTCGCATAATTAGTTTCTAATAAATATAGTCTAGAGAAACGCTCGACATTCTGAAGGACGAAGGTTTCGCGGTGGCCTGATGCTGCGATACCGTCGACGGACTTCTTTTCTTATGGAAATTAGTATGGCCGGCTATGCTTCGAACGTGCGTGCAATTAAGTCGTAGAGACAAGAGCCTCTAAATTAACTTATTAAACGCGAGCGTGCCGACGTATATACCGGTTTACTGCAGGGTGGCTATAAATAACATTCAGAGCTGTATTTTCTGCTGGTGCGTATCTGTTTGCGCTGCGACGCGAATTAAGTATACTGGGGTCACGAACACCCTAGGACCTTGAACATCACATTATTGCAGGGTAGCCTCTGTTATCCGAATACGCGCGGAAACGCGACGAACCTAATGGGACCGTCATTAAACACTGACTGCTTTTGCTCGAGATGTTCTGTTGGTCGAAATCTAATCGCGAACAAAATTATTAGATACTCAACATATGTTAAATTCTTAAGAAACAAGTTAAATTAAGTATTCATTTGCGTACTTACACTTCTTGTCGATACTAATTCATACAGACAACTGCCAGTCAAATCATATTACTGAAGATTTTTTAGACCTCGTGGATAAAATATAGTTATCGATACATTTAAACGACTGTTCAGGTTTTTTCGCATTCTGTGCAGTTTTGTGAATTTTGAACGCATAAATGCTTGACAATCAAATTCCTACCACAGTCGTGTGTGCGATGGAAAGTATAAAATAGTCAAAAACAATTTATTAAACTCTTTTATAGGATCCGAAGAAGTTTCAATTTATATTTATGACATTATACATAGGGTTAAATGAAAAGTTCGTTTCATTAGAATACGGATTTATGCATTTATATTAAAAATGTGTAGGTGCAATTCAAAGCTGTAAACAAAATAGAGTCGTTGAAGAATAACGGTGTATTATTTTCAAAATTTTAAAATTATTAAAGAAAGATTGAATAACCACCCGTTCATCTAATAGTATAGCAATTTTTGGTGACGCTTTAGAGTTGTCATTCGAGTGAAAAGTGTTAGCGGTTAGAGGGGTGTGTGCTAGTATCGTGCGAAAGCTCGTTAAAATCGCAGTCGGCCAGTGGGCGTCGTTCCCTTGTGAGCTGACCTATAGCCGTCCTCCTTTCTCTGAAATCAGCTTGCACGGTTGCTGGAAGCCCACCAAAGACAATATCGGCGTGGCTGCGAGCAGATGAAACAAGAACACGTACGAGCCGAGCGCCTGGTACACAGACCGACCGGTGGAAACAGGATTGCATCCCTCCACGCCGGATGTCGAAACCGTAATTCGTTTCCAGGGTGAAATAAAAAGGGGGGAAAAATTACGCGACGATGCACGTGGCTGACTCCGCGAATTTTCTTCGGGGTCGTTGACCGGGGGAAACATACACTCGATGCGGAAAGTATGTTGACAAGTGCCAAAAATATAGTATTTCGCTGGCGAAATAGACAATACAGATTGTGTGGAGTAAATCATAATAATATATCAAAATATATATTCCATGATAAATTATACAAGATTGTTATTAACTACAAAACAATATGTCGTTTGTATTAATCGTGTGGGGAAAGTACATGTGTTGACATAACGTAATTTATGAAAGAAAATTTGGAATGACAGAAAGGGCAGGCTCAGTGTAAAGTTTGATATCTTCGATTGTTTCTGACTTCCGGGAACATTTTGGGATATTTACTACCAATTTAATAATTGTATTTGGTAGGTGTAGCTACAGGTCGTTGAATTGGTTACCTTAAGGGCTACGGCATAGTAACAAAAAAAATATACGGTGCCATTTGAAAACCTCAAAGCCACCTTGATATCTCGGAAAATATCAGGCCATAAAAATTTGAACTTTGTTTTTCTAATGAGTCCCCTCGGATACAATAAATTTCATTTCAAACATTTTTTGATATAAAGTCAATAAGTAATAAAATATTTCGGGTATATTTCATATATATATATATATATATATATATATATATATATATGAAATATACCCGAAATATTTATATATATATATATATATATATATATATATATATATATATGAAATGACCTTGAGCAAGAATAGTAGAAGTTTAAAACTTACGTGTTTCAACAAAGATTACGCGTTGTTTACGGCGGGTTGACCTTTACATATCATAATAAATGTTGACCATCCTCATTTATGCAATATTGCAATCTTGCATTAAATGATCTGTAGGCATTGTCGATTTCCTGAGACGTAATTGAAGCACATGCTGCAGTAATCCTTTGCCGCATATCATCTGGCCTTTCACGTTTCGAATTCGAATAATGCTGAAGGAACAACGTACTTATTCTAACCGATTAAGCTTCTGTTAACGATCTCAATGATACATACTCTAACATAAACATACGCTGTTAACTATGAAAAATATTTCAAACATTTATTGTGGTTTGTAAAGGTCAACCCGACGTAAACAACGTGTAATCTTTGCTTAAACACGTAAATTTTAAACTTCCACATTTTATCCGCTCCAACATGATTATTCTTGCTCAAGGTCATTTCAAGGTCAAAAAGGTGGTATCCACTAAATTCAGTTTTTTATTGTCTATCATGCTATCGTAAAAGAGATATACCATTCCATTTAAAAAAACAACGGTGCCCTTGAAATTTCATTAAAAAACACGACATAAAAAATATTTTTCTTTACCATTATATTCGCCCCCTGCAATAGTGTCACTTTGTCCTCTGAAGTTTTCTGATAGGACTGTAAATACGACAGATATTTAGGTGTTCCCATTTATGTGGGACACCCTGTATATATAAAGCTCCGTCGAAAATTCGAATTCCATGGATGGCAAAGATGATCAGTTTCCCTCGTCTCTGCCCTTTATCGGGCTTCAGTAATCCTTAGGCTCCTCGCCTCCGAAACTTTCCGGGCTCGATAAAACGCGCGGCGATTATGAAAGCTTCACTCTCTCACTCTTTCTCTCTCCCTCCCTCCCTCCCTCCCTCCCTCCCTCTCTCTCTCCCTCTCTCTCTCTCTCTCTCTCTCTCTCTCTCTCTCTCTCTCTCTCTCTTTCCGACCCACTCTCCTTCTTTTCTGTACGCCACTGTTCGGCTGCGAGGACAATAAGTTATACCCTACCTCCAACCTTTGTGTTGAATTCTAGTTAGTTGTCAGATCAGAATCTGATAAACATAGAAGCACCAAATTACGATCAGAGCAGCACAGAGAACAGTGTTAAAAACGCTGTCAAAAATATACAAAATTTAAAGTTCATGATACCACGTGGGATGCATGTGTACTCCAAGCATTATATTTTTGTTATATTAAATTTATGCTACACACTATAAATTTATAATTCAGTGTTGTGTAATATATTTATTCTTTTGTCTAATTTACTTATATGTACGTTTAGTAACAATTAGAACAGAAGAGCCTTTGGTACAATTTTACCACACCTGGTGGTTACTCCACTTATTTTATGGTTACAGTGATTAGAACTTCTTTGTCGTTCATAATTTCTTGGAAAAGAAGAAAGTGCATATTTATTGTATGCATATATATTGTCCAATGGCTGTGTATCGACAACAACAAAATGGAATTTCGTTTCGGTCTGAAGGGAATTAATAATATACATATTTAGTAGATTCTGTTTGACAATTAACCACTTCCATTATAACATCGAGTCAGACTCGTGATGAACATTTCAAATAGAATATACTAAATATGTATAGTATTATTTTTGGCCCCGGTATTATGAAGATTAATAACAAAACAATTTCACGTATAGTCAACTTTGACGTTGGTACACTGTAAGTTTCGACTTGATTGCATTTATCAATTGTCTACCACGGGATGGTAATCATTAGACTGCGGATATCATGCAGTTATATAAAAAATAAGTAGGTGCAGTTTAAAGTGGTATAAAGCTTAAAAGAATTCAAGAGTATCGATACAATACCTTATTCAAATTATTAAAGGAAAAAAGGAATTTGATTTGACTCCTGTTTCTTAAAATTGATACACAACATTTTTATTCTGTATAAAAATCCGTCGTCTATTGTTAAATTGAAAGATTTTCCGATCGGAGGAAGACCAATTTTAAGCTTGAACGGATTTGTTATTTTTGTTATGTTGTATGGTTACTAAACGAACAAACAAAAGTTGGAAGGGGGTTTATCGATTGATCTCCAAAATTGTCCGTGGCGTTCGTTCGACGAGATTCGAAATGAAATCAACCTACGCCTGCCCTTTGCCATTTTTCATTGCATTTCGCCCGGTTGTAGTTGCAAATGCAGTTGAAAGGTGAAACAGCGAGATTCGAGAACGGCAACGATGCCGGATATTTTACGATCGGTTTCGCCGCTGGACGATAAAGTTAATTACTGAGCGAACGCAGCTGAGCTTGCCGATTTCGTCTACTTTGATCCCTGCTTCCGCCTGGCTGCGAGATATTTCGTTCCTAAAGGCCGTTTCGATAATTCGTCTAGTTGAATTAATCTCCTAATGGAAACATGTTCGCTTCTCGCACGGATTGATGAAATTTCATATTTCGTTTGCGCCTGATTTACTATTTTGATACACTGTGTAGATGCGTCACAATATCCGATGCTATAACACATTTACGCACCAAAGTAGGCACTTGCCATCCTTGCATCTGTAAATAATGGGAGGAAGAAAGGATGAAATGAAAAAAAACAGAGAAGCGGGGAGAGGAAGAAACTGGAAAACGAGAGAAAAGAAGTAAGAGAGGAGGAATGGCATAAGATAGAAAAAAGAGAGGAGGAAATGCAGGAAAATGAAAATTGGGAGAAAGCGACAGAAGGAAGATACAAAAAATGGTTTAAGGAGATAAGAGAAGGGGAAGTACCAGAATATTTAACAAAGGGGTGGAAGGAAGAAAGATGGAGAAGAGTGGCAAGGTTCAGACTAGGAAACGAGATGAAAGGAGGGAGGAAGTGGGAGAAAGAGAAGAAGAAGAAATGCAGGATATGCGGGGTGGAGGCAGATGCATGGGAACATGTATTGGGATATTGTAGAGAGTGGAAGGAGGAGAAAGGAAGTATGTATGAGAGGATAATAGAAATATTAGCAAGGGACGGGAGGGGAGAAGGATGGTTAAAAGATTTAGAGGAAGAAAGCTATAGAAAAGGGTAGAAGAGGAAGAGTGGGAGAGTAAGGAAGGGAGGAAGAAAGTAGATGAATGTGAGGAGAAAAGATAGATGTAAGTAGAAAAAAACAATGTAATGGGACGGAAGTCCGTGTAACCCGAAAGGGATCACTAAATAAATACAATACATCTGTAAATAATTTTTTGATTTCGTTTTAAGGGAGTCTATTGTGTACAAATTTTCTTACAAGATTTGTATCGCATATCGTGCGCGAGTAAGTTTCTAGAACATGGTGATGATGTCAGCAGGTATTAGAAATCATTTGTCTTCGTCCGAACTAGCGCAGAAAGTGCAACAACGCATACACGCCTTCTCAAATACATGAAACGTCTTCGTAAAATTTACATACATATATATATCTTAATGAAACATGAAATATGGCTTTACACGAATGATCGAGAATTGTTTCGCTGCGGGTGCGTGGTACATGTTCAATTATAATTTCAAATTCCCGTCGAAAACGCAAGAACACGTGAAGACAGATGTGACGTGTGATTAAGATGAATCACACTAACCATGTGGCCCAGATATTTCCTATGCATCAACCGAATCGAAAACTTGCAAGTCAGTCAGGATCACCGGACCGCGTGTAGCGTCAGAAAAATTCTCTCGTAACAAATCAACCTTCGCGAATCTGGCGCTGCATGTTTTCACAAATTCGGTGGCGAAAGCCGACGTATGACTCTGCGGGGAAAAATACAAAACGAACAACAGAACGTGGAACCAAATATTTTCATATGGAACTCTACTTTGGAGGCAGTTATACAAGTTGACGTTGCACGAGTACGTTTACGTTTGATTTAAGTAGAGAAGACAGAGAATAGTCAGACACAAATAAATAGAACTTGAGAACAGTCTAGTAAATAGAACGTTACAGATTTATTCCACGTTTTCGATTGATTTTCTTATGTATTATAGAAACACCCTTGCACACTTGTATCATCAATACCTGGATACTCACAAGGAGAAGACGCGGTCATCGGATGTTAGATTTTGTCGAAACTTTGCATACTGGTAGATTTCGTTCTTCTATTTATGAAAATATAGGATTAAAGGCGCCGATACTCAATAATTTATTATTATATTATTATATTTCATTATACCCGTTAAGCCGTTAAGTACAGTTTTGGTTGAAGTTTCTGTCAAGTGCCAAACGGCGTGATGGTAACGTACTAGATTCATTACTGGGGAGGCCAGTGTTCAAATCCCTTTTTCCTTTTTTTCCATTTTCTCTTTTTTTTCTGTTCAGTTTATCTATTTTAATTAATTGTATTTTGCACATGAAAAATACACTCAGAATATCTATAGGAAACAAAATATAAAAATTTTATTGAAAATTAACATAATATGAAAGAAACGCTAACTTCATCAATCTTAACGTATCTCAAAAGTTGTTGAGTATCGACGCCTATAATGCTACATTTTCATAAACAGGAGAACGAAATCTACCAATATGCAAAGTTTCGAGAAAATCTGAGACCCCATGACCGCGTTTTCTCCCTGTCATTGTAATAAACCTGGAGAGTGTAGATATTGATAGTAGTTCTTGATTAACATTTCAACGGCGGAGCCTGAGTTTATTTTTAACCAGAGTATTAAAGTCGACATTTAATTACTTAATTTCACTGCGTATTTTATGCATTTATGATACAAAATAAGTAGGTGTAATTTAGAATAGTAAAAGCATTTAAAGAATTTCAAGATAATATAATATTACTTTCAACCTATTGAACAGGTTAAGAAAGAAATTGAATTTTCATTTCACCCCAGTTTGTTGCAATTCAAGTATAAAAACTTGATTAATGAATAAAACGATACACTACGAACATGAAAAGAGTACAAGAATACAACACAGTCTACAAGAAATATGGTGAAAAATAATTTTAAAAACGTATTAAATAAATCAGTGAATGGTCTTAAGCAACATAAATTTTATAGTTGTGAAAAGTGTCCAACGTTCGAGAATTAACACGCCTCGTAACATTTGTATTCTGAAATCGAACACTTCAGATGCAACAACTTAATTTTAACAGGCTTACGGTAAGTAACCGGTTAGTATTCTTAAATTCGTCTTGGAAAATGCAAATACGTACAAAGATGCGATCTATCAATAAAAACGCTATCGATCACTGTACCGCACGGCTGCACGATATTCGTGGAGGAGACAGGCCTCGTCAGGGTGCCTTATAATTTCAGAGGGTGCGGCCAACGAATGCAAACCATTTTCACGAATCAGTGCCAAGACAGAGCATTCCGAATCGATTCGGGGATCGATTTCTCCGGCGATGTCCCCTAAATAGGGGTCGAGCTCCAGTGACTTCGGGAACGATGGCTTCTGGATCCCTTTCACTCACGCCAGTCAGTCCGGATCCTGTAATCTGTTATCGTAAAAATCCTGCTCGCTCACTGCTGCGCTACTGGTTTTAAAGGCAGAGAGGAACGTGCTGTATGAGACACGAATCGGCGTCTGGGTCTTCGGGACGGAAGAGGAGAGCAGAACCGACAGAGGAAAAAGAGCGAGATAGAGAGAAAAACGGTGGGAGACGTCACCCCTCAAGAGATGGAGGAGTATCAATATCACGCCTCACTGCTATCTCCGCTCAAATCCCTTCCCAGCCGTCTCTTTTCGCTCGTCCCTTATTATCGGCTTGGAAAAATAATCTTCGAGCACGAATACGCGCTCACGAAAAACGCGACGAGCGAAAAAACGCCTGGTCTCCTCGACGCCCACACTTCCCCGAAATTCGAAACAAAACTCGCGCCACCAAATTCGATTTTTCGAAAAACCGAACTCAAAATTGATCTACTGCCACTCAACTCCCCCCCCCCCCCCCCTCCTTCTCTCGCCCCGTTCATACGAATCGCAAAAGCTGCGATTTATTTACCGCGCGCGTATACGCGACAATAAATCACTCCCTTGTTAGAATGCGAATTACACCGGAAATAAAAAAGGAGCCGGTGCACGCGTTGCTAAACTCTGCGTGTACTCGCAGCAATCGATATCAGCTTGTGACTTGAGAATGGAGCTGTGAATAAGGAAGTTACTGCAAGCACGTGTTCTTAAGTGGATCCTTTACAGGGTGTTATCGAGAAACTCCGCGGGCGATGAGTTTTTAACGGAGGTTTCGGAAGTTCGTCCTGGTTGAGTCTTTATAAATAAATTGTTACGCTTGCATGCCGGAGGTTGTGCGGAAAGATTGGATCGCTACTACCGCAAGCTATAACAAAGAATTGTCTTGGCGAGAAAATACAATAACATTTGAAAATTTACGCAAATGTAGTTCGTGTGTGTTAATTCATAATTTTCCTTTATCTACTTGCTGTACTTTGAAATTTATAAAAGTTTCAATAAAACAGCGGAACTTATTGCGATCGTAGCTCATAAAACTGTTCTGAGAATAAGAAAATTGAAAGTCTAACAGTCACTTAATATTTGTAATTATCTCTCACTCGGAAAAGTTATTGCAAGAGCAAATTTAATTCTACGAAACTTCATGAAGGTCTATGAAAATCTAAATTCTTGTAAATATCCTCGTTCAGATTGTCCACATTATTTTCTTTAACACATGCTGTGTTCAGTCTACAGGTTGCGCGAATATATACATAACTCCAATCGTAGACAGGGCTCTGCGTTCTGGGAATTGGACACACTTCGAATTTAGCATTGAATGTGGGTGCAGGCACTTGGAGGAATCTATATGCCTTCGGGAGATACATGTAACTCACGGAATCAAATCGACAGAAAAAGTTATTTGTAGAGGAAGGGGGGGGGGGGGTTGTGACGCCTTGTGACTTTTGATATTATAGCGAAGATATTTAGCGTACAACGGCATAATTTAGATAATGTGTTGTTTCTACTAACAAGAACCATAAGTATCATAATATGAAGTTTTTCGTTGTTCCATAACAGAACTATTTCTTGCGAATTCAATGAGTGAAACTGTTGTGTGTCGGAATACACTCGATGAAAGCTGCGTAGAAACGATATTCATAAGTGAAATCCCGTAATCGTTGATATTTTCGAAGATGAAGCTATGCGTGTTGACATTTAGCGAGAGAGCCAAATATGATGTGAATGAATGAAATGATTTAAATTTTAACAACATGGGTGCGTATTCTGTGCAGGGCGTTATTCAATAGATCAATATGGAGAAATATTTATTCAGTCCAATATGTAAACAATGGGTATATAATGAGTGCACATCGTGCGAGAAAGAGGAACGCGCGAGAGATTTTTGCATGAAAGAAAAAGATTTGTTTTATTTATTTCCTGTCGATGTCAAAATGTTACCAAAAACAACGAATTTGTACAATTTGGGGGCCATACACCCTCATTTTTGTTAGAGGTCCAAGAATGACTTGGTTTCATAATACATATAGGATTCAATGAAATTATTTTCTGTTACTTCTGCATTTCATAACGTGCAACTTTATGAGTATATAGGGTGGGGCATTTATCCTGGCAACCTGGAATATCTCAAAAACTAAATTCCGGAGAAAAAAATGTATCAAATAAAAAGTTTAAGTCAAGGGGCTGATGCAGCGGTCATATCCATTTTTAATTTTCATCATGTTTTCAAGGTCATTCCAAGGTCAACTATATTTTTTCAAATGGAAACATATATTTTTCATTACAGATTCTTAATTGTATACCCATAAAGTTGCACGTTATGAAATGCGGAAGTAAAAGAAAATAATTTCATTGAATCCTATACATTCCTATACACATCCTGTATATATATTCTAAGGAGAAATTCAAATGAATTTAAGTTATGAATCAGATTTTAAAAAGAAATACAAAATTGGCGGCCATATCTCCACCCTCTCCTATATCTAAATATTCTTCAAAATTTGACGAATCTCATGTATTTTGAGAAGAAACTAAGCATACAAATATGTATCCTGGAGGCTCAGCTTTGTTGTCCTACTTCGGCGTTCAACGTGTTAAAATCATCTGGGAGGATTCCGTGTCCCTCGTAAATACATTTCGAAATCTGTCCTCCACGTGATAAATAGTATCAGGGAAAATAGTTCGGGGGCTTGTCGGTAATTTGGTAGGAGCGGCCGTTTCGATAACTTTTTTTACGCGGTCCCTAACCACGTTTGAAACGGTGACAAAGTGCGTGCTACGCGTTATATCGCCAACTTGAAATATCGCCCCGAGGAATTGTTCGGAATTATACGATGTCAGGCTGTTCGGACTCGGGAGGAAGAAAAATATCTTTTCTGAACGGATTCTGTCCACGTTCCCTTCTAGTTTCGTCCTAAACAATTTTCAGCATCAAATTCACTATAAGAACCTATTGCTTGCCATTCATTTTCGAAACATACCATTCAAAGCATTAAAATAGATCAGCACTTCGCAATTTCATGTAAACAAATAATTGTACATCCAAATGTACAGTGAATCCAAAAAGTATTTGAACACTAAATGTCCGATTCTCGAGGAATTGTCCATATTTGAACTATGAAAATTTTGTTAACAAAAAAAGTACAATAGCAAGTTTGCACTCTTTTAAAGCCTGAAACCTCTACTTTCGCAGACTGTTATTAATTTTTTTAGGATATTTGTCCACGACATGACAGATGAAAAACTGAGGTCACGTTTTTGGTCGAATCGTCTGTAAAAGTATTAAAAGATTTTTTTAAATAAATCTATTAGACAGATTCTAAGATTGAATCTTTTCCTTTACAAAGACTGCTTAAAACTTAATCTACGATATTTTTGGTGGGTTTATAAAGCAAAAATGAGGAACAAGTTTGTTCGTGTAACCCTTCACTGCATACCTTATATTATATTATGTCAAAGGTGACAGTACGCCTTTCATTCAAAGTTCAGTAAATGGACTAGACGAAATCGTAGCTTGAGTTTTAAGCGTTTGTTATAAACGGGAAGCTTCAACCCTTAAATCTACGGTCATTTCAGTCACGAAGAAAATGTTTCAATGTCTTTACAGAGGTCACAATTTGTAACATATCGGACAAAAAAAGTCTTCAATTTCCCAGTTGTTGAATCATGAAAAAATATCCCAGGTAATAATGAACGATGGACTGCGAAAGTGGAAGCTTAGAGCTTTAAATTGAGTCGAGATAGTAAAGAAAACTGCAAGTATGTTCGTCATCGCCATTTTTCTTTTTCAAGAGTGAATGGAGTTCTGAAACTTTTTGAAAGATGTTTCTGGGTACATTGTTTTTATAATTTATTTTCGAAAAAACACTTTCCAATCGTAGAAAATTATATCGTCTGAAGATCATGACCAAAACTACACCTCGAATCGTCAACCATGAAGTTGTGGCAAGGTATGACGGATTCGTGCTCAAAGTCTAGCCGGCGTACCCAAGCGGCAGCTCTAATAGCCTCTAAACGGTGTCGTTAATTTAAACAGACTCGAGGAGAAGCTGTAAGACAATATTTCCAAGGTGAAGAGAGCAAACCAAGGTCCCAAGTCACCAATTAAGCGAGGACGCGACCGTGGAACACGTACCCGTCAAGATCAACAACGACAACACTTTTCCAAGTACAGGTTCCCTTGTTTACCGATTTTCCCTCTCTCTTTGTTTACCCCCGTCACTTACCATCGTCTCCCTCGAATTCTTCGGCGAAAGTCGATTTGCAAGGGGAGCCGTGAAAACCTGCGCCGCTGATGGCGTTCCCCACCCCCAATTGCATAAGGTTAGTTTAAGACGGTGCTTCCGAGTTGGGAGCCACGGGGGTGGAGAGAAAGGCTACTGCTATCGTGGAAACCAATAACCATCATATTTTAATGCAAACATCGTTGATAACATTAGCGAGCGAAACCTTCGAGTGCTGAAGACTTTAGAAACCAATCAGAGTCCAATTTTCATATCAGTTTATTTCAGCCATAGCGGTTTAGCTTCACATCTCTTTTTTCTTAGGTGTACAAATTAATACGCACGCCATACTTCAGAATTTAATCATTATTCACAATTAATTGGAATACATTCTACTCTCACAAAATAGTCTTTATCATTTTCTATACGCATACTCAATTTTACAGAGTAATTTTAAAATACTGATGACAATATAATTGATTGATTTATAAATCGGTTATGAAGAATTATGTAATATATTTCTTTGATGACCACGCTTAACAAAATTGGATGACAAAAATTACAATAATTTTTTACACAATGAATGTATACCATTTCATGAATTTTCGTTACTTTCAATGATGTGGTGTTAATCGATTCGGCAAACGGGCACGCAAACGTTTATTCCGCTAATGACTCTTTAATAATAATGAAGAAACGAGAATAGCCTCCATTGTCTTCAGAAGGTTACGCTCGAGGAAACAGCGATACGTTACCATCCAATGGAAGACATCAAGTTACGTCGCTGACCACCTGACCAATTAAAAGTCTCCGTTTCCCGTAAATCGCGTAAGATCAATTTAAGACGCTGCTTCCGAGTTTAGGGTTGCAGGGGGCGTCGAAGAAGTACGCTATCGCGGAACAATGAACCTTCTTCGTTCCCGAGCGGGCCACTGCCGTAAAAGTTTAACGAGTTAATCTTTTACGAGCGACGAGACGTCTTTAATGCTCGTTCGACGGTGTTCTCGCGACAGCGGTTGTTCAGCAGCCATAATCTGCTGATAACCGAGATTCCGCGCCACGGACTCCTCGACGCGGTACAGCGAATTTGCGGGTTCCACGCCGCGACGACGAATTTTTAGTTTTGGGGTTTTATACGTGATGAGCGTGAAGCATGAAACGGTACCGTGCGAAAGCGCATCGATACATTCCGATTCGGAAATTGGGAATTTCTATGACTCGCTTTTTTCGGATTACGCTGGTTCCCGCGTCGATGTGTCTCGATTCCGCAGGAAGTGAGATGCTGGAATAGCTAAATACTGCCGCGGTCGTACTATGGGTCGTTCCTATAAAATACGTGAAATGATTTCAGACGTTTTGAATTTTTCAGCGAGTGAAAGCGAACTAGACGCAGTCCATCGAGAACTTCGACGATCGAGATTTGACACTTCAGAAGGATGCCGCAGCACAAAAAATAAACGTGCAATAAAGAAAATTTCAAATTTAATAATGTTTGTCTTGTGATGGAAAAAGTTCATTTAACATACCAAATATCTAATTATGATCAGGATGACAATGCCTGTCGCGTCGTCGTTTATCGGGCACTGGTATTCGTCACACTGCCGTTTTTCTAGGTAACGCTCCTCGTTTATTGCAGCATATCACACATTAGAGGAAGCCATCAAGAATGTAATTAATGGAGCTGAAATATGCATTCATACACAAGGAAGTAATATTGAACATTTACTGTAGCCTCACCAATAAAAAATACTTGTAAACACATTGGTATGAAATATTCAAAATGTTTCTTCCATTTCTGACCTTACATGACCTTGAAGGTCACTGTGCAGTATACGGATGAATTCGTCTAGACACACGCTTTCATGTGATATAAAAAAATATACAGTATTCCATTTAAAAAATTGAAGGTCACCTTCGTATCTAAGAAAATAGTATAAACACAAAAAATTACATACGCCATTGAGTTGCGCATTAAAGACCGTACTACTTTTTCCTCTTTCATTTTATCTAATATTTACTATTTACGAGAAAAACGCTGGCTAGTGATAACGCGAACACCCTGTATATACACACACATACACGATATATATATATAATTATATTTATTTATATACAGGGTGTCCCACGCAACTAGAACAGGCTGTACCTCCTAAACGGTTGGGAATAGAGGAAAATGTTATAAGAAAAAGTTGAATGGCATCAAACGGTGCATAATACGCAACTAATTTTATTCACTTTTGTGCATCGGTGCATCAGAAAAATGCAACTGCACTTGTTTTTAATTGGAAACCTACATATTTGACTGCACCAATCGATGCAATTTGTTGTGCTCTACATAAAAGTACTCATACTTATGTCCTAAACTTATTCGTTTAGAAGTTATCGTAGCTAAGATTGTTGTAGATTTGTGAATGATTTCGCTCTGTCGGCAAGTGTTCTGGAGTATCACGTAGTGCTCCATTATAATGTTTGTAACTTTTAGTTACGATAACGTCCTAACGAATAAGTTCAGGGCATAAGTATGTTACTACTTTTATGTGGAGCACAACAAACTGCATCAATTGGTGCAGTCAAAAATGTAGGTTTCCATTTTAAAAAAAAGTGCAGTTGCATTTTTCTGATGCACCGATGCACAAAAATGCATAAAATTAGTTGCGTATTATGCACTGTCTGATGACATTCAACTTTTTCTTATAACATTTTCCTCTATTCCCAACCGTTTAGGAGGTACAGCCTGTTCCAGTTGCGTGAGACACACTGTATATTATTTATATATGTATATAGCATGCGAAGAACTTCGCTACGACAGTATCGTAAGAGCAACCAATGCAAATTTACTACGAAGAACGGAATTGTGCCTACAACAAGACGGATTTCAATTCGAACATTTGATGTGACTTTTTTACGAAATCGTTTGCATTCATTTAGTCAAGGATTCTGAATTGAATTTAATTTCGAGTCTTAATAATAAACGCAAGTTATTATCACCCATTCAAGCAGATTGTCATGTTTTGTTGAAATTTTCATTTCTTCGCCTTCAAGGTCATCCCAAGGTCATGGTATACTAGGTCGTTGAATTTGTCTTAACACGGGCTATAATACTGTTAACTCAAAAATACAAAGTGCCATTTAAAAAAATGAAAGTGACCTTGACAAGACTATAAAAAAAATGTTTTTCGAACTTTTTTATTGCAATATATAGCCAATCGAAAACTGATCAACTTTTGTTGAAAATATTTTTTGCCAAATTATTGCAAGTACTTAAAAAATCGTAAAAACTGTTACGTGGGACACCCTGTATATATTAGTTCCATTCTAATTCTATCGATGTTTTAAATGAATTAAAAATTAAAAGTAAAACACTTTGATAAGAAAATTCAATAATTACGTACTTCATTTTAAATTCTTGTAATTATTTTATATACGAACGTTATTAAAATACTATTAATAACGTAGACTGTTGAAAAGTTCCAATAAAGTTAGAAAGAAACAAACGAAGTATAATTTTCTTTACGATTCGAACTTTACGTGTACGAAACTTCAGAATTATATTAATTGTTTTCATTTAATTCTGAAGTTTCGTACACTTAAGATTTGAATCCTACAGGAAATTGTATTTCATTTGTTTCTGTCCAACATTAATTCATTTAATTTATCAACTTGGAAATGATATTTCAATGAGTTCCGGGTGGGAATTTTTCAACTTTAGATCGCTCAAATTAATAGGAGAAGATTGCTCTTCTTTGTAACATTCTCACACCTCGTGGATTTTAACAAAATTCGATTCACTTAACAAATCGTAGTTAAAATTGATTTTCAAGTTTCTTATGTATGGCCATGTATGACCGAAGTGGCACTCATAGTGTTAAATATTACTATCCTACAATTGCTGCAAGCAAAATAGAGCATACATGTATGGAATGTAAAGTTCGGAAAGCAATGTCTCCATGTACTCCTACAGTTTAATGATCTGCAGTGTCGAGGACGCGATTTCGTTTTAAACGTTCATGACAGTTCAGATGATGGTAAAGACCATATTATCCACTTTGTTGGCGGATAATACGTGTGCGGATTCAATGAGTGCAGGGATCTGAGAAGCTTGTAAGCGTGCTCAAAGTGGTTAGTTGAAAATGCTGAAGTGACGTTGAAAAAGGAAGGAACGCGGAACGGGGACATCGGCCAATGCGTGTCGAGAATGGGAGAGAAAGAGAAAGAGCTGCGAAAGAAGAGAAATTCTCCGCACGCGGCGACACACTAAGAAAATATTTGCCACGCCGCGGAGCGGCACACAGTGGTCTATTTTAAGCAAATATGTGGAATTAATCCGAAAAATTTCATGTCGTGAAATGATTTAATACTGGGTGTACCGTTTAGTTCATATTTGTTCATATTAGTTCATGCTCGTCTTATACAAATAAAATATTATTCGAATAATGCAAAACGCTGCCGGTGCAATAGGAACAGAGACAGGTAAAATTTTGGAGAAAAAATATTTCGAATAACATCCTAAATAGTCGTTGTTCTACAATTCAAATAAAATACTATCTTATAATAAAATGTCTGCAAACAAAATATTTTTCTTGTCGTAATCTAAAACATAAAACAAAATATTTGAGTTTTGCGTTAAATAGTATTTCAAATATTTCTTGACAATGAGAACTTATTGAGGAAACAGGTAGTATTAAAATGCAAGAAAGCTAACAGTTTCGACGTCGATTTTCTCGAAAACGGGGCGTCAAATAAAAAAATTTATTTTCTCATGTAAAATCTCCTCCTCACATTAAATTCAGACTATTTTTAGAATTCTTCAAATACAATACTATTTTAATAACTTTTTCTGACCAATAAAATATTTTGTTTAAAAATGCACGTATGATTCCAAATAAAATAAACTATTTACTATTTACTATGTGAAATATAATTTTATGCTCTGAATAGGAACGGTGATCGTCAGAGGGTCGTTGCGAAAAAATCGCGGACTGCTTTAACAGCATTAACGCGTTTTAATGTGACAAGAACGTTGCGCGATATAACGCAGCTCCGCGGCCATTATTGTAAGGATGGTGCTGTGGCGCGTTTGTAATTATCGTGCCATGAAATTGCTGTGAAATTATACAATTTCACCGCAATTTTTCTTGCAGGCTTCGCAGCGCTGCAGCTGAGTTGTTCCGATATTCTGATTTCGCCGAGCTTTTTCGCCGAGCACATTTTTCCCGTTAACACTCTAACCAACTGGTCTTATTAAAATTAATAACTGATTACTACGGTCTCTCCTGTGAAGAGATCTGATTACCGACGCTCCGCTGTGACAAACAAGTCGTCTGTAGTATCTTGACTTCGAACGAAGTCGTTGAAAATAGGAGCAAGGCTACTGTATTTTCAAAAGTGGGAAAAAATCACATTCGCAGATCGCTTCGTTGGAATAATGAGGAATTTGCGCGTCAGTTGCGAGCTCTCAGTTTACCTGGTTGAAATTCACCAACAAATTCAGTAACTCTCGTAATCTGGAAAATGCCAGATAAAGATTTTCTTGGTAGATTCTTATTGACTAGTTTTTTACTAAATTACAAGTCTTTAGAATTAACATTGTAGTGAATCTTCAAAGAATAAGTTTAACCCTCCATCAGGCGCGGCCGATCTGAGCGGCACAGGATAAACATTTTCCGGTACCCTTATGTTTAATAATTTTGGTTTAGGATCTAAAATACACAATAAACGGGTTTTTTTAAGAAACGTTTTTGTAATTTTTCCTTCCTCCTAATGGCTATTTTTCTGAGATGAGCCGCTTAGGCACACCGCGCCTGATGCCAGGTGGATCCGAGGTGCGCCGGATGGAGAGATAACCTTATATTCAAATTTTTATTAATACTACAACGGGATAACACGTCGGGATGCAAGGCCGTTCCGATAATCGACGACTTCGGATAATAGAGGATCAGTAACTACTCCCACCTCCAGCATCTATGAGAAATCCTCAGCTTTAATTGATAAATAGAGTTGGTGAGGAGGTGCACGAAGGAAACTATTATTTCCGTCGGTAAACATAAGATACGTGTGCTTTGGATTTTTATTTGCTGCAGCTTTAACCATTTACTTACGTGAATTGAACTGACGTCAATGTAACTTCAGAGCGTTGTGTGAAATCCAAAATATGACGCATGGACGTTTTACAAACCATGAATTTTCTTTGACTTTTATGTTTGAACGGAATTTCAGAATTTTCGCTCACCATGGGCCGTAAATGACTGGAATTCATATAAAAAATAACTCTTCAGAAGACGGTTTTATGAAAAAGTAGGTCAAATGTAATCAAAATTGTAGAAGGGGATTATATTTATTTGTAAAATTTTCTCTTAACTGAGAACTATAGAAACAACTGTAGAGAACAAAGACCATATAGAAAAATATTTAAAAAAAACAACTAAAATAACTGCAATCCATACGAAGTACGCATTGCACATTTTATTTCATTGATTATCCTCCTTCATTATCATTCGCCAGGCCACCATACGATGTATGGAACACATTTGTGGATATTCACATTTATATGGAACAAATTGAACAAATTTGTGGAGTTGCATGTCAAACATTCGCGTGATTCATGACGATCGATTTTACGAATATACCTATACAGCGACAGAGAGGTTCTTTTGTTCATTCGTTTGTTTTCACACATCGGGTTTACAATCCATTTCGTACGATATTGTAAACTAGTAAACATTTGTCGATATCGCTGTTCACTTCTGTGAATACATTGATTTCAAATAATTATCCTCAATTACACAGATGATTAAAAGTAATATAATTGATTGGGATCGTTCATCTTTCAGCAAGATGTACGTATAGTTTCTTTGTTCCCATTATTTTAGATGATGTAGATATTTATACTGTAGGATTTGATGGACGAATGAGTGCGTGTATATGTGTACATGCGTCAATGCTGGAGAATTCTACGAGCGAGACAGCGTGAGTGAGAGAGCATGAGCGAGAGAAAGACGGAGAGCGTCAAGAAACAAATGAAGCGGACGACCGCGGTGTGGATGCGTGCGAGAATGAGGAGCGTTAGTCGAATTATGAACGTATAAAGAACCACACGAAATTCTATTTGTTAAATATACATCTTCTTTTGGGTTTATTTTTATTATATTGGGAGACTCTTATTTCACCCGATTCTAATCCCACAATACAAAGTTCCATTGCTGCTTTAAAATAAAATTCCAGTTCGTAAGCACTGGGGTTTCGTCCATCAGTCTGTCGAAAATGATTTTAAATCAAAACGTTCGCGTTTTTCATTGAATAAAAAGTTTCCTTTTAATACATGGAAACGATTCGTCGAATATAGAAAGAATTTTACAAATTTCTTGAAGCGAACCGGTTTTTGAAAACCGGAAAACCGTACCGGTGGAACACTCATGCTCGACGTAAAGTTACTAACACTGAGGACCAAAAGAAAGAAGCGCACGATTTTCGCGTTGAACGGTGGATGGGCAATGCTTATAGGTTGACGGGAAACCAGAATGATTCGGAATATCGTTAAAAGGTAGCATAAACGCGCGAGCGAGGCAGAACGGCGGCATAGGGAGGGGCAGTGCGCGGAAATTCCTCCGTTCGCAATTTTACCAAGCGATGCAGTTATGTATGCACACAGGCATACGGCCGCAACACAACAATGGACGCCGGAGAGCAAAAGTCGTATACCGAAGCCGCTATTTTAAAATAGCCAAAGTATGCGCAGTCGCGTGGATCCATAAAACCGTATCCCCGGGCGAATCGGCATTTTTCCTCGCTAAAAGCCAGATGCAGCCTGTACCTTTCTTGCCAATCGATTATTCTCCCGTTCCTTTGTACCGGTAATATTAGATTCATTTTAGAGGTGTCATGGACGATCAATGGACACGCTATTACCTCACCGTCTATTATTACTGGCTGATCGTTTAACCTACCAGACGTATTCTGTAGCAAACTTGGGCCTTATCCAAATGAATTATTCGAAAAATAGTAAAGATGATTATTGGGTTATTCGGAAAGTACTTTCGTTTTTCTAATTGAAAATAAAAGACGTTTTTCCATTATTTATTAATTTGTTCATCTAGTCATTTACTATTAATGATCTTTTGCCATCTTTCTGACAACTTGGTGATCCCATGTTCGTCATGAATATGTTGGCAAAAGTTTGATGAAAAAATACTAAAAGGCAAAAAAGTTTTGCCATTGCATTAGTATTGGCTCCCCGATATACCTGATCCGTATCATGTTACAATTTCTCGGCCGAGTCGTGCGAGTTTCTTGGCCATTCGAGGTATTATCTTCGCACCTAGCGCAAGCCGCTTTGACGCACGCTTCGCGGCATTACTGTACATATTAAGTTCAATGAAATTATTTTTCTTTTACTTCCGCCTTTTACTAAGTGTAATTAGTTTACCTACATCTTAAGCAAAAAGTTCAAATTACTAATGAGATATTAGGAAGAAATATAAAACTGGGGAGCCACATAACCACCTCTTCCTTTACCTATTTCTTAGCAATGTACCTTAACACTAGGTTTACGGGACCCATGAAACTGACGGTTTTTAATATTTTAAATTTACTGGAATATATATTATTTTATATATGCTATATAAATTTGCTAAACTGTACTTTGGAGGACATATTTTTTAAAACTTTTTTATGCAGTCCTATAGATTTCGACGAGAAGCCACCTAAAATGAAAGTCTTATTGCCAGGAGTTCACTGGTTGAGAAGTTATACGCGTGTAAAGTTGAGCACTTCTAACTAACCCCAAATCAACTTAGTATTACTTAGCCGATGCGCTGAACACTCACCATCTATCCAGCGCATGCGCTCAACAGCCTACGTCTACCACCCAACGAATATCCAATATGACGATGCTCTAACCTTCAAAAACGCTTAAAATTGCTCATGTTTACATGTGTATAACTTTTCAACCAGTGAACTCCGGTAACCAAAACTTGAATTTCGTATACTAAAACATACGCGTCTATCATTTTCTCGTCAAAATGTGTATCATCACATACAGAAAACTTGAAAATTTTTGGGCCTCTAAAGTACGGCTCAGCCAAAAATTTGAATAGGTACATTCTTGATATTGTTATAAACTAAACCTAGCGTTAAAATGGGAGGTGTTAGTTTTGGCCAGGATTTCAACGATTCTGACGACCTCGCAGCGCGGCGTGGCGCTCAAATGCGTCTGGATCGTTGTTGAACGCAGCCGGAAATGAGTTCAGAAATTATCGCGGAGAAATTATGACGGAAATGAGCACCAATGGAGGTCCGATCCCAGATACCCTAGGCGCCTGAATAGAGCCCACGGTAATAATGGATGCTAGCCAGCCGTCTGGCTAAACACTGGCTACTTCTACTCGCGGTAACTGATCTCGCCACTTCAATGGAGTTTCCGAGCTTCTTTTATCCGGCACCGTTGCGTTTGTACGCCGATTTCGTATGGGATCATCCGTATCACGTCGGAACAGATATTCGATGGTGAATGAACGCACGAGCGAGTCACGCGATCCGGATGAATTCGGTGTTGAGGGTGGGGGTAGTAAAGGTTGAGTGGCATAACACGGTTTAGAGTTCTGTTATTGCTTAGTCGCGTGTTGCGGATTATGCGGGTTCGACCACTGGGGCGAAATATCTACCAGTATTTATGGGTATGTGGGAAAGGTCTGCAAAACAAAATACTCTGTTTATCTATAAGTATTAACTTTCTAACTACCAGCATAAATTCGATGTAAATGTTCCGTAAACGCAAGAAAAATATTTGTGATTTGATTAGAAAGGAAGTCTCGCACGCTATTATTTCCGAAACAATAGCTCGTTGTAAAAAATATTTCAAGTCGAACATACTGAGTTTCAGTGGAAACATATTATGGTGGTCACAAATATTTTCTAAGTGAACGTGCGTCCGAGATTTCAGGATGATTTTTGAGAATTCTGATTTTTTATACGGAACTGTATGGATATGTTTAGGTAAGCGTGTATCTTATCCCGAGGCAAATTCATTGACCTATAATACCTTCGTCTTCCAAGACCATTTAAAGTCATTTAGTGCTGCTTATAATTAAGCTTAGCTACACAGAAGTACGCCCACCTAGAGAAGATTTGTGATCACTAGACTACGGATTTGACGCATTTATAACAAAAATAGGTGTGTGTAAGTTCAAATAATTCAAAGGGTAGAAGCATTTCAGAATATCGAGACATTACTTACAACTTGTCAAGACTATTAAAGTGAGCAATAAATTCCTGATTAGTTCGTATGAATTACAATTGGCAGAAACAATATTGATTTTGCATAAAGATCCGCAGTTTAGTGATTACCTTATGATGTCTCCCCCGAAACAGAGTAAGTTTTATTTAAAATATATTTACAACGAGCTGTAGTTTGGGAAATAATTGGATATTGGGAAAATATTTAATTTAACAAGAAAAGATCAATTGCTACCTTAATGCCTACTAACAAACAATTGTATTTTATAAAATTGAATTACTGAAACTGTACTTCATTTTTAACTTCTCCTTATTGGTTCACTCAAATTATTCGATAACTGCTTGTTCATGCAACAGCCCGTTAATCATTATTAGACTACGGATTTTATGCATTTATCACAAGAACGATTAGGTGAAATGCAACAGCCCCTTTAATTATTATTAAACTGCGGATTTTATGCATTTATCACAAGAATGATTAGGTGAAATACAAAACATTGAAGATATTAGAAAAATTTAAGAATATTGCTTTGTCATTTTCGTCTCATTTATATTACTGAACGAAAAATTAAATTTTCATCTATTTTCGGATTTTAAAAATTTACTTCGAAAATTTGAATTTTACGTGAAGGTTCGCAGCCTAATTGTTACTGTGGTATCGGCAATATTCAGGCACCCGGTACATAGTTTTAAAATTTATACTTTAGTTATACTTGAGGACGTTCGCGCGGCGAGGGCCGGAAAAAGGCCATAAAAAGGGAAAACGACGTTGATCAGCGTTGGATGCCATATTTGGGCATGGCGAAAAGTACGGATGGGGCAAGCGCTAAGCGTGGGGAAAACTGAGTTTTCGGCACGAGAGGGATGAGTTGGGGGATTCAGTTGTTGTCTGAGAGTCGTGACGGGAGTAGTAGAAAGTTGACGTTTAAAGTCGGAAGTAAGATCGTATAGTCGCTGTTGTTAGTTTAATAATTAGTGGTAGTTTAGTTTAACAGTTAGTTTTTAATCGCGTAACTATTGTAACATTCAGTCTATTTCTTTTCTTTTCCATAAACAAATAATTAATTATACGTGTTACCACGTTATTGTGGTGCTCCAAAACTGTAAATAAACGTCAGATTATTTTCATTTGAATAGCTGCATTATTGTAGACTTAAGCGGAATTAATAGAATTTATTTTTATACTCAATATTTATATTTTATATATGTGATTTATATTTATATTATACCTGCAAATTCGTTATGTTTAAATATGGATTAATTACTATCGCGTATCGTATATTGCAATTCCATGTTTGAATTTCACGGTGTCGCAAGTCACGACGATATCGTTGGACGTCGACAAATATGAAATTCATTACGAAAGTCTGGTTGGAAAAGGTGAGTTAATGACACTCGATGCGATTAACCCAGTTTGATGTAGCTCCCATTTGATTATTCGACCCTAGACCACCACTATACTGCACTTGTTTGACCATAGACCGTATCTGTTTTACCTTGCTGAACATAGCTCATTCCTGTTTCACTTGTTTGATTCTGGCCGGTGTCTATTTCTATAATTTGTCCGATGACATGTCTCTACATATGATTAGGTCTTTCGAAAATTACTGTACATTTTGTTTTTAAATAAGACACTATATTCGAGGCTACACAAGTTGACTAAAAATGTGCTTCTTCTTGTAATATTTTTAATAAATTACAAATAATGTAACAGTAGTCTCGAATCGTCCTAACATTTTCATTACTCTGTATTTCTGTAAATCTACAGTGTAGAACAAATATTTGGAATGTTCTAATAAGGCGATTAACCCTTAGCGGACGGGGATTATTTTTAGCATATTTTTTGATGCATCGAATAAATTTTCTTTGTGAAACAAAATTGTTTGCTGAGGAGTTTGGTGTATGAATTAAATGAAGGGAACGTGTCGTGTTCAGTAAAAATTTGTTTCATATTTTTCTGGAGTATTAATTGTTTTAAAAATTATTCACAGTCGCAGAACAGTAAAATTGTTTGGGCGACTGCCAGCAGACACGCGTCCGCAAAGGGTTAAGCTTTTAACTATGGTTAGCTTCTATAACTAACATTTGTCTTACTATAATATCTGTTCCACTCGCCTGACCATAAATCAGTGTGTTCTACTTGTTTGATTATACATTACCCCATTTCTTTCACAGGAAATAGGCCAATCCGATTCTACTCTTTCGAATGTAAATTCTCTCAATCCACTTGCGATGTATTAACTTTCGCTATTCTACTTATACAATTAGTAAGAATATTAGTCAACAAACTCCTCTATCGCAATTTCCCTTATCCCATCGCAAAGAATAACCCGAAGATCATTTTCCTCGAGCGTGAAATTGCGAGAAAAATCACTAGACAGTGGATTTTTATGTACTATAAAAACTGTCTGTGTCAATTGCTAGGAACAGGGGTCGAATACAAAAAACAATGGCAGCGATTGGCCCAAAGTAGAACATGATTCTCCTGCTAGGTGAAATATTAAAAATTGTAAAAAGATATTAAAACTCTCTTTAAACAACATTATGCAAAAAAATTTCCCTATTGGTCCACTGATAACAGAGTAATTTCACCATCTTCCATAATTTACTCTGCACAATTCATTATAAGAATTTTTAACAACGTAAAAAAATATCAGTTCTCTGCAAATACATGGGATTATAAAATACGAACAAGATAAACGTACAAAGTATGTACACATACATTTATAACAATATCACATTTATGCAGAAACGGATTATACCTATTTAATGTATCGATATTTACAGATACGTAATGAATCGAACATCGAACTACTTTGCAGGAAGCGTTTAAGACCGGCCAAGCAATTTTTATTCCGTTAGATCGTGCGACAAAGATAGAATTGCACCGTCAATAAAATCGAGTTCGCAAATTATGGAGTAATTTATGAGTTTTCGCACATCGGTACGCCGGTTCTCATTTATTCGTATCATTATAGCCGTGCGCGACAAAGAACGGTAGGAATTAAAATGGGTCGAACATGATCGCACTTTGAATGTTCACTTTGGCCGCCGGTGCTTCGCTTCTCTACCGCATTCCGTCGTTGCATTATTATTGATTTAGCACTGTAGATTTACCAGCAGAATGAATTTTAGGTATTTGTAATTCGCCGGCCCGTTGTATTTATTTTTAATGGTATGTACAGTGGGCTCCCGGCGGGCCGGGACATGGGCTCGGTATTACTATCAAACACTGATGGAAAAGCATCGCGCGCACCGTTCCGTTCGCAACGCTCGTTATGAATTATTCTCTTTCATGCGCTCCCGTTGTTCACCATACGGTCCGAATACAGATTGCATTTGACAGTCGTTTACGGTATATTAGTACGAATTTTATATTCCCGTTTAATTGGAAATGGGTGTATCGACTCCCCGCGGTGCAAATAATTTTCGAAATTTCCGAAGTGGAATATGAAACCGTAATCTCGTCATCGACTACAAACGAAATGGTTCTCTTGTTCTATTATTTAGATTCTGACAACTCCGATAATTAATATCGCACAAAAGCGAAAGAATCCGTTGCGTACATCGGAAAAAGCAGATGTTTTCATGTTACATTATCCGGATATCGAAGCGGAACAATGTACATGTTGCAACATATAACAATTTGATATTACATCGAAATCGTGTATAAAATTTTATTTGAAGACACTCGCATGCCCATAGAAATTCGAGGCCAGTCAAAATATTCTGAAGTACACAGGTCGTATAAAGTATGTATAACGTTGTTAAATAATCGTGTCGATATCATTTCATTTGGTAAAACTGTACTAAACTTTGTTTTAGTGCTGTTCAGCATCGTCGAGTGTATAAAGACAACAACGAATATCACGAACGTAGTATTCATGACGTGTATGAACATTTACTTCGGTAATTTGTTCATCGGTTTTACATTAGCATGTATCATTTTATTGTATTTTTCATTTGAATTATTCGAAGCATGAATTCGTTCAATTCTGGTTCAATTAAGACTAATATCAAATACGTTTGAAGAGAAGGTGAATTTTATTTTCTGTTTCGCAACTGTGTCGTTCGACGAACTTCTCAGGGTGCGTAAAGATTTAGCAATAAGGGCCGAAAGGGCGTGGAGGGCGAATTAAAGCAGACTACGTCAAATATTTGAATTAATTTGTATGACAATCTCTGTCATGCCAGACCCTCGGGAAACCTTACGCGCCCATCAACTTGCATTCAGTCACGTAGGAAGTTTATCGAGGAGAACTCCATCGTGCATGCAGAATTCATCAGAGAAAATGAATAAACCCCACCCATCTAATCCGTCATTTACGCTCCGGTGGCGAGCGTATTGTTGCGGGTTTCGGTTTTGGGAACGACAAACACGTGTAACTCTATTTGTAACTTTCCATCGAGCTACGTTACAGCACGCGTTCGCTTCAAACTTAATAGTGCGCAATGGGTTTCTACGAATTTATTGCTGCAATCATCATTTTCTCGAGGACAGCAATAATTCGCTGTTGAATGAATTATAAAACCCACTTACACAAACTGACGAGTTTATATTAAAACGATCAATATTTAAATGAAACGCTAACTATCTACACCGAATATTTTTGATTTTTTATAAACCGATTCTATCATAAAGTGCGTCGTTCCAGCTCTAATTTAAGGCTTAAAACATTCAAAAATTCTCACAGGAAGCCTGTGAAATCTCGATTCGAAGATGCTTGGAAAAGTTTTCATTTCCGGAAAATTTCCGGGAAGTTGCATTTCCCAATTTTTTCGACGTGTTCTCGCGTTTCCTTTTCTATTCTAAACGATTTTATCGTAAACTCAATTCTTCCTCCGATAATTAAATTTTAAATTTTCAATATTTTTCTTTCATTTTAATTCCTGCTATAACAACATTCAAATCGAGTAAGAATAACTGTGGTTTTTTAGGTCCAGACAAACGGTACTGCTTGAGTCGTGTCAAACAGCGACATACTTCATTTTTATGAAGAGTTAACTTTAGTCTGCTGTACTGCAGCCAATTTAAAATATTTTTGAACAAGTAAATTTGTAATCACCCTTAAAAGTACAACTAGTATGTTGAAACAAGTTTCAAGTTAATTCTTTTTACCGCATTTTTATAAACCATTTGCAGAATGCATGAAAAAGGACAGCCATCACAGTAGAAGATCCCCTTAACCCCTTAACCCAGGTATGGGCATTTTTGTCTCAATTGAGACAAGACTGTCCCCAGCATAGCGCCCACTGTCCCCCACCAGTATCCACCGTTACCATGGAGAAAGAACGCGCTTCGCCCGCCGCGAGCAGTGCGCATGTCTCGTGCAGACCTCGTGAAACCTTGAGGTCAGGTACGAAGATACGTATGGTGGGGGCAACGAAGGCGCGAGACATGCGCTATCGCGGAGAAGGCGCGTGCTGCATAGAAAAGAGGTTGGTGGGAGAAGCGAGCGTTTGAGGGGCTTCACCCGTACCCATGCCTGCCTTAACCCCATGCACAACGAATAATTTTATGATTGCGGTGATTAGAACTTCTTTGTCGTTTATAATTTGTTAGAAAAAAAAAAGTTTATATTTATTGTATGCTTATGCAGTCTCCAATGGCTATATTTCGAAAACAACAAAATAGAAGTTTCGTTGGGTTTAAAGGAAACTAATAATATACATATTTAGTAGATTTTGTTCGAAATCTTCATCACGAGTATGACTCGATATTATAGTGTAAAAGGTTAAGTTCGGGGTCCGTATTTCTTACGGACGTCCATGCAATTCATTTTCTTATAAACAAAGGGCTTCGAAGCTGTTCCAAGACTTTATTAAGTAATCCAACTCTATCTGTAAAATATGTGCAATCTCATGGATTTGACTTAAGAAGATTGTTTCTTTGCTAAATTCAAGTTACTTGTAGTTTACGTTAACCGCGACATTTAATATGGATTCAATATCTCATATGTGTGGGATCAGGACGCCCCAGACCAAATACTGTATGGAGATTAATAAATGTGGGAGGGCTCCGTGGGTATGTGTAAGAGCTGATCAGCTACAACTGCGAGATCCCGGGTTCGATTCCCGGCGCGGAATTCCTCATTTTTCCTAAGATCCTACATTTGGGGGCTCGTCCGGGATGGGGGGAACACCGCTGGCCGCACGGTGACTGACGACGAACGCAGTGAGCAAGCGTTGCGAAGACAGTCGCGCGTGAGCGAAAGGACGATGAAGTGAAGTAAGGGGAAAACTGCTATAGAGGGCAGTAGGATATTGTTCTCGAAAAGTGACGAATTTGATGACGAGTTGTGTTGATGGCGCTGAGGCCAAAAAGACGATGGCGCTGTGACGGACATTCGAGGCCGAATGCCGGAGCAGGATGGCCGAGCGTGGAATCAGGACCCCCCAGACGAAATACTGTATGGAGATTAGGATAAGTGGGAGGGTTCCGTGGGTATGTGTAAGACAGGGATGGGCAATTTTGCCTCAATTGAGGCAAAACCGTCCACACCGTAGCGCCCTCTGTCCCCTTCCAGACGAACGTGCGCGCTGCATGAAAGAGAGGTTGGTGGGAGAAGCAGGCGTTTGAGGTGCTCCACCCGTGCCCACCACTGGTGTAAGAGCTGATCAGCTACAACCGCGAGGTCCCGAGTTCGATTCCCGACGCGGAATCCTCATTTTTCCTAAGATCCTACATATGTAAATGATGAGCATATGGTGAGCACATTTCGCCACTGGTTCGGTTATCGTCGCGCTGCGCTGTTTCGCAATTTCCGCGGCTCCGTTGAAAACAGTTTCGCAAATTCCGACGCGGCGGACGAAAGAAGAAGGGGCCAGGCCAGCGATAATAAACGGTTCGTGCACGAAACGTTTCGTTCCCCAGTCTGATTTCCATGCCATGACCCGCGCGGTTTCATCACGGAAGAAAGAGAAACGAGGACTATTCGGCCCCACTGCCATTGAAACCGTAGTCGGATCTCACTTATTAAAAGATAATATTATGGAGACTTAATTCGAGGGGAAAATCTGCCGTTGGCCGGTTGCGAGTCAACGTTACAAAGAATTCGGTAATTAACGTCGCCGCGCGGATCGGCCGCAACTCCTCCGCAGGGTAAAGCTCGAGAGGAAGGGGAGGGCTAAGGTTCCTTCGACTGCGGGCTCGAAAATGAATGCCGCGACCAGGCGATTACCCGCAGCAATAAGCCCCGCTGAAAGGGCTCGTTGATACATTCCCAACAAGTTAATTAGTTTTACCGGGCCCTGGACAATTTGTAACTGTAAAGGTCTCGTTTAATGCTCGCCGGTACGGTGGTTATTAACTCGATATTGGTCGCGGAACGCCTGGCTGTCTCGAGAAACCTTGTTGGTGCCCAGGAAATAGAAGAATTCCGGGTTCGTGGAAATTATGACAACGTTCGGGTTCATAGCGGCCAACTGTTTTTCTAAAATTAAAATAGGATATATTACCTACAGTGGCTCATGAAAGTATTTGAACGCCTTTTAAATCAGAATAACTTTTTTAAAATTCGACAAAGCCGCTTGACTTTTTTTGAGCAATTAGAAGTATTGATTTACTAAATTACCCGCAAAAATATTTTGAGAGAATTGCTATTGGTAGGAATTACATGAAAAATATAAAAATAGCAATTTTCCAAACTTTTTTATTTCAGCCCGTAATGAAAATTTAAAATATAGGTTTTGTACATCTACGTTAGTTATATACAGGGTGTTCACGCTATCACTAGCCAGCGTTTTTCTTGTAAATAGTAAGTATTAGAAAAAAATGAAAGAGGAGAAAGTAGTACTATTTTTTATGCGCAACACAATGGCGCATGTAATTTTTTTGTGTTTATACTATTTTGTTAGATATGAAGGTGACCTTTAATTTTTTAAATGAAATGCTGTATATTTTTTTACATCACATGAAAGCGTGTATCTAGACAAATTCATTTGTACACTGCATAGTGACCTTCAAAGTCATGCAAGGTCAAAAATGGAAGAAACATTTTGAATGTATATATACATATGTCTAAGAAATTAATTTTTGTTGTGGTATAAGTCGAGTAAATCAGATTGAATTATGGTATAAAGGATTTAGAAGGGTTAAAGGAGTAACCAGTATGGTAAATTTAATCTTTTCAGATTTGGTTTCATTAATTAAATTCTTCTGACTTTGTGAAAGATTTTTAGGCTTATTATCCTATTTAAGATTATGGACTTTGTTTCCGACTTATCTACTTATCTATTAATCTATTAATGTATTGTTTCCGACCTATTAAAATTATTGAAGAAAGAAGGGACAATGCTAGAAATCAGCCAATTTTCGTTATAAGCAGAAATAATTCGTTCAACGATCAGATGCACAGTTTTGATCGAATATTTTCTGTCAGAGGTAGTGCAACGAACGTTATTTTGAACCGATGTAATTAGACTGAGAACGCTCATGCAAATTTGGATGCATATAAAGCCTTGAATACGTAATCGATCGTTTCCCCCACTTCTAGTCAAGCCAATCTAGGGAACTTATTATTCGAAGGCATCCCCGGAGTCATTATTTGAGCCTGACACGGGTCAAGTACGTGGATCCCAAGAAAAAGAACCCGGTCGATGACGGCCTTTGGAAAAGTTTTCTGAACTTGTCGCTGAATCGTGTCACGAATATCGAATCCGCGCGCGGAAACTTCCCTTTCGTCTTGAATTATTATCACGGCTGGCTGGGTCTAATGCGAAGATCAAGAAGAAAGAGAGAAAAAAAATACTTCGCTTGGAGCACCGTATATTTTGTCCTGGACTCATTTTGGCACTTGCCGTCATAAGTCTAATTTGAATTTCAATTCCACTCGTGGACGACCGTTTTCCTAACTTTAAACATCCATTCTACCGGAACGATAAGGACCGTTCGTCAGTTTTTAAGAAAATTATCGTCGGAAACTAAGGAATTATACGAGGACAGCATTTTTATTATTTTTAATGCTGTTTTCGGAATGTAATATTTTTTAGTAGTTACATTTCCTTAGTAGTCACATCTGATGTTAGCTGATTTATTTTGTAAGAAATACTTTTTCATAAAAATTACGTTTGCACAACATTTTTGTGTTTAAAGTCATTCCAAGGTCATAGTATCATACACTGTTGAATTCGTCTCGCCGTCACCAATAATACTATGACGTCTAAAACATACTGTTATAATCACTGTTCGTCCGCTTAATATATTTTATTTATAATATATACACTTGGAACTTAGGAAATAGTTTTAAGGCCGCGAGTGTCGAGAGTAACGGAAGAAACTTAACGTACTGTCCGGGTAAAGAATATAACGCGACGTGACTGGCGCTCTGTCCAACTGGTCCGCACGGGAGCGCCTTGAAGCAGAGTTTTCCGTCTGTATCGTCCGGTCAGCTGTCCTCGCAAGGGAGCGGCTAGTCGGAGCGAAGACTTAGGAAAATTAGCGTTGACTTCACGGGTCAGTGCCTTTTTATCCTACGCTGGGGTCGACCGCCAGGGGTAGGGGTAGGTCCCGATAATGCGAAGGAAGTGGGGGTGCGACTGCGGCGCTACTCTGGTGGGCGCGCGGGGTAGTGCAAGGGTCGCGCGCTACACAGTGCTATTTAAAACAGTCAAGGTAACTTTTAATCTTTTACGTAAAAAGCATTTTCTTGAGATTTGAGAATGTGCGAACATGCAGCCCACTAAATGCTGATAAAATTTTGTCTGAAACATTTTTTCATTGCACTACCAAAAATTCCTAAAAAATTGTGACAAAACTTAATAGGTACACCATGTTTATTGAAAGCCTTATTGCCTTTACACCAGTTCGGATCAATTGATTTTTGTGTTCGGATTAAACTCTCGATCGGCTGAAACGACGTTTGGCCCACGGTGCGACGTCCGCAATAAGATTAGCTGCAGCGCGACGTTTAGCAATGGTCGATCGAATACAGGCAACGGTTGCACCGTGGCTGGTAAACGCGTGAAATACGCAAGGATGGTGGGAGATACTCAACGTGTACAGGAAAATTATCGTGTCGCGTGTAGACGGGTATTCGGTACGATTATTCGTTTGGCCGAGTCGTCGAGCGTACGGTAGAACGTAATGCTGGATGAGGCTGTACAGAATCCATCACATTAGCCGAACGGCAATGGATAGTTGTATTGGGTTTGGTGCACAGATCGAATTCGAACCAGCCTCGGATGCACTATAATCGATGTCTGGTGACGGTTTTCCGGGTAAACTGGTCACAAAGACGACGATTAACGCTGCAAATTTCGTGTGGTGTTCAATGGACAATGGTTCGAGGACCGTCAAACATCAAAAAGTCGTGCACGGGTTTTAACGCCTCCGGCAAATTGGTTCCAGCTATTTGGATTATTTCTCGTAGGCTTTTTGACCTCGCTGGCCAGCCGATTATTTTCAGATCGTGTCCCTGCTACATTGATGAACAGAAGTGAATCAACATCATTTCAAGCAGCACAACTTTTTTTAAATTAGAATCAGATGAGTTAATTAGTAGAAGTTGATTTTTACAAATTTTTTATCCGGGTAGGTATTGCAAATTTGAAAAAATGTGTTTCGAAGACTCAAAGAAATTATACACATGCTGAAAATGTCATCGATATTCATTCATAAATATAGCTATACTAATTGCAGTTATAAGTCGAAAAACTGCAATTTGTTTAAATTGGTAACAATATTTTAAATTAAAGGAAAATTCATTTTCAATGCACTGTTTGATAATCAGCATTCGTTGAATTCATATATCTGAATTATTGTTGTATTCGATCATTGCTATTCTATTTAACCATTCTCGTTATGATTTGTCATGCTCATTCAATAAATTCTGAATGCTTGCGGTAGAAATTATTCGTGACTAGATTGCGGATCTTATGCATTTATGGAAAAACTGAGCCGGCGCAGTTTAAAACAGTAGACAGACTAAAAAAATTAAAGAGTATTAATGTCTTAGTCTGAGCTTATTAAAATGAATAAATGAAGAACGAAATATTTATTTAGCTTTTGTTTCTTCCCCTTGCTACAAATAATTTTTATTTTTGCGTCTTTAAAGAATCTGTATTACTAGATTGTTACAGATAAAGTATGTTCGATCATATCGATATGACATTCTTGAACAGAAAATGTATTAACCGATATTATTACCATAATAATATACACGTTTGAAGCAACGAGATAGAATTTTTTTAATTACATTAAGATAGAAATTTTTGGTTTTCGAGATAGTGAATTTTTCCAGTTATGCTCCCGAAAAAATTTTCAATATTTTCAATACTTTCAAGGTTACGACATTCGAGACTTTTATTTTTAGCTTCAAATCTCTCGCTACTGGCACTAAAAAATTAATCGAAAATCCCGTTAGGTCGTAGAGAAATATACTCTACTCTGAAATAAGGTTAGCTACCTAAATTAAAAGAATGAAGGTCGGACTTGAAAGAAAAAACTTCATGCTGCACGATGCTGTATAATACATCTGTAGACGTAAAAAAATATATTGACAAAACTTGTAAGACTGACATTATAAAATTAAATATTTCCTATGTTATTACATAATGTTTATTATCATTACTGTACCATTCAATTATTCTATTTATCTGCATACCTATCGTTACTATTCTACTTGTCTGACATTATCCAGTGCCTATTGCACTTGCTCTAGATAATCCAGTACTTATCCTGCTTATCTGACAATAATCAGTAACAATTCTACTTTCTCTGACACTGATCAGTGTATATTGTATTTGTCTGATCGTTGGTCGTCCTATTTCACTTGTTTCCCTACGGACGGTTTAATGTACCTACCATCAATTTTCTCTGTTCCGTTTATCTGACCCTAGATCGTGGATATTCCACTTATGTGGATGACGTTGATCATTTTCAATGAGTTGGAAACGAACGTATTATGGGACGATGACTATCATCGAATGCACCGTAGAGGAAAAAACTTCCCGAAGCTTTTGTATTCAACGTTCTACGATGATTTCTTTGTTTTTCCAAATAAAGTGAAAAAAAAACGATTTCTGCTTTGAAGTTGAGTAACACACAGATACAAAATTCTACAATGACGAACCAACACTGATTTTACACAAGAACGCTTCCAACTGGTAGAAACATGATTCGACCCAAATATTTCGTTCCCTACACGTAACCTTAGAAAGTTGAGTAGAATTTTAAAACAATTTTGAAACTCCTCCCTATATTATTATAACTCTGTTGAAAACCAATGATAGAGTAACATTTTGAAATAGCATATAAAACTACAGATTCAATATTATTAGACTGGAGATTTTTATGCTAAATGAAGACTGTCCAAGTCTATTGTAAGTCTTTTGCGTACAGGTGAATGAACTAGAGATCGAGAAATGTTATAGAAGCTTTCGGAGGTTATGTTTAAGACATGGACCGTAGAACCTTTTCGAAAAATAATTATCAACGGAAATACAACAATATGGATATGGTATGCCAGCATTCGTGATAGAACATATGTACAGTGGCCGACAAAAGTGTTCGTACGCCCTTTAAATCAGAATAACTTTCTTATAATTTGACCAAATCACTTGACTTTTTTTGGGCAATTAGAAGCATTGTTGAGACGTGATTATGGTATGGCGGGCTCGAATTTCGGTTTGGGTCTACGCTCCGGTCGACTTTGGACAAGTGCCATTGTCGAAGGGTTCTTCTAACGTCTTGGAAAAATTTATTGCTTTATGACCCGGGTAAGTCTGGAAACTATCAGCTGACCGTGGGAAAGTTAGCCTAGCTGTGCAGCTCTCAATGGCACTTGGCGTAGCGTAGGCCCACTCCTAGCGCCAGGGGGGCCTATGGCCCTAAGCCTAAAGTATGGTTTCTGGCGAAATTGCAGGAAACCTATTGTCGTCTGTTTAGTGACACTCGTTACGACGTATTTCGTCTATGGGCGTTGGCCTTCTTTTGGGAGGTCATTTGTAGCCTCCCAAATATTATATGATTGGCTGGGGCCCCCACTATTTTGTACTTTTTGGAGGGATTTTTCAACCCCACGAGGTTACTTGTTTCTTACGCGTTAGTTGTGAGATCAGTCGTGATTTAAGAGTCGAAACTACCAGTCGCAAATTAAGAGTCGAAACTATCAGTCGTGAATTATCTGTCGCTATTATACCGTCTCTTTTATTCCGTCTTTCACAGTCAGTTTATTAAAAGTTACTTAGTTATCCGAAACCCGATTATCTCTTTATTTCATTTACCTCTCTTTGAGGCGTGTATCTCAGCGGCTCACAAATTATCGTTTGAGCACTGACACGACACAACAAGCATTGATATTAGTAAATCACTTGCAAAGAAAGATTTTGAAATAATTGCAATTAGTAGTAATTACATGAAGAAATAAAAATGGCACTTTTTAAAACTTCTTCATTTTAGCCCATAATGAAAACTCAAAATATGCCTTTTGTAGATCTATGTTAGTTATACATATGCTGAAAATTTCATCTAAATCGGTTAACGCAAAAAAAAAGACACTCATCGAAAGATGTAAGAAACTATGGATTTTAAGCAGAAACTGACCAAAAGTCGAGAAAAACTGCGATTATCACCACTTTCTACCCCTTGTAGCTCATGTGTTTGTTAACTGATTTCGATGAAATTTTCAGCATACGTGTAAATAACATAGAACTACAAACCGCATATTTTGAATTTCATTAACGGCTGAAATAATAAAGTCTTAAAAAGTGCCATTTTTATTTTTTCATGTAATTCCTACTATTTCCAATTTCTTCAAAATCTTTTCTGCACATTTTAAAAATAAATCAATGTTTCTAATTGCTCAAAAAAAGTCAAGTGGTTTGGTCAAATTTTAAGGAAGTTATTCTGATTTAATTGTTGTACGAACACTTTTGTGGAACACTGTATGCACAACTGACGATATGATAAATACCTTCTTCAATAAGACAGAGAAGTTTGAGGACAATTTGTGAAGAAACGAAAAACAACTATTTATTTCGCGGCCTGAATTAAACTATTATTTGTACCGACTATTTCGACTGATCCAGAACAGCGGCGGTCTGTCACGTGTCTGTAGTATCGCTTATGCGGGAGCACGAAAGACAAAGAAACGGTTTCGGGGCGCAGAGCAGGAACGTCGACCGTGTCCGTTCCGATCAAATTCCACGGTCCAGTTCATATTGACCAGCGTCGTGGACGGTTACGCGTGTGTACAGTTGTGTCACGGTGCGGATGCAGGTCGGATGTCGAAATGTGCACGGTCGTGCATGCTGTGCAGCCGTGGAGAGGCAGAGCTGCCTGCAGATTAATGGATAGACGCGTATACGGGCAGAGGCGATTGGTTACAATGCACGTCGATCGGCGTATACCAGCGAGAATAACGACGCGTAACATAATATCGACAGATTGGCATTTTGCTTTTGCCTCAATTAACATTGCGCGTCGTGGATAGAATTTCGAAATTCGACGGTACCAATAACCAGTGTGACCCGGGTGCCTTTACAGAACCTGGTTGTACCCGCGCGGACCGTACGTGATGCCAGTTAACCGCTCGAAATTTACCGCATCGCGCGCGGGTAATATTATCAAATTGTAATGTATTAAAGAGGCTCGATAACGGCCGCGGCTCGAATTACAATCGGCTTGGTCACCCGAGCCGTGTAAACACGGTTGCTTGAGCTGCATCAATATTTTCTGGCCGAAAACAAGTGGCACGAGCACGCCCACGGATCCGCGGGCGTGAAGCGCGTTTACGTTTCCGATAAATTAGCTTGAATCCAACGAACTGTCCGGCTCATTACGAACTTTGCCCGTTTTTCCCCAGACGATACACCTGGAAACTAATTGGAAGTCGTTTTACTCTCGAGAGGTATCATTGTTGTCCCATTTATTTGGTACATAAACTATTCGTTTTAATGGAATAATAAATAAATCGATAAATTGTTGTTGCATACGGTTTTCCAATGCATATCGTGAGATCTATTAATAGAATACATTCAAGTTACGCGGTATATTCGATATTTATTCAAACTTCAACGAATTGACGAATTCTACGAAATGTTACTAGCATTATTATTCTTAATGCTACACGCTGATACAAATCCTATTTTACGTGTCTGACAATGATCAATACCTATTCTGCCAGTGTAATACTATCTTTTACCTATTCTATGAACTCAGCAATATCTAGTACTTATTCTACTTGTTTAACAATAGTTGATACTTATCCTACTTCGTGGACAATATTCAATTTCTATTCTACTTGTCTGCAAGTAACCAGTGTCTATTCGATTTGTTCGTCAGTGTCAACATTATTCTACTCATTTAACAGTATTCAGTATCTATTTTATTGGTTAGACAACATCATATATTAGATACTTATTCTACTTCCTGCACAATATACACAGGTTGCAGCCGAATAACGTGTACAAGCGCGCAGAGGATTAGTCTATATGTATTGTGGCGGCTACTTCCTATGCTCGTCAACAGAGGGACAGTACAACAACACCTTTCCCGCTACTACCTCAATCTTCCTCTGTTTGTATATATACCGTGCTAAACTATCCTTACGACATCCCGCGTCCAAGGCACGGGTCCGCTAGATAGCCTTACTGACGAGTCCTCTAGCAGGCCTAGGACGAAACGCTTCCTTTCTCTATTTTTCATCTTCTAATAATTCAACAGCCGCCATAATTAGTGACCCCGACAAAACGAACAACAACGCTACCTTCTGAGCAGAGGAGACGACAACATCAACAAACCACGGACAACGTCGGGAGGACTGAAAGGTGATTATTTTGTCACTGCCGCGCCTTAACTACTGTCCGACCAACAGCGAGGACTTCTCCCTAGTATGCGCTTCTGACGTCATCTTCGCAGCATTATTTGGTTTAACATTTTCACGTCCTAATTTGTGCGACGTTTTCGCATCTACATTTGCGCGACGCTCTTCCATCGTTTGTGCGACTATATGAGTCCTACAAGCGGCTTAGGGAGCTACTCAACTTCGTCGATTCGGCAGTATCACTGGCAGGCACACTGATAGCACACATTCCAGCGACCTCGTTGAAGAGAAATTTGTCCAGATATCGTTGACCACTGGCAAGGGGGTAATGTGACGGCTACTTCCTGTGCTCGTCAACAGAGGGGCAGTACGACAACACCTTTCCCGCTGCTACCTGAATCTTCCTCTGTTTGTACATATACCGTCCTAAACTGTCCTTACGACATCCCTCGTCTAAGGCACGGATCTGCTAGATAGCCATACTGACGAGTCCTCTAGCGGACCTAGAACGAAACGCTTCCTTCTCCTTTTTCCATCTTTTCATACTCCGAAATCTTACCGCCATAGTATAAAGAAATCGAAAGGAATGAATAACGTTTTCTTGGTTTGGCGCCTCGTTTTCGAGAAAATCGACTTAGAAAATGCACCGAATACACGTGCTATTATTTTATACATTTAAACGCACATTTCTCTAAAACAAGATGTCACACGAAAAATGTTATTCCATTTTTTCGATTTGGTTTACATGTAAAATTATTCACTGTCCGCTTGTACATGTTATTTGAACGCAATCTGCAGAGTAATTATTCCATTTGTGTGAAAATATCCGGATTTTCGTGGCAGACAACGTCCTCTATCTATTCTACTTGTCTGACCATACCAAGCACCTATTCCACTTACTCGTAAATACCTAGTACTTATTCTGCTTGTATAACAGCATTTACCTACTCAACTTGCTCAACAATACTGAGCACGTATGTATCCTACTTCTCTAACAATAAACAGCGCCCACCTACTTTATGTGTCTGCTTACAGGTTGTCTTATTCCTCTTCCCAATGTCTGCGTAGTATCAATGTAGCCCTAACTGCGTGTCACACACGATCTATACAAAATCGAACGAATTAAACAATTCTGCCACATGCTATTAACATTTTTATTTCGCCATCTACCTACTAATCCGAATCTATTAACAACAGCAAGTTTCATAGAGTTTCATTTAGGTTCATCTGATGGTAATTCAAAGCATTTCGTTAAAGAGGGATCTGCGTTTCGACGTGCACGAGGTTGCCTCGCACAGTGTTCGGACTTTCATGGGAGTTGACAGGATATTAACTTCTAAATTGATCCGTTTTCACTCCAGGACCCATAATCCTTTTTTTAGAGACGATAAGAGAGCACATCAATGGATGAAAAAAAATTCAAATGATTTTTATGTTTTTATTAAATAAAAAATGTTGTGCTGCATTTTTTATTGCAATTTATTAACGTATAATTACTGGCGAACGTTTTTTGGAATAATTTTTTTATCGGGTTATCGGAAATGCTTGAAAAATCGAAATGAAAACATACGAAAATGGATTTCTTCGATGCGGACAAAGACGGACGAATAAAATCAATTGTTATGTGAAGTATTATATGTCCAGAAGTAGTGTGCAATAAATCAGGTACCTCTTCGCATTGGAGAGATTTAAGGGCGGCAGTCAATGCACGCATTTTCTTCGATTCGGGCAAAGATGGGCAAGTAAGATCGCTTGCTAGTTAAAGTGTAATGTGTAATGTCGTAGAAGTGGTGTGCAGAAAATCAGAACACTTTACAGTACTTTTCTTAAAAATCGAATCAATGTTACTAAACATTTAACACGAAAAATTGGAACAAATTGTAAATGTTTGAAACAGCACGTGTTTCAGGAAACGTATCGAGTTTTATATTCGATTTTAAGCTTCAGTTTTAACAATAAATTCATTATTTAAGTACAAATTGTGGGTAGTAATACAAACTACATGATATTACTAATGTTTTTCGATAAACATTTTTTTAGATTTCATACATCGAAAATTGGACTTTTAAGCATTGTCACGAACAATTCCGTCGACGCGGGAAAATGCGACACGGTATTTCCATGGAGCGCGGTCCTCGAAGCGTTTATTCGTAGCCAGAGGTGCATTCACGGTCCACGGAATTACAGCGATAAGTTGTCACAAAGATACGCGCACGTTGTCGCTGCGAAAGGGCCTGGCGCGGCCGTCGTACAATGGGCGCCAAATGTCTAAAAAGCGGACCGTTGATGGTCGAAAGGAACTGCTGCCGTCGGAAAGGGGTTGGTTTCGAGGACGCTTTCATCGGCCCGACGACGCATGGGCACGCTAACAAAAGTCAAAAAGGTGAGCGGTAAGATTCCCTTTAGTTCCCCTCTCTCCTATCCCCCGCCCTTTTGCCGTCCTTCCGGTTCCTACGGTTGCTCGCTTTCCGGGATTTTCCTGGACGGAGATGTCGGCGCTGCGCGAGGAATCTCGCTCAACCGAACTCTGATGGAATTTACTTAAAGCGTTCGAGGGCGGAGCGGAGAGCGAAGGGCCCAGAGGGAAACCGGAGGGCGGAAGGGCGCAAGGGCGCAAGGGAGGGAGGGGCAGGGAGGTAGAACGCAAGTAAGAGAAAACACGCGCGCCGAATGAACAGGAGGGAAAAGAATGCCCGGTCGAGAGCCAGGGCGCAAACGGGAGAACGAAGAGTAATGAGAGATTAAGAGGGAAAATGAGGAGGAAAGGCGCTAGGAATGTGGTATGAAAGAGATCCAATAGGAGGGAACGCGTGAGGAATTCGGTAAATACAGGATGCTTCAGAACTGTTGGTCAGTGCTCAACGCCTCGTTAAATCAATTTAAGGGGAAACCACCCTACCGCGAGTAAAATGAGCGACGCTTACCAATTCTTTTCTCAGATAATTACTTAACCGAAAATTCTTATTTTTGTTGGACTATGAGAATGAATTAGGTCGTTCCACATGTTCGCACCGTTTACTGTTCTATTATTTAAATTAATCCTTATCACTCCAACCGGCAAAAACTTGCAATTCGTTGACATAATAGTGCTTGCTCTGACCAACAGATTTTATTTAGGAAAAAGTTATGTTCGCTTAACATTATTGTTACAAATCGGACATTCCATATTCACCAACCTAATAATTTGCAGATTTAGTCAGCGCTCGAGTCTCGTTAAATCAGATTTAGAAGAGACCATCCCAGGTGTGTTGCACGAGAGAAGCTCACAAATTCTTTTCTGAGATAATTACTCCCCGATAGATTGTTGTTCTTATTCAGGTGTGAAAATGTATCTTATAGCATTGTCTTGCCATTTTTTTAAGTTAGAATGTTGCAAAATGGCGGAGTTAGTTTCGAAACCTCTCCGAATGGCACAAAGATTGCTGACCGCCACGGTTGAAAAATTCTGGTTGATTTACAAAACAAAAATTAATAAATAATATTATCCAGAATTGACCTGCACAGTTGGATATCTTCTTGAAAAATATACAACTCTGCCGTTTGCACAATCCTAATATGGTTCTCATAATAAAAAAGAACTGTCGATAAAAAAAAATGTGTCTCATACTAATGTAGGAGCGACCTTCTCTTACAGTTTCATTAAGATCTGCTGATGTCATTTCAGTATCCCTTTGAAAGAAAATATATGTGACAGAGGATGTAGGGGTGTAACGCTAACAATGATACGGGTGTGGGACTAACAGTTATGAGGGTATTAGACTCTAATGTGGTGGAGGTGTTAAATTCCAATCGAGTTTACGAGACAACAATCAAACCCGCATTCCTTTGGTTACCTAACTTCTCGTCTCTGCAGAGTAATGTGCAGAGATGAGGTGTTTGCTCTCCATTGTATGATCCAATTAATTGATATTAACATTTTACCTACCAATAAAGATTTAATACTTCAGTAGATTATAAAGATTAACAATTAATGACTTCTGGATTAATTTTTCTTATATTCATATATAGGCTGCGGATTTTATGCCTTTCAGGCAGAAACGAGTTGGTGCGATTTAAAATACGCCAACGATTATAAGGATGTAAGAATGTGAGTGTATTATTTTTAACTTATTGAAATTATTAAAGACAAAGGGAACCTTCTATATGGTTGCTCGTTCTTACAATTCACGCAGACAGTGTTTATTTTGCATAATGTTCCGCAGTCTATTCATGAACACATATTTCCCATTATATTCATGAATACTGTCAGTATTATATGATACGTAAGAACAATTGTAGTGTTGCTTAATTGTTCCAAATATGTTAGTAGAGCTATCTATGAGAATAAAACTGAACTATATTGTTATAAATTTCGGCGGTACTTCGCGTCGCGCGTCCAGACATTTTATAATAGAACACTTTATTTACACGAATATACAATTATTCAAAATTATAGTTAGCACGGTGAGCTTATCGATCTGGTATCTGGCTCAGTCGACTTGTGTAGAGAGAGCTGTTATTACAAAAGTGTGCGTTTAAACAAACGTTACAGATATCTCTGAAAAAAATGGAGACAATAAATTTACTAGAATATAATATGGACATTTTACTTACTGTAAGCAATCATTTTTTTCCTGTGCGAAGACAAACGATTTTCGAATAACGGAAAGCTAGATTGCTGAAATAGCACACTGTGCACCGTAACTATATTATACAGAGTGTTACCGAAATCACGGTACAAACAAAAAAATGTTATGACTTTTTTTCGAATCGTATTTGCATGAAGAATCACCATCCGGTCGCTTGCACCACAATTTCGGAAACACCCTGTATTGTAGCAAGTGTTAAAGTAAAAGAGAGAGACAGCACGATGAACCGCGAAGGGTTAAGTTTCTTTTACACGTGTACAACGCAGTTGGTAAAACCTATCAGTAGACTTCAGGTAGGAATAGTGTCAACACTTCTAACTAGGCTTGCGCGAGCTAATTTACGAGCTGAGCTTAACTCAATTCGATTGCTCGAGCGGAGTCGAGTGTTTGAATTTTCCGAGCTACTTGAAGTCGACGAACTGTTTAAAAAAAATGCGAGCTACTGGAAAAAATCATACGGCTCCAATATTCGAGCCCTCGTAAAACTTCGATTTACTCGAAAATGGATTTTTAGCTCGAAATTTGTTGAGTTACTCGAATATATTCGAACAGATCTTTAACTTTAGAGATACTCGTAAAGATTCGAATTGCTCGAGTTACTCGAATATTCATCTATTCATCTAATCAACAAAGTTATTAACTGAGCACGTAGAAGAAATATGTTTGCTTCATGAAAACATAAAAAATAAAACAGAAGCATTCAATTGGCGTCATATTTTTCTTCCTTACAGTTAGATTAGTATTTGTTAGTAAATAGATGAATATTCGAGTAACTCGAGCAATCCGAATCTTTACAAGTAACTCGAAAGTTAAAGAGCTGTTCGAATATATTCGAATAATTCGAAAAATTTCGAGCTAAAAGTTCATTTTCGAGTAAATCGAAGTTTTACGAACCGTTTGACCGTTTCAAGTAGCTCGCATTTTTTTCAAACAGTCCGTCGATTTCAAGTAGCTCGTAAAATCCAAACACTCGAATAGGCTCGACAGACCGATCATTACTCGACTCGAAATTCGAATACTCGAATAAATCGAGTACTCGCACACCCCTACTTCTAACACCATGCTGTCATCTGTGCGTGACGGCAGCGTTGACAGCCTCATCAGGAAACTAAAGCCATGCGTCGGTGTATCGTCCAAGACCGATGGGTCATAATAGAACGGTAGAGTAAATAGAGTCGTCGTAGACGAAATAATAAGCATTGGAATGGCTAACAATGGAAGGAAGATTAATGGGGAACGTAAAAGAGCGCGAATGAGTGGGCACGCGGAAAGGTAGATGGGAAGGGGGGAACAGGGGTGGAATAAAGAGAAACGCAGGCAGAAGGGATGGTAGGCGAAGTCGATAGAGTAGACTTCTCGCAGCGGCGGACGGGATGTGTGCTCCTCTCCGGAGCGAGATGAAAGCAAACGGATGGGCGTAAATGTAAATTGGTAGATTCGTGGCGTAGTCTTAATTAACTTTTTCGCAATTATCATGACCGGCGTTCCAGCGAGAACGTCTGTAGCTGGTTGTTCTCGTGGAAACTACGAAGAAAGGAATATAAAGGCGAAAGAGGACGAAGTAGGCTCTTCCTTGTTCGGGCAACCCGCCGAGGGAGTTACTCCCTCAAAGGTGCGTGGAGCGCCAGGCGAGCGCCCTTTACGTTGGTGTTTAAAAACCGCGTGTACTTTGTACGCAAGAATTGCATTCATTCGGAACTACTCAAACGCTACCTGACTACGTGGATACGTGGTGAAGTAGGAACACGGCTCTTAATACAATTTTCGAAAGCGTTTGTTGCCACGACTTTGAGCGATTCACGCGCGAGTGCGCGCGCCTCTTGTTACACGCTCGCTCGCGATTCTTGCCTCGACCGTGTAACGCGATTTTCTGGGCAAACGAATGCACGTAAAGTAAACCGACGACTTGTGTGTCGAACAGAAAATACTCTGTTTCGCCAAGTTCCTCGATCAAACGATTTTTTTCTCCCGCCAATCTGTTCGTCCCTTTTGCTGGCACGGTCGAGCGTAACTGCGAAAATCATTTTCTTCTACATTACAGTCTTTTCGAGCATTCGAAAGCTCGCATGATGTTTATGTCGGTGTGCGTGTTTACGATAGCGAGTTGCACTAATGTTTCGACGTACTTTTAAATAGATTAGCTTTTTTTAAAATTTGTCCGTATGACTTCAGTTCATTTGGAAAGTTAGATGACGACAAACCCAGATGAAAGACTTGTAAAAAGAGAACCTTTACCATTTTTCCTATGTCCCTCTAGCTTCTCGAAAAAGAAAAACGAAAACCATTTACTCCAACTTTACAAATATGGTACCATTTCAAACGATGTCCAAATATCCATAATTGGAACCCTGTATTGAAATATCGTGTAAGGTTTTTAGAAAAGTGTAAATATGTAAGTAAAAGTGTACTTACAATTTTCTGATCGACTGTTTGTAACGTGAAGCGTATAAACGACAACGATGAATTCATTGAATTTCATTTTCCTACATATTCTGTCCTGTAATAGATGATTGCTCCTCTGTGATCATACCATTTAATATTAGTAACGTATGATTATGCATTGCAAATGTAACAATAATTTACTAGGAGTACTTCTGCACGATATTGTCTCAGCTCTATCAGTATTATTATAAAAATAAAGTAATAAATACGCCCAAATCATGTCTGTTCATCTCCGTGAGTAGATCTTGAATTTTTATTTATCTATAATGTCTGAAAGTCTGTAAAATTATAGGTTGCGTTTAAATTAACAAAGAATTACGATAGTCTTGTTTATACTATAAAAAATTTCTTGATCAATCAAGTAAAGTTTTCTCGTATCAGATTTCGTTTGCTGAACGTATTGCTTCTTTAAGGCTTTCAATATATTCCTGCGAACAGAATTATCTACATAATTTATCAAGTATTTCGCAGTTCCGTGAGTTTAATGGGCGATGACGTTCGTGGTTTAACGTTTAACCAATTATCGTTACTTCAGACAGCGTCAAATTTACGGGAATGGTTTCTGACGCGCGTGTTCCTCAACACTAACACGCAATGTGCATTAGTAAAGTACATTATGCTCTTGACATGTTCATTTGGGCGATCCGTGTACGTACGCGTTTACTCTTTAGCAATGGAACGGTGAATGCATAAACAAGAGGAAATTTCGGCACTTATTTGCACTTCAAAGCAATACATCGTATTTAGGGAACGGTAATCGTAATCACTCGCACGCGGCTCATTAACGCCAATTAAAATAACATTCTCGTTTATCTTATAGGGCCGATTTTCAAATGACTCTTCCTTCACCATATATTTCGTTCAATGCCCGTGAAAAATGCATGTTCGCTTGGAACCGAGTCAATGAAATGTCAAAGTAATACTTACAGTAGAATCAAAAAGTATTATACCTGAATATTTAACTTGTAATTTTCTGAAAAATAATCGTAACCAATAAATTTAATCTCATTACGAAGCTTGAAGACTCTACTATTGTATACAATTATTCATTTTCTTTTACGTTATTTTTACATAATGTGACGGGTAGAAAACTGAATACTCATTCTTTCTCAAAAATGCTATAAATTAGAACATCTGTAACAAGTTTGAGAATTTTTTTTCGCGAATAAATCTTCTACACATTTGAAGATTGAAGTCTCCTCTTTGCAACGACTCCTAAAAAATTGATGTACGAGTTTGTTTCATTGTTTTATGAACCAAAATGGGGACCAAGTTTGGTCATGTAAAGCCCTTGTGATGTACCTCATGTTGCTGTAAATCTGACAATACATTCTTCATTCAATGTTTAATAAGATATCTAAAAAAGAAATCGTACATCACGTTATTTTAAATCGTTTTAAAGAGAAGGGTTTAATAATAAAATCTATGATGCATTCATTTCCAACTAAAATATTTCAATGATTTTAGAGACGCTTCAATTGGTAACTTTTTCGAGATAAAACATGGCTTCCATTTCCCACTTGCCACGTTGTGCTAAATTATCTTGGCCAAAAAATGAGCGATGGTTGGTGAAAGTAGAAGCCTCAAGCATTAAAATGAGATTAGGTTTATTTTTCTACTATATTTTTTAACGAAATGATCACTGTTTAGACATCGACAGTATCTCAGGAATGGATAATTTAGTGTACATATACATTCTGGATGAACTGTATTTCGTATTTTCTTTTCATTTCAATAATTAGCTACTTTATTTTACCATTTAACACCCATGAATGTAACTATTATCTTTCTATAGTTTTTCGGCTTACAATTTACGACAGGCATGGACAGAAGTTGCTCGATCGGAGGCGATTTTCAAGCGTTACCCCCACTCCACCCACCCGCGCGTTTCGCTCCACGTGACAGTCATAGTTCATACGGTACGGGCCTGAGGTGGCCAGTGTCGCCATATCCACCCAAAACTGGGTGGATTTTCCTCTCCTCCTTTTCCCCTTCCACTATCCCACTACATGAGCACACTCCAACGTCCCTCACTAAGACCGTAGACTGGTCACGTGACGTACCGCACAATGTGTTACATATTACTCTGGTCATCAGAGAGGTGGTAAACTGTATTCCCCTCCATTTAACCGATCTGGCGACACTGGAGGTGGCTCGTGAACTAGGATCATCACGGGGAGCGAGACGCGCGGGCGGGAGGAGTGGGGGTAACGCTTGAAAATCGCCTCCGATCGAGCAACTTCTATCCACGCCTGATTTACGACATTTATTAACTCTTTAAAATTTATCTGAATTAAATTTGCAAATACATTTGTCTCTAATTAAATGTAGACACTAACAAGTACATAAGACATAAATAAACGTCTATATTCCACGTAGTGATTATTACACGCGATATTCGTAACAAATATAATGTTCCATTACGTTTTGTCCGTTCTCGGTGCCGTGAGTGGCAAAAGTTGGGCAATGTCTAGCGTCCGAGTTAATAGTAAATGACGAGCCCCGGTGAGTACAGTATATTTCTTAACTTCCCGACAGCGTATTAATTATTCAATGTGTCGAAGAACAGCGGCGGGAGGCGCGTTAAAATTTCTGATTAAAATGTGCAGACACGCATAATTAACACGCTTGTAAACTCGGCGTGTTTCAACGCGACTCGATACCAAACACGATGCCCTCGGATATGAGTTTTATTAGCGCGCCGGAGCACCGCTGTCGGAATATAATTGTGCAAAAATTAATTGTACACTACAAGCGCGAATATTTTACCGGGCTTTCATCGGGGGTAGGTGGCGTAGGTAGAAAAGCCATTATTGTCGGCGCTTTAGCACGAGTTAATGAACGAACCGGTGACGAGCGCAAAATTCAAAGGACTCCACAACAAAATCCAATATGCCGTAACACATCTCTGCACGCCGGATCCGCTTCCATCACGGGTGCAATCTCAGATACAGTCTAAAGTTCCCACCGAAATGATTTTATAAATGTTCAAGATCCATATTTACAGCGTTTTCCTGCGCGCACAGTCTCATATACAGTGGCCAAAATTCACATTCGGACATTCTTTACAATAAAATTAACTTTTTTAAAATCGAACCAAACGACCCAGGTTCTTTTAACACCTTGACCTAACATTTATTATACGGTTTCAGTGATTAGAACTTCTTTTTAATTCATAATTTTCTAGAAGATGAAAATTTATACTCGTTGTATGCCGATATGTTCTCCAAGATTCTCCAAGATTCTGTTCAGAATCTTCATCATGAATCTCACACGATGTTATGGGAAAGGGGTTAAGGAGTTAAAAGGATGAGTTTATTAAATGATGCGTAAAAGAAATTTTGACAAAACTGCAATTTGTCGGAATCGCGAAGGAAATTTTAATAGTTGCTTTTCAAAGATTGTGGGAATCGCAGCATTTCACGAATTTCGATCTATAGAGATAATAAATCTAATGCCTCTTACATCTTTCGTTCCCTCTCATTTGTTTCTGTGCTACCCAATTTCAATGAAATTGTTAGAATTTATATAACCGACACAAATCTATCGATCGAATGTTTTCAATTTTGAATATAGACCCAGATAAGAGATAAGTGATAAGCAACTATCACTATTTTCATCATAATTCTCACCAATACTTTCTTCATGATTGCGACCAAATGCATTAAATTTTCTGTTCTGTTTTTAAAAGAACTCGAGTCGCTTAGTTCAATTTCAACAAAATTACTTTATTATAAATACTCGGGCATTATTTAGAAGGGAAGAAGTTTTCGGAAATTGAGCCAAAAGCCTTGAAATCCTTGAAAAATTGGATCAATTAATAAGCTAGATGTGTAAAAGAATTTTGAAAAAAATCGTACCTGGTCGGAATCGCGGAGAGTACACTGAACGTTGCATTGCACAACATTATTATAATATTGAAATGAATTTCATGCGATTATATTAAAAATTTTTTAAATATTACTTATGCAGCTCACAGGAACTATTACGACTGCCAGACTGCATTGATATACAATTATTTGTGACATAGGTCTACAAGAAACGGTTTTTAAATTTCCATTGAAAACTCATATGAAGAAATTGTAAAAAAGAACCTTTAGTATATTCTCCGACCAATCGTACTTTTTTGAAAATTCATTTACACAACTAGTGAACTAATCATACTAACGTTTCAACAAACCGCAAGTCACTTGGTCCAAGTCTAGAAAAAAATGATTTCCAATTGTTGCGAACGTCAAAGGAAAAACAGCTCGAAATTTGGGCATTTTTGTGAGATTGTAACACTGTCGAGATTGAACATAATGCGAAATATTTGCACAGCACGAATATTACGCCTCATTGCGTAACAAAATTTTCCTACTGCCTCGGATTTGGCCAACATTTTTATACGTTACATTTGTGTTCCTCTCTAATTCCTTGTATAACTATTTTGTCTTTTTCCTAATTCCTAAGATTTTCGAATTCCTAAGAGTAACACTAAAACTGTAATACTAAAACTGGCTTTGTCATAACATTCAGAAATACCTATCAATGCTTTTCATAATTCCATTGTCAAATAATCAGTAATATTAGTGAAAACGTCGGTGTAAAGAGTTCGTCATCGAACGTTAAACGCTTGAAGCAATAATAATAATTTATGGAGTTAGCTGGTGGTATCGATTAACAGCACTTTGATAAAGATTGTTCATAATGCTATTCAATTACAATAATGTTTCGTTTCGCATAATCGAAATGTCGATAAGCAATTGAAATAATAAAAAGCATTGATACAGTGAAAGCATCCTCGATTAATTGTGGATTGAGTATGCTCTGCGTCCGTGACATTATCAATGTTACAGTAATAAAACATATGAAGAAGATTGACCGTGTTCAAGAATCGTATAACAAGCATGCGACTCAATCCGACATATATGCCGAGTGTACACGGCAGCGTTCCCCAATCTTGTAGTTTGTTTTACGCGGACAAGTCAAACAATTCATTAGGGGCATAAACCACACATCAACCTGCAATTCAATTTACGACGAGACCTTGTCCATCTGTACACCGGTGTATCAACGATATCCATCCCGAGCTGGATACACTGTTACATCCGTGTACACGTAGATTCCGAAATTAATATTCTCTTTGGTTGTACTGACCTGTTTCGACGTGAAGAAATGAAATTAATCAAGGCACATCGGCACTTTAAAAACGTGGTATATTAAAAAATTTTTTTTATTTAAATAATTTGCATTGTCGTCCAGTTCTGAGCTATGTTTAAAGTTTCAAGTCTCTACATCAACGGGAAGTTAGTTTAAAATCAATTGCAAAACATATACCGAGCAGACAAACAGACAAAAAAGTGAGTTAATAAAACCGTGGTAAAAACATCGTAAAAACACGGTCAAATGAAAGCGCGACTGACCCGGATTCGGTGATCAAGTCCCGCTGAGCGTGATGTTGCTGTTGGCCGACCCGAAATCTGTTCGTCGTTGCCGCAGTCTGATTGGTCCCTGTTTTTCATTAATAAATGCTTAGAAAAAAATGCTTAGAACCACCTCAGGAATAACCCCTTTCGGTTGTGGTTGAACTTTTCACCCTGTATACAGGTTGTCCCAAAAATGTATTTCTTCAAATATCATATGAAATAACTTTTTCCTTTTCGAAAATGGTCTACGCGGCTTTGTTAAAGAGTCATTAATGAAATACACGGACCAATCAGAGCGCGGTCTGGTTGGGTATGGAATTTACATTGGTCGAACCGGAGTCCGACCGCTGTAACCTTGCTCTGGTTGGTCCCTATTTTTCATTAGTAACTCGAAAACATTTTCGCAAAAGAAAAAGTTTCTTCAAATGACCTCAGAGTTGCCATCTAATACTGTGGTGCTCAAGGTGGTTCGGAACCCACCTTAATAAACTGTAGGTCCCGTCGCGAAATAACCTTAGCAGAGAGTTGAGAACGACGTAAAATAAATAAATAAAAAAAAATGACCTCAGAAATACCCCCTTTCATGAAAGTACAACACTTTTGGGATACCCTGTATATTGGACACATGTGGTGTAAGAGTTGGATGGATTCTTTTGCATTTTTACCAGATATACAATAATGAACTACCTATCTCTATGTGACAATTATAAAGAAATTGAAGTAGCATGATAATTCAGTGGAACACATTTTTTAATATTTCTAACGGTGAAGATGACGTCAGACCGATGATAGTATTATATCATACTTGTTAATTTGAGCTATATCGTTTAATGAAATCTCTAGCAACATCAAAATTTCTACCATTGTTTCGACAAATTTCTAAAAAATATCTCACGCTGAAAAAATAAAACCAACGCATTAACAACACCGCTAGCACATTCAAACAACCAGCAAGAACATAGCTAGTAACAATTAATGGTCGACACTTGTCACAATTTCCTCGCGAAACAACGATAACTGCCAGAGTTCAATTCCATTTGTCCCAATCTTCTGCAGAAACGAGGATTTAACTCCTGCATCGCGTACATGCCGGTTCGTCGATCCATTAACCTTAAACTTACTACTGCCTGAAAAATCGCTGATTACAGATTTTCTGTTCTAGAATTGTTGAAATTGTAGAAATTCTATGCTGGAATTGATTAATTAAGTTTCCTCTACAACAAAAATCGTAGAAAATGTAATTAAATTCCTACTAACTATTTTTAAAAAAACAACACAATATTTGAAATGAAACGGCACCATCTACTAATGCTTGTTAGTTACACAGCTAAAGAACAAAATAAAAAAATGGCGAACAAGGTCTACCTCTGTTTTTCGGTGTTTCTGATTTTTGCTTGTATAAAGATCTGCAAGTGAACATTTGTTTCGACGCAGCGCAGCGTCACTTTGTACTCAATAAAAACCGACGTCGTTTATTGCAAATGTAATACAGGCTCGTTACAGCCACGTCGAAACAGTTTGTGCCGCGGGACAGAATGATAAAGAACAGGCGAGTCTACGGAAATTCTGCAAGCATGCGAGCTGAACCGGTGGAACGCGTGTTCTCCCCGCGAGATATCGAGGAGATTACTCTATTTCGTCGGAAGCACAATCATGATTTTAATTAACGACCCGGCTGCAGTTCACCCACGGCGAAACGCGCGTGCACGCGCCGGACGCCGGAAATATTCGCTAAACGACACAAACGCTCCGAAGACTAATTGAAATCCAGCGTCCTGATATCGTCGACGATCGTCCTGGAATCATGTGTGGTTCGAATTGCTTTCATTACCTCGCAAACTGTCCTCGCATCCTTTTCATTAGTAATGTGCATGGTAATTTTCTATTAGTATCGATTTCTAATAGCAAAGTATGATGTATTTAATGTACATGTAAATACATAAACAACAAAGAGTATGGACTCCTAAATGCTATCTAATCAAAAACATCGATACTTCGTAAGCAGACCGAGGATCATTATGCAAAATTATATTTTGTGCACGAATCTGTTCAAAGTTTGAAATATCAGTTATCCATTTTTGTCATAAATGCATAAAATCCGCAGTATTTCATAAGGATTAGGTTGTTGCCAGTAAAAATTGCCATACCATTATTCAAAATATTTTTTACATTATTAAATTCGTATGCATTCTGTAAATTGTTAAACGATTAAGTTTTGCATGAGAAAACAAGTTCAATTTCATGTGCATAATATAAAAAAGATTAAATAGAATGAAAATGTTCTAGGTTGAAAGGAATGTCTTGACTTTGGAATGAAAATTGTTTCGAGTGCAAAGGGTTAAAAATGAACTCGGTTACCCTTTCGGAGCATGCATAAAATGAATCGGTGCAGTGTTGACACTACGAAGGATGGTTTGAGCGATGGTCTGACTTGTCTCGCTGAAACGACGCAGCTCTTTGCTCCGACGAATCTGGACAGGCGATGTAATTCCCGTCGATTGTCGGTCCTGGTGCAGAGAGACGGTCTCGCGTTAGATGAGCGCGACGCATCCTCGTTGTTCCTTGTGTCGCGTTTATCTATTCCGGAAGGATAATGCATGCGGCCATCAGTATTCGTTCGAACTCAATATTGGTACGCGGAAGGCGTGCCGGCCGCGTCGAATTTCCATACAGGCTCCTGCAGACAGTATGGAAATGCGAAACTGAAAAACAACCAAACCATCGGCCTTCCCACCACCGCACCGTACGGCTCGCAGCAAGCTGTCTTCTCCTCTTCGGCCTTGACTCCTTTCTCTGTTTCTCTTGCCGTGTCTGTGTGTCTCTTGAAACTCAAACCTCGAGACAACCGCATTATTTGACGAGGAGTTCTTGTTCGGTGAAAATTCGGCGGCGCGGAAACAATTTCGTTCGGACGTGGTATGGTAAAGGAGACAGCTTGAGATTCACTGTGCGTGCGCTGTTTACCGCCGGTTTAACGATTCTGCGACGCGGCTTATTCATAACCGGCCCATCGAGTCGAATATTTTGATCAAAAACAAATTCCACCGTCGCGAAAAGCTATACGCTCCGCCTGCCCGAATACTCCGCATAAGACGCGCGTGCTTCACCATAGAATACAATTCACTGACTTCAGACCATCTTACAAGGGATGATCCCCAGATGACAACTGTAGATCTTAATGAAACCTTAGAACGTGCCACTTGCGAAACCATTACACACATGTGTGCAGACACACGTAGTCGAATATCTCGGAAACTATTAGAGCTAGAAGAGTGGTTGAAACGGCAAAGTTGCGTATATTCTAACACGCTCTTTTCTTTAAATAACAATAGCACTTTAAATTCTGAACCAACAAATCAACCTCAGTAACGTAATCCAATTATTCCTTTTAGGGTTATTATGTAAGGCAACTGCGTGACCCGGTTTCAGACATCTTAATTCGTTTAAAAAATACATTGACAGATGACTCTTTTGTCCATTTTTTCATTAAAATGTTAATCAAGTTTCTCGAATATTTGTGAGTGAGAAGTGTATAACCAAATACAAAATACACCCCAAATAGAACAATATATTCGTTGAATTCGATCGTGTAGCTAATAAGAAAATACGTTCTGTAACGACAACATGACCTTGAAATAACCTTGATCACTATGTGTTCATTTATATTCTAGAATATTTATTTTCAATTAGCTTAATATTTCGGTGCTTCTGTGTTCTAGAATATTTGTTTATATTGTATCGTGTAGTTGATGAAACAATATGTACAAATGTGTATAACAACATGACCTTGAAATAACCTTGGTCTATTGCCCTCTTCCTATTTTTATTTCATTTTCATCGGCAATATATTGTATTGATCATGTTATTTTAGCTGTCATTTTAATTCTTTAACTTTTTATTTTTTTTCTAGTCACCTCCTTCAACTCTTTCCCTTTTCTTCGAATATCTAGACATTTAATCGTTGTGTTTAGATATCTAAATTCATAAGGATTTTAATTTCAAAACTGTTTGAAACACCTCGGCTCATGTATAACATATTATATGAACGACAGATTTTATATATTGTAGACATCGCCTAAAGGCAATTAAATGTGTTTCTATCCTAGACACATTTCATAAATCCAGAACACGATTTAATTTAATAAAAGTCGCCTTTAAGCTGCGACTCTTCGTGATGTCTTTATTTTTTAAGATTGTTTAACTCATTATTAAATTTTGTTCTGTACAATGAGCTTACACAGAAATTTCACCTATTTCATTTGTAACGCATCTGTCAATCATTCAACACATCTGAAAATCATTGAAACATTGTACGGTTAAAGATTTATGGACATTAATACAAATTTTTTTCAAAGTTATGCTTAAAAACGTGAATTGACATAAATATCCACAGTCTGAAGATATTTTACACTAGGTTTATGTGTGTTACATAAACCTATTCTTAAATTACAGTTATTCAGATTCTAAAGATGCATTCATGAAAAATTCTTTAACTAATTTATTTCTGTGGGTATATATTATTTAAAAAAATGCCTAAAAATTTCGATAGACACAGTCTTGTTATTATTATAAAATACAGTATTATAAAATACTGTAAAACAGTCACTTTTAGTGATCTGTAAAACTAGTGTTAACAAGTTATCAGAGCGTTAAATATTCAAGTCTACGAACGAAATTGAAATTCGCGAGAAGGCCGTTTGTCATTTTAAAGGGAATGCAATCGGGAAGCGGGATTGCTAGTTCTATTGGTTTTATACGGCCAATGGTTGTCGTTCGCTCGCATTTCGCCTTAAGCCGATAACTTCCTTATTCCAGTGCTCTTCGCAGTCGTTTAAAGCATTTAAGAGATTTCCCCTCCGATCCCTTAAGAAGTGACAACCTTGAAGAGATTAGTGGAAGAGTAAATAATTCTCAGGAAAGCTTCCCGCAATTTATTAAGGCCACCTAAAAGACGTAGATTCTTTCAATGCTGTTCTTCTTTAACGTGATTTCTCAGGGGATTTAATCCTGAACGTTTCAAACGTTATCGAAGAAGATAATATTATTCGAAAATTCTACCAGTCCACACTTCTATGAAATACCTTACAGTTAGGGATCTTACAATCCTTTGAAATCAGCTTCGTTCCAACAACATTGCTATTTTCTTGAAATTTGAACCTTGTAACGACAATTTATCTTCTACGAAGGTATATATCGTTCCATAATATATTTTTCTTACATCTAGCTCACTATTTTACATGCTCTTTTGATGTATAATGTAATATTTAAGAAAAACACGATGTTTGGGATTTCTGATACAATTAAATCATTTCAAAAATGTTTCTTACAGTATTTAGGTAGATTGTTTATGTTAATTATCGTGGAAGTTGTTTTGTCTTGTACATACAAAAGTTGCTTTGCTTAAAACAGACTGAAATAACATAATTAGTTGTACTAAATGTACTTTTTAGTTGCTTATATAAATTCACAATTGGGTACACTAGTGTAAAACATCGTAACAAAATGCATATGCAGCGTTACACGTTACAAAAATTCTTGATTTTATCGCATCCGACATAGAAAAAATTCTAAAACATCATAAGCATCCTCAGTTTATCTATTACTCATTAGAAAATCAAAATTATGTCGCAGATGAATAACATGAAGCTTACATTTACAATTCGGATATATGCATTACAAAAGAGCTGGAAGCAATTACAACTTTATACAACGAAGGAAATTATCAGATTGTGTATAAAATCAAAATTAAATTGCAGAAATAAGAAATGAAGCATATTGTATTGTCCTAGCATTCAGGACTGGGTTTTGTTAGTTTGAAAGTGCTGGGGGAATTGCAACCTTATAAAACGAAGGAAATTATCAAATTATGTATACCATCTAAATTGAATAGCAGAAATAGAAAATGAAACTTGCATTCAATTGTTCTAGCATTTATAACTCGGATATATTCATTGTAAACAAACTGGAAGGAATTGCAACTTTATAAAACAAAGGAAATGACCAAATTGTGTATGAATTGTTTTGTACCTTTCTCAAGATGAAGCTTAAAACTTTTACGAGCTAGTACATGCTATAAATAAATCTAATCTAGCAATTATGTTTCAACAATAAATTTCACGTGGTGTTAAGTCAAGGGAGTAAAATGCAAACACTTGTGAGAGTAAACTGTAGTAATATTAAGTCTTCCGGAGGAACATTGAAAAATTCCATCACGACCCAACCCGATGTTTCCGGGTTCTTGCACAGCTCTACAGAAAACTGATAGATGCAGAATTAAGGAATGTTAGTCGATTCGAAATTCTAGTGTTTGGAGAGAGCTAAAATTCTTGCAACTGGTAGCGCGTGATTCAGTGTCCACGGGATGGTCGAGGATTGGTCGGTCCGCGTGAGCTCTTTCCTTCTAGCCGAATAATGCCGGCTTTCCAGCGATCGATGCCTCGTGTGCCGCCACGCATTTCCCATATACGTAGCACAATCAGCGGTAGATGTTTACTCGGTCTGATTAACGTTGTACCTCTACCACTACCTGGCTGTAACGTCTAAGTAAACGACAATGTATTGGATACACCATTTGCGCCTGGCTGGCCCGGATTTTAACCGGGATTTTACTGTCATTCTTTGTTTCTGTCGTTCACGCTTCGAAAACGTAAATTACTTTAATTGTTTCCCGCCCCCGCGTTAAGCTTCTCCACTCGAGAATAAAACCCGAAGCTCTTTTACGATCCGCCGGGCAAACTGACCGACGATTCTTCGCAATCATTGAGAATGGATTAATCGTTATTACATACACCTTTTATTGGTTATTCCTGTAACGTTTATCGCACTCTCTACGATTAATGTGGCGTATTCATACTTGTGATATTTTAAGGCAGAAATTTCTTTCCGGAACAGAGAACGAGTGTAACATGAAATGCACTAATTTACTGTGCGCTGCACTATGGTTTACGATGTTAAATCATAGCATGTGCAAAATTAATTTGACTTTATGAAAAATGCAAGATCGTTTTTGTTATACATTCTTTGTGGCTGAATTGCAGATTTTATTTGTAACAACAACGAGCAGATGAAATTCAAAAGGCTTTGGAAGGAATTACGAATATTGTTACATTATTTTTAATTTCAATTAGGTAATGTCAGTCTACTTATTATGCGTGTCCACATTAAGAATAGAATCATTATAACAGAATTCTAACAATTTCAAATTGCAATTTGTGCATAATGACCAGAAAGCTTAATTACTAAATCATATATTTTTACACAATCGAACATTTTCGTAAATTATTTTATGAAATTCGGAATACGGTCAAAATAAGCTTCGCTGACTAAAATATTGTTTACAGCGAAAATGAAATGTTAATGTCGTGAATGTTGGTCAATATTTTATGAATTCACCAAAGCCATTACGCCAAACACGGGTTAACAATTAATTGTTAAGTATATGGTACTTACTTTATATTTTAAGCTAAACTAGGTTAAGAGTATGTAGCCTCTAAAAGTTATCGTTCTTTTCGTGCCATATTGTACATGGATCGATGCACGGCTCCTAAAAGGGTTCTGCTCTATGAGCCAGATCTCTGGATAGCGTAAGTTTGATACATATGTGTATGCTTAGAGTGTACATTGCTCTACAAAAAGCCCGTGTGGAATCTGAAAATTCAAATCTTCTCTAGTAGCCTCCGAGGTAACATGTGGAACATGTTACAAGGATATTTCAAATCTTGAGAGTACAAATGGAAATGGCCGTATTAGAGTGTAGTCGGAAAGTGGGGGGGCCCACGTTGCAGATTGCAGCAGTGATTGTCTCGGGGGATGGTTTGGTGGACACGTGTCCTATTTCGACTTCGAAATATATGACCGGCCCGACCCTCATTCGAAACTGACCTCGAACCGAATACTGCTGGTGGACCCGACATTATAGCGAATAAATAGACATGTACGACTGATAACTATCAAAATAATCACATAAAACTGACCATGAATATCTTAGAGATTGCGAACGCCGTAACTAATGTATTGGACAATATTACCTGCAATATCCATAAAAATTCCCCCAATATCGATAAATTGTAGAACACCAAAGAAAGGAACTTCAATTTCGGTTTCTAAAAATGGATAGGGATGAGTTCTCGGTACAATTTATTTTTAATTTAGACCTACTGTTACAAGTCTATACAAATATTTATAAATGAACAGATGAGTGTAAATTTAGTGTGACAACTTTTTTTTACATATAGAAAATATATCTACTCACTATTCCCAAGATTATCAGAACTAGATTTTTCGACGTTTTAAACCACAATGTCCAGCAATTAATCTTTACGTTTACGGAATATTAATGTCTTTATTGATAAGAATTTTAATTGTAGAAAAATAACTATTTTTCATGCTGAAAATACTTCTATTGTTTACACGCCGCGGCAGCGAATGATTCGAAAATTCAGTAAAAGAACGTGTGCGTGTCTGCGTTACTGCAAGTTATTCGTCTAAGTAGATAAGGGTTGCACTTATCAGACACAGCAGGAGGTAGATAATCAATCAGGGACGAGAGACAGAAAATTGTCGGTAAAAACGGTTGCCGCCGGTTACTTTTCATAGTATCGTCTTGTACACTGGCGCTCTCGAATCTCGCTTTTAACAGCGCCATCTGTTGGCTGGAGCTATTAATCGATCGAGGGGTAGTACGGAAAAATACAACCCACCGAGTTCAGGTGGCGCTGAGACCTATGAGGGTAACTTACACTCCACGGACTCTATATTTTAATAATACCAAGAAAATCCTATTGAAACAAACGCAACTAAACAAACAGCCCTGTTCCCTAACAGATCAAATTATTCGATAACATAAAAATTCTTTACACGTAACTTTTTCATCTATTTATACTGAACATCTTTACTTTCTAGTATATCTTTACTTTCATAATTTTATGATAAAGGTTCTGGAATTTTACAATAATAAAATATTACACATATCACTAATATAGTTTTTCAATTTTTATACGAAAGACCGTGTCAAACTATTTTAACTCCATACAGATTTGTTTAATGTCCAGATATGCAAGAAAAATTGTAATAACAATTCCAACATACCCACGCACAGTATAATATTTATTTTATTAATACGAGCTAGAATTAAAAAACTAGAATAAAAAAAATATATTAGGAGATAATGCAAGAAGATAATCCCTCACATAAAATTTAGTCAAAAATAAGGAATATAGCTTTTTCATACGGGGCATCATTTTCGAGAAAATCGAGTTTAAAGATTTGTCGGGATCGCGGGCATTGGTATATGCACAGAGTAGAATTGGTTGGTCATGGCCAAACACGACAGTCGATTTCTATATAATGGTACGCGTATTCGTTGAATTTTCAAACTCGATTTTCTGGAAAATGAAACCCCGTATGAAGAAACTATATTCAATATTATCGACTAGATTTTATGTGAGGAATCATCGCCTTACCGGTTGTACCACGATTTCGCAAACACCCTGTATTTGTTTGTTTGTTACAATTGTCGCTTTCATAAGGATGTTACCAGAATCTGCAAATTATTTGAACTTCTTGATATTTTTCATAGCTACCTCCAGATACCAAAAGTGAAACAATGACGCATGGAGGTATATCACCGTTGATAATCTGACTTAGTGTAATAAATTGTAAAATATTCGTAAAAGTCAGACCAGCATGTCTTGAAGCAGGTTTAACAAATTCTTAAATGTAACAAATAAACAGGTAGAGGAAAGCGTAAAAAGCATAAAATGCTTAATTAGCGGCGGGGTGGATTATTCCGGTGCAACGGACGGAAATGTGTATCACAGAAGGGTCTAAAATTTATCTTGTCGACACTGGCGCTCGCCACCCCTGTAAAAACTAGACTGGACCGATCGACGGAGGTTTCACCGCTTGAGGGCGGACCGGGGTAGAGTGCGGCTATTACGTAAAAGCTTGCGATTAGCGACGACCACACCGGCGCGGATCCCTTTGATCGTCACGAAGCCGGACTCTGCGTATAATCACGCTGGTCCCACCCCTCAACCCCCCCCCCCCCCCACTGTGGCTGGCAACCGGGCGTCCCTTCTTCTTCAGCTTCTTCTTTGTGCTCACGGCGGATGGCGATAATTGTTTCATGCCCGCAGGAAGTAAAGCTCTTTATGCTGGGAGCTTTATTTTGCGGCTGCCGTGCCGGGCATCCAGAAAAGAGCCGGGATTAATTAATAACTATGTCCCACCCACCTCCTTCCTCTCCTCTTCCACTTCCGCCTCCTCTTCTCGTCTTATTTTCGCCCTATTCCCCCCACCTCCTACTCTCTCTCTCCCTCTTTCTCCCCGTGTCCTCTCTTCTTCGTCTTCCTTTATTGTTGGTCCATCTCTCTCTTTCCATTCTTTCTCTCTACACCGTTCCTCTTTTGCTCTTTTTCTCTCTTCCTCTGTATTCTTTTTTCTTTCCTCTCGTCTCCTGTTTCCCAGGGAGACATTAAGGCCAATCTACGGCAACGAGTTCCAGCCGACAGCACAGCGAAACTCGGTCGAGTGAAAATTAAATCAGAGCTTATTTGTCATGAGCGTCCGGACGCCTCTTTTTTTCAATCCCCTCAGAATTTGCGCCGGATTAACGCCCCGTCGCTCGTTCCTCTGCCTGACCACTGCCCGACTGTATCCACTGCGGCTGACCACCGACCGCGAGCTGCTGCTGACGTGACCGCTCGTGTCCCCTGTCTTCCCGTGAATTATAAGATCCGAATATGGACGATATGACAGGTCGTCGTCCATTCCACAATTACATCTGTCAGGTGAAATTTTGAAAGCGCGGCTACTGTCCTTCATAACGTTTTATGTCAATCATATACTATTTAGTAAGAGACTTCAAATAACGTTGACATCAAGAAATTTGATTTCCTTTTTAAGTTTTTGCCTTTGGATTTTCGTCCAAAGAACAGAACTTCTTTGTCTCAAATCGTTTTTTAGAAGAAGAAAATTTATATTTATCATTAGACTGCGGATTTTTATGCAAAATAAAAATTGTTCAGATCAATGACAGGAAGCAGAAGACTCATTAAAATGTCTTCTTCTTTTTTTTGAATGATCTTCATATATTGCAAATAATATGTCGACGTCCTTAGACTGTTTCAATTTCTTTACCGTTTTAAATTGCACTTAGAGAAACTTCCATAAAATTAGTAGACAGCGTTGATTAATCACTTTTAACGTTCGACTAAAACAAACTTCAAATACAAGAAAATGAAAATAAAAATATGTAGTCTGATATCTTTATCTTGAAGCAGCTGGGAACGTAGAAAGTAATGTGAAAATACAGCCGACTCAGTTAACTTCGTGCATACAAAGGGGCGAGAGAAATAAAAATAGCATCGAATAGCTTTACTCCCGGATCTCATATCCTTTTCTCCAAATAACAACATAATATTCTATTCGGAATTCCGTCAGCTGATAATTGAATCCTAACTCGAGAAGTAGGAAAGTTCCGCGACCTCGTGAAAGGGGAGCGTGCATACCTGATCCTTTGCCCGACGTATAAAATTCCGCACGGTGACCGGAAGAAACGACGTGGGCTGTCGTAAGAAAAGTAGCTCGTACGATCCAAACGTTATACCGATAGCCGTCTAATGGAAAAGCTTCGAAACCCGTGGTATACAGGGTGTTCCGCAGACTTTCGTGCCAACCTTCTTCAGCGTTCTGTATCAAAAAGTGAAACCACACGTGGCATTAAAAATAGTTTACACATAATGATTTTTCAAGAAACTAATAAAAACATAGAATAAAATGAGACTAGTAATATTTATATTGCGTGCACATACAATTAATATAATACATTCGGTAACTCAAATTAGGTTAATTGTACCTCCAGACTTTTAATCAACTGAACTTGAAAGATGAAGTTTGTGGTGTAGAAATGTGTAGCAGATGTGGATTCATTACAAACAGGAACATTAAACGTGAAGAAATTAGAGATACCTGGGACAATGTTGATTTACAATACAATTCATTATCACATTAATGTAATAAGGTATAGACGATCATTATAAGTGGACTGCAGATTTTATGCATTCATGGGAAAAATGTACGTGCGTGATGTAAAACAATAGATACTTCACAAGCATTTAAGAATGCTGTTACATTCTCTTCGACTTAAAAGCCAGCGGATCTTTACGCATTTATGACTTATGCAATTTTCTAGGATATAAAAAAACCCCTACATGGACAGACATTCCATGCAGTTTCGATCTATTTTTACCACGATAAATCTTTTGGTCAACGAAAGAATATCTCTGCTTGTCTTAGCACTAGGTTTATGGAACCCGTCAAAATGACGAGTTCTAATATTTTTAATTTACGATTATCGAGATTGTAAAGATGCATCCATGAGGAATTATTTAATGACTTTCTTTCTTCGGGTATATGTCTTTAAACAAATAGCTAAAATGTAAATAGACACATTCTTATTATTTTTATGAACCAATATAAAATAATCACGTTTAGTGCTCCGTAAATTTATTGTTAACGTGTTCACTGCCACCCAGAAAATATTAGGAATATGCTGGGTGCCACTAAGTCCTACTTTTTGTACATGTACTGCAGCAGTGCAAACAATGAAGATTGGTGTGCTGTATATTTGGCAGCTCACAGCTTGTAGTGGTAATTCTGCTGCGTACCACTGCCAGCAATGTCGAAGCAAAGTCGACAAGGTGGAACACGGGTCATCACATTTGTCGACCATGCTACGACGTGTCAGCGAACGTGTTAATATCCACAGCATTACCTGAAGAGAATAGGCTCTTTTTAATTAAAACGAACATAATAACAAACGAATTTATATTCGATACCTACTTTTAGCATTTGCTTTAGAAAATATTGATCTCGCATAGAGATCTGCAGTCGAGTTACACGACAGTTTAACCTCTGTTTTGTCTGAACAGACTGATTTTGCACGGGGAACTCCAGGACACCCTGTACCGTGTCGACGAAGGCCAGCGGTAACGAAACGTCGGGTTTTTAAAAGAGGGGTGTGGATAAGGGGCGGCCGTGGAGACCACTTTGCCTTTCCACGGTTCGTCGATTTCCTGATCGGATATCTCGAGAAAGCGAGAGCGTTATCGAGGCATAGTCGTCGCCGGTCAATGGTTTCTGATCGAGCCAAACGAGGCCGTTCCATTGGTATGCGCCGCCGTTGAAGGGTGTCCGTGGCAACGCGTGTTATTTCGTGAAACGGATCTATTTTGAGGGTGCCTGACCCTTAAGTGATATGCGCGAGGAATACAAAAGGGTCTGGGAAGAGAGTCGGTGTCGAGGGTCGCTCGTGGAAGAGAGCGGCCGTGTGCCACGCTGGGACGGGATCCTCGAATAGGGACACCCGTCCGCCGTTCAAGAACGTGTTTGCACGAGGACGAAAGAATCCACAGGGGCGATCGCGTCCAGACATCTACATGTTATTTCCATTCGTTTGCGATCCTCTCGATAGGACTAGAGAGAAGAAAGGAGAGAAAGATACTTATTTTTCCTGGAAGGGGAATAGATCGCCGGGAGAAAGAACTTTTCTTCCTCCTCGTTGTAGACCATACTCCCCCCCCATGTTACCCGCAACAGTCTGTTTCCAAGCGCTGCTGCATCGTCTCCCTAGCTTCCACGATCCAGAACACCGCTCTCCATCTTTCTTCGTTGCTGATTCTCATCTAGCTTTTTCATGGTAGTTTTCTAACGAAATATTGCTGCGGCAGTCTTACGGCCGCCGCACACACTCAATCTTGTCGTCCCTTTTGCTTGTGCACTACGATGGTCCTTGGCTATACGAATAAAAATTTTTTTTTGAAATTTGTTTGGTCTTACCTGCCTAAGTGAAGCGAGTTGATGAGAGAATGATGTGTCCAAAATTTGGAAACAATCTGTCAAAGAGATCCTGTGCTGCATTTGCGTTAGTTTTGAAATTTTATGAGTTTTGAATGATTTCGTGTCGTTTTCAAACATAACTGTATTTCGTGATTTTGAAAAGATCGTTAAGCGTTTTTGAATAAATGCCAATGCCTTGGACAAATAATTATGAGATTTGTGTTACTTTAAAGAAACATAAAAAATCTTTAAATTTAATTTACTATTATGTACAGTGCATGATGCAGAACCTGGCAAAGGGGAATACGTCAAATGTGGGCACATAGATTTTGTCGAAATTTCTGTGACAGGTAATTGTCGAAAAAATATTTCTTAGCATACGACAGCTCACAACTATCTCCTCCCTCCCATTGCATTTTGCCCTTGCGGTAATAAAAAAAAGTTGTGACGGAAATGCTCACATTGATTCTCCATGCCTGATGCAATTACAAAAAAAAATGCTTGAAATATTGTAAAGCACGAAATAACGTCCGAAATGTCGGCTATCTTTGAGACTTAGAATAAGGTTAAGTAATAATAAATAGAAGCAATGCCATCTCTACATGAAACACGAAATTACTTCCCGAACAATCCAATATAGTATTGGCGAAATTATTTGGTAGCGAGACTAGTCAGCTGTTAAATTATTTTTGATAAACATATTTTTAAAATTGGTAGACGACCACCTCCGATCCTTCCCATGTAAGTTTGAAGACAAAAAACTAAAGTTGTTCTTGTCTTCAGCTAACCACAGTCTGACCATACGTATGCCAATTCTACTTATTAAGAAACCACTTCCGTTCAACCTATCGGATCATTAGCAGAAGAAAGAAGTACCAACCTGGTGCATACGTCTACACGCGCATTCGATTCGTCAGCGAAGTCCCGATAGGAGAAGAGGATCCCAAGGGGGAGAATAGATCTAGTAGAAAGAACCTCCTCCTGTTCGTTCGTCATCGACCATAGTGTTCCTCCCCGCAGTGCCCGAAACAGTCTGTTTCTAGGCGACACTAGATCGTCCCGCTAGAATTCACGATCTGGAACCAGTTCCACCCTCCTCTTTCTCCACCACCTGCCAGACCACCCATACTTTTGTAAGGCACTTTTCTTCCGGAACGCTGGCCCGACAATCGTATTCCCCATTCCGCCGTTACGTTCGTCCCGGCTGTTCCATTCCTTCAATCTGGTCGCGTTATATAAGGACTTCCTTTCTCTCCACCGGGTCCACCATCCTCTCCATTCGTTTCCGTCTCTTCTTCTTTTCCGCTGTTCAACTCTTTCCGTCCACGTTGTCGCGACAAGTCAGATTGGAAAGTGTGCACCGTCGAGAATTCACGAGAGCACCAACGGGAAACGGGAGCGGCCAGGTCGTCTTTACTTCTTCTGGTCGGCCGGCTACCGGGACTCGATGTGGCCTACCTGTTGAAGGAACTCTCGTCCGATACAATATTTGATGCTCCCATTTTCCGCTGAAGATCGACGAAATTGCCGGCCACCCCGGAACGTTTCGAAATTCAATCGACCCCTACCTCGCCGTCTATCGTCGGCCCCGGGGTTCGAGATCATTTTGAATTTGAGACACTCACTCGCCGATGGGCAAACTCGGTGGACTTCGCAAGATATTTCATATGAGGCACGAGGCATCATCCTTGCATTTATTCATTTATTGTACTGGCAAGTCGAGCTCGCGACTTTAATTGAACTCTTCCTCTTAATTAAATTCAATTCTCTCGTTATCAATACTTAGCCAGTAACACTATTTTTACCAAAGATGTCGAGAGACACTATTTAAAATATTAAATAAAAATTGATTAAAACTGCAAAGATGCATTAAAGGGAAATTATTTAATGAATCCATGTTTTTTTAATGTAGAGGGCGATCGGTAACTGGTAGTACAAACAAAAATGGTGGTACAATAGGAAAAATGTGAGAAGCAAACGTGATTAGTAGACTACGTTGTAACAAATTGGTGTCATTTACATGTGTCTTTCTTTCTTTAATAATTTTATCCCGTTGGCTGCCATGTCACAGAATTATTTATATAGCTTCCAAAATAAATTTTTACGTTAATATATTCATTGCACCAAAATTAATATCTAGAAAATGCAAGAAGGTTGAAGGACCACTCAATGCCATACATTTAACCTTCTCAGTGTTTATTTCATCAAATAAATCACTTCGATTTTATGGAATTTTTGAAGTTGTTGGATTGGCACACGACGTGTTAATAACTGGGAAATAACATGGAGGTTCTCAAATTCTTTTACTCGTTATAATATTTAAAATCGCTTAACGCTAGAGGAACTAAGTTGTCTGTAATGTTACTACTAAGCATCTGTAAAGATGGCAACGTTAACCCTCCGACAGCGGAACCTGGTTCTATTTGACCCAGAATATCCAAATCGAAATTTAATTACTCTTTTTCTGACGATTAAATTAAATGAAAAACGGTTACATTAGAAAACAGAAGGAAGGACTAACATGTCTACAAGAAATATCTTCAAAAATATGTCTCCAAAAAATTAATAAATGAAGTAGTCAATGGTCACAAGCATCATCAATTATGTAGGATCAAAGACGATAACTATAAAAATATATAATTTAACACAAAAAATCACAACTGATACAATAAATTAAACTTTTTAACAACTTATCACGTCTAAATCTCCGTCTGAGATTTTACAATTTTCGTCTCGGATCATTCACATCGTACTTTTATCTATTCAGAAAACCGCAATCGATAATATTGTTTTTAACAGATCGTCGCGTCGTTACCGTTACTATCATCGTAGTAATCGGCGGTATTCGGTACGGTAATTTGGTACAGTATCATTCCTACACTCCCTACACTCGGCCAAATGTAGGATCTTAGGAAAAATGAGGAATTCCGCGCCGGGAATCGAACCCGGGACCCTCGCGGTTGTAGCTGATCAACTCTTACACATACCCACGGAATCCTCCTACTTTTCCTAATCTCCATACAGTATTTGGTCTGGGAGGTCCTGATCCCACAATTATATACTTGTAAGAATGGTCCGCTGTCTGAGGATAAATTTAAAAAATTACCGTATCAAAACTATATTAGTTGGGTCAAAGGATACTAGACTTGACGTTTCTCAAAGAACCAGAATCCATTGCGCTCCGCTCAATACTAGACCTACGGAACACTAACAGCGACTACTTAACATTACTTTATAAAGATCACAAGGATGTGTTTATTCAAATTATTAGAAATTTTTTATAACATATCAGTAAAGAAACAATTTTATTGAATAATTTCCTGCGGGCTTATCTTTACGATTTCAATATCTGTAAATTAAAAAATTGGTAACCTGTCATTTTGACGGGTTCCGTAAACCTAGCGTTAAAATTGCTTGCGAACTGTGCTGAATCCGGCAGCACCCGATATTTTGATTCGCAAGTTTCCAGCCAATCGGAGAATCCATCGAGCGTGACGTAGTTACATTTCTGGAATACTGTGTAGCCGTAGCTCAATGCCAAATCCGTGCTTGCCGAAATCCACAATTCCGCGTTCGTTTCGTCGACGATCGAGCTCCGAAATCGCCGGCAGGGAAAAAATGTATGTTTTCAGCACTGGGACCGGTGTATTGCGGAAGTCAGTGCGCGAGGAGTGACAAATTTTCCAGCGCTTTATATCCACGACAAATGCAGACGTGCATTCTCGCATAAGATTGGAGTGGAAACTTTTCCCAGGCATTGTTGAATATTGCCAGACTAGTAGTAGGTAACCGAGTGCGCGACGACGGAACTCGGGCGTTCTCCCCGTTCGCGAACGAGAGGCATCGTCTGTGAAATCGTGCGTGCGACTCCGCGCCGCGCCGGTACAAACACCTACGCACACATGTACATAGCTTCACGCCTCTATATACACCTATACAAACGGCTAGGTGCAGCAGGAGACGAATACGCGTGCAGCATGCATGCGCGCGTCTCGGCCGCTCGTAAAATCTGCAACTTTTACAACCTTGCGAGATTGAAGAATCAGGTTGTAAATGGCTGAATCCGCGCGGATAAAGCGCGACAAGGGATTCGGGGGACGGGGCTTGGAACGTTAGGACGAAACGGTGCTTAGGAGCAACGCGACGAAGCGAGACGGTGTTACACGGGGGTTAGAGAGAACAGAGAGAGAGAGAGAGAGAGAGAGAGAGAGAGAGAAAGTCGGAATTGGGCTGCAAGAGAGGGACCGCGTCGACAGGTTCCATGGAGTCGAGGCACGCCGACCACGATGTCGAAATATAAAATAAATATCTTAAATCCGCCGTGATCCGGGCTTTAATTAAAAATTTATCCTGCGTTCTGTACCCGTTGTTGCCAGTTTCGACGGATCCAATCTGTTGTGTCGTGTCAGTGCTCAAACAATAATTAGTGAGCCGCTGAGAAACACGCCTCAAAGAGAGGTAAATAAGTAATAAGATAATTGGATTTCGGATAACTTTAATAAAACTGAATATGATGGACTGTATAATAGAGATGTTGTATCTATGGATTCTACTTCGCAACTGTCTTACAATTAACGCACGAGAAGTAAAGAAGGCTCATGGGGGTGAAAAACTCCCTCCACAAAATGTATCATAGTGGAGGCCCCAACCAATGATAATATTATTGGGAGGCTACAAGTGATCTCCCAAAAGAAGGGCAACGCCCATAGACGAAAATACGTTGCGACGAGTGTCGCCAAACAGACAACGCGCGCTTTCCCGTGATTTCACCGGACATCATATTTTAGGCTTTGGGCCACAGGCCCAAGCGTGGGCCTACGCTACGTCAAGTACCATTGAGAGCTGCACGGCTAGGCTGACTTTCCCATGGTCAGCTGATACTTTCCAGCCGCACTAGAATCATAAAACAATAAATTCGTCAGAAGACGCTAGAGGACCCCTTCGACAATGGCACTGTTCAAAATCGACCGTAGCGTAGACCCAAACCGAAATACGAGCCGGCCATACAATAATCACGTCTCAACACAATCTGCGTGAAGGTAATTTATCGACAAGCTGTTTTTGGGTTAGTTCTACTCATTTATATTGACTTATTATATTCCTTTAATAAGTTGGAAATAATACAACGGTACTTGTTATTACTTCTGATGTTTTCTCTGTTCTGTGTAACGTTTATACATCTTTTTATCATGAATGCGTATAATCAGAATTTTGAACAGAATTTACTGAACACAGTTGTTTTTCTTTTCCTTTAAAATGAAATGAAGTTGTATTTTTTCAGTCTCTTTTTCAACATTGAAAAAACTAGAATAGAACATTCAAAGAATAGTAACTATTAGGTTGTTGCATAGGAAATGTCCGATTTCGTGAATGCAACAAGCGTTTCAGTTATTTGAAGGGAAGGTAATTATGTTTTGCCCTTTTGCTTGTATTGTCGATATTTTTTTTATTTTAGAGCTGTTTGCACGTTGACAAAGCGTATAAATTACTCATGACTATTTTCCTTTATTTAATTGGATCTATTGGCACTGAGGCAATGTGCAAATGTAATATAATATAGATAAAATGATAATATTAAAATATTTTGATAAACAAAATAGATCTAAGAAAAATATTATCTGCCAAACAATCATCCCTAAAATATCCGACAAATTGAAAATAATTTAATCGTTCTAGTCAAAATTGCAGAGTTGAAGCTTATCACAGGGATAACTTTTTGAACTTTTTTAGATCGTACAAATCCCAATCGTTTCAGCTCCTGCAACTGTAGTATGGACGAAATTGATTTTTAAAAATACACGAAGAATTGTGTCACTCATATATGTATGACCGACGCGACAATTGACGTGTTAATAAAAAATACATATGCCTCAACTTGTCAACTTGTCTACTTTGAAGTACGTAAATAGAAAGTCACAAAGAATATTTTAGTATACTTTTTTCTACGTAACTGATTCGAACAAAAATCGCAGAAATGAAAAAACTGAGAAATGTATCAACTTGCTCCCCCACCGAATAGAATAAAGACCTCGAAACTCCTCGTTCAACCCAGCACTATCACGGTTCCAAAGTAACGCGGAAACCGCATAATATCGTCACCGATTCCAGCAGACGGTCCGCCGAGCGCTCGCCTCGAAGCCAAAGCTGGCCGCGGAAGTTACGAGGTTCCATTTAGCACGGGAGCCGCGAATCCTCCTTGTATTTCATCGCCGCACGAATTCTGTTTCAATTTTCGAGGTTCGGTTTCCTACCTCTTCTCCGTCCTTCTAATCCCGAGTCGTGGGAGCGGTAGCACCGGGAACCGTCGAAAAACGAGAAGGTAAATCGCGAGGCGTGATCGAAAACGGGGATTCGCGTCTCTATCTCTCGATCGAACAAGCACCTTGCGACACGGGACTCCTCGTTCCCATTGTAGATTCTCGCTCGAGGATTCCTCGATACCACCCAATGGATTTTCGGTGGCGAGCTCCGCGCCATCAGTTCCTGCTTCTTTTTTTTTCTCTTTTCGAACAGTGGGAAGGGCACGGGGGTTAGGTGATCGGTTGACGCAACGGAGTATGGTTTGGGGGAGCGAGACAGGGATTCGAGGGTAATCAGAGGGCGTGGAGGAGAGACAATCCATCAGCAAGAGCCGCCGTGTTGCTGCTACCGCTGCCTCCAGTGTCGTCTGCCATTGGCAGACTCTCACCCCCTCGGGCGGCCACGCTAACTTCACCATAGCTGGAACGAAATAGAATGATGGAGTTATAGAGACAGATAGACACGGGGGACCGGTGCAAGTGCGATTGCGATTGCGTGTGCGAATACGCGCTAAACTTCGGCGACGCGCTGCAACCGCTGAGTGGCACTCGCGCGCTTTTTTCTTCCACTCCCTCTCCCTCCCTCTTTCTCTCTCTCTCTCTCTCTCTCTCTCTCTCTCTCTCTCTCTCTCTCTCTCTCTCTCTCTCTCTCTTTCGCTCTCGACGACAGTCAGATGCAGATGCAGATTGTTTTCCACGACATACACCGTTCGTTCGTTCGTTTGTTAGGCACGTGTTCGAACGAGTTGGAAATTAGTAGGGGGTGGTGCGCGTGCGCGGTCGTATGGACAGATTTAGAGAAACTTCAGCCCCGACGGAGTTTTTGGTGGCTCGAGCCGGCTGTCTGCCGAGATTAAATCGTGGGATTAAATTGCGTTCCGCGAATCTATAGGAATTCCAAAGTTTTTGAGGTCACTTTCTGCTCTCTACGCACGGCCGGAATTGATTCCATTACTGCAGCCGATGAACGGGCCACGATTACAACGGATTTATGATCTCGGCAGGTGGAACATAGATAGAAATATAAAAAATCAATATGTTTAATCAATTGGTGTCAATTTAATCAGTCATATGCCATAAATTGATTTTCAACATAAAGTAATTGTGTAACAAATATTTTTTAAACAACAAAGCAGAAAATAAATGAAATGTATACGTTTTGTAATGTATTCACACATAAATGAGTAACTAGAAAAGAAAACAGGGTAATTATTTAGAAGTTTGACCTCCTCGGCGAGTGATGACTTGATAACTAAGACCGAGCGGCGGTAACATGTATAGGGAAAAGTTGTTCAGAATGATGACCTTGACAACATATTTCAAGGTCATCAAAATCGGTGAGGAGGGAAAACTTCTAAATAAATACCCAAAATAATTAGTAACAAGTAACATTTAAATAAATTACTGTGATAATATATGTTTAATTTATTAATTATTACTTTAATTTATTATTTATTTATTATTATTATTATCTGACAGTTTCTAAAAGATAAAATATCTCGGGAAAAAACACTCGGGAGCAGATGAAACTTATAATAATTTTGTTTTGTTAATAAAATGAAAAAAATCGATATGTTTCGTTTTTTCCCCCTCTGAAAGTTGGAAACTGCAACAAAAATGTATTGTAGCATGAATAACACACCGATAAGTATAAATACGACAACTTTCAAATATATATAGCATCTAAAATAAAATACTTTTACTTAATTTGTAATGTTAATGTAATGTTAGCTTATGTATCTTCACGCGATTTCTGAACAGATTTGTAAACTTCATCTGTTATTTATGTCGTTATTATAACGAATAGTCGAAAACACAGCAGTGAACGTATTGCAGGCTAACTCGAGGTCCGCGCAGCGTGCAGTTAATTATTCGGTGGAAGAACCATGACTGACGTGTACGGCAGTAGCAACGAGCGACGGGTTTCAATCTACGAGCGTTGACATAGAAAATATTGTTGGTGCAGAGTCAGCGCGTTTAAAACAGTTAATACTATCGATTCGTGCCATAAACGAGCGCGCGAAAGATAATGAGAGAGCGGCGTTCTTCGTTCACGGTGATAAAAGCTGGCGAAAACACGACACGTAGAGAACAATCGCTCGCGACCGTATGGTCGAAGGTTGGCAGTCATATTGTTATTACATTTATTACCGTGGAGCATGCGCTAGCCGACGAACGCGCGCCGGTGTCATCCGTTTAATGCTCCGCGTCGCTCGAACGCCGCCCTAATGGTCTCACAAACGAGAATAATCCCATTTTACGCCCGAAGGGTTGTAGTAATGATGTTAGCTATTCTTTGCCGCATTTGTCTTCTTCTTATCGGCGTATCCCGCGCTCATCCGCACACAGTCCTCGGGTAATCGGAGCCGGTGAACCCGTCATTTATAGGCGTTCGCCGTTTGAAAGATGATTGTCTCATTAGCCAGTTTATTACCGCCGTTCCTTTTTGCCCCGTAAACCATCGAACACCAATAAAACCTACGCTTTTTCGGCTCGCGAATCGCCTCCGATAAAAACATCCCGCTAACAGACCGGTCGTTTCTTTTTATTAAAAAAGTCCCGTTTACGAGAGGATTATCTTCCGCCGAGAAAACTGGATTAATTCCCTCCTTTTGCCCGGACTAAAGACAAACCCTGAGATTTAATTAAATTTGCAACCTTGGATTATAGTCACCTGAAACAGAAGATCACGTGATCTCCGGGCTGGTCCATCAGAAGCAAAATCGTTCGTGTCTTTCTCGATCGTCGCGTCACGATATTGTCTATATCTAGTGTTGCAAAATTCCAAAGTGTTCTTCAGTGGTTCTTCTCCATGAACCTATACGTTTCGTGTCCAGGTAACGAAGTGTTAAACAAAATTATCACTTGCGTGTGTTGCTCATCGTTGCCGAACGTAGACCACAATGATCCACGTGGCCGATTTTGCTGAGCAAGTCATTTTAAAAAATTTATATATAATATAAATAATATATTATACTATTTAATAATATCATATTTATTCTCACCCATTTCTGAAAATAATAACTAGTGGGAACACGTGTTCCTTGCTTGCTCCAAAACAAATACTAAATGGTTATCTTATTGAGTGACAATAAATATAATTTTATTAAAAATTTACAGGTTGAGGCACCTAACTTAATCACCTCGAATAACTTCTAAATTATGTGTTGAACAAAAAAATTGTTTCTACAAAGGTTAGATGATATCAAGAGGAAAATCACGCGATGTACACAACTTCGTTGTAAGTGGAGGCGTGTAGGTAATTTGAAGGTCATCTTTTTTTTTTGAAATACAGAACTGTCCCCGAAAATACGGGACGGATGGTTACCGTAGCTATGGCCGAGGAATAGATCCGGTTTTTTCGCGGGCCGGGCCGGGCTGCCTCGTGAAGAAAATGGTGTCGCGGCAAAAAAAGTTCGGAGCAGTCGGAGCTAGAAATTAATAATCCAAGGTGTTCCGTAAGCAAGCCGTGGCGGAGAAGCGCGGCCGAGAGACAAAGGGGGCAGGCAGAGGCGCAACAAGGTGGAAAACAAAGACGGACGGCGAAAGGAGAAAGGTAGCCACCGAGGAGACCCCGATGCATAAGCCAGCGCCAAGCTTTAAGGATGAGAGATATGAGCCTAACGAGGTACAGAGCCATGGCAGGAAGGGTGGATGGGAGGCCGAGGGGCGGGGAAAATTATTAATCATGGCTGGGATTTCATAAAGCTCCGTTTAAGCTGTGCATAGTGCATCGTTTATTACCCGGTTCTCCGTGGAGGCTTTGCGCAACCAGGAAATACACTGGTACCAGGCTCCGTACCACGGGCACGTTATTACGTATCAAGGCGGCGCGCTGATCTTGTCTCGGAGAATAACGTCGACCGTCTTTGCGAAAATTGAAAGTCGCCCCAGTTCAAATTACCGCCGGGAGACTCGCGGTTTCGAGACGACTTCGGGTAAACTCGCCCGTATGTTTACACTGGCCCGGAGGTCCTTGGAGTGATTTCTTTTAGCGACGATGCCTGCTACCCTGCGCAAACCATAGGCTGTGCAACCGTTTATTATTGCAATCGAGTTTATGAAAATGCGACGGTCGAGGCTCCTACAAAATACGGTGGCAATTCTGTGTCTCTTTAATTAAAATTTCGGAACCTCTTTGCAAACTTATCGTTGTTCTCATTTTGCCGTGTGCACTCGAATATTGATCGTAGAATTGAGACGTTCCATTTAATCTAGAATATTTTTGTTACATATAACATTTTTCTATTTGTCCATACAATATCGAGTATATTTACTTGTTCCACACTTGAACATTTGGTAATTTGTTAAACACAAAGATATTTAGTAATGAAGAACATGTGTTGAATTATAGGATAGTCATTTTTAGTAGTGCCTCGGAGTCTACAGTCTAGTGCAAAGTGTTATTATTAAGCCGATAGCACTATGAAGGCTTTTGAACTAGCTACTTTAATGTTCTGATAATTTCCAACCTTTGTTCTTGGCATGAGATTCAAACGGAGGAGTTTGCCGTTGGTGACGATGTTTATCATACGAAGGATAAAACGGTCGAGCGGGCACGCGCTCGCCATACAAAACAATAACGCGCGAACAACGGCGTTCGACTCGGTGTCAATCGCGGTCGAGCTGCCTCCGTTTGAACTCTTACGCTAATACAAGACCGAACAATTGGCAATTGTGCAATTGGCGATGTCCTCTTTTCTAAGGGATAAAAACGTCTATAAAAATTGACAAGTTATTGAATAATTGTGTAAGGCTTCACTAAGTCTTTCATAGACGTGTATACCGTGAATATTTATGCGAACTCCCATCTTCACATGTTAGTTTACAGAGGTCGGAACAAGGGGAAAATATCTTTCGCCCGCTAGGAAGTTCCTCGCGGTTGATGAATCGTCGCCGACCAGCTTTAAAATCCCTATTTCCGAAAATGTCAAAAAAAGACATCGTCGACTGTCCACGCGACTGACGGTTCAACTTATCCAAATTTCATCGTCGAAGTTCCGCCCTTCTGTTGTTCGTCACGTTACTTTTATTCTCGCATGATCCCTTTGAAGGGACCACGTCAGCTCTCCCCGCAGCGGAAAGAAAGTTTAACGGGTGGCTCACGTGGCTCGCGGAATATATTTTGTTTCTTCCACCGATTCGTGGCAGTCGGCCGTACAAAGGGACGGCTCCGCCCTCGACCCACCCTTCACCCTTCACCCTTCCATTTCCATGTTCCATTTTGCTCTACTCCGTCGAAGCCTGCGAATGTTTCCTTTGGCCACCCTTTTTCTGCGATGATCCCCTCAGAAAGGACAGATCGTGCACTACTATTTTAATGCTTGTGCATTTTAACTTCTTTCCTGTGTTCGTTGAGTTTGCCTTTTTGCTTCAATCACCGTGTTCAGTCACTTATGTGATATTCCTTTTTTTTGTCTGTTCTAGGTAAGTCGAAGGCGAAATTCAATCGTTCATGACCGTAAGTAACAATTTTCAAAAGGAATTATTAACAAATTCTTTACGTTGATGACAAAGATCTTTATGCTGATTACAGTTAGGCTGTGGATTTTTTGTAAAATATGAAACGGTAGGAACTATTCATCTTTAGAGGGTCGGGATGGGCACTATGGTGACCAATTTTCTCAATGTAATTTTTTTCGAGATTTCAAGGTGATCGATGTTTCTTTTATGTATTTACATATTTTTATGACTACGGTTTATGATCACGACGTGATAGCTGTGGTCAAGATGAATTCAATGGCCTACAATTACATGACCATCGCGTGATCATGAGTACGAAAAATATAGAACCTATTGAGACTTGATGCGAATAATGAAATTTCTGCAGCAGAGAGATCTGCGAGAGAAGAATTGATCATAATACTACTGTGACACCACAAATGCGAACTGACGCGCGACGCTCATTTCATAATAAAACTAATAAATGATTAGGTGGCAGCCCCACCCCCAAAACAATAGACGAGTTTCAACTTGAGATGGTTCAAACTGGCTGCAAATCAAACCTACTCCAAGCACTCTTTTTCGTGAATATCTCGGGAAAGTTGTATAGTATAAAGCAAAGTTTTTCATAATAGTGTCCTTGACAACATATGTCAAGGTCAAGGTCATCGGGGATGCCTACTCTAAAGTAAATATTTACTAAATTTTTCTTCGTCAATTTCTCTGCTGTATCTATTTCATTAATCACATCAAATCCCGAAAAATTTGTACCTTTTCGTACTCAAGATCGCGCGAAGGTCAGGACATTGTTGTTCATTGGTTTTGTCTTGATCTCAGCTACCACGTCATAGTAATATAAATATGTAGTTGCATACAAAAAACATTGAAGTCCATAAAATCTCTAAAAATACGATCATTTATTATAATTGATGCAGCAAGTCGTTATTTCACACGAAGATTCGCAATCTAACCTTTGTTTAGATATTGGCGATGTGTATCTACTCAAATAAAAATTCTGTTAATTCATTAGTTGCGATCCAGATCGTCCAGATTGTATTGTCCACGCGCAGTAAATCAAGGCGTGGGTTGCACTACTTTTCGGAATCAGCAATAACATGTCAACTTGACAGAAGGAACGAACGATGGCGAGCAAAGTGAATCAAACGGGAAGTAGGCAAATGCTCACGACCAACGTGATGCATCGATCAGTCTAATCAGCTAAGAACCAGCTAATCGCTCGAATCGCACGATAATCTGATCAAGATTTAACTGAATATCCGGAGCAGTCGTCACGAATGCTTGCGAAAAGCTTGCTGGGATTGTTACTCAGAAATGGTGCAGCGTTGCCGGCACGTGTGCACTTGCAACCGATTTCCCGAGCGATTTCCTTTAATGCAGCGTGTCACGGCCAGACTCCCAACCGTTTATGAAGCAGAAATCAAAGGATGACGGAAGGTTGTGGGTCGCTTTGAATGCGTATCGTTTCGCCTGTCGCGTTCACCTTTCGTTTGGATAGTTTCATCGTTGAGACATCGAAAGTGACTGGAGAACACTGTCAGACTGCTGGTTCGCGTTCGCAAGCGCAGACTATCGTTGCGTGAAGGAACACGTCCGACAGGTCTGTCGGTTTGGTTAATGGGGATTTGCCCGGGTAAATTGCTAGCAGCAATTACCGAATACCGACTCGGATAATCCCTTCCTAGTGCGCCTTGGGCTGACCCCTCACTTAATACCGGTCTCTATCCCCTGACTGCTTAGTTTACAGGGAAAACCACCCTACTTGATCCTGTCCCTTGCGTGTCACGTGCACGCACTCGCATGACGCACGTGTGAGAGCCCGTTCCCGTTGCTTTGGTTGTTGCCGGGCGCCTCTGTTGCCAGAAGGACGCTTCTCGCACACCGCGCAGGAGCAGCAGAAAGGAGCTGCGCGCCGAACCCCGTCCTACTCGATTGGCTGCTTAAAATTGACGAGAATAAAGGATCTATTGGTGCACACCAGGTTGTTTGATGTTAAATAAGATCGCGAAGGCAAGCACAGGAACGTTACCCCGTGCCACACTGCAGAAAAGGTTTTCGAATACATCTTATAAGGCTCTGAACACTGCCTGACACACTGTGCACTTGAGCATCTTGAGGGCGGAACACCCTGAGACGACCGGAAGAAAGTTTTCGAACGTTTCTTGGTAAGAATAACAAGAAATATATGGTGGAAATATTAATTCTACCACAATTAGATTAAAACAATTTCAATAAACACAGGACAATGAGTATCGCGATGAAAAATAGATAAATTTGGACCGATACTTCCAATCGATCTCAAAATGCTTACTCGGAGGAATTTATACACTTTCAAAGGCTCAAAAAAACGCTGGAGAAATATATTTTCTCATTGACCTATTTGGGGTAGAAGAAAGATTAGAATGTTGAAAAATTGATAAATTCTGCTCGATAGTTACGAGAAAAGGATTAGGGGTGGAAGGATGCCAGAGCGTCGATTGAACCATCCTGGTTCCCATGGCCGGATCGGGCTAGGGTGGGTGGCTTTGACTAGATTCGCGTCCTGTAAGTTCCAGATGGGGTCCAGGTAAGTTGAGTGGATTTGTCCAGATTTAAGGCCTGTGATTTTAGGTGGAAATATTTATAACTAGACTGCGGATTTTTATGCAAAATAAAAATGTTCTTCATCAATTGCAAGAAATACGAACCAAGTAAAAATTTCATTCTTCCTTATGTAGTGTCTTTATGATTAAAATGAGTTGGCGCAACTTAAAATAGTACATAAAATACAAGAATTTGAGATACTTGACGTATTACTTTCAATTATTTAGAGTCCTCAAAGAAGAGAAGAAATTACAACGTATCTTTTGTTTCTTGCAATCGATCCGGACAATTTTTATTTTGCACGAAGTTCCGGAGTTTAGTGATAAACTATGTCTTCCAAAGCTGGGACTTTGTATTTTAAGTTTACCCTCTCACCTCGCGATACCAATCAGTCTTGTCTAACTCAGCCACCTATGCCATTCAGAAGACAACTTAAAACCCGTTTTAGCCTTCGATATCCATCGGAGAAATGTTAAACGTGACCCGACAAACAATTTCGGATCATATTCGGCGATCAGATCTCGCAATGGGTACCGCATCGTCGCCATCGCCCAGAACTTTCCGGTTGTCTCAATATACGTACATACCGGCCATAAGTATCTAAATACCTAGACTGTTTCTCAATAAAACGAATTCTTACTGCCATGTTGACTTAGTCATATATGGTGGCACAATTCTTCATCTATGGATAAACAATTATATTTGTTCTAAATACAGTTGCTTGAACCGAACTTTATTACCACTTGTACGACCTAAAAGAGTTCAAGAAGCAGTCACTGGAATAAACTTTAACTCTGCAGTTTTTATTACAATGATTAAATTGCTTTGACTATATCGAATTTTTTAGGGGTGCTTGCTCGACTATCAACGTGTTAATAGCAAATACAGGGAAGAATCGAATGATTTCAGAACGAAGTTTTCACCTTCACAAAAATTACATTTGTTCATTCGTACACCTAATATTTCTGTAAAGTTTCGCAAATACCTAACAAAGCAAGGATCCGAGATGGTCGTCTTCGATTTGAATGTACTTTTACACGATGGTAGTATTCATGTTTCTAATGATATGTGTAAAATATTACTTAAAAACAGGAAAGATATACCCAGTTAATCGTCGCCACCACGGGTCCGGACGGCGACGTTTAATGTTCAGATAATACTATTGTTTGACTATTTTCTAGAAAGTCTAATTTTTTCTAATTTTTAGAAAAAATTTATTTACACGCTAACTAGTAAACTTATGCGTCTGACATCTAAAAATAATTGAAGTCGTTTGATACAATTTTATTAAAGTTACTCGATTTTTAAAGGTGTACGAATATTTTGCACTCCCACCGTATACTGCGTATTACAGGTAGGTAACTTTGATCTGTTCACATCTATAATGTTCCTAAATATCTATATCTAATATTATACTTATATTATTAGAAACATGTGTACTACCATCGTGCAAAAGTACATTAAAATCAAAAACGACCTTGTAAGTGCCTGGTCACTGATGGTCGGGTGTGTAACACGGTACATCTCCATGGCTTTCAGCTCGCCGGAAGACGTAGCAGAGGGTGGAGAAACCGATCCCGGACAATCGGTGCTCGCGTAATTCTCGTTCGAGAGTCAGGCTAATGCGACAGGTAACGTGACGTTGAGCCGAAATCCAGCGACTCGTATCGGTCGTGTTTGTACAGTAACTGTTCCGTCGAAACGAGAAGGTATCGCGGCTAGGTAGGCCATCGGATTAGGGTCCATCCCCATCTGGTATCCTGCGCGAAAGAGACTCCGCCAGGACGAGAGAGGGAACCAGCCTAGTGAGACCGAGACACCTACAACACGGTCTCAGCATCTGGGGAAATGTGCCGAGATTACGGATCCAATTCCAATAAAGTTTAGCACGTGAGCCGACTGACAACCAGCCAATTATTATTTAACCGGCGCAAACTATTCTGCCCTTGCTCCTCAACTTAGCCGACCAATCGCGCGCGAGAGACGACATTTTTGGATATTCGCGAGAAAACTTTCGCGGACGTGCTACGAAAGAGACTGCCTTCCGCGAATCCAACTTCTGTCCGCCGTCGACCTGTCGTGTTTTCTTTTACAGGATAGACATATTCGATTCCTCATAAAATAAATTCTTTAGGCGGAAAGATCGATCTTTTCAATCGGTTCTCTACATCTCCAACTTTTCGGAGAATCGATTTTTCGCCGATGGGTCAGTCTAAAAAGAGTCGACCTTGTTTTTTAGAAATAAGAACAGACTGTCCAATAGGATTCTTTCGTGTAGGGATGTCCGATTTTTCTGCAAAGAATCGATTCTCGAAAATAACTGAATTGATAGTACAAGAATCGGACATCCCGACACGAAAGAATCCTATAGAATAGTCTGTTCGTACTACTACTAACAAAATAGGCTGATCCTTTTCAGACCGATTCTCAGATGACGAAGAATCGATTCTTTCCGGAGAATCGAACATCCCTACTACCGGATCGCTCGGTAGCTTGAACATCACAAATATCTTCCTCATTTTTAACGACATGGGATAGTGTTAGAAAAAATACGATTTTCTAATAGAGATGAATATTGTGACCTGTGAAAGATGTTGGTAATTATACAGAGTGCCGCACCTAACTCTAAGGTAGCACCCTAACAATTATATTTGTGCAGATACAAAAAATGTCATCCCAAGGGATATTCTTCAACGTGTTACGAACCGTAACGATTTTTAAATACAAAATTTTATTCTTATTTTTATGTTGTGTTTGTTTATTTACCATCAAAAAGGTCAGGTCAAAAAGTATCCAGCGATGCGTACATCGACCTTGAAATGACCGTGAGCTGAGAATTTATGAAACTTAAAAAAATGAAGTGCCATCACGAAATAAAGACGTAGTATTATTTATTATATTGGTGTATCCTTAAAGCGTTGATCTGCAGACGCGGTATACTTGTTTATAATAACTTGAGTGGAGAAAATGAAGGGCAAACGAAGGTCGTAATTTGCTTTGCCCGTTACCAATTTAATTAGTGCGTGTGAAATATGTTCAGACGTTTCTAATAATATTAATAGTGAGTGATTGTAGAAGAAGTCCTTTGTTTCGGGACGGTGAAATTCATTACAGTTATGAAATTATTTTGACATCTTCCCGTCAAGATGTAAGAGAGATTATTCCGATTCAAGCGAGCGGACATCGGAATAAAGAAGAGGCTGATTTTTATGGCTATTAACGGAACGATGGATCAAACGGTGGACGGGTCGTTTGATGTCACTATCGGATAACAGATCTAAAGGACATTCTTTTGATGTGCCGGCGACGCTTAATTACGCCTCGAAATAATAACTGGGATAATTACGCGCGCACCGAGGACCGTTCTTCCAGAATGTACGAGCGCGGCGATACACCGAGGAGCCAGTAATTCTAAATATTTCTCGTGTCTTGTATAATACAGAAAAATGTGAGGAAATTACAATTAGACGTACTTACACTTTTTGTGCATTGAGTACGAGAAAAATGTGTTTATTTCAAGCACAATTGTGTATCAAGCACAATTTAAGTAGTTTAAATATAAAGACTACATTTGTATATATCATGATAATTATGATCCAATGAAGGGGAGAAGTTCCTATACATCAATAAAAAAACGGGAACATTTTTTTTCAAAAATCACTTCTAAAACATTTCCAAATTACATTCTCCATGTGTTAGATCGAAATTCAACTCTTTATCGATAATGTGCGCACTCACAGTATTAGTGAAAGCTTACAGGTATAAGTCGGTTGATGACGATATACATCATCTTTGAGTGTTCCCCACAAAAAAAGATGAAGAGGAGTTAGATCAGGTGAACGAATGTGGTACCAACACGATGGCTGTCCCGCTCATTCTTTACGTACCGTAAGAGAATTTCTGAACAATAAATTTCCGAATCGCTGGATAGGACGTAATGGACACATACTATGGCCAGCTCGTTCACGTGATCTAACTCCTCTTGATTTTTTTTTTGTGGGGAACACTCAAAGATGATGTATATCGTCAACAATCGACTACACCAAAGAACATGCAAGAAAGAATAATTAGATCTCGTAGATCAACTCCAACAGAAACAATTGAAAGTGCAATTGATTGACTTGTAAAACGTTTAAATGTTTGTGTTACTGCTCATGTTCATAATTTCGAACATTTAATTTAAATCAAATAAAATAATTCCACATTTTGAAGTTATCATTGATTTATCATAAATGTTCTAGTTCAAGGTCATTTGAAGGTCATAGTGTACCACATCATTGAATTCGTCTTGACATCAGCTACAACACTGTGAAGTTAAAAATATATGGTGCAATTTAAAAATCATCGATGACTTTCAAAATACTTTGAAAACGACTCCAATCGGAACAGTTTTTTATATCACCATATTTGCCCCCTTTAACAGTACAACTTTTCTTTCTAACATTTTCTTCTATCTCTAAGCCTAACGTAGATATTTAGGTGGCTTGTTTCTCGTGAATCACCCGGTATATTCTGAAGCTAACATATCAGAAGAAACATGTTAACAGATAAGAGGGTTACACGATAGCAAAATGACGATAGATATGAAGAAATAGAGGTTCATTCTCTGAATTTGTTGTTTTCGTCACACGTGTAACTGATCATGAAAAAGACCTAGCGAACGCGCGAAATTTTTCAAAATTCTGTCGACCCTATTGCCAACGTACCGCGAGCTCGGTACCGACAACATTTTGAACAAGTCCAGCGATTGTTCCATCGCACATGGCCCAGTAACTCAGACAACGTTTGCGACGAGTCAGCCTGTAGAACCATTCAAACATTCATAAGCTTTTCATTAGCGCAGCATCAGAAACAGTCCAATTTTGCTTTTCGCTGAACAAATGATCCAATGTCGGCTGACGGGTCGGTGTATATCGATGTTCCGCAGCGAACAGTGTCCACTTATGCCAATTATACCGATATTTTTTCGCAGTCGGCTTTCAGGTGAAACAGATTGGTAAATGATGAGCACCTGGTCCGTTGGATGAAGCTAGAAGCGTTCATTTGGAAAGTGCCAGAGCCATTGATCCCCTGTTTTGTTTTCTTGCTAGATGCTTACCGGCGTTAATCAATACACAACGACGCTTTCGCTCTCAATTTACACGAATACGATTGTCGAGTCGGTTGTTCGTCGCGCAGGCTCCATCCATTAGGCGTTTTCTATCGTGTAGACGTTTTTCCAGGCATCGGCGACGGAACGGGAACGGCGGGCGACGAGAACGAGCCTCGAGGACGGCTCACGCGTTAATTGGCTTACGGTGTCAGCCAACGCTCTCGTAATTAATTATCCCGGTGTCGTCTATACACACCGACGACATTATGCGACGACATGTTCACGAAGATACCGAAAGATTATCGGTACAACGCGGGTTAACGTTGTACCTCCGTGACGCTCTCAATAAATTCGCCTATAGTCTTAAGCTATGTCCACACTGAACCAACGCCGAGCGACTTTTTGTTACCTTTTCTTGCATCGATTGCAGGACATAGAAACGAAATAGGATGCTATTTCCTCCATTAATAATTTTAATAGATGAAAAATAATATATTCACATCTTTAAATATTTCCAGTTGTCCTACAATGTTTTTCATCTACTCAATTTTGCTAGAAATGCATAAAATCTCCAGCCAGTAATTATTTATTTATGTATCTCAAAGATCAATATAATCATATACCCATCAAATGCTTTAAAAATAAATGACTTTTAGAAACTTATTAGAGGAATACTAAATGATGTGGAGCGCAGAACCTTTTTGCAACGTGTTAGAACACGATCCGATATTATAAAAACATTTTTGTAGTCGCCTATATTTAATGGTGCTTATTGCAGATAATTTTGAGGGATATCTCAGTAAATACAGAGACAATTAAGTATATGTACAGACTGTTTGATTGCTATAATACAATATCTTTCTACTCGCTACTAACTTTCATCTATGCCCGACAATCGTGCCAGACAACACAAATACAAAACGGTGGACGCAATTTCTACCCTGAACGGGGCACAGGTGTAAAACAGTCGCATCTTAGACTCTACTCTCAGGTGGGAACACAGGTGTAAGTCACTCTCGCGCAATCACACAGCGTCGCATCTTCGGAGTGCTGGCCGTATACTTTCATCGCAATGTAGGTCGAAGAAGAACTCTATTGTCTGATAATATCGAGAACGATTCTCGGGAATTCCATTGGTGAGCAAGGGAGCTATTCCGAAGACACCAAGCCGGAGATAACGATCGGCGTGTATTCATGTGAACTGAAAAGAAAGTCCCTGGCAGGAATCCGGTAACGTATCTACGTACAGTTGCGCGGCCGATTGGATCAGAGGGGAAAGGGCACGCCTCGTTTCACACGCATTTCCTACTTTGGCTGAAATACTGCCTAAAGCGATCACACATATTATGTAAAGTGTTGTTGCGAAGAGTGCAACAAAGCTGTATAGCAGGGATAGTCATTTTTATCTCAATTGTGAGACAAAGCCGTCCCCACCATAGTGACCACTGTCCCCCACCAGCATCCGCTGTTACTATTTATTCGAACGCACGCAACAGACAAAGAGGGGGAAAAATTCCATTTTATTGTCCTGCGACCTGCTCATTCGGAAAAGCGCGAAATGAAAGAAAACAAAACCAAACTTTGTATTTTGACGCTTCGATCTCTCGTCAACTGTAACTAACTGTTCCTTGTTTACATCGGTGACTTGTTTATATCGCGCGCGCGCGGTCAGGTACGAAGGTACGTATGTTAAGACAGTGTTCTTGGAAATTAGTGTACAGCCTGAAACAAGGTCGAAAAATCGAAAAAAAGGTTTTTTGAACTTGAAAATTTTCGAATCGCTTTTTTTGTATGTTCCCGTGGAAATTTTTCAAGTTTAAAAGGCTCAAATTAAAGGATGAAAAATGCACTTCAAGACGGTTTTCTTGGACATTAGTGTCCAGCTTGAAGAATGGTCGAAAAATCGATAAAACGATTTTGTAAACATGACAAGCGTCGCCTGTATCGCTGCGTCGCGCGCATCACGTCACGTGACCGACCATGGCGGAAGCGTAGGTATATTCGCAGGCGATGAACGGGGAAATAGCGTCGTAGGAGGGGAAGGATTCTTTCGATGCGACTCTCTGTTCGAAGAGAATACGTGACGTCAATTAATTCCCACTACTAGTATGGTGGTGAGATGAGAAGATAGTCTCTGGCAGGAATGCGGTGACGTCGGTCTGAATGCGCGGCTGATTGGTCAGTGCTTTTGTTCTACACGAACTATTGGCTAGAGCGGTCACACATACTACGTAGCGTGTGATATCAAAGCCTAAACATTTACTACAAGCGAGGACTGCCTTTGCCCCTGTGCCGGCCCGGTGCACCTCTTTTCGCCTCACCGGCATACCTGTTGGCCAACCGCTGTCATATTCTCCTCGTGCTGATAATAGTTGAAGGGTAATCTGATGGTAAAGAGGGAAGCACAAAGACTTTGTCAACACTGCCCACAAGTTTCCCCGTGCTTTCTCGTGGACGAAGAATACAAGTTCCTCCGTGCTTTCTTCTCGTGGACGAAAGATAGTTTTTCCGCGCTGTTACGCCTCGACGTACCCTTGACGAGGGTGAATCGGGTTGATGCGTGGGTGGACGAGAACAGATGGCCGAGAAAATCGAAGCAACCGAGAACGACTGGAGTAAGGTGGAACGTTTCGTCGAAGCAAAAACGGGGTAAATAAGGGGTATCCCACTGTGTTTGGTGGCGGGCTTATCAGATGCCGGTCATGTAAACCGATTCCACAGATAAAAGTCCTGCGTCCACCAGCACGACTTTGTCCGGGGTGGGGGAACAGGGGCTTTAGCAGAGGGTGCTCACACCGATATATGGTAGCTGTGAGCTACCTGCAGGCGCAGAACACCGACGCGTGCGTCAGCTCGCGTAACACGAAATGAATGATGATTCATGCGGCACGCGAGCGATTTCACGTCGTGTTCCCATGTTCTTTACCAACCAAAACCCCCGGGGAGAGGGTAAGTGGAGAATAATACACCAAGTCGGTTGACCTACACTACCCGCACAAAGTTTGGAGACGATTCGCCACAGAAGACAGGTGGATTGCCCAATATTCCCACGCATCGATCTGCAGCGAACGCGAAATGATGTACTAACGCGATACGATTGTAGGGTGCTCGAATCTGAGGTAATTTCTTTCCTTCGTTTCGTGAGAAACTTTTTGAAAGTGAAGCTTTTAGAAACGTTGCATTGCTCGATCTGTTATTATGGTGTCTGTTAAAAGATTTCGTAAGTTTTCGAGTCGTAACATTTATGATTGAAGTGTGAAATTGTTGTCAATATAATTCTTGAAATTGGTGATGAGTCTTAATTATTTGTTATTGAAGAAACGATTATTTTAAAGCATTCTTTTAATGGGACGATTATTTTAAAGCATTTCCGTAAGAACTCTTCTTATAGGCACGATACGATCGGATTTAAAAATATTTTATCTTCAATCATTATTCGATGAAAGTCAATTTTGCGGAATTCTTTTTGAAGACATATCTATCAATAACAGAGTGCAAAATTCTAAATTTTACATCTTTTATACAGTCATAATATTACGTTTATGTGCGCATGTGTACGAGTGAAAGAACGAAAGCATAGTGGAAAGATGAAAATGAGTAACGAGCGAGTCAAACTCTGACTTTTGTTAAAAACTCTGTTAAGTTAAATTATAGAAAATGTCTGAGAAATCGTAGAGGTCACCCTACATTGCATTGAAGTGATACCGTATAACGTGGCCTAAAATCTTTTAAGTGCATAAGGCCTATAGTGATCTTAATCTGTCATTGGACAGGTTGCGAACTTTCTGCAGGTAGTGTACGTGCAACAGGGATCCAACCCGGTGGCTCAATCGATACTCTCTCGCGTGTCGCGTGTTTCACCGACTCTTCCCCTGCACGAGCTGTCTCTATCGATGTTTCCTTCTTCTTGTATCCAGCCCCAGTTTGTCAGGTTCCTCCTCGACCAGATGGGGCGTTCGGTCCCGTCCCGTCGTTTCGGTGCCGTTCGATTTTCCGCAAAACGATTGTCTTCCGCCGTCAACCAGGATTGTGTCCTATCGTGTCACGTGAAATCCGCGCTGCCGTACGAATCGGCCGTATTGATCGTAATTATTACGTTTAGCTCGTGACTACCGACTCGACACTGGAACGTTGGGCTGTCACGCTGCGCTCATCGCGATGGAACGCAAATTACTGACGTCTCAACGTACCTAGCTCGTCGTTACACGTTACAGGTTACAGACTACACGTTACACGCACACCCCGACACGCTCGAGAGTTCAGTTACATCTTCGCGGGATTTGCGGCTTGCCCGCGTGTAATCCGTCAGTCAATGTATTTGTTGAGCTCTCGGTTCACCGAGTATCGCTTGTCGCGTTACATCTGTGTTCAACTGCATCTTACAAGCGAAATTAGGCGATCCGGGAAGTTCAGAAAATTTGAAACTTCGAGTACGAGCGAATCACATAACCCTGTTCTTCGTTGATGCCCTTAATCGGTTTTAACCCTTAGCACTCGAACGGCGACTCTGAGGCGCCAATACAAATTGCTCCACCATTATTCAGAATATTGTTTACATAATTAAATTTGATTATATGTAATAAATTACTAAACATTTAAATATTGTATGAAGTACTATATCAGTTTCGTACGCATATAATGAAAAAATTATGTACAATGGAAATATTCTAGGTTAGAAGAAATGTTTGGTTTTTTAGTTGAAATAGCTCCGAGTGCAAAGGGTTAAAAGGTAAAATCTTAGCACGGTAACTGCCACGAGAATTATATGTTTCACACACAATTTCACACACCTTCGCAAGTATTATATTCATAGAAGCGATCAGCGTCATTAATAACAATTGTTAGGTACTTGATAATGAAATTCTCACCTTACACTATAATCTAGTTAATTTCAGTATTAATAAATTGGTATTCAGCAGAAGTAATTTTATGAGAATCACTTTTAGGTTGTTTTATAACAGGCAGTTCCAACCAGTAGCCCCGGAGCCACCTTCCCCGCTTAGGTTCTTTCCCCACTCTTGTGGGGTGTTCTCGTGGGGACCTTGCAGTTCTGGGAGAGGAATACGTTGGAACTCCCTGTTTTATAACGTCGGTCTTCGTATTCTCACTCAAAACCGCCAGTTTTAGATAATTTGTGACATCAAAAATGGTTAGGTTGCACGGGTCAACATCAATTTTATCACATAGAATATTTATAGACCTGATAGACTTTCGTGTGCAGAATACACACCGAACAAATCCGAAAGCCGTTTGTCGCCATCCGTAGTCAATTTTTGAGAAATTCGATTTTGAGAAAAAGGTCAAGAATTCAATTTTCAGAATTTTTTCTGCTTCAGCCGAAAAAGCTGGACGAATGATTCTTACGAAACAGAATTCTTTAGACTCTCCCAAATATGAGGGTATTTTTTTTATAACATAACGATAGATATCCGTTTCGCACGAATTTTTGGGAACATTTGTCGATGTCACGTAAAAAATAAGGGTCTAGCCTGGAATCACATCACGCGAAATCCCAGACTTTCACCTTTCAAAATTGGCTTTAGAGTTTGAAGAACCTTATCCGTTTCCGAGATAAAAAGCAAAATAACAAGATAGATCCGCATGTAACGAGATTCGGTCAGTGATACAAATATATTCCTTCATTCAAGCACATATTATTATAACACTTCCGAGAAATCTAAATAAATTCAGTTTTGTAATTTTTATAAGACAACATATACCAGTCACATTTTGCAGTCGGCACAGTTAGTGTAAAACTCTGTATGCATTGGGTTTTTCGAAAAGTAATTTCGTTCTCCATGTAGAGATTGCATTGCTTCCATTTATTATTACTTAACCTTATTCTAAGTTGCAAAAATCATTGTATATGTTGATAGCTGGCATTTCAGACGTCATTTTATACCTTGTAGTGCTTTATAACCTCCCAAGCATTTTTTGTCCATCGCATCAAATATGGAAAATCAAAGTGAGCATTTCCGTCATATCTTGCATTTTTATTACCGCAAAAGTAAAAATGCAATTCATGCAAGGAAAAAATTGTATGCTGTTTACAGAGAGAATGTACCATCGGATTACCATTTATATCGTTCTCATCAACACTTTTTAAGCGGTGTAAATATCATTTTAAATGAAACCGTCACTAGTAATATAACCCAATTTTTTAATATTAAGAAACAGGAATTTTACGAACATGGTATCTCCAAGTTACCAACATGATGAGACAAGATCGTAGAACAGAATGGTTACTGCATCACCGAATATATAAATAAATAGTAAAAGATCGTCTTTCGTTCTTTCCAAGGGAAAAATTACTTTCCCAAAAACTGAATATATTCACTTCTTCCTAAAAAATTGTGATATACGCAGTTAATAATATCTTATACAATATCGGTGCTACACACTTGTAAAGCTAAACAGTTCCATGAGAGGGTTTGAGGAGCATAATAAATAAAGAAGAAAAACGTCTGAATTTGCAACGGAGGAATAGACCACTTGCAATTAATCCTCGCACTCGTGCTCGCTTTCCCGACTTTAATTCGCGCCGGATCACTCCGGAATTTTAATTATTACCTTCGCCTATACATCCGGCTCATCGAGCCATATCAATCGTTGCTAGCATAAGATTACTCATTAAAATCGTGAAAAGCTCAGCGGGTGTCGTCCCAGGTGGCACGTGCGCCGTTGCCACGTGTGTCGCGCTTAAGTATGATAACGGTGACAGTAGGAAGGAAGAGACCGCGCGTCTCATCGGAATCGGGGGTCGAATTGTGCAAATCACGATTTTTAAGTGGGCATCGTTACTCTCGATGGCACTTAAGCCTCGTTCACGGGCCAGTCTAATCTAGACGGGTGGGAAGATCATGATAAAGGATATTCCAAACGAGAAGACGCTTAGGTTTCTTTTTTTTATTGGGTCTTCTGGAAAGTAATCTGCAGAATTTCGCGGGAGGTATCACGACGACAAAATTGCGTCGGACATTACGCAGCGAGGATATCAATATTGAAAGGAGATCTTGCTGGCTGCTATGACATCGACGCTTTTTAATGCTCTTTCCTTCTTTTCTCTTTTTGTCTCCTTCTCTCTCTTTTTCCGCGCATTGTCTTCTTTTTAGTGTATACTTGTTTCGAAGCTTCTTTGTTTGTTCTAACGCACTCTTGTTTCCCTGTGATTTCGCTTTCCCGACGTTAAGCTCGATTCACATTCGAGTTATGATCATCCTTATGCGACTTCCACGCACAAGGAAGAAATTATTACGTGTTATAAAGTAGGGATTTCAAGGGAAAAACGTGTGAAAAATTTTAAACGATTCTCCCGGGGACTCTCATATGTTCGAGGTAGACAAACATGCACAAAAGAGTAGGATGAATCGTCTAAATAAAAGGCTCTTACAATAAGAATTGTCAAGCTTCATTTACTTATCATAACAACATTTCAGATTTCAGATCTTTTTACATCGATGATATTTGGATTCATCGTTCACCAATTTTTGAAACGTAATGTACAGTTCCTTTTCTAATTTGGTGTGCACCAACGTAGTACTTACTTGCCAACTGACTTTCATCCTAGCACAATCGTTATCGGACCATCGTCATCACGAAAATTCTTAAACGATTCCAATTGTTAGATCGTGGATCTTAATGAAAATTCCCATTTGCATAGATCATTTTGTAAAATTTAGAACAAAGCAAAAATTTGATTCGTTGACTAATCGTTTCCTTGTCGTGAACATAACACCAATGTTCTCTTGCAGTTTATAAATTCACGCATGGTATAAATGCCCACAAAATTCGCAGTCTACTAATTATATGCTACTTCTACATTAATTCATTCATCGCAGAAAAGTCAGTAAGAACCGAGAGTAAAAGATAAAACCAGAAGTGGTTGAATTTTCGTTATCCATTCGTTGTCGTTAATCTATGAGACTCTTCGTCATCGCGTTTGTTGTCAGTTTGAGACGTACAGATTGATAAATGTTAAGAATGATACTATGACTTATTTTCTAACAATCTGGCTAATCTATCAATACTGATACTGTACTCTACGGTTTGGGATGGTGTTAAAATTGGTGTCGTTAGCATTAGTTAACGCCAAGGACCCGTCGGCGCAGGTACCTCTGCTATGAATGAACCTTTACACTTTCTCCCCGATTTTCACTCTGTACGCCTCTTTCACACCCTACCCTCGCTCGTGCCGTGTATATAAACGATCGACAATGTCCGTGCGTGCGCGAACGCTTAGTTTGCACGCACTTCGACACGACTCGCACGTATTGACGCAACACGCGAGCATTGTATTATTACCGCCGCTCGCGGACGATGGAACGCGAAACGTCGATACGAGATACTTGCTTTTCTGTCTCGCTTCGGAGAACAGCTAATTGTATCCATACGGTTCCCATAATTTTAACCAGCATGAACGACACGGGACCCGATACACTGTGAGACGAAACGATCTAACGGCGATCAAAAATCGATTTTCGTAACACTAAATATTAGAAAAAAAATTGATGTAACTTGAGAGTGAATTAATTGTATTATTGCATGGTAAACTCCATTTCCTGATATTTACGTCCGTTTTCTTGTGACTTCAAGTCAACTGAAAATCACATCTGTCGCCAAGAGGTCTCACAAATTCACAACTTCAACCTCCTACGCTATAACATCGAGTCAGACTCGTGATGAAGATTTCGAAAAAAATCCACTAAACATGTATACTATTATTTTTTTCAAACTGAAACAAAATTCCATTTTGTTATTGTCAATATATAGCCATTAGAGACAATAAATAAAAACTTGTTTCTTCTTCTAAGAAATTATGAATGACAAAGTACATAGTTAGGTAAATTGTTTGGAGGATCAATTTTTTTTAACTTTTTTTTTATGCAGTCCTATAGATTTCGACGAGGAAACGACGAAAATGAAAGTCTTATTACCAGGAGTTCACTGGTTCAGAAGTTATACGCGTGTAAAGTTGAGCACTTTTAAGCCTTTTTGACAGGTTAAAGCGCCTTCATAATGGTATATTTGCTAGGTGGTAAAAACTTCTAAAGAGTTGCAACTATTTTCGATGAATGTGATTGATATCATATAAAAGATTGAACCCTTGCCTGCTAAAAAGAAAAAGAATTGGGTGCTGCATCGTGCTACTTTTTAAGAAACTGTCAGTTGAAGTAAACTTTCGCTGTCTGTTGTTTCACTCGCGGAAGGGGTTAAGGAACGAAATAAATGTATTATGTAAATCCAGTATTTTTCCATGAATGCGGACAATTCTTATTTTGCATAAAGATCTAATGATAAAGATTTGCACTCTATGCTAAAAAACATCTCGCATTTTCTTTTCGAAGTGTGTTTCTTTATTCGTTCGGAAAAAAAACAATAGACAGCTGGTATGTCTTCATTTGACCGTCGAGATTGCACCAAACTGCAATCCGCGTGTGCGCGCTTGATCGTTTACAAGAAACGCGAGCATTTGTGAAATTTTAACGAGCTCGCAGACAAATTGTGCTGTCAAGTTGATCATCCATCGTATTCGACCGAGCGCGGTATGACAATTTGTCGATGGGGTAAAATTGTTTCAGCGTAATTTGTATTAATACTCGACAGAATGAGAGGACCTCGTTAATAGTTAAGCGTCGCGCATTAATTTCGATACATTCGAGTTAATCAAACGTACGATAGGGAGCGATTGTTGTTCGGCAATTCCGTCCTCGCCGCTTGTCACGACGCGACGCTCCACCAATAAAATTCTGGCTCGTCAACAGTGCGCTACAACTATATGTCTAAACCGCAACAACAAGACTCTCCGATGAGCACAACCGTTTTTAACCGTCGAGAACATTAACATTTAATATGATTGTATATTACGACCGGTGAACCGTGGTGTAAATGTCGGTCATTTACCGCAACGCCGCAAGACCGAAATATCGGTTATTCATTAAAAGGTATTATATTAGTTTCTTCCGCGCCGGCTGGATATTAATAAACCACCGCTCAGAGATTGTGTTTTCATAACGATAGCGCCGTGATGCCTATTTTTTGAGCGCGCCGATCAAATTCGAAATAAAATTGTATCGACCGATATAAAAATGAATAGAACGAGATGCCGCGAGGGTGCAATATTTTCGTCGACAGACCGTGCGCGTGTTCCTGTCGCATTGAATTTGTTCTGACACTTTTTACGATATTAATACCTAGACTGCCGCTCTAGCAACCTTAAAAGTTTCATAAAATCATAGTAATTTATTTCATGAAAGAAACATTTCAAAGTTAAGACTACCGAGTACTCTTTCAACGATCTTTCTGATACCCACTTTGTGGGTAAAAGCATCCAATTGCTCGATCTATTTTGAACTCTCGAAACATAAAATACTGCGCCTGGTAAATGAAAATGTTTCATCGATTAAACTGTTTACCAAATATAATTTATTTCTATCTATAAATCTGGCTCCTGTGGTGGGTGTATAGTAGATAAAGAAATGCTTCTTCGAGTTATAGATAATTTTGGTTCAAATTTAGTCGTCAGTAAAGTATAATTTGTTACCAGAAGTGGGTAACTACCTCGCATTTATTTATATTCTGTACACCCATCATAGTAATTAAAGCGTCTGTGAGCATCTATAAAATCGACATCGAGTCTCCAGAAATGGAAATTGTCTATAAAATCGACTTTGAATTACTATCTTAACAAGGAAGGGAGTATTTTATCCCATATTGCAATATAATAATATAACATACTATGAACATATGACATATAAATCTCACAGATTTGTATAAAATTTTTATAGATTAAATCGAATAATTTGGTTATGAAATTTGAGTCCAATTGGTTTATCCCTCCACTAACTTTATTTGTCCATACCTCCGTGGTTGGTTGTCCGGGCCTCTAAAAAAATGAGATAACATTGTCGAATTGATTTCCCACGTTAAAACATAAACAAAATGCCCGACGAATATTCAGTGAACGCGTACGCAATGCTTTTCAGCCGTGCAGTCCAGAAAATTGGAAATCGACAATTGAAAAACTCGTCGGACAATAGCTGAAATGTTTTGCGCCGCCTGAAAATTTCATCATTTAGATATACAACTGTTGTGCGTTATTTCATTTTTCGCAATCCTTGTCTACCTAAAAGTTATCACTTTCATGGGAAACCCTGGCTAAAAAACAATGTTTGTATCCAGTTTAATGGCGTACATCCTAATGTTTTATAAAATCGCCCGTGAAAATAAAAATTCGATTTTATTACTGACAAAGTTAACGATATCACGAATGAGGAAATATTAACATGGCACGCATACGTGCGATGTTCGATTTTTTACATGCCACAATGACTTTGATTCAAGAAGAGTAATTCAAAGAGAAATAGGGCGTTAAATCTATATTAACAAAGATAATTCTTTGGCAAGGTAGTGTATACAATTTTCAAACTGTCGTTAACAATATAAATACTGCAATACAGCATCATAAAAATACCAACATGCATCAGCGAATTTAGCGAATATCTCAAACACGAAGACCGAACGGCGCGGCAGTAACATACGTAGGGAAAAGTTGTTCAGAATGATGACATTGACAACATATTTCAAGGTCATCGAAAACGGTGAGGTGTCGCAATGTAAATAATTACTGTGGTTACGAATCATAATATTACTAAAGGGTAGAACTACAAGATTTTACAGAAATGATCAATTTTTTTCACCAGATAAAGAAAGAATTTCCATTATTGAAAAATCGTCAATTTCTACAGGTGGCTTCACTCACCATAACAAGAACTATGGGTGCATAAAATCCCGTGTAATTAAAAGTCTCAGTCAGTAAAATCGCCTTAGGTAATCCGGCGAGCAATTAGAACTCTGTCTCTCGACCGGAACGAGAAAAAAAATTTTTTAAAATGCCACTATGAGGAAAAAGCCATTTTTTGTGAAAAAGTCACTTTTCCTCTGTCTCGCAGCTATCATCAGACGTCACGGTGTACGACCCTCCCCGTCGAGAAAAACTTTCCGGCCGATGCAGTCGGAAACTCGATTAGTCGCGTCGGGCTTTGTCAATCCGCGACGAGACCCGCGGAGAATTCCATTTCTGCACGGTTTCGTCAGGGGATTCGCGGAGCGTCACGTTTTTCGGCGAAGGGCGTGCCGGAGGATGATTTTTCCCAGGCGGGCGTCGACGGTTACGCTCGAAGGACTACGCAGCGCAACGGTGCTCACGGCCGATGATTAATGACGACCACGCCTGATATATCACCGTCATTTTTCATGCATAGATGGGAACCGTTGATATTCCTTTTGGATCGCGTGCGCGCGCGACAACACGTCCGACCGGACGTAAGGGAAGACGTCCCTATAAACGACTCATTATTTTTAACAATTTCTAGAAATTTGTTGCAAACAGACCAATGCTCTAATCTTTTCCGAACTGTACGGGTACTTTATTTAACATTATATTAGGATGTTGAATATGAAATATCCGATTTTAGAATACAGATGTTATGAAGCGGTTTGATCTAGAAATACTATTACAGTTTACAGGTTTATTGTACATCAAGTTGACGTTCGAAGCTGATTCTTAAGGTCCTATCAACAATTTTAATTTAAATATTAGGTCGACTGCGTTTTGGAGAACTCCGTGTTCTTAACTTTTTTGAACTTTCTTTTATGTGATCCTGTAGATATCGATGAAGACATTCCGAAAATGTGTGTATGGTTGTTAGGAATTCACTGGTTTATAAGTTGTACGCGTGTAAAGATGAGCAGTTTTAAGCGTTTTTGACAGGATAGAGCGTCGCCATATTGGATATTCGTTGAGTGGTAGAGGTAGGCAGGTCTGTTCGGCGCATGCGCTGGATAGATCGTGAGTGTACAGCGCATATGTTAGATAGTATGGTATATTTTTGGGATCGGCTGAATAGTAATGAGTGTATGCGCTAGATGGCAATTCAGTAGTTACACATGGTTTGTGAACATAAGCAATTTCAAGTGTTTTTCACAAATTAATTATTAATAAGTTTATTGTTGATTTTGAAATGGCTAGATCAAGTATTAGAAATTTTAACTTTAGAGACATACCAAGTAGTAAAGAAGAAGCAATTACTTGGACTCGGGATTGTGAATTGATGCGGATATTTAAAAAATGTCGTACTCATCGGTGCGAAATGAAAATTTATAACAATAATCATGGAATCGGTCGTTTTCGGTGTCCAGTAATTAAAATATACAGAATCACATACAGGATTTCAAAAAGAAGGTAGAGTCCAAGATGGTTTGGGGTTAGGTCGTCGTGGGAGCGGAGAAGGCCGGCCCGACCACGGTATAATGTTTCTCATTTTGATTTAGTAAATGTGTTATTATGTATTACGTTCGTGTTTGTGCTGCCACCTAATGGATTTTTTTGGAAGTATTTGGCCTATTTTGTATGTATTACCTAGCAAATATATCAATATGGCGGCGCTGTAACCTGTTAAAAAGGCTTGAAAGTGTTCAACTTTATATGCGTATAACTTTTTAACTAATGAATTTCGCGTATTAATATATTATTTTCTCGTCGAAATCTATATGATTGTATAAAAAAAACATGAAAAAAAGGATTTTCCAAAACGCAATTAAACCTAAATATTTATATAGTTTTACTTTTAAATAAATTTTATTTCAATTTCAATCAATGGGATAATCGTGCACTCTTTTATTTGGTGATTCTTACATTCGGTGAAAGTGTGATGATTACCCAACACACTATCCGTTCATAGTAAAATAAACTCTTGTTGATGATGGACGTAAATGACTAAAAAATTCAATTTCTACCGTGATACATTTAAGAAAGTGTAATTCATTGGCGGTATACGTGGATTGCAATGGTGCTTACTTTGTCATGGTCAATTAGAATATTATTTAACGTTACTGCTAAAAATCGGAAAATTTCATTATTCGAAAATTATTAGTGAAAGAAAAAAATGTTTCTGACAAAAGATGTGGGATGTTTGTATTAGTTTGACATTACAGTAACCTTGAGAAGCTCTGTAGAGGTTACAATAGAAATTTTGAGTGAATATCTATATTTTTGATTACGTATTCTTGAAGGTGACACCAAGAAATTTCAAAACACTGGAATACTTTTGTTTTTGCAGAAACTACTACCAAGATATAAGTTTGCAAAGTAGATGTGCCGACATCATCATTATGCAGCGCACATCGCGAAGTTGTTCAATTGAAGTTTGCACGGCATTATTCTCCTCTGTGCCTTGTAACTTTCTTCCGTAAACAGTTAATGAAAGTACAAGATTGAAAAGAATTTTCGAATTTTTCTTTCTTGGATTATGTGAAAACCATATATCCAAGATAAAACTCGTGATAGGTCGTCGCTGACATAAATGGTTAAAAATTATTGGGCTGGTAGGGGCAGCCAAATTTTCCTCCGTATTTCCGCCAAAAATCGCGAAAGAGTTTTGAGGAATATTTTTTGAAACCTGAATGAAAGTTATCATTAGTGTTTAAATTTATGTTATCAATTTGATCTAAAGAAAATGAAAAGATACAAACAAACTAACATCAAAGCAACAAGTACACACCTTCAGTAATACACTCTACGTGGAAGTAATGAAAAGTTTACACTTTTATAAAACGAACACACTTGCACAATTGGTAAAAATGAATTTTAATAGAAAGCGATAAGACTGAATTTATTTGGATTTTCTGAGATTCGTATTATAATCTGTGCTCTACTAAATATATTTACTTAATCATTTGCCACGAAAGCATCTTTATAATTTCTATAATTGTAAAATAAAAACCTGGAACCAGTCATTTTGACTGGCGATGGTAGGTTTAATGTTTATTGGTTTATTGGATTAATGTCATAGGGTTTTAAATACCAATATGAAAAGTGAATTTTGATTTCTCTCAATTGTCGACACACTGTGCGTCTCGACGAATATCAGCTGTCGCGCAACTGATCGTGTACTTTTTCACGGTAGTGTATAGGCGTATGACACGGATATACCGGCAGAGCAAACCGCAAAAACTGACAACTCCATTATTGTAGAGCCGGATAGGAGAGAGTGAAGAGCTGATAGGGATGGAGGGTGAGTGGTCTGCGGCGCGCGGAAATACGATGGAAATGCGAGAAATGGATCGGCGAGACGCGGAAGGTTAACGGAACGGGGAAAAAAGACTGAAGGAGGAAAAAGGAAAGCATTCGCGAGCGGCGCGTAGCGTCGGCTGCCGTACCAATATTATCACCCGTGACTTTTCATCAAGCTCCCGGCACAATAGTCGTGATTCATGCGCGGACGTGCGAGGATAAGTATCGGAAGCGATGAGCTTGCCAGGTTGAAGTACTTATCGGGCAGGCGCCGTGAAAAATGTTATTGGGACGTCTTCCTCGGCAGACAAGCGTAATCTCGTGTATAGTCTGCCGTTCTGTAATTTACACACCGCCGCGTACAAACCCGCGAGGCGACGCGTCTAGTCTGCTTGCGAGAATCGATGGGAACCCGAACTTTTTCGGCTTAACTGGCGCGTGAGTGTTTTTATGGGATTTGTACCAACACGCGTTTCTTCCGCATCAAGGTGGAACTCCACCTAACGGAGTCTTTATCAGGTGATGCTCTATCGTTGCCATTGCTGCGTCTTGAACGGACGCATGTTAGATGTATTTCGAAAATATAAACGTGCGAGAACCCGATGATTTGGATAATCATGCGAAACTGTTGTACCTAAGATGTTTCATGACGGTCGGAAAATTTTGGCAGCTTTGGGCAGTTTTGTTGCCAAACAATTAACGCAGACCGGCATATGAGGCTATTACTGAAAACAGTTATGGACATCTGAGGTTGATGCAACTTAACGCTAAACCTACCAACCACAAAACATATAAGGATAAAACGCCTTACAGAATTGAAAAGATTGAATTTATTTAAACTTTGTACCGCTTCCATAAGAATATGTGCTTAAATAAAGAAGTCAATTCAGTAATTTCCTATGAAATCGTTTTTCTAATTCCAATAATTGTAAAATAGAAAACCGGTCTTTTTGACCGTGATAGGTTTAGTGTTAAAAAAAGAAAAAAAAATCAACCTCACAACCTTTTCTTACCAAAATCAATATAATTGCTTAACTACTTCAGAAGTGTAGTAAAATATCATTATAATATTTAAGTGATTAGTTCAATGCATATTTTAAAATACATTCATAACAATTGTTTCATTTTCTGCTTTCGGCTATCCTCTTGAAATTGTATGAATTAAAATTGTAATGAACATGAATATTCTAAATCTCTCCTAGAACCAAATTGATGTGCATTGATGATGTCTTAAATATATCGTGAATTTTTATATGAATTGCAATTTTTAAGTACAATGAAGTTGTAGTACTGAAACTAACTCATGGAGACGGGCAATATTTCAATTTTTGTAACATTGCCGATTAACTTGTAAGAAAAATGTAATAAGAGATTTATGGATTTTTATATAAATTGCAATTTTTAAATCCGACAAATTCGCAGTATTAAAACAGAATAGTTGAGTGATGAATGAACAGATGAATATAATTGTACAAAACAGAAAAATTCTACTAAAATCTTTTGCTTTCTGCTATTTTATTATTCTCATTTCAAATTATCTCTTATCCTAGTATTCAATAATAATTACAATTTCATGATCGCTTCAGAAACGATATATCAAGCTAGAAGTTTCCGCATCGCACACGTTAAATTCCGCGGAACACCAACGCTCATTAGCACTCGATCTTTTCAAGCCTTTCCACATCAACACCTGCACAATAGCGAAGCGTTTCGCAATTGTCTAGATGCCACACAAAGTTTGGACGCAATTTCGAAACTCGCCGGACCGGAACAGCTAACCATTCCCACTAAATACCGAGCAGTATATGAAACGTTCAACGAATTTGAAACAGAGGGAATTTTCTTCGACTATATTCGCGAATTCGAAACGAGTTTGGAATACGCGAGTGATTAATTTGCAACTATCTAGCGGGAGGAAGTTAATTCGCCGGGCTCAAAGAGGTGTTCAATTATTAAAAGCGGAGCAGGACGGGGCTAATGCAGCGAGACTCGTCGCTTAAACTATAATTTAAGTTACACCGAAGTTTTGGAAAAGCCGAGCAGCTCCTCCCGGATGCTTCTCCCCGAGAACGTGTCACGCGGCTTCCTCCGAACAGATCGTGAGAGCTGGAATTCGCGTTTCGGGATTCAAGAATACAGTCGTGTCTTTCGCGGGCCACTTTCCACGGGGAAACTGCACTGCACGGGTGCTTCGATTCACGAACCGGCAACGATGCGACCGGGGAGCTCAAAAACATATTCCTAACTTTGCTGAACCGAGCAGAGACAACTTCTGGCCTGGGCGCTGTACGTGACTTGCCTGGCGAGGAATTATTAAACTGGCTCGTAATTGAATCTGACCGGCTTTTGACCACGTAGATACATATTCCGGGCTGCAGTCGGCGACGCAGCGCCGTTGCAGTCTCCGTGATCGCTATTTCTGCGATGGAACCACTCGTGTAACAGCCATTTCCCATTAAATTCTGCAAGACACAACCAAATGTTCATCGACCCTCTTTTTGAGTCACACGTACCGGAATTATCACAAAGAACAGCAAAACGCAATTGTTCTAGAAAATACCACGAGGTTTTGTAAATGTAATTCTGCTGCAATCCTCGATTAAAACTGAGCGTATCCTCGAAATGGATGACGGAATTGTTTGTCTAGTTTTAAACATCTGTACAGTTTATTAAACTATTATTTTATAGAATTTTCGAGATCGCTGATTTCGCACTCAAAATATTAAGCATTTGAAATAGTAAAAATCTTTTTATACGCTTCTAAAATATACAATCATTTTTAAACTTAACGAAGTTAGGGAAATGATGTGGTTTTATTCATTCCAAATGGCTTCCATGTTTCGTTTAGAGAAAAGTGTAAAAATATTGCTGTTTAAAAATACCAAAATCTGTGATCAATCCAAAATTTATTAAATTTTTATCCTGCTACGTTCTTTGGACATCGTTTGACACATACAGTCGGTCACAGTAATATTTGGATACTTTTAAAAAGACGATCACTTTGTTAAGATTGGACCAAATTACATATATTCTTTTGAGACGTTAAAAGAATGTGATTACTATGTGACAAAAAAAAAATTTTGTAAAAATTTCAGTTGGTCGGAATTGCAAAGAAAATACTAAAAGTCGTTTTTTACAACTTTTTTATGTGCGCCTATATGGAAAGTTTGAAAAACACGTTTTGTAGATCTGTGTCAATTTTATTTAAATTATTTGTCCTAAAGACGTAAGAATCTTCGGATTTATTACGGTTAGGTGCCGAAAAGTAGCTTGTGGCAATGTTGACTGATTTTTATAAAATTTTGAGAATAATTGATACGGATCTACAAAATTTTTTTTTTAAATTTTCAATGCAGGTACACATAAAGAAGTTGTAAAGAACAACTTTTAGTATTTACTCAGCAATTCCGACCAATTGCAATTTTTTCAAAAATTCAGGAGCAACCCAAAAATTTGATCATCATTACAACAGAAATCACCAATAAGAATATTATAAGTGTTAGAATATTATGTTATCTACTACCGCAGTAGACTGCGGATCTTTATGCAAAATCAAAAATGTTTGCATTAATTACAAGACACAGGAGCCAAATGAAAATTTCTTTCTTCTTTTAATTATCTTAGTATGCCAAAACTAGTACATTGATGTCCTTTACCTTTTAGTTACTGCTGGACTTTCCGCAACACTGTATCTCTGTACGGCAAGCTTCGACGCGGACTGCGCTCAAACTATGCATGACGCTTCTCAGTCTGACATTAGATCGAAATAGAATTATAAAAGAATAAATTATAATTTATTTATACATTTTTATTATTCACTGCGAAGAATGGAACAAAAAGAATCGTTGTTGCCACGATGTCGGATATAGAAGTGTCTCCAATGCGAAAAGGTTAGTTGGCTAATATTAGGTTGCGGGTAGTAAAGGAATGGCGCGGGGGTAAGTGTTGTCAGGAGGAGGTTGGGGTGAAAGGAGAAGGGTAGGAGGAAGAGAGCAAAGTAGAAGGCGACGCTTTTCCATCGATGGAAGATTGAATAATTCAAAAGCGTCTTGCCCAGCGATTTTCAAACGGCGAGCGCCCACTTCTGCTTGCGACCGCAATCCCTGGTCTAATTCCGCGTCTCCGAATAAATGCATACTATTAATGATAGGGTGGCAGAATGGTAGTCGACGGAGTGAGGGGGTAGCTGCCGAGAGGAGGATGCTTTTACGTTTCGAATCGTATATCCAGCTCCTCTCGCCTTAGCTGAAGTACGCCGGGAATAGGGAATTCCTCCGGCCGATCTCGATATTCAGGGGCGACGTTTGTCTATGCTTCTGAAGAAAAATCGAAGGTAAGAGCTCGAACGTTCCCCTATGAGCTATGCATACATGCTCGGATATCCCACGTCCTGATATTCTTCAGGAAGCTTTGCGGCCATTAAATCGTCTTCGAGGTGTCAAACACTTTTTATTTCGCGAAATCTAGAGTCCCTCGATGTCGATTTTCTCGCGAGATTATGGTGATGATTGCAGATCGTGTGTGGGTATATGGAACTTCCGGTTTACAGGATCGTGTAATTCGCAAAGGAAAATTGTTCATCACGATTTGTGTATCAATGTTGACACAGCCAATGGTAGGTTGTGAACGTTCGTGATCAGTTTTGGTAATGGGGATACATTTAAAGAAATCGATGGTTATGAACGTGTCATTTTAGGCAGCATACGAAATATAAAGGTGCGTTAGATTTCGATGAGTTTTGTACTCATTAAAATCGATAAAGGACGCAATCAGCCACAAATAATTAAAAAATTCAAGCCCAAAATTCAAAGATTCTTACATTTTTCAATGCCTACAGCTATTTACACGTCAATCAATTTCGATGAAATAGTGCGCACGTATATAAATTACTTATTATTAGATCAACAAAAGGCATATTTTAAATTTTCGTTACAAACACAGCTTAAAAAGTTAAAAATCGTAACTTTCACTTTTTTCTTCGAAATTCCGAGTAATAGTAATTTCAAAAAAATTTTCTGCACATTACCTGGTCACCAAGTCGTTTGGTCCATTTTAAAAAAAATTAAGAGATGTCCGCTTAATTCTTAATTCTTAATTGTTAAAAGATGTTTACTTAATTCTGTTCCCGACTCCAGCGCAAAAATATTTATATGAAATATAAATATAGTCTTTTGTATTAAAAAGCTTCAAACTTCGTACAGTAAAGTCTCGATGTAAGCAGGACGGAGCTGTATAATCTTAGTCAGTTCGCCTATCCCCTCCAGTGGACCGCATACCCCGCGAGGGGCCACGAAGCTCGAGCTGTCTCGGTCGCCGAGAAGTGTAAACATGACGCGTAATAAAATACCGTGACGAGTATATCGCTGTAAACCACTACTAATTCAATTACAAAACTTCTTTATCTACATTATTTTTTGATGGAACTTTCACCAACTTATTTGTGGCATTTTTGTGATTAAAATGACACTAAACACAATGTACAGTAAAGTCTTGATCTAAGTCGGATCCTCGGGTCCGTGCTCCGACATAGATCGCGTAGGACTATTACTTTTTTGTGACCTCACCGACCGCGCTGGACATAGAAATGGATTATCATTTTCGAATTTAAACTTGTTACACAAGAAGCCGACCTTGAAATCGTGTCTAGTGTACGATCGATAAACAAAAGACTGAACATGAGTGTTCGAAGGCATGCTGGAATGATGAGGTCTGTCCAGGAACGTATTGATAGGACAATATGAATGCAAACGTTTTTATTTTTCATTTTTTGTTGTGATACCATTTCCAACAGATTTCGGCACATGTACATTAAATATGTGCCAAATTATATTTTATTTGGTGTCATTTTAATCAAGAAAATGTCATAAATATGTTGGTAAAATTTCATTAAAAATAAGTAGAAATAAAGAAGTTTCTGTCATTGCATGAAGCGGTCTCGTCGGTACGCTATTTTCTGCTGCGTCTTCGGCCGCGCAGTCCGTGTTTACATGCGCTGTCCTTTTCTACGTTCGTCGCGGCCAGTGAGGTTACAAAAAATAGGACCAGAGTATCCGGCTTAGATCAAAACTTTGCTAATTTCTAATATTCCACACAGAAGATATTACATCTGTCACGCTCGGAACCAAATGAACCTTGGTTTTCTTCGCTCTTAGCCAACGGTTGAAATTATTTATTTCAACATGTGGGGGGCTAACTTCTAGGAGGCGAGTAGGTCCATGAACGCGAGTGGCAAACGCTATAGTAAGACGTAGACAAGCAAAAATTACAAACTTCGTGTCATTTTGTAATAATAATAATGCCCATCTGACTGCCATTGCTCTATTATCCCCTAATTAAATTACCGTAGCAACTCGAAAACACCGTTGCACAGTTCTAGTATGCGCGAAGATCGCCCAAGGACCGTCTGGCGAGGGTTAATCTCTGGCGAAGGTGTCGTCTGGTCTCTTTCGCAACTGAAATCCTCCGTGAAACGAACAAAGCGAAAGAGCCCAGGGTTAAAGGTGTCTGAAGCGTTGTCTGGTGCCACTGTTGCATCCGGGATGCGCATATGCACGCACGCAATACATCCACAAGCTTATGATACGTCGGTGTGCGTGTGTACGCGCTCGGTGGGACAGCCAGAGGTTTTTGAACGTTGCGGATGCAGCCACCCCACTAGACAGAAGAGACTGTCTAGTGTCAAGTGGCAGCGTGGAGGGCAGGGGGATCCTCGGTGCCACGGCAGAAGGGGAACCGGTGATTGTCCGTGAAAAGAGACGGGGGTGGAAAGCGTCGGGGTTGTGAGGGGTAACGATGGCTTGTCGCATGCAGAATCGCGGCTCGATGATCGTGATAAAACGACGCCATTAGTGCGTCGCTGAAAACTTGGTCCGCCGCTCGGAAATATTTCCAGTTTCTTCTCCTCGTTTCGAAGATCTCCAGAGGAGGACTTTGCGTTTCTTATCCTAGCCGCTGCCGTGTGCTCTTCCTCGCGTCTTTTTCTGTCCGCCTGCTCCAGCTGCCGCGTAAACGATGACGCCATGAATCGCCGTGCTCGAAAGCTTTTATCGCGGCCCCGCAAATATTTGTGCGTTTGTTTTGTTTTAGACGAGAGCCCCTCGAAGGGCGGGCAGAGTAGATTTACGTGAAACAGCGACCACACCGGCTGAGTAGATTAACCTAGTTTTTTCTTTTGACAGGGGACTCACTGTTTGAGCAACTGCTGATTAAATAGTGGCGATTCTGAGCGGCTTTCGGTGACGGAAGTCGACGGAATAGGCGATTTTGACGTGGGAACGTTTGTGCAATCAGTCTCATAGAAAGAGATCATGAAACGGAACGAAAATGAACGTCACGAAACGCCGGCTGACCAAAGCACGGCAGTGGGGGCAGCGACGAAACGTAACGAAACTGACAAGAACAATGCAAGGTCATGGGGTCACCGATTTGGTTGAAACTTTGTACAATTATAGATCTCGTTCTCCTGTCAATGAATCTATACCATTATTGCGATAGATACTCAATAGTTTTCAAGATATTTATTATTGTAGTTTTAATTTCCAGGAATACTAAGTGCCGTTGTGGCGTGGCGGTAGCGTACCGGAATAGTACGCCGTGGACCAGGGTTCGATTATCTGTTAATGAAAATTTTTTCTTTTAATTTATATAATTAAATTTTTAATATTATTACTGCATTATACATATAATACAAAAATGCATATTTAATTTTAATTTTGTGTTAAATAGGAAGCAGCTGTATGATGAATTAAGGGAAACGGGTATTATGCAGTCATGTTTTTATTTTATATTACTATGACATTACTAGACTGCGGATTTATATGCAAAATAAAATTTTTCTCAGACGATTGTAAGAAATGAAAGCTAGATAAGAATGAATTTCATCTTTCAGTAAGCTTAACAGGTGGAAAATGATGTAACATCATTCTTAAATTCATCTGATGTATTTATAATTTTGCTTTTCACTCATTCATTTTTGCTATAAATGAATAAAAGCCGCAGTCTAGTTATTATTTTGTTAACATGTCATTGGTAAATATTGTTCACTATATTTATTTTTTTTTGAGATTATATTCCCGTTAATATTACAATTTTTAACTAACTTACTAAAACTTTTACTCATTCTGACTTATATAGCATACATATATTTTAAAGTCTTTATATACGAATAAATTATTTAATTAGAAACTGCACTAAACAAAGGTTACATAATTAATAAAAAAAATATATTTAATTAAAATAATATTCCAAACGGATAAGCAAATATTTTGATTTTTATAAAGGGTAATATACTCCCAAAGGTCGTTTCATGAGGGTAGTTTTTTATTCTAGTAAAAAAATAATATACAATAAGTACTGCAAAATTAAAGGAGATACGAATTTTGTTATCAATTTTATGATTCTGGTTCACTATGCGAGGTCTGCGAACAAAATATATTTTAATTTCGTTTCGTCTACAGAATCTGCAAAAGATATGATAGTCGGTCGCGAAAGTATGACAATTTCACAAACGGATTCGTTCCGCAGGTACGAAGAAAAATGCGGCGAAGTCGGTGGCGCACTACGTCTCTCCGTAACCCTCGAAATGAATCGAGCTGAAACCCCCATATTCTTCGAGGATTTCCGAAGATTTACACCGTCGAATAAACCCGCGTTCACGTGGTGTTCCGGCCTGTAACTGCATTCAATGCGCTGGAGCCTGAAATATGGGTAAACGTTACAATGCAAGTATTACCGCGTCACCGGCGATGAAGGTGCTATATGTATTTTCGTGCTGTTACGCGAAATCTCGGCCGCGACATACGGCTTAGGCGAGATCCCGGTGCACCCGAATACGTTCGCTCAGAAACTACCTGAATATCGTATTTCATGTGTGTATATCAGTGACTGCATTCCCTGTTTCCTCCGTGATTGGAACGTGGAAGTTGCTGCACCGGAATTCTGCGTTCCTTTTTCGATCAATCCGTTGTTTTCCTAATTCACACCGCCGCACTGTAGCTTCGCCGATTTGACCATCATCCGGAGGGTACTGGTCCATTTTGGCTCGTGTGAAACGCCTAGCGCCTGTGTAATAGCTTGAAATTTATGGTTTGCGTGGCAATGTGATTTACCGTCGTCATAAATATACAGCAAGTCAAAAAGTTTTAATACGTCCTTTAACCCTCCGGCAGCGGAATCTGCGTCTATTTGACCCAGAATATCAAAATCTACATTTAATTACTCATTTTCTGGCGATTAATTAAATAAGCAGCTGTTACATTAGAAAAACAACGAAGATTAACGCGTCTACAAGAAATACCTCCAAAAAATATGTTTCGAAAAATTAATAAATAAAGCAGTGAATAGTCATGAATATCATGAATTATATAGTTTTAAGAACGGTCCGCTGTCCGCGTGTTAAAATGCAGTCAATTGTTCAAAAGTTGGCCAAATTGGAATATACTAGAATATACAAGAATATACTGGAATAAACTGGAATATAACGGAATATACTAGAATACACTATAATATATAATACTAGAAGATACTGGAATATACTAGAATATACTAGAATACAATAGAATATATCGGAATATACTAGAATACACTATAATATACTAGAAGATACTGGAATATACTAGAATATACTAGAATATACTAGAATATACTAGAATATACTAGAATATACTAGAATATACTAGAATATACTAGAATATACTAGAATATACTAGAATATACTAGAATATACTAGAATATACTAGAATATACTAGAATATACTAGAATATACTAGGATATACAAGAATATACTGGAATATACTGGAATATACTGGAATATACTGGACTATACTGAATTTGAATTTTTTCCGAGGAGTTAGAAGGATTGTTTTACTATACAATGTGTACAGTTTTGAAAAAATAACAATCCCTGTACCACTGTTTATCCATTTTTATTCTTTTCTAAAAGAAGGTAATTAAGTTAGTTGAAAAAGTGTGCAATTGACTGAAAACTGAAAAATGAAAGCTCTAATAAGTAAGCAGAAATTTACTTTACGACCTTATATATCCAATAAATAAACGTCAGTTTGTGTTTTATGCGTCCACTTTAATAAAAGGGAGGGAATTGCAAAGGGAGTTACAAAATGCAACCACCACAATAAATATAAATCAAATACGACGTTCAACGCAAGTTTAGTTTAGCAATGTGGGGGGAAAGTATAACCACCGATGACATTGAAAAAAGTCTATAGAAAAACGATCGCAAAACCGAATCGTGTACGAGGAAATAAAATACGAAGCGGAATAAGCCAAAGAAAGTTAACGAGAGAAACGAAGGAAGCGCGGGAAAAAAGGATTCTGTTAGGCTGTCGTGGCAGGAGTTCATGAAACATCGTCTAGCTGTTGGCAGATAGTTGACCAAGGTCGTTTCTTTATATTAGACTCATAAAAGCACCGAGCCAGTGACTTTATACGTCGGCAATTGCTACATTTCCCATCTTCTTCGGTTCTTCCTCGTCGGTGCTGACGACTTGGCGAAGGATCCACTGATGCTGGCCAGAACGAGAGTGCGATTAATGGGTCCGTAGTCGCTAACAGACCAATCCGTCGTTTGTCGGTGATCTTCCACTTGTCTTCAGGCTGCAATTCGTAAATTGAGCCATCTCCCCGATCTGATTAACTCTAGATTTACGGAACTCGATTTGTCAATTCGATCAATTTCAAACTTCACTCTATATATAGAGACCGCAGGAGTATTCTTTCTTAGCTATTTGTACTGACATTTATGTAATCAATTCAAGATTACAGTAATCTCGAGAATTTCTGTGCTTTATATTTTTTTATATTTCACCTCCATTTAGCTGTAACAGCAGATAGTCTTCTTTTCTCTATCAAAATCGTATTTCTCTTCTAGTTTTTTCATCAGTAAAACAGTAAAGACACGTCTGTAATTCATATTAGCACCAATTTTCACTTTGAGGAAATAATGGTTATTGCTGTACCTGATACACTAATCAACACTAAATATTGTTTTATAATTGCCTCTCAACCACTAAAAATTTAACTTGCTTCTGGCAAGTAACGAAATCAGACAATGTTATGATTTTTGGATAAACTCTTTATTAGTCACATATTTGAACTTTTAAAAGCCATTTCGATGTTTCTTTCCAATGTGATACATACAAGAATAAATGTTATAAGCAAATATGTATACTGAATAGTGGTAAAACATTTTAAATTCATCAAGATCAAAACTTCTTCATTATAGAATTTATAAAATCTATGTATTTCAATTGCGACACATGCAAGAAGACGTTTTTGCCGACACAATCATTCCTAAGATATAAATGAAAAATATTTTGATCAATGTGCATTCACAATGTCATGTTTAAAACGCTACGTCGTGATATCTCTGTATCAGTATACACACCAGTGAACCACGGGAAGTTAAGTAGCATTTCCGGAGCACAGGAAACTGGCACAACAACTCTGCATAACGCAAAGGCATCTACGTCACTCACACATATCCCCGTCTCAGAATCTCAGTGTTTCCTGTTCCACCTGCGTCTTTTCTCATAACGAATTCATAGTACCTTCCATCTTTAACACCGTCCCTTTCAAATATTCAAACTCTGAAAACAGACGGAACATCGGAAGCCTCTTCAGATCGCGAGACGTATCGTACGAAAAATTCACGCATCCAAATAAAAATAACGGTGCGAATAGGTCCGGGGATGGACGCAGTAAAGTGTCACTTTTCATGACAATAGCTTCGAAGGGAGGGCTGAGAGTGCAGGTGGGAACAAGCAGTGGCTGCGTGCTTGGGAGAATTCGAAATCGGAGGGTGAAGAAGAGTTCGAATAAACCGGGCGTTCTTACTCTTTCAGACGAAATGAATACTGGTCAGTAAGACGTCGAAAATGCGTGAAAGAAATCAGTGTAGGTCAGGTTTCCCAGACGTGGAGTAATAATGGCGGCGCAGGGTACAGTTATGACATCAAAGCAAGTAGAGATGAGAAGAGAGTAGATGGCGCGGTGGTCGTGTCATGTGACGATGACGATGGCATTGCGTAGCGATCCCATCATAGACTTATACAGATAGACTGAGCCGTCTTACGGGCGAGTTGAAGCCTACAATGACGGCGCGGGGTATAAAGAGTGAGAGAGAAAGCAATAGTGCCGGTCATGCGCTCTCTTTCTAATTGGCGCGTTGGTGGGGGGAGAGTCTGCTTCTCCTACTTGCTTCTGTATAGCACAGAGTACTAGAGAGTTGATAGTCTCCCTCAATGCTCTTTTCGCCTGAGCCCCCATCAACCATCGGTGTGCGAGTGCGATAGGTTGACCGGCGGCCGCCATTGTGGGCTTCAGCGCTTCGTACAGGCCGCGCAGTCTATCTCTATAAATGGATCCCATTAGGATCTGTAACGGCGAATTAGTTACTACCTTTACCGCATCGTACGTGCAAGTCGCATGAGTATGTGACGTCATGAGTGTCCCCTAGGTGTAGGGTACTGTATGGCAAGCCTTGTATAGGTGGAGATTGACAGATCGAACATAAAACATAAAATAATCGAAAAGGAATAATCCTTTCTGAATTCGCTTAGAACCTCCTCTGACGATAATCGGATAATCGATTCGGTTACGAGATTGAGTTATTATCGGGAGCTGAAGTCGCTTGGAAAGAATGTGGTAACAGCACTAAATAAATTCGTGTTGCGTCTGCGTCATGACTGACCCGATAATGGCAAAGAGAGGGTAACTATATACTCCTCAATTTCCCCTGTCTGGCGACACTGCTCGGGAGACTTATTTTCAGCTTCAAATAAATACCACTCGTGAACAGTCACTAACGGACCCAAAGCGGAAAAGCAGTCGCTGAGAAGGTAGCTGACAGACTTATCTACTCCGTTCTTATTTAGGTTGCCAAAAACTGATGTTGCATGATAGAGTGGGAGAGAAGTAACTTGGCAAGAGAGACGCTCGGAGGCCGTTCTCTCGCTGAGCTGGACAAGAAGGAGGTGCAGTTAGTATGCGAGAGAAGCCATTACCGTTGAATAGAGTGCGCGCAAGGGTGCACGTTGCGCGGCGAAAAAAACGTGGCCATGGTTAAATATGCGAGGGGTGGGTGGTGGAGGGTTGGGAAAATAGCGCGCTTTGTGCCGCGGATGACGCTAGTCTTTATGGTGGTGTTCGGCAATAACGATGCCCATTGCATTGTGCCTGGTATAAAGCGGCGAAACCTCCAGCGAGGATCTCGAACCTAGTGCCGAGAACGCCGCGGAGCGTCCTCCGTCTTTTCCCGGTGTCATCCCTACCCATTTCCCTCGTAATGCGGCCAGACGACAAAAGAAACGAATGTCACCGGCGCACCGGTCCTTCTCGACCGCCCACGCAAATGATTCCTCCCTCTTTTGCGAGGCCGATCGCAATCCCCGGAATGCGTCTGCGGAGGAAATCAACCAGATCACGCCCACGCCCATCACCTTTCACCCGAAAACGCCGGGACGAGGCAAGATAACGGCTGGGAAGTCGTACTGGCGAATTGGCTTGACTATCATCCTCGAAGCTCCCAGTTTTTCGAGCGAACCACAGCCCTCTTCTGCAAGACGCCGCGCCGCGTCGCTGATTGGTCTGGGGCGGCTGCGAAAATCTCAACCTTAAGCTTCCTGCGATTCTAGTACAATACCTACCAGCGATTATGTCATAATTTTTAAAAGTTTATGGGCCGTGGCTAAAGACTTCTTAATGAATCTTTCAATAGCGCTGACAATTTCCATTGTGAACGAGCAAGTGACCCTCAGTAACGTCATTTAATAAATGTTAGGTGTTGAGTAGAAAGATTTTATAGATTGTCTGTGTTGAGTAATGATAGGACAGTAGAACCTCCGTTATGTGAACATTCTTGTATAGTACTCTCGCTTAATAATAGTTTGCCTGCTCCTCCGTCACGTTCGAACGCTTCCCCGACTACTGAGCTAGCATGATCGCGTTCCTATTTCAAGACTCTCTTAACAGTCCGTTCAAGACATACCAAAAGTGATTCACATATTTTATAATAGTACATACATATTTTATACACACTATTCATTAGTTACATATTTAAAATACGGTAAGATGTTTATATTAATAAGTTAAGGAGGCAACTGTGAGTTTCTTTTGGTATCCATGTATCGAGAGCAATTAGTAGTGGTATCCCATTTCGTGGGATAAATATTCTCCCATAGCCTCGTCTACTGAACCATTGGAGAAGACCACTGTACTACGGAAACACCCGTTATGTAAACGCGCGTTGTATGAACCCCCTTTATTTAAACGTATGTTATGTGAACCTCATTTTGTGAACCCCGATTACGTGAACGCCCCTTGTATAGACGCTTTTTATATGCACGCCCCTTATGTGAACCCCATTACGTGAACGCCTATTATGTGAATTATTACCTCATCCTTTTGCATCTCGCAGATGTGAGCAAAGTTTTCATAACATAACCCTCTCAAACAATATATTCTTAAGTTTAGACGTGAAGATATTTCTCAAAATAACATATCCACCAAAAAATATCTAACATGGCTATCAATCTACTGCAAACCGTATGTTATTTTTAACCTTTCACAAACTCTTTGAAAGTATCCTGAGATGTCACCGTAAGGACTGACATGTGACATGTAAAGATTGATATACAGGGTGTCCCATTTAAGTTGAGATTGTACAAAATCTCGAAAACATGTGATTTAAAATACACAAACTGACACATGTCCTTTAGTGTTTCAAGTGGGGAGTCAAATGGCACTACTGATTTTCTAATGCGTGGGCAGTTTCAAGTTTATTTCAAGATTATTTCAAGGTTATTTCAAGATCATTTTTTCTTTCTTTATCATAAACCCATATATTTTATTTCGGAATCATATTCTACGTAAAAAAATGCACAACTTTTGTTTGAAACATCATTTTGTAAGTTCAATATTTCTTAAGATATTTAGCTGATTTTTCATGTTTATGTCAAGGATAATTTTGTTTTTCTATTAAAATGACAACGTTACTTTCTTCTGGAAGATTTTTTATTTCATTTAAGACCATCATAATAAATACTCGAAATTTTTGCTCAACTTCTAGACACTTAGTAATTCGTTTAATAAAAGACTCATGAACACAATAAAGTTCTTACAAACTTACAAAAACATGTTTCAAACAAAAGTTGTGCATTTTTTCGTAGAATATGATTACGAAATAAAAAAATATGGGTTTATGATAAAAAAGACAAAATGAATTTGAAATAACCTTGAAAACACCCACGAATTAGAAAACTAGTAGTGCCATTTGACTCCCCACTCGAAACACTAAAGGACATGTGTCAGTTTGTTTTTTTTAAATCATGATTGTTCGAGATTGTTTACAATCTCAACTTAAATGGGACAACCTGTATATGGCCCAATGTTTTTGAAAACCGATTGAATCTTAAATTACGTTTAAGAGCTTTACATATAAAAATATTTGTCGATTCATTTATTCTAGAAAATTATGTGAAGAGTAACATTCCATATTCGTTTTAATATACGAAAGATACAGTTTAACGTGACGAGGATTTAAACAGTTAAACGTAACAAAGAGCGAAATTCGGTTAACGAGAAGATCGGAATTTGTTCTTGTCTTTTAAACAGTAATATACTTCAATTTAGTGGTAACAACTCTCGGCGGAATACAGTTCACAATTTCACTGCAGGCATAAGGAGATTTCCGTTAGGACGAGAATGTGCATCGTTCAGCGAAACTTAATCAGACCATAGTTTAATATAAAACTATCCCTCCTTTAGAGAGCTCCGACTTGACGGAACATCGGAACGCACCGACGATGCTCGTCTTGCTTCGAACATTTCCAAGAGACTACAGTCGGTCTCTTTATGGTATTAGACGTCGCTCTTGATGAGCTCGCGAAATTACCGCCTTAATTGAATTAGACAGTATGAGATGTTTTTCCTCGCATCGAGCGTACAAACGAGCGGTTAAATGCAAATTCTACGACAAGTAACTTCGACGCAAAAACTCGTCTTTCTTGTTCAGATGCAATCTTATTGTTAAATGGTGAGCAAAAAGGTTTTATTCTCGTTATTGTATTACTATATAATCGTTCTATAATTGTTCATGAAAGCTTAAATTTTTAGAAGAATATCTCCGAATCCATTATGATACTGAATAATTGTCTTTGAAACCTTACAGGACAGAAGTTCGTCAGAAATATTCGAATCTACGTAGAAGGTTTATATGTCAATTCTATTTTTAACTATTGTTCTGGTTCTATTTCAATTTCTTGATCGATTAATTTGTAATGAAAACACTTTGTTACAAATAATTCTCCACATTAGTATCGCTTCAAGTTGAACAACCTTAATAGTCGTAATCTACTTATTCACTTGTATCTAGATTGCGAACTTGATGCGTTTACGACAAAAATAAATAGGTAAACTACAAAACCGTGCAGACATTAGAAGAATTTAACACTAGGTTACGGAACACTGAACGTGACTATTTCACATTAGTTTATTAAAATAATAATTCTAGCCAGTTTTCAAATAATATATACCCAAAGACATAAATTTGTTGAATAATTCTTCATGGAAGCATCTTTACAATCTCAATAATCGTAAATTATAAATATTAGAACCCGTCATTTTGAACGGTCCTGTAAACCTAGTGTTAAGAGAAACAATTCATTTAATGCAATTTCTACTTCTTCCAATTGACTTCGGAAATGTTTATTTTGCATAAAGATCCGCAGTCGACTTATCTCTAACCAAGTAAACACTTTACAATTTAATAAAGCATTTTTTTGCTGCAGCAGTTAATTAAATTCTGTATCTTCCATTGCAGATTTCATTGTGCAATCAGCCAGGAATTCCTTTGGGAATTCAGTGGGCGATCGATCAGAGTCGAAGAATGTACAGTAAATTTAGTAGACAAAATAGAATTCGCGATAGCGTGCTCCCTTACTTATAAATTCAGGAGAGCCTAAAGACTTATCATAGATAGGCAGAAACGCTTATATGTCTGCCATGCCGCAGTTCAATTGTCCCAAGTGCCTGACAAGAGTGTTGCGTTTAACCACAGACACGTCTAGCGATTATTTCCGGGCACTTGGAGCTTTATATCCTTTCCCTGAGCCAGCAGGATGATAATAGAGAGCCGGTTGACGCGCCACTGTTTTTGGACCGAGAATTATTGCCGGTTCCGCGGCCGCCTGATTTACATTTATTGCGCTGCTCGCGTAATGGTACCGCTATATCTTCGGTTATTCCAACTAATTATACTCCCATTCCGATAAAATATGAGGTACGCGTTGTCGGATGCTCGTTTCGTGCGGCTTCGTTGCGTAAAGCTCAAGAATCGCAACGTGTTCCCGTGTCTTGTGGTATCTCTGCAAAAATTAATGTATTTGGAAAAAATGTAATTTGAATTGAAAGTACATTTCAAATACCAACTCACACTGACATAGGATTAATAAAACTGGACGCAAATGAATTTTGTAAAAGAATAATGACTCGGAACATCGAGGCCGCGTATGTCCAAATTACACGATGGAGAACGTATCGTTGGCGTTAACTGGCTATCCCGGCCACCAGATACAAATTCATAAAAAATTGTTGGTTTATTATGAAGTAGAAGTTAAAATTCAGAAGTTAAATTGACCTATTCGAAAAATATAGAGGTCACTACTTGTTTTGTGTGAAAAAATTAGTAGAAAACACACCAAAAGGTTGTCAAACTATGATCGATAACGTGGTAAACTAGGTCCATTATTAAGACAAAGTCTATTAGTGTTTTAAGTGTAGATTCGATCCATATAAAAAATTTTTTCAAATACAGTGGAGTCCGGTTATTGCAATACCGCTTATAACAACAGACCGCATACTGCATCCTATTCGTTACGTTCGGTTCCCACACAAATTATTATGGATTTCATTTCGTTGTTTCTTCGTTTATGCTTTTTTATGTTTATTTATTGAACAACATTTGTTTATTCCTTATCAATAATGAATACCTGATTATTTGAATATACCATAGTTGTTTTTATTAATGGTAGCATCTTAATTAGAATATTTGAACGTACAAAACCTCCATGTTCTAATCGTTGTTCATAACAACGTTCGTTTATAACGGCGTAATTTCTCTGCCCCTTGAATGTCACTATGAACGGACATTACTGTATATAAATGTAGGATCTCAGGAAAAAGGAGGGCACCGGCCACACCGGGAATCGTACCCTGGGCCTCGCGATTTGTAGCCAATCAGCTCCTGCACACACGGAACGGCGCGGAACCCTCCGACTTTCCTCAATCTCCATACGGTACTTGGTCTGAGGGATCCTGATTCCACAGTCGGCCATCCTGCAACGACATTCGCCCACGAATGTCCGTCCCAGCGTCATCGTCTTTTGTGTCTGTTTGGCCTCTGCGCCATTTACACAACTCAGCACCAGTGTCGCCAGATCCACCCAAAACTGGGTGGATTTTCCTCTCCTCCTTTTCCCCTTCCACTATCCAATTCCACTACCACGAGCACACTCCAACGTCCCCCACTAAGACCGTAGACTGGTCACGTGACATGCCGCGCAACGTGTTATACATTACTCTGGTCATCAGAGAGGTGGTAAACTGTATTCCCCTCGATTTAACCGCGCGGTGATTGGTGTTCCTCCCATCCCAGATAAGCTCCTAAATGTGGGATATTAGGAAAAAGGATCGGCCATACTGGGAATTGAATCCTGGACTTCGCGATCGCTTTCGAAGGTTCGAGAAGCGTGCGAATAGCGAATAAAATGAGAGTGCGAAGGCACCACGAGTTAGTTTTAGTCTTAATCCTAATTAAGTCACGCGCGGCACATGTATTCTTCAATCTTTATATATTCCTATTAAATATTGTTAATTATATCGCTGTATTTCGGTTGCACCCACCCTAATTGTTCATAAATATTTACAGAAATATCGCCGACGCGCTCTTGTTGGACAGACTGTACCTTGCAGTAAGGATGACACATGTTCACATCATGCACATTTACTTCACATATACCGAGACATTGCCGTGCTAATTATTTTGTGCCGCGGCATCGCGTCGATGAGATGATCCGACGGGCCTCGGTTAACAGCCATACGTTTACTCGCGGAGGGAGGCTTTCTCGTTACGATTCCAGAGGCCAAGATAATTTTCGTGGTCGACAGCTAATTACATTTAGACCAGGAACGGGGCGGAAGACTCGGAGGCTACGTAATCAGAACTCCCGAATAATCCTGTTCCCGATAACTGCGCTGCAGTTTCCTCGAGCGTCGATGGTAGTCGGCCGCATTTCCAGGCGATCTCGAATCATCCGCTGTCTCAGCAGCCCCCCCCCCTCCCCCGATGAGTTAATTGCCCTCGTTCGTTACGATTACCCTGTACAATACATCCTTTTTATTGTTACAGGATTTATTGTCGACGGAATAGACAAAGACGACCGTCCGTTCCACGGATTCCTGATTAATACTCGATAAAGAAAGATCGGCGCTCGAGCGGTCCCTCTACCGTTTGATTATACTCACGGCCCTTCGCGCGCATTATGTACTAGGGCTTCTCTCTGTAGCCACTGTACGCAACTGATGCCAATTCCCCGACCGTTCGTCCTACGTGCTTCAGGAATTTCAATCTGATCCGGCTTTATGAGAACCAACTTTTTCCACATGAAATGTATATACGTATTTCCCTGCAAGTTTGACATTGAATGACCTTGAGTCATAGGAAATTGAACTCATCTTGAAACGCAATATTTGATGGTGGATAAAGAAAACATATCATTCCATTTATAAAAAGAAAGTTGACCTTTACCTCACCTTGGAGTATCCACCGGGAAAAATAAAAGTTCCACTACATGATGCCCCCCTCGGTACTGAACAACTTTCATCTGAAACATTTTTGCGTATAATCAATATTTTTGAAGATATTCGTCTGTAACGTTTTATAATTTCCACCCTCTGGAAATATAATATAATATACTATATATATATATATATATATATATATATATATATATATATATATATATATATATATATTATACACGTAAGACACACATAATTTTCTTGATTCTTCAAGTCCTTTAACAGCTAGTTCATTATTTTGTAAATGTTACACGATAATTGTGCATTCAGTGTACAACCCCTCACTGTACAGCTTTGAACATCAAAAGTTTGCGTGAACTCGAAACAAAACGAAGTCGAACACGTGCGAATGATATCGAGAAATGCGAGTATCCAAGCAACGTAGTGTGTACATTAGTAGTAGTACGTAGTATTTACTTACTTACTATTCGAACAACTACATATTTAGTTATCCATATTCTGTGCTGAATTGTTGGTACATATTAATTTAACAGTAACATTAAACTTGATTTGAAGTTCGTTACAATCATTCGTAATAAGTAGACTGCGGATTTTATGCATTTATGGTAAAATGAGTAGATCAAACATAAAACGGTAAAAACATTTAACCAATCTAACGATACTGTTGTACTGTTTTCAACTCATTAAAATTATTAAGAAAAGGAGTAAATGTCTATGCAACGTCTGTGTATTGCAATTAATAAAGACAATTTTCAGTTTGCATAAAGGCCCGCCAAAATTGAAATTAATCAAAACACTTAATCGGGATGAATGCTGTCGTTTTATGCAAAATTAAAATTATCTGTCTCAACTGCAACAAGCTGGTGTAAAATAGAAATATACTTCCTTTCTTAATACTGATAATGGGCTAAAAATTATATAGCAATATTTTTTACTCCTAATGTATTCAATGTTTTGTGAATCTTACTCATTTCTGTCATAAACGCATAGAATTTGCTATCTAATCTTCAAATTTTAATGTGTTCTATCTGATTCTAGCTGCACTGTCTGTGGTTGTTGAATTTTCTTATTCATTTGCGGGCGACTGCGACACAGCTATAGTAATGGAAATTTGATACTGAAAATCTTGTCTTATTGCCTCATGTTGCCACTATTGTGATTTACAGGTTCAATTGGCATGAATCGAGAACATCGTAGCACAGTGGTCATAAAGCATAGCACAGTGGATCGACTGCTCCAATCGATCATGTTTCGGCCTCGCGAGGCTGTAACAATACCTACTTATAGTTCGAATGGTTCCTAAATGATGGTGATTGCAGAGGTAATTCGCGATATTCAAGCAGCAATTAAATCATGTAATTTTGAGAGTTTTTGCGTCTCAAAAAATTTGCAGAGTTTTTATTTTAACCGACATTTTTAGACTCCACGTTACTCTTTTTCCGTCTTTGTTATGCATTTATATTGTAATCCTCTCTCATTGTAACCGTCTTGTGGTGTTCTCCTACCCGATGCTCTCTTGAATACATAAATGTACTTAACAATTCTCTTTGCACGATCTTTACGCGACGAAAATACGAATGTGTAATAGAATAGAAGAACAGTAGAAATATATTTATATCGTACGAATTTTCTTTCTGCGAAAGCCTAGGAATTTGCCAGAAATGTTATAATTATTGAAATCACAGATTGCTTCTATTAGAAATTATTAAATATACTTCTTCATTCAAGCACATATTGTTATTAAAATTGGGGGAAATCGATATAAGTTCAGTCTTGTAATTTTCATAAGACAGCTTGTGTCAGTCACATTTTGTGCTCGGTGTTAATGACACCTCTACTGCGTGTTTACCATAAGAAATTTTCTAGTTGATAAATTGAACTTATTCCTTACCCTAATTGTTACAAAACCATTCATGAAAGTTGGAATTTGCATAAAGATCCGCTGTTTAGTTATATCTGTGTGAACTGGACTACGCCATTCACCATTTACTATGTCTACTGGTACTGCTATTAGTCTTTTAAGTGACAATAATACGATTTTAAAAGTATTGCATACAACAATTTTGTTAAAGCTTGAAATTGATTTACTAACGTTTTCTTGAACCTATTCAAGGTTGATTAAGGGTGCAGCACTTTGAATTTATATTGTATTTCATTCCGGAAGCCGAACCTCATAAAGGCTTGAAGTATTCATTCAAATAAGGAGCACACGTGCGAGAACAATAGTGGACAGCACCTAGAATTTCAATCATTTTATGTTCCACTTGTGTGTTATAAATTGACAGAGGATGTTTGTAGAAAATAAAAATTTTCTAAGCCAATTGTAAGAAGTAGAAATTACAGAACAATAACTTTTTTCTTCTAATAATTTCAGTGGATCTAAAATAATGCAATTGTCAGTGTCTATTTGTCAGTTACGACTGCATCATTCATAAAATAAATTCTACTATAGTCGTAATAATTATGGAGTTTTATATCGTTTCGCTCATTAAACTACATCTATTGCAACATCTGTAACTTTTTTTTTATTAAAGCACCTTGAATCTCATTTGAGATTCATTTTGGCTACCATGAAAGTACAATTTCGAAAGTAAATACAGTATAATACAAAACGCAGTGTGCCTAAACCAAAATGCATATTACATTAGAATAACATAATATAATAATAATCTAATAATCTAATCTAAATCTTTAAACAACACTTTTTGTTGCGAATTGTGCTCCAATGTTCTTAGAGCTCATTCTAGAAATCGCAAACGTTAAAACAAGATAACAAATTTCAATTTCATCAATGAATAAATAGTATTAATATTATATTGCATAAACATACCACACCACTTAAATTAAGCAACATCAATGAAATAAAATCAATTACTTTGTCAAGCTCGATCCTTAGAGGTTTCACTCACATTTACTTCTTTATCGAGCATTGGAAATTCTCTTATTCCGACACGGAAATGCTTTCATAGGAAAAATATTTTAGTCTCTTCAGAATCGGAGAGTTTACCGCTCGCGATGGCCCACTTTGTTCTGCAGCTCCGGGGCAACGTCTGGCGAAATGTCGTGATCATTTCCGACCGATTTGAGATACACGATGTGCGAGGTGAATTTAAACGTGACGGTGGAGCTTATCCTTGAAATCGGGCTGATCGTCATAGCTAGAGGCGCTTGTTGTTTACCTCCGACATAATACTTCTACAATAACGTCTTCCTCCCTGTATTTTCAACCTTTCAAACTTTTTTCTGCCAGATTGTCTTCAAGGTCCTGCGCGTGCCTCGTCATTGTACATATACATCCACCAAAATTCTCAGAGGATTCTTCACTCCTCCTCCACGTATAGTGGCATACGAAAGTATTCGAACGCACTTTAAATCAGGATAACTTTCCATAAATTGGACCACACAACTTAAGTTTTTTTTTTGAGATGTTAGGAGGATTAGTTTACTAGGTAATGTATAAAAGAAATTTTTTTGAAATTGAAATTCTTCGGAATTTGGAAGAAAAGCCGATTTTCGACTTTTAACGAATCTCTCTTTTTTAACTTTTTTATCTATACCTATAATGTAAATTTAACCCTTTGCACTCGAAGTAATTTTAATTAAAAAATCAAGATATTTCTTTCAACCTCGAACACTTTTATTCTATGTGTCTTTTTTACATTGTGCACCTGAAATTAATCTTGTTTTTTTCATACAACAGTTGAATTTTTAGCAATTTATAAAATAAACACGAATTTAATAATATAAAAACTGTTTTGAATAATGGTATGGCTATTTTTACTGGTGACTCAGAGTCACCATTATAGTGCAAAGGGTTAAAATCGGTAAATATTTACTTTAGGGGAGGCATCCCCGATTGCATTAACCTTGGCACATGTTGTCAACTACACTATTCTGAACAACTTTGCTTTATACATTATCCGTCGCTCGGCCTTAGTTCCCGAGACATTCGCGAAAAACTTAAGTTAATCTTAAGTTACAAGTACGTTTCATTTCAGCATTAGAATTTTCCGGATTTTCATTCGCATTGACTGTTAGTATTTCTTGGAGCTAGATACGACGAGAACAGAATGTTTGTTTTGACCCAGACCTAACTCAGGCCTAACCATGCACCATACATTCCATTCCATAAGAAAGAGTGATTGGAGTAGGTCTGGGTTAGTTTTTTAGACGAGGAGGGGGTCACGACTTGAGATGGTTCAAAATGGCTGCAAATCAAACCTGCTCCAATCACTCTTTTTCGCGAATATCTTGGGAATTAAAGCCGAGCGACGGATAATGTATAAAGCAAAGTTGTTCAGAATTGTGTCCTTGACAACATATGTCAAGGTCAAGGTCATCGGGGACACCACCCCTAAAGTAAATATTTACCTGAAAATCGAATTCACTCCCTTCAGTGTGTTTGGGCAGCAAAACTACTGTCATATGCATGTACATATCGTCAGAATTTTACAATTTTTAGATCTTTCGGTTTCGGGATCATTCCTTGTCAGCTGCGTTCGTTTCACTTGCAGTTTCCGACGAAAGGCTTTTCACATTCGACACCTTGCGACTTCACGTTTTATTAGTATTGTTATTGTTGAAAGACGACGCGTCCGATCGCAAGTGAAATAGAGCGAGAACTTAAAACTATCTGACTTCTTTTTACACGCTCAGCCAGCTCACTTTCTTCGCATCGTTTCTGTAACAATACATGGTGTATCGCGGCAACGAAATCAGTGGCCGGCCGAGGGGACGAAAATAAAATTCGGAGCCAGCCACGGCAACAAAGCGGCAACGAATCGCGTCGAATTTCCTGTTTCAATTCTGCGAAGCAGTATTCGATTTCGCAGGCCCGCGGCTAAGGGGTGCTCGGATATTTCTTTATCCCGGCCATCGCATCGCGTCGTCAATCTTCTATTCTTTTTTCCGAAATTCCTTTTTCTGCTAGGTTCTGTCAGACTGGCGACAGCAATATCCACCCGCAAATCCGCACCCCGGCGTTCGAGGGCTCGACCGAGGCTCCGAGCGAGAAGAAATAGCTTCGCCACGAGTAACGTAGTTAGGCGAACGCGTGGCCAATGAGCCATTTTGTACCCGAACCCTCTGGGCTTATTTTTCATCCCCCCACCCCCCGATCTCGCTGAGCACACCATTCTCTTAACGCTTTACTTCCTACCTCGCAGAGCACTGCCTTCCAGGAAGTTATAGAAGCGTCGATACGTGATTGTTCTTACGTCGATGTGGACCATTGTACTTCAGTGAGGGATGTTAAGGGGATAGACTACTTTGATGGTGCAAAAGAAATCGAATTTATCTTTTTCATTATTTATTAGATGTACGAATACAGTCTGTCACACAAGAGCGTGTCGAGGATATTTCTGTAAATAATTATATACTTGTATAAAACGTTATATAGGTCAATACAACAATTAAAGACTAATACGCTTTTAGTTAATAATGGATCCAAGTTCCTCTATTATCGATCATAGTTTGGCATCGTTTTAGTGTGCTTTCTATTAATTTTTTCACACGAAACATGTAGTGACGTCTATATTATTCGAAGTATGAATTTTAACATAACATTTTTCTTTATGCTTCTACTTCATAATAGACCAACAATTATTTATGGAATTTGTATCTGGTGACCGGGATAGCCAGTTAACGCCAATGATACGTTCTCTATCGTGCACTTTGGGTACACGCGGCTTCGACGTTTCATTAATTATTCTTTTACAACATCCATTTGCTTCCAGTTTTATTAATCTCGTGTCATATTGGTATTTAAAATGTACTTTCCATTCATATTACATTTTTTCTGAATACATTCCACGTTTTTACAAATATCGCCAACGTGTTCTTGTAGGGCAGACTGTGAGTTTGGAGCCCTTCTATTCAATCGGTCGTGACTTAAGTTTAAAATATGCTTCCTTCTCGTTCTTGGTGGCGCTTTAATGTGTTGATCTTATTATTATTACAAATACCTTTTTACATCGAAATCTTCATCACGAATCTGACTCGTTCTTACAGCAGAAGGGTATAATAGAGCATAATACCAAATAAATCGTTTTAAAGCAATATTTAAAACAGTTTTCTTTCTAAATAAGGATTACCATATCCTACGTTTATTGATATTCTAAAATTATTTTCCGAGGAATTGTTCTTACCTCAGAATATTTTGTATGTCTGAGAATAACTTTTAAGAAGTAAGAGACAGTTCAGCGCGTCATCGTCTCTGAAATATCTGGGAGATCTCTGCTTTTATTCTGCCCCACCTCCCCACGTCAGAATCGCATCTTCTGCTCTACGTCTGTTACCCGGCGAGATTTTTCCCATTTACCGATTATCTCTGATTAAGCGGGGAAGCTCGAGTCAGACCAGAAGATTTCCTGGGAAGAGAAGAAACGCACCGTGATACGTTCGTCGTGGACCTAATTGAATTTCTTTCGCCGCATGGCCGACGATTGCGCTTATCAGACCGAGATCCCTCTGACGAAGACAAGTACATTATGGAAGTTGAATTTATTAACTGTCGATGTCGAGAGCGCTTTCTTCTCTCAGCGATTATCTTTGCTAATGGCCAGCAAATATCGTCTGGAATAATTAATTATCCCGATCAGCCCGATTAAGTGGCAATTCACGTGTAAATAAAAGTAGAATGATCGCTGAAATGTCGCCGAAGCGCTAATGAAAGTTTGTGACCCCCCCCCCCCCCCCTCCCCCAACTTTCGTCATTAAAATTATTCTTCCAATACACAATTTTTATATTACCATTTAATATTTGTGACTGATCTACTTTTATTTAAGTTGTTTAACAAATACGTTTTAACTATGTAGTAAAGAATTTATCGAACATAATATAAGAATTTAACATTCATTAGTCATCTATAGACTGCGGATGTTTATACAAAATAATAATTTTCTGCGTCAATTGCAAGAGGCAGAAGCAAGGTAGATATTTCCTTTTTCCTCTGATAATTTCAATAAGTTGAGGATAATATATCAATATTTTTAAATTAGCTTAATCTTTCTACTGTTTGAAATTAATCTTATTCATTTGTGCTAGAAACAGATAAAACCCGCTGTCTAGTGATCTATCAGAAATACACTGAAACTGAATTCCTATTAATCGCTTGTCGTAGAATTTTCTTTATGGCTACATTGGTTAGAGCTTCATCGTGTTCAATAATTTCACAGAAGAGAAAAGAAAAGAAAATTTATTGTATGTCTTCTTTAACGCTTGAATATTGGTTACAAAAGTACAGAATTTTATTTCGTCCTTAAACAAAAACGTAACATTTATGTTGAGTAGATTTCGTTTGAAGTGTTCATCACCAGCCTGCTACGTTACTATATGGCAAGGGGTTAAATGTAACTATAATATAATTTATTTTATCTGCCACGAATGTTGGAACAGAATTGGTTTAATGAATTTTTTGAAGGAAACGAAACAACAAACAAATAGTACAGATAGTTGCAAACGACGGGTGAAGTAATGATTGCTACTTAACTTCCTTTTCTTTCTTTCCAAGACCACCAAAAATTAGTTTGGCATGCACGACGTAAAAAATCGTCTTTAATTGAAGAAGAAAATGTAAAAGAAAGCTCGGGGAAGATGTCCTTCGTCTCCTCCATTCTGTTTCCGACATCCATCAACTCCAGAACACTCTGTGGACTTTAAACATGTTTCTTGGATTTATGTTTGCACGAAGGAGTCGCATTTGTAAGCGGAAATACAAGTCTGGACAGAGCCCTTCGACTTCAATCGTCGTGGCTGATGAAGTCTACGGTTCGCAGCGGCTCAGGATCGATGCGAGAATCTTCTTTAATCAGACACCAGGTTCCGCGTCGTGGGATTGCGCTGTGAATCGTCGTTTTCGAGCTGCAGCGAAGATCGAAAACGCCTTTTCATCGGTTAGGGGAGACGGCTCGCGGGAGAGTGGGCCGCAGGGTGCTCGGTAAAGTAAAGTAAATAATGATTAGGGCGATTTGTATTTTTACGTCGTGCCTGATTTCCGTTGAGTAAATATTGCGAGTTTTCTTAAGAACCTGCCCCATCCCTTGCCCCCCACTTAGCTTTCGCCAAGCCGAATCGTTCTGTGTCCCCGTCGACTTTTCGCCCTTTGCGACGCAACGGCGTGAGTTTCTGTCGGGTACAGGTCCTGAGATGATGTTTTTAAAGCAGCTGGTCTTCCTCGTCCTACAGTTATTTAGAAGTAATTTTTCAGACGATGGAGTCCACCATATTGCCCTCGGAGTTGCGTGCTGCAACTGCCGTCGCACAGAACGAATCAACTTGCAAATTCGAGGGTGGTTTCGTCTGATAATCGGAAGGTTAAATTGTTCGTTTTGTTCGGTTTATTCTGTTGTTACTAAAGAGAGGATTTTATTGTGAAAGACTTTATGAATTGACAAGCAATCCATCGATAAAATGATACAGTAGAAATTCGATTATCCGAACTGAACAATGAAACATTACTGTTTGAATATTAGAACAATTACTCGCTTTTAATGCTAGATTCAATGTTTATTAATTTGTATAATAAATAGTGTTGCATATGGATCGACTGCATATGGGAAGTTCGGATAATGGTGTTTCCTATTATATGATAATGGTATGCGAATGGTAGGTTTTACTGTACTTGCATAAGCTGCTTTTCAACAATTCTATTTTTCGAGGTTTACTCAAATTTTGTCGGCACGAGTGAAATCTGAGTTAGTCTCGTAACTAAATACATTATTCGAGGATTGCTTGTATTTTAACTGAAGAAAATTGAATCAGGATAACTTCTAAACTCTAAGCGAAGCCGTAATCCTTCAGGGATAACGCCTACTCACCGTACTGACGCTAAAACATGTTGCTAAATGGATTACATGTGGTCAGATTATTATCAGACATGATACTATTTTAACGGCATCCCTGGCGCTTTAGAACACAGGGATAGCTGTGTGAAACATCAAAAAATCTAAATGTGCGTCGTCGTATTAGTCGTATAGGTTACATATATATTTATGAAAAGACTGGAAAACTATTTACGTAAATTCTTCTGTGCCATTGTAATGTGTACACTGCGATCGATACGGCGTACGAATAAATGAATTTCCATAAATATCATCCGAGTGTCAAAGGATTTGTTGGCACAAAGATTTGCTTTCACCGATTCCAGCATAAATGTACAAACGAATAGATTATGGGATCCGCTTGCGTAGTAAGACATGCATTTCCGTCAAAACCCAGGTTCGTATAAACATTGCACGCGACATGGTGCAATTTCTCTGTTAGAAAAAACTATAAAATTGCTTTTTGGAGGTACACGTACCGAATGTGTTCCACTCGTTTCCGCATGAAGTACGAAAACACACGGTTCCTCAGCCTACAGCAACCGATTTCACTTGAACGAACATCGGTACACCGTGTCTGTACATTATTTAGTCAGTGATTTTACAAACGTGCAAACCAGACTGGTGAACCAGGAAAAAAGGGAGAGAGAGAGAGAGAGAGAGAGAGAGAGGAAGAGTGGGAAAACGGCTAGCACTCCGTTACCGACCAATTCTCGTTTCGATTCAATATCGAGCACCGATCGCCTCGAAAAACGCGCATACGATATCTACCTTCCATTTTTTTATTTTTTTTTTTTGCTGTGTTCGGTAGACGGTTTTGAATAGGATTTCGCTTACAGAGGAATCGTGTCGCGCGATGGCCTTCATTGCTGGATACGTTCGCGATACATATCGCTCCTCTGTGGAATTCCGCGGAGTCGAATACATGCAGTGGACGATCAAATTATTACAGCCACTTGCCTACGTTGACCAGTTTACATTAGCCCTTTGACTACTGTTGGTGCCTGAGGCGCTTTTAAAATTTGGCTTCGTGGTACTGTTAGCACCTATAGGCGTTTAACTTCCAGTCCTCTGAAACGATAGGTGCCTATAGGCAATCGCTTTACATGAAGAAATGCACGCTGACAGGATTAAAACAATCAATTTGTACATGAAAGATGGTGCTACACGGAATTCTTGATATTTTTATAGACTATTTTATGAGGCATTCAAATTGAAATACAGTGAATGCTCGATAATTGCCCCAATATCTGGCTTTTAATTGTCCCTGAACTATCCCTTCATTTTGTACACCGACATTCAGCCTTTCAAGGATGACGCGCGATTTGCTGTTTCTGTTTGTACGACCAACGTCGTATGAAGTTACAGGAGATTTAGATATTTTTATATTTTTCATTACCACCCTCAAACTCTATGAAGTGCAGACATTCTGCTTTAACATGAGCCTGGTATGATTGTTGTATGATTTCTTGTCACAAAGTTACAACAGTTTAAATTTCAGACATTTTTCGGCGAAAATTGAAACCTTTAACATGCACACCAGTATACAAAAATATGAAACTTCTAAGAAACAGTGATTATTATTTAGAACAAAAATTTCAATTTCTCCAGGGACGTTTCAAATTCTTCTTCATTCGGAATTTCTTAATATTCTATCTAACGATTAAAATAGTCTGAGCTGTCGCTAGTTTCCGACGCCTCACGAACCAGCTTACTTAAACAAACGATAACACGGTCCAATCAACTGCACACGAAATTGCCGTAAATGCTGCAATCCTAAACACAAAGAACATTATGAACCGCGAAATAAATAAACTGTTGCCTGAAAAATGCGAGATCCATGTAGTCGACACGGCAACATATCAAGCGAGGAGCATCGAGACCAACCCGCCCATTAAAAAACCAGAAGAAAAAGAGAAAGACAATAAATAATCGCAACAGTGTGCTCTCCGAACCAAACGTTCCTGCCAGTTTCTCGCTCGTAAATTCCCTCGGCGATGCAACGTGTGCACGCGAGCCACGTCGAAATTTGCATGTTGCATCGTCCTCTTGGCGTGTCTCGCGGACAGGAGAAGATCCGTTGCGAAATTTCGAGCGCAATCGAAACCCCTGGACCGCGGAATACTTAATTTTTCCCACGCCTTTCACATGTTTTTTCTGCGGCGATGTCCGAGGTTTACAAGTGCATCCTTGTCCGCGGTTTGCTCCTGTGTATCGGAGGTTCGCCTTCGCGCGATGCCGACCACCGACATGAATGCAATTGCAGCGTAAACACGACGCGCACGTTAGCCAATGCAGTCGATTCCTTGCCGGCGGTACTGGTTGCCTCGTTACTTAATATTCCGACGTTCTCATTATGACTCATTAAAATTTCATTCCTCGGGGGAACTGCGCTGGTTGGCCCGCCCGTGTACTCGCCCCAGCTTTCGAGAACGAAATACGCGACTCGCCTTTACCCGAACTTCCCTCTGCAGGGGTCCGTTCAACTTTTCCCGTTACAAATTAGCCGGCAAATGGCGTGAAACGACTTGAACCGCTGTTCGGGAGGATCTCGGGTAATTATTTAGATGTGTCGCCTTATCGCTGATTTCAATAACCTTGAAATATTTTATGAAGGTCATCAGCCTAAATAACACCCCCGTAGATGTTTTACATCGCTCGGTCTTAGTTCCCGAGATATTAAGAAAAATCGTTTGTTCTAATTTTCAATTATATTTCTACGAAATTGTTACCAACATACAGTGGCATGCAAAAGTATCCGGAGACACTTTAAAAACGAATAACTTTTTCAAAATTAGTTCAAACGGCTTGAGTTTTTTTGAGATGTTAGAAGGATTAGTTTACTAGGTAGCGTGTAAATAATTTTGGTAAATATTTACATTAGGGGCTTCCTCACCGATTTTGATAACGTTGAAATATGTTGTCAAGGTCATCATTCTAAACAACTTTTTGCTATACATGTTACCGCGGCTCAGCTTTAGTTTCCGAGATATTCGCAAAAAAGTTTCAACATTTCGACATTTCAATATTCTATTATCTGAAGACTTATTTTCCAATGATAAGTGCGGATGATAGAGGTTCGACTGTATTGTGCATTATGCAAGTAAATATGAGACAAATTGACTGGTGTTCGATATCATTTTAATCAGAAAAAAAGTCACAAACATGTTAATAAACATTTCATAAAAAAAGTTAATTAGAAGCAAAAGGGTTTCGTCACGATATGAGTTATATTTCGGTCCCGATGTTTTCTTCAGATAATGTATCTGCATACATACCGAAACGTTACTGTATTTTACAAGGAAAGACAGATCGGTGTTCTATGCATTTTCCAATATAATATAATAAAATATAATATAATAATAATAGATGAATAATATAGAGAAGAATGTTGTCAAAATGATGACCTCGAGTCCATATATCAAGGTCACAATATGATGTACACAATAAAATGCACAATAAAAAAATGGTTCTTGTAAATGCTATTCAGCTCAATGAGAGATGATTAGAATAACAAAAAATCAATACTACTGCCCATTTTAAAAAACGTTGGGTGACCCACCTTTCCTCCCAGCAGCTACCCCCGAAAAATGTAATGCATACTAAAATATGAGCCCCCTTTAACTATTTATTTAAAAAAAAATGAAATCGATATTTTGCAACACTTTCGTACACCCTCTACATGGGAAAATTGTAACGATCCCTAGACCATCAATGTCCGCAAAATCACTGCTATTGCTAAGAGATATATGGGCAATGGTTTTCAAAAATATCTTTTTCATTTTTATAAATTTGACTAGATAACTGTGAAATAAATTTTTTTATTGCACGAATAAACGAGTCATTAAAATTTACGAAACGTATCTTTAAATAAATATTTCACCCAAAATTTCCATTTTATCATGAATATTGCTTAAGTAACTGCCATTACTCCATGCTCCCCAACTATTAGAAATCGATCATGTCTCATTACTTTAAGTCTTTGCGGACGCGTGTCTGCAGACAGTTGCCCAAGTAAAATTGCTACTCTGTGACTAAAAATCACTTTTTAAAAAATTATTACTCTCAAGAAACACCAAACAAATTTTTACCAAACACAACACTTGCTCCTTCATTTAATTCTTATTCGTAGCTTTCAGTACACCATTTCATTTCCCAAGGAAAATTGTACATTCGAACCGTCGATAAGTACGCTAAACATAATTCCCGTCCGCAAAGGGTTAATGCGGACCATCGGGCTCGGCTTGCGGTGCTGTGAAATGGCGACTCGTCACTGAAGAAGCAGAGGACGGGAATCCTACGACGCGGCGGAGATCCGAGGTCCGTGATCGCAGAAACTACGCTTGTCGGCCGAGTTTCCACGGAACCGCGTTAACGGCTAACGTTAACTCGACGCTACGTTATATTAAACAGAGGGGAGATAAGTTTGGACGTGTCGCTAACTTTGCTCCTCTCGAACCAGACCTCTCTTACGAGACCTGGCCGTCCCCTTCCGCCGACAATCTCGGCGCCCGCCACTCTCGTCCACTCCGGCAATACAAAGATGCCAACCGTTGAAAGGTTTCGCAGAGATTTCGCGATGTCGCCGGCCGGCGAAGCTCTTGGCTCGCAGCTTCGGTGACCGAGCGACGGACGTTGTACGCTCGCGTAAAAACATTGCATCGATCGGAAATGATTTACGTCAAAATCGGTTTGAAACCGGTTTCAATGCTAAACTGGTGAATGATTGGAATATTGTTTCATCGGTAGACTCCGGGTCTTCATGCGAAACAAAAATTCTCTGCATATGTTACAAGAAACAGGAGCCACTTAAGAGGTTTCTTTACTTATTGAATAATATTAGTAGATCGAAAATAATATATGAATAAAAAAGTATTGATACACATTGGGACACACAACATTTGCATCACAAATATCTTTGTGGTTTTTAAAGATACATTAAATGTCTCCTGGGCAAAGTTGAACAGTTTAATAGGACTGACGCAATGCCATACAAATTATTGTTTTTATGTCATAATTGTTTTTAGTAGAACCACCCTTTTTGAAACACCCACGATGGTAGTTCCTTTCATTAGGAATTCAGTGATTATAATATTACTCAAGGTCATTCAAGGTCACAGACAATGAAAATGACAAAAAAAAAACAATAATTTTTACGAAATTGTGTGGGTTCCATTAAACCATTCAACTTTGTCCTCAAGACATTTAACATATCTTTAAAAACAACAAAAATATTTGAATTACAAGCAGTAGGTGAATCATGTGAAAGTAACGAAACTCCTATGTGATAGAAAATGAGTAGCTGCAATTTGAAATAATGGAAAAGTTAAATGAATTATACCGTATCAAATTGTAACTACTCATTTTTGTCATAAATGCATAATCTCTGCATGTATAAGGCAATTGCTTAAATTAAGTCCTATATTTTTGTTTACATAATGTGATAGTGGGTTTTCAGACGAATTCAGGGAGGTGCTAACAAAGTTATTTTCTTTCATCGGAGGTCGTAAAATTATTTAAAATAACCGAGCGTCGGATTACAATACACTCCTAATAGTCTTGTTTGATATTGTGCCAGCCAGCCTAGTTTTTGGTGTCTATTTCCTTCGAAACAGATCAGCGAATAATATCGACTAGTTGTCACTGACAATTGTGGTTGTTATATTCCTATCAATTTATTATGAACAATTCTACAATTGACAACCATAGTTATTAGATTAAATTTACAATAACTGTATAGATTCTGCTGTTTGGCTAAGCGTATTACGAACCCAGAATATCGAACCTTCAATAAGGCTTTACATTTGCGTGATGGATAGTGGAAATATTCAGATCGATAGTTGGCTTTGTGACGTTACTATTTTGCATTCGCCCAAAATAAAGGAACCATATAGAGGTTCTGTCACGTAGTTATTGGGGAAATGCTGAAAGCCGATCTGACGTTTGTCATGCAATTTGAACCATTCGGAACAAAATGCCGAAGAAAAGCGTTCTAAATTAGTAGGGCGAATAATGCATCCATATCGGAAAAAGCGGGACAGAGATTCGTTAAAACTCTATCAACAAGAATCTTCAAGGCTATTAGTCAATTATCTCTTCATAGGGACTTTAATTTTCAAAAGCACTGAAAATATTACATTTAATACGAAGAAACATAAATCACATCAGATAAATATAGACTAACAATGCGAGACTAGGCAAGAATAACGCACTCTACACTCACAGGAAACTTCTACTCTCGAAAGCGTTAAAAATGCTACCAAACTTAGGAATAGTGTAACAGAGTCATTTTCATCCTAATGTTAATACGAAAGAAATCTTACAGAATCAACATTTCCACAACAACTCTTGAGACTTCCCGTCGGCTCTCTGTTCTCTGGAGAATAAACCCCAGCCACTGTCGCTCTTAACCTGTTTGCTTAATTTTAAGAACGCGCAGTTGTGTGCTTAATTATTTTTAAGCTAGCATTATTTTTGTGTTCCTTTTCATACTACACCGCGCACTCTCTTGAATTTTATTTAATAGCAATATGTTTTTCTTACATGACGAGTATACTCGTCGTAATACAAGAAAATGCCATCTTTTCATGACGAGTATACTTGACCTAAATAGTTAACAGGTTCAGAACGAGAGCAATATTGTACATTCATAATGAAAGCTCTTATAAGAAGAAGGGTAGTGACAGAACAAATATTTCTAAAAACCACGCGGTAACGACCGGTAACGAGTACCGAGTAAAATTAACAGCTGACGCAGCTCGCAGCGCCTTCGTACGTAAACAAGGAATTGTACGACAACTACGAATTCTGGGAAACTCAAAAACTGCTCGCCACTCAATAAGCACATACCAAGTAAACAAACATACGCGTGGTCTTCGACGAAAGGATCTCCTCGTCGAATACCAAAGACATTGTTCTAATGCTAACGGTACACCTTTTATGCAATGTTCAATAACTTGACCAAAAAAAATCGTATAACAGCCATCAAGAGGTCATTTTAAAGTTGAGACTTCAATCTCCGAATCTACGTAAGTTTCGTTCATTAAAAAATTGGTGTGTGCTTAGACCACATGGCTGAGGTGAAACTTCTTTCTTTAATTTTTTTCAAATTTTTATTAACACATTATGATATTGAATTTTCTATGCTTCTGTGGGATTGGAAGGTTTGGCAAGAACAAACTTCGACGTAACGTTTTTATTTAACAAGATTGCAATATTGCATAAATGAGGATGGTCAACATTTCGAACATTTATTATGATATGTAAAGGTCAACCCGCCGTAAACAACGCGTAATCTTTGCTGAAACACGTAAGTTTTAATCTTCCACATTTTATCCGCTCCAACATGATTATTCTTGCTCATGGTCATTTCAAGGTCAAAAAGGTGGTATCCACTAAATTCAGTTTTTTATTGTCTATCATGCTATCGTAAAAAATATATACTATTCCATTAAAAAAAACATCGGTGACCTTGAAATTTCATTAAAAAACACGACATAAAAAATTTTTTTCTTTACCATTACATTTGCCCCCTGCAATAGTGTCACTTTGTCCTCTGAAGTTTTCTGATAGGACTGTAAATACGACAGATATTTAGGTGTTCCCATTTATTTGGGACACCCTGTAAACTACTTCTTCGCTCGACATCGCTGTTCTTAATCTACGCTAGACTTTGCTGTTTTTGACTCTACTGCTCGACTTCACTGTCCTAACTCTACTCTCTCTCTCTCTCTCTCTCTCTCTCTCTCTCTCTCTCTCTCTCACTCATTCGCTCTCTCTTTCTTTCTTGACCACAGCGTTACGCGAAAAAGTAAACAAACACGGAGGCCTGTATCGGGCCACCTGCAGACGCTCGTGAACTCGCTGAACACCTGCGAATCCGGCGATCCTACAATTCTATTATTGAAACAATTGGCTTGTGATAGTTAAAATATGATATAAATATTCTTGATTTAATTTTGTCTAAATGTCTTGTAAATACTGCATCGAGAGTTGATCCTGATCTTGTTGTCGCTTCATTAGGATTATTTACCATTTCCAATTTTAATTTACTTGTAAAAAATTCTATTAATAATTTTGATTGTTCCGATGCAAAGTTTACGTTGAAATCTCCACTTAGCATCATCGGAATTTTCTCATAATCTTTATTAAGCAATGCCGAACCCTCAATCGTATATGCTAATAGAATAGAATTTCGTTTCATCGTTTCATCGCCAGATCGGTTTTACTCCTACCGCGTCGAGGTTTTACGCCTACCGCGTTGAGGTTTTGCGCCTAACACGCCTAAAGAAGTTTCACTTCAAAAATTGTTGAATGTATGAACGAACGTTTGAACTTAAAAAATGTTCGAAACAAAAAAGTATGTTCACATTTTGCCCGTGACATAGTGCAAAAAACTTTGTTGCTGCAAATGATTAATGGATTTCAAAAGTAGTAGGTTCAAGCTTTGAAATGAGACCAGAACGAATATTCTACGATATCTTTCACGAAGTCACAACACTTTGAACATGGGAAACTTTTGAACGAAAATTTACTGTTCCTTTAATTTCGCACGTCAGTGTATTTTAGTACCCGTTCCGCATCAAACAAAGAACTCACTGAAGTTGCGTTTTGACAACCCTGGAGACGACCTGTCAGCCCACCGTTCACTAGAGAATAAACCCCAGCGACTTTCGCTCTCAGGAACAGGAGCAATATCGGAGACTTAGAATAAGAATAAGAAGAGCCAGCGTGACGATCTACGCTCAGAGGAAAGTTCTACTCTCGGAAGCGTGACGCAAGAGTGAAACCCTGTTCGCTGGCACGCGGCATGAAGATTCCCTTGGAAGAGCCTCGAAGAGCGCGTTGACAGCACCCGGGAGCCTCCCAGGACCGTCGTATTTTACCTAAACGACGTCAAAGGGGTGGCCCGCCGTTTGGTCGGGATCTCGCCTTTAGAAGCAAACCCCGTTCTATCTGTTCACCCGTTCCTTGGCTTCCCATCTTCCGACTGTCCGCGCCGCCCTCTCCCGTTCCTCCTTTCTTCGCCTCCCACCCGCGGGAAACGACGGGGGAGCGTTTTAAAGCCCCATGGAAAGGGTAAAAGTTCCCGGCCCCAGGTATTATTCCGCGCTCCAGCTACCGGTGTTCCGCCGCGTAATGCGGAACCACGGTATACCCTTACATTTAGGGGTAAAAGTGGAATCTCTTCTCATCCCCTTTCGCTCCACGCCTCGCTGTTCATCCTTTATTTCGCGTTTCGGCACCCGCGAACCGGGATATCACCCGGACAGGTGAAAACGGGTCGCGGGGAAAGACCACGGATCGCGTTACCAGGGCACGGTGCCCCAACCTTGCTAATGGAGATGCGATGTAGGCGGATCGTAAACTTTTATTACCATAACCCAGCCGAGTAGCTCCCCGATGCCACGTGTTTTCTTCTTCTTCTTCTTCGCCCTGTCCTGTATAGACCGACGATGCTCGGTTTCCGATTTTTATTGGCTCGATCTCCAACGTCTGAACACCTTTCACCTCTTACCTCTGTTAGATCTACGCAGGTTATCTCCATCTCCAGGAAATTATTGTTCACAGTATTGTATGAAAAATACTTTTAATAAATTTTCTACGGAATTGTATGCGAAATAAAAATTGTCTGAATTAATTGCAAGACACGGAAGCTGTATAGATATTTATTTCTTTTCTTAATAATTGTACACAGCTGAATATAATATAAGAGCATTTCTAAATTCTTTACATCTTTTTTCTATGTTTCATTTGGTCTACCCATTTTCATCATAAACGCATCAAATTCGCAGTATATTAATAGAACCTAGACGGTTCTAAGAGGTACACTTTATCGTGGTCATAAATAGACTGCAGATTTCATGTATTTATCGTAAAAATGATTGTGTGCAATTTCAAATAGTGGAAAGATTAACCCTTTGTGGACGAGAAGATTTTCTAAATTATTTTCCGATGGGTCGCATATACATATATCTACAATATTTTATGATAAAACGAGCTAAAAGAGTATAAGAATTAATTGAACCAAACAGTGTTGTGTTCAGTAAAAATTTGTTTCATATTTTATGAAAGTGATAATTTCTTTGAAAATGATTAGCAGTCACAGAACGGTAAAATGCTTAGACGACTGTCAGCAGACACGCGTCCGCAATGGGTTAAAAGAATTTGAGAATGTCCATATAGTATTTACACATGCAGGAAGTCCAGTATGACTGCTGTTTCTTGCAATGTATGCAGAGAATTTTTATTTTTCATAAAAATCTGCGGTCTAGTTATAAATCTTGTCCAAGTGTTAGGAACTATGTAGTTTTATTTGGGTAGGTGTGTAGCCTGTTCCATGACGAATTCGGTGACCTAATAGGTTGGTCTTCCAAGGTCATTCAAGGTCATTCATTGTCATTTGAAACTTTGCCTTTGTTGTATGTTCTTGGAATTGTGTAGCATGTCTTGTATTTGTACTTCGGACGACCTGGATATTAATAGTGTGGATATGTCAAGGACTTACCAAGGTCAGCTTTGATTTTGTAAGCGGAGTCAGCGGTATTTTGATGCAATAATTGATATAGTTCGTCATTCTCTTAGTACTTCTGTTTAAAATTAGTGCCTGAATTGATTTTTTGAAGTTTGTAAATCGGTCACCATTCTGTCTCTCTCGTTTTGTAGGCTTTATACGTTATTTCCTTTCTTTCAATAGAGAATAATTTGTTCAACATTTTCGCCTTTGGATTAGATTCGTTCTTTTAAGTTTGGAATTCCTCTGCATTTTCTAACGAAATGAAGAAAATGTTACAGTTACCTTCCAGCTATCTAAGGTGTTTCTGTTACAGTGGAAAGGGCAGATGTGAGTGCACTGAAGTATTACATTTCCCTTATCTTCGGCAACAAATTCTGCTTAATGTTCCGTGCACTTGGCATCATGCGGGAGTATTTGCCGTATAATGTCGCAGTATAAATTTCACGTATATCGTATCAAATTATGAATAATACATTTCAGGAGAACACGCCGAATCTTTGCTATAAACGTTGGAAGACTCCCAGGAAGAGCACTTGTGTTCTGAAAATTGTTACGCGACTGATAGATATACGATAGAAATTTGTATACTGAATTTTGAGAATACCGAATGTACCGAACAGCGTGAGAATATTTATGAAGTTTTTCATTTTTGTATGCGAACAAGTTACTTTACGTTCTAATAAGTTTAATGGATCACAAATTATATACATAATGAAGTGAATCGAGCTTTACATTTTACTGCGTTCTAAACATTTTTGAGTTATAAATACATGGAAGTCTGGAAAAAAGATCCGACAGTATTGCAATTTTTTAACATTTTTTTAAACTTTTAACATATGAAATCATTACACGGTGTAATTTTTTTTACGTGTAGCTTTCACCAATTATAAACGAATACAATGTCCCCTACATTTGACAGATAACGCCGGTATTACGTAGAACGAAGAGAAGGGTGATTGTACAAACGTACATCTCAGATACAAATTGGAATATCCGAGGATAGAATACGAAAACGGATACTAGGGGCAACGCGTGATTTATATTCAATGGAGATGGTAGTTCAAATTTTTACCGGTACCGGGGAAACGACGGAGTTATATTGAAGTACGATATTTTATGTAACTTCTCGATATTTGCATGAGCCGATAGTTCGGAGAGTCATTCGTTTCATCTTCAGTCATTTACATTTGTAATACTGCGAAGTGTATTTCCAAAAGGAGGTCAGATTGAGTCGATAGGTTGGACGGATTTTCAGGTTACGAGCTCTCCTTCCGACCATCAACTTCTTTTACAGCAGTGTCGTTCATCTAAAAGTCGTTTGTGATTCTGTAACAGGAATCGAATCGAAAATGGCCGAAAACCGAAAAGAAATTCTTCAGCAACAACATTGTTGTCAATTTCGTTAATATTAGTTAGTCTTCCATATTAGACTAGAATTATTATTTAGTTTATTCCTGACTATGTATGTACAATACTTTCAATAAAAATTTTTAATGATCCACAATTTAACACGTTGACTACCGCGTATCCCGTCTACAGATGGCGGAATTATTAGTCTATATTTAAAAATAAATTGTTATTCTAATATATTCAAGGTAACAGTTTTGATTAGCATCTGCGAAATGTAAGAAGGTTAAAGTATTGTCAGGAAGCACTTGACGTCATCTTAAGTTTTCAGTGATTACTTCGTTAAATAAATAAGTTTGATTCAATGAGGTTGTTGGGTTAAGAGAAAACACTTTTCCTATTAATAGTAATCCTATTAATAGGATTTTCAATAATTGCGCTTATCAAGATGAAGTTCCGAAATCTCTTTTTGTATTGTAATCTCGAACGGAATCATTGGATGACTTTACAAGGGATGACTTGTTTGTTCACAATTGACATTGCTATTAATGTTGAAAGATCCATTAAAAAGTATTCAGTCATGGACCATAGATTTCCAAAAACTTCACTGTAGAATTCACTGGTGTAGGTAGGTAAACCTTGGCAATTATCTGGAAAAAGGGCTTCCTCACCGATTTTGTTGACCTTGAAATATGTTATCAAGGTCATCATTCCGAACAATTTTTTCTTATAAATATTACTACCATTCGGCCATAGTTTCGGAGATATATACAAAAAACTGCGGACACCCACTACAACAAATTCTACTCTTTTTAATTGACCACACATTAGTTTAGAGCCCTGCAAACCATCCCCAAAAACCTAAACCAGACCTAACCAAAATTCATTTAAAATGGCGGGGTTCGCTGTAGTGGACCTAACAGTTTTTCAAAAATATCTCGGAAAAATTAAATTAAGTTTGTACAGCTTTTAAATGAATTTTGGTTAGGTTTGGGTTGGATTACTCGGGGAGGGATGTGTAGAGGGTGGGGTGGAGCACTTGCCACGCCCTAAAGGACAAATTCCATCATTGAGAAAAGGTGGAGTTTGCTATAGTTATCCTAACAGTTTTTCGTGAATAACTAAAAAATATTCAGAATAACGACTTTGAAAAAATATTTCAAAGTCATCAAAATCGGTGAGGAAATCGGAATGTGACATGTTTTATGACTTATCTATTATATATCTATTATGATTTATCTATTCTGATTTAAGACTATTTTAGTTTATCTTAATTGTTGTTATTTCCTTATAATTTATAGCTACTTGTTAGAATTAACATTGTAAATGGATTCTGTCCACGAAACAAATTTCAGAAACGCAGTGTTAGGATTGGAACATGAAAAAAGTGAATGAAGGCTGTGTAGATCCGATTTCAGGCAACAGTTTCCACTCGAACAGTCAACGGGGGACCTTCTGCCGTATACGACGCTAAACACCTTTACCTACCCTACTCGATTAGCGTGCGAGACAATGTGGTTCGTAGCCGTGGCGGCGGTGAAGCAGCTCGGCATCGCGTTTGTTTCGGAGCTAATCGTGAACAATGCATCGCTAACAAATTCAAAGTGCTCCTTTATTTCGATCCCCATGGAGTGTCCTTCATCAGGTCGGTGCACGCGAGGCGGAAGGAGCCGGCTCGCATTCTCGCCGGACCTTGTGCATCGGCGCGACTGTACCCGTTCGGCCGGTTGTTTGTTAAATATGCCACTTAGCCGTCAAGTCGAGCGCGGTTAGTTGTTTGTTTTGCTTGAAGCACTTGCGATAATTATTCATCGTTGCCTTTATGCCACGCCTCGCCCTTCGAGAGTATGCCGGCCGACGAATAACGACGAGGTCTTCTATTGACGATGGTACTCGCGAGGCCACCTCCGGCCACCCCCGACCTCAGCCCTCGTCGTTCCCCGTTTGACTTCAGGAAGAATAAACTGCGAAAAGGACCCGTTCTCTTGTGCACTTAATCCCCGTTATGCTCCGCATTCAGGCCGAACGCAATCGTTCTTTTCTCCTCTTTCTCCTTCTGCTACACCCCTCGTCCACTGCTTCCATCCCTTTCCGTGCTCCTTTCCGAGGTTCAGCTCTGCGTCGCTCTTTTCCTCTCTCGCCGTCGGCCAATACTCTTCAGCTGCATTGTGACCGTCAAACGACGTAATAACGATAAGAGCGTCCTCTGACAAAAAACAAATTTTTTGCCGCTTCTTGCCACCACCGACCACGCTCTTCACTCCTCTCGTGCTCCGGACACCGTATTTGCTACTGCTACGTTATCGTAGAATTTTAAACTATCGGATGTCCGCATTTGGCGAGAAGCGATTGATCGTTCGATATCTCGGCATTTTGTATTGGTTATCGCGAGTTGATACGTAACTTGCTGAGGAAAAAGGATAGAGGGGCGTGCTGTGGTAGAGAGAGGTTTAACATAGTTTGCGGGTGCTGAGGAAACAGAGCATATAATGAGGAAACAGTTCATAAATGTCATAAACGAAATAATTTCGCAAAAAATTTATAAGCTTCCAGCTCGAGAACTATTTGTTTGCGACACATGATTCCTTTCAAATTTCATCACTTCGCGATGAACAGAAGGTGTTGATGTTAATACAAATTTGAACAGTTGTCATTGTCATCAACAATTTTGCGGCAAGTTACTTTTACAAGTGTCCACCGATTCAGTGCTCTAGATTAACCCCTAGCACAGGTGATCATTACGTTTTTCCTTTTTTGTAACTATTTTATAAAACATATGTAAGCACGTATACAATAAAATTCAGTTACAATAATTTGACGTATCAATTACGAATCTAACCCAGACCCAACCAAAATTCACTTAAATTCTGTACAAGCCTAACCCTTCTTGGGGTAACAATCTAGACACGGGGTTCCTTGCCGATTTTTATGAGCGTCGCGTATGTTATCTGGTGTATGGTTCTGGGAAACTTTTCCCTATACATATTACCACCGCTCGACTTTGGTTTCTGAGATATTTTTAAAAACCTGTTAGGCCCATTACAGTGAACCCCGCCATTTAAAACGAATTTTGGTTAGTTCTGGGATGGGTTTCCGGGAAAGAGGTGCAGGGAGTGGAGCAGATGCCTTCAAAATGGGCGGGGCCCACCAAACATATATTGGGACAATTAAAAACGGCAGAATTCGCTGCAGTGGGTGTCCATAGTTTCTTGTAAATATCTCGAAAACGAAGGCTGAGCGGCGGTAACATGTATAGGAAAAAGTAGTTCACAATGATGGCCTTGACAATATTTTTCGATGTCATTGAAATCGGATTTTGATTTTCAAATAACGGTATCGAAAACAACAGTGCTAAATAAATTATTTTAAGCAGCTATGTTTTATTTTCATTTCAAATCAGTTTATCCAGGATCTTCCTTGAAAATTACGCAGACCCAGCAGCTTCATCGCTAAAATCAGAGGAATCGCGTGTGATGAGATCGACAACTTGCAGATGGCCTATGAGAATGAAGGCGTAACGGTCCGGTTCGTAGTTAATATCGCGGCGTCACGAAAGGTAGGGTTGGACCAGCGGTGGACGGAGGAGGAGCCGAGATGCGCTCTAATAGAGACAGAGAGCCAATCTACCCTTCCGGGGCCAAAATACATGTACCGCGGCCTCTCTAATCTACAGGAGAACCCTTTCAGGTTTTTGGGGTGGAAGAGCGTAAACATCGTCCCCCGACGTCGTCGTTAGCCGCCCCCACGCTGCGCTGTGGCCCGTTCGCCGACGGAGGATGATGTCGGGGGTGCGTCTCTCCCCGCTGCTTTTCGCTCGATCTATCCACGACCCCGGAGAGTTTCGCCTTGTAGCCGAAATTAAACCGCGGAGGATGAAGACCCGACGAGACTTTAACGACCGATGAAAGCGGTGTACTCGGCCGAGTAGAATTTTCACGCTAAGGGCCAGCCTTCCTCTCCGCGAGGTATTACCACCCCCGATCCCGTTCGCTCGCTCCTGTTTACGCGAAGTTTACGGTGCCGATGCTTTTCCGCCGCCGCGCCGCTTGCACACGCGATCAACGGCCTGTTTCAAGTTACGAGCGCGATATTGTTTTGCTAATTTCGGGAAAGCCGGGCTCTCTCGGCTTTCAGAGATTTATCAATCTTATACTCTAGGAAGGGGAACGTTTTCGAGCAGTTTCAAGAACTGGATTCGTGGTTACTCCTTGCGTATGGGTTTACTACAAGTTTTGCACTCCAAATTCGCCATTTTGCACATCGTACTCACCTATTTGCAAACCAAATTCATCTGCTTACAAATCAAATTCGCCTTCATCGTAGTTCTATGTACAGGGTGTTCATTTGAAAACTTTCCAGCCGAATATCTCGAAAAGCATGAAAGATATTAAAAAAAAATGTAAAACAAGTACTTCGAGGGAAAAAGAGGGGGGCATTATCAGTTTTATATTTGGGTAGCATTTTCAAGGTCATTTGGGGTTCAACTTTGTTTTTCAAATGGAAACCTATATTTTTTATTTTGGAATCTTATTGTACGTGAAAGGACCAGCAATTTTCGTCCGATACTTTTTTTGATCTGCGCAATAGTTTCGGAGATATTGAAAGAGAAGTAGAGCGAGTCATACTTATACTGCGAGAAAGTTTGTAATTTCTTTATAACCATAACAAATTCTCAAAATGTTCTCCGTTGTTTTCTAAACAATAATACAGACGATCCTCAAATTCTGAACGAACATTTTTTGAAGGTATCTGTTGGAATAGCTCTACGTTCTTGTACAAACGCTCTGCTTCTCGTTAAATATCTCTGAAACTAGTACGCGGATAAAAAAAAGTATCCGACCAAAATTGCTGGTCTTTTTACATACAATAAGATCCCATAATAAAAAATATAGGTTTCCATTTGAAAAAACAAAGTTGATCTTCAAATGACCTTGAAAACGTCATCCAAATAAAAAACTGATACTGTCTCCCTCTTTCCCCCTCGATATCCTCGGACACGTGTTTTACACTTTTTGAATATCTTTCATACTTCTCGAGATATTCAGCTGGAAAGTTTTCAAATGAACACCCTGTATATTGTCTAGTTATACATATATAGTACAGGTAGTTTCATCTACCGCGGTGTCCCAAAAATGTTGTACTTCCTTGAACGGGATGATTCCTAAGGTCATTTGAAGTAGCTTTTTCCTTTGCGAAAATGCTCTTTTCAGCTTAGTAGAAGGGTTATTAACGAAAAACGAGGTCCGATCAAAGCGCGGCTACACCGGACGAGTTCCAGCTCGGCCAATGCCAACATCACGCTTAGCAAGACCTGTCATCGAACCGGAATCTGTCGGCTGTAACGCGCTCTGATTGGTTCATGCTTTTGTTAATTTGTCCTTAATAAAGCCGTGGAGCACAGTTTCGCAGAGGAAAAAGTTACTTCAAATGAACTAAGGAATCACCTCTTTCGAAAAAGTACAACATTTTGTGACACCAAGTAGATAACGAGCTGCCCGCTGGGACAGTATAAAAATTGGACGTATAAAATATCATGGACGTATAAAAATCGACAACCCCGCAATTATTTCAATACTTTGCCGGACCAACAATTTAATTGCATGCTTTGCGAAAGTTGATCCGATTGGTTGAGCAGTTTGTTTTAAGCGTGCAGGAGTGGAGTATTTGTTATGCCAGATTTATAAAACTCGCGAAACTGTTTTTAACTCTGAAACTGATCAAATAATGCGATTTAGCAACGGTCGGAAAGTATCGATTTAATTTGCGTCAGATATTTCATAGATAATAGAATTTCGATGAGTCCGATGCACAATTTATTGCACATATTAAACCTATTGCATTCAGCCGAAATAGTTAGAAAATTTCAAATAAGATAACACTCGTTCGAACATCAGAATATATTGGCAATTAAATAAAAATCGAAACTGGATTTCCTTAAATCTAACGATTTATTTTTCTGTTTCAGATGGTGAGTGTTAGTGATACATTAAGTAATAGAGTGAGTTTATTAATATAATTTTGCTAGTAAGTCTCTAGTAGTTGAACATTAATAAAATAATCTCCATAGATCCACTGAAACATCGAATGGCGGAATGCATTTAATCAGAAATGTGTTGGACTCGAGTAAATGGTATTATATTCCCCTCTGTTATCTGATCAACATAACTCAATGCAGCTAGGGACCACCGTAACATGATACGCTGACCAGAATAATACGCGTGTCGGCATCGGTTGCAACCTTTAATAATTACGAAACATCGGTCGCTTTAAATAAATTACCGAAACAAATCAAACTGTTCCATTAAATGCGTACATAACTGTTGGCAAATGAAACAAGTCAATTTGTTACATTAATATGTGTTACTGCTTTCGTCGCGCATTAATATCACTAAACCTTATTATTCACATCGTGTTTTACCCGTGTCAATATGTAAATACATATACACGGCATTCCATTAGGGAAATTGTTTAACTTATCACACTTCTCTGTTCAATGATCTCTTCGATCATAAACCAAAGTAAAATTTTTCAAAATACAAATTTTAGTTTCTTATAAAGTTTAAAGCTCTCCAGCTTATGAAAATTCAACTTAATCTTGCAAAATACATAATTCGAAACAAATTATATTAGGTCATAGATTAATGATTGCAGATTTATGTGCATTTGTTGTACGCAGAAATCTTCAAAAATGTCTAGAATACAACATGAATTGAAAAGCACACTTTGATTTCTCTCCTCGTTCACTGAATCCGATAATGAATAAAACAAAGATTTACAATGGATTGACACTTAACACACATTTGTATCTTTCTTCGTTCATTGAATCCAATATGAATAAAACAGAACTTTAAATAAATTAAAAACACACTTTCATTTAATTTTTCCTTCTCTGAATCCAATAATGGATAGGTGTAATTTTGATTTTTATTAGTTTTCTGTAAGGCGCGTAAGGTTTTGCAATGTAGTCGTCAACAGGTTGCGGATTTCATGCATTTATGACAAAAATGGATAAGCAAACTAAGAAACAGTAAAAACTTAAGAAGAACTTAATAATAGTCTTATAACAATTTCAATTCAGTATTACTATTATATTACATACAGGGTGTCCCGGGTTTTTCCGGCCAAACTACGGGAGCGTATTCTACGAGAAGAAATGAGAAAAAAATGTTATTTGAAGTTCGGTTAGAAACGCTTCGTTACAAAGTTATAAATAAATGAAATTGAATTTGATAACGGTTGATTTTACTTCGCAGAGTATGAATGGTCGAACATGTTACTATCTTGGAGTGATTCAACATCAGTGTCGCTTTTACCACAACACCTGTTAGATCAAGAGCTCGTGGTGAAAATGCCAAGAGTGTTTTCAAATGAGGAATACACTGATATTCAGTCTGCGAAGTAAAATCCGCTGTTACCAAATTCAATTTCATTTATTTATAACTGTGTAATAAAGCTCTAAAGTACTAAAGACTGCTAAAGAATACTAAAGTACTAGACTGCTCTAAAGTAATAAAGTTTCTAACCGAACTTCATATACCATTTTTCCTTATTTCTACTTGTAGAATATGCTCCCGTAGTTTGGCCAGAAAAACCCGGGACATCCTGTATAAGATTCGCAGTCTACTCATCGATCAAGAACGAGGCGAAGTCGATGTGGCAACCGGAAGTCCTCGTCAATGTCGGTGCACCTTTTGTGCGAGATGTCGATTGATAATAATTAGAATGTGGCGCATTCATCGGTTACAGGCAAGATTACTCAGGTGGCCGGTACGCTGATCAAAGTCAAGGATTCCCGGATGAAATACTGTAATTGGCGCGCGCATGCTTTGCCGGGGAATTTGATTTGCTTTCCGTTTGACGGAGGTCCGCAGATTGACCCTGACGATATTGCGATCCGTGTACTCGTACCGGATGAGAGAAGATGCAAGGCAATCTGAGGTCTGTGCACTCACGTCGGCTGCATATATGAATACTAACAGTGAGGAAGTTTATTGGAAGTTGGGGAGCAGATTACTCGGAGTCAAGTTTAGGTCGCGGTTAATCTTACAGTTAGCTTCCCTGGAATTATCGGCGAGCAAACAGGAAATCGGTGAACCGACATATTTGCTTGTATCTATTTGCCGATCGGAATTGTAGAACCGGTCTGAAAGACCGCTTGATTGTTGTCCCGCTGCGGCGACGCCGTTAAGACTTAAGACACTTTTGCATGAATTTAAAAAAATTGTTTTGTATATGTAAGAAAGTCGTAATGAAGGAACAAGTGTTTATCTTTCGTAAGCTTTATTGGAACTAACCCAACCTACGTTCCGTTGCTCTACTACTCTAGCTTACCGCTAGATGGCGCTGCCCTCGCGGTGCCCGTCATATTATAATGGTGCGTTTACATATATAATTATAATGGTGCGTTTACATATATAATTATAATGGTGCGTTTAAATATATAATTATAATAGTGCGTTTACATATATAACAAATTGTTTTCAGAAAAACTATTAAACCTTTTACATTGGGATTTTGCACACCCATTTATTAGTATTCGAAGTACGAGATGTGTAAATGTTATATGTCACGGCCCCATAGTGGGATTCTATATCCCTGGATCGATGGACATGTGTGAAAAAATTGGGCCGCAAGTCAAAATTTTGTTCTACTGCATCTTGTAGTGCCTATCGCGAGGAACAAAAGTCTGAAAGAAACCATGGGTCTCAAGGCAACCATTCTCTCAAAAAATGACTTTATAAGAAGTAGATCAGGTAGGTCATGAACAGAAGCGTCAGACGGTTCATACTTAATATCAAGCGTGGTCGCCAATTTTACAAACTCCAATTTTTCGAAAACGAGGTGTCAAACGAAAACAAATTATTCTATGTTTTCGACTTATTTTCTCATATAGAATCACCCCCCCCCCCCCCAACATGTTTATACCATCTTGGGACACCCTATAGACATTTGGAATAAAACAGTTTACGAAACTTTAACGTCGTTTCATAACAATATGGTTGACTTTAGATCCATGGTTACTTTTAGGCTTTTGTTCCTCGCGACGAGTACTATAATATGCAATACAAAACAATGTTGACCTTGAAAACAGGATCAAGGACAAATTTGCGGCCCATTTTTTTTAACAGATCTCCACCAATCCAGAGGTACGGAATCCTGCTATGGTAGTAGTGATATATAATTTTTATACACACAGTACATGTGTGATGTTTTAAAAGTAAAAACAATCGAAATTACACGAGCTAAATAATTTTTTATAGAGTATGTTTTGGAAAGCATTGGTTGATGATTGCTACAATTCCGGTCTTTCTAGTGATCAGAAACAGAAAAATGAAATTGGTTATTAAACATTAAACTGCGGATTTTATGCATTTGTGGCAAAAATAATTTGTCGCAATTTAAACAGTAAACTAAATAAAAGAATTTAGAGACGTAGATAAATTATTTCCAATTTATTTAAAGACAATTTAATATATTACCTGCTCTTTGTAATTGATCCAGTCCTAGTTATGAATTAAAAGAAATTAAAAATCGTGATCATTTACAAAATGACGGAATTTTGAATTCAAATTACCGAGTTTGTTAAATTTGTTAGTCTTTAGCACGAAAAAAGTTATAGCAAGAAAGAAGTGACAGCTCCTAAATCGTCAATATAATTTTTAAGTCGACGGGTTTTACGTGACAAATTATTATATATATTGTTCATTTTTCCTAGTACTTTGATACATTATCTAGTTCTCGGAGATAAACATAATTGGTATTTTAAAAAAATCTTCGTTTGTACAGGAATAAATAGATATTAGACTTGAAGAATCGATTATATTGCTGAAAATTCTTCTTCTTCGGCCGAATATATCAATTCAGAGAATCACACAATAGCAGATAGCATCATACACAATTCATGAACTCGTGTTTAAACTTCCCCAAAGTTCCCTCGATGCAAGCGCAATGTACCACCCAAAATTAGCGAACGTTTAACCATCGTTTGGAAAAGTTATTATCAACGCAATTTATTACCGTGCCATGCTTATATGAGATCCTTAATAACAAACTGGTTAGATCAAATTTAACACGCAGCTGCATTAAATTCGATCAAGGCTTCTGCTTTATCGCTGCTAACATAATTTTTATTCATTTCAGTTTTCCATGCATTCACAATTGTCTTAGTAGCAATTCGATACAAATTTTATAAAGTTGTGAAAATTTCGAAAATGTGCCCAGGTTGTTTTACAATTTAGAAACATTTACAACTCGTTTACATTGTTCGAATTATTCGTAATGTATAATTAAATTGCAGATCTTTATGCAAAATAAAAATTGTCTATGTTAATTATAAGAAACAGAAGTTAAACACAAATGTATTCCTTCTCTTCATGATTTTTATGTGACTAAAATAATACAAGAACATACTTAAATTCATATAACGTTTCCACAGTTTTGTATTTCTTGTATTCATTTTTTTCATAAAATCTGCAGTCTACTTATAATTTACATTTCTAGCTTATAGTATTGTGTACCTATTTGTAAAGTGCTTCCTTTTTGGCGAACCTAATAATTTAGCATTCTTGGAGTAATAAAATTAATCTTTGACATAAATGCACCGGTAATCCAACAAATGTTTGAATGATGTAATTAAATTCAAAATCATTGGCGCATTAAAAACAAAGCGGTGGTTGTTTCATCAGCCAAGTTTGAATTCTAAGGTTATTAATTACAAGTTTACCATACATAGATATTTGAGTGTCTCAAGTTTCTTTACGAAATATCAATTTCAAACTTGTTTGAAACTTCCAGGATCTTGTACTCGTGAACAATTAGCGAATATGGGGGATAACTTCAACTTCCGCGACATGTCTAATGTATCTAACCCAGTGCCTGTACAAAGTTTCTTTCGACATACATGGCATCCTCTCGGCCGCATCGCAATCTCGCTGCCTTTATTAAGTACGCCAGCACACGCAGTAACGAATTCTCTTTTGAAGTGTCGCGCTTTCACGACTGAAAGCACAAGGACGCAAAACAATGTACGCGACTAAAATTAACATCATTGTTCGGAGATGGAAGGAAGTTCCCATTTCTTTTTGTCTGATATTTGAAATCGATAATCTTCATAGGGTGAACAAAATAACTTGATCACCTCGAATGTCTTGTTTCTAATGATAAGAAAAATTTTTAAAAGGAAACATCGTTTGGTTTCAAACATATTACGATAGTTAGAAAACGTTAAAAAAACAATATATTATAATGGGAAAACATTTTTAATCCTTTGCGAACAATGACCATTTCTATATTATTTATTCGTAGAACGAATACACCTGTTTTCCCTTTAAAATAAAATTAGAATTTGAGAAGCTGAACCTAAAGGTTAAATTAACGAAAAAATGTTATGTTTAATAAAAAATTGATCCGCCACTATTTAGGAATAATACAATAATTCTATTGCCGAAGATGCGAGTTTCAATTTTCATGTTTAATAAAAATTATTAAAGCCACCGTCGCACAGTGGAGCAGAATTGTGAAAATGTGGACAAAATACCTGTCTATGTTAATTATACATTATTAATTACAAACTGATCGGTTTTAGGGATTTTCGAGTTGTAGAGTCTGATTTTGGTATTGCTTATTTTAAAAGGGAATTTCAATCTAAGAAATTGAAACTTAGCTAATTAATGTCTTATGAACATACTCTCGGAACTAAATAATTACAGTGTTAATGTTAACAAGATTTACGATTTTTACCGATTGTATGTTAAATGAATAGAGACTTAAAATTACAAAAAAACGTAATTTGAACAAAAGTGAGAATTGAAATGGTAATTCAACTATTATTAGTTACATCGCAGCCTCTTCTCTCAACTCGTTATGTTTAAGAGAGAGATGTTTCTATCTCCTACTTATAACAGAACTACTTCCTAAAACAAAAATATTGTCCCACGATTACAGCTGCAAGTTGCTGCAGCTAAATTTTGAATTAATCTCAACAGTACCGTTTCCTAACCGTAATAATGGAAAAATTTTGATACACCGGACCATTTCAAAAACGTTACAACATTCCTTCCCTGGTCTAATATGTAGGATCGCCGGATTCGCAGGTGTTTTGCGAGCTCACGAGCGTCTGCAGGTCGTCCGATACAGGCCTCCGTGTTTGTTTACTTTTTCGCGTAACGTTGTGGTCAAGAAAGAAAGAGGGAGCGAAGGAATGAGAGAGAGGGAGAGTGTGTAAGGTGTAAGCGGGGAGTGCAAGCAGCGAAGTCGAGGCATTCCGAGAGCAGTGATGGTATATGGCAGGCATGTCCAGAAGTAGCTCACTTGGACGCAAATTCGAGGGAGACGCCTACTTCTCCCGCCCGCGTGTCTCGCTCCCCGTGGCGGCCGTAGTCCTCCGAGCTCCTCCGACCCGTGCCTACCGTGGGTCCGAGAGTCGCCCCAACGCGCCACACGCGGTAGGCACGGGTCTGAGGAGCTTGGAGGACTACGGTCGCCACAGGGAGCGAGACGCGCGGGCGGGAGAAGTTGGCGTCTCCCTAGAATTTGCGTCCAAGCTACTGCTGGACATGCCTGGTATATGGTCTCGGTTTTTTCGCGCATGCGCGACTAAATGCAGGAACGTGCCGTACATCTTATGTTTGTGGGGAACGTAGAGGAGAACTGTTATTGGCGGGAAACCGGACAGAAGAGTGCAAGACGACACGACGAGACGACCGTACTTCGAAATTTTGGTAAATCAATGTTAATATATTCGATTTCATAATGGCAACTAGTATTGGAGATGGAGCTATTTGTCAATTCATATTTGAAATCGAAAAAAAATTTGCGAAACTATGCGGGGTGACGAACGTACCCCATTTTAGCCAAACTTTGTACTTTACTGACGCTAAAATCGTCGCGGATGCGTGAGAAAACCGAGACCATACACCATCACTGTCCGAGGGTAGAGTTAGGACAGTGAAGTCGAGCAGTAGAGTCAGAAACAGCGAAGTCTAGCGTAGATTGAGAACGGCGAAGTCGAGCGAAAAAGTATATCTTGCGAGATAAAGTCGTACCGCGTAAAGCATTAGATTATACGATTAGTTTAGTTATAAGTTTTGTTAAATAAAAACGTTACGTCGGAGCTTGTTCTTTGCTAAACCTTCCAATCCAACAAATGTAAAGTACATCGAATACTATTTTATGTGACAGTGTAATAGTGAATTACGACTTTTGTAGGAAGTAAAATATTCGCTTAGAAACAGAACGTGGCATTAACATTCGAGACGCGAAGAAACCTGACATATATCTTCACAGGTATCTTTAAGAGACTATTATTTATTTAACAAATTTAACTTTTTAGGTTATCTTAATGAGGTATTAGGTTACAAAAAGACTTAGTTTTAACCAATTTCGTAAAATGAAATTTTTTTAATTAATTCCACCTATTTTATAGATAAGGTCTACGATGCATCGGCTAGTAATTAACGTTTTTCTGTAAATCGAATGTTTGCGAGTTTTCGCTGATCAGTAGAGAATTGCTTACAGCATCTAGTTGTTCGGTACACTGGAACGAAGTTCACGCAGGATCGGCTGGTTGAAAAGCACGATGTACCGCACATGACAACCGGACTAATTGATAATAAATTAGACACCGTTTCGCGAACCCGTTTCTTCTTTGCTCTCTAAACCGTTCGACCGATTTGTCCGCGGAGGATGCGTATCAGCGGCGGTTCGACGAGGACAGATAAGCCATCAGTGTCAGTTTCAGAGATCTGAAAGCGTCCACTCGACAGTTACGTTAAAACCGGTTGATATCTATCGTCCTGCACAGCCGAATGTCCTGTCAGGACTTTGTGATTCCCATCACGAGAGTCATACACGTCACTGGCATGCTCGGGCCCCCGGTCTGTTTCCCAGATAACTCATATCCATCTATATTAATTCTCGTCCTCCGCGTGCATGCTCGCCCTCGGAAATTAAACGGCATCCTTACGTCCCAGCGTCCATCTGCTTCTGATTGTTATTGATCTAGAAAGCCGAAGCCTTATCCGACGTTCGCGGTAATTACGGTATACCTCCGTTATTAGTTCGACCGCGGCGCGGACGCACCGATAGAAATCGCCGGGTCTGTGACAGGCCGCTTGTCAAAAAGTGGCGAAGGCGAGGGGCCGTGCGCCTAGATACATGCTGTGATGGAAGAAGCGAATCCTTTAAATCGTTCCGCACCGGCAGAATGAAACGTTGATTGAAAACCAGCAGATAACGCTGAAGGGTTTTATTCGCTCGAGACTCGGACACTTGTGCACGGGGCTGTATGAAATGCTAGCCTCGTTGCGATGGTGACACAACTCGAAAAAGTACAGCGATTCGTGTCAGTATTCGAACGCTCCCTAACCCTCGTGCGGTCTTTTGATCATTTCTGATCGATTAAAACTGCTTTTTCGTTGTTCAATTGGTTTTCAATAGGCATTTTACTTTAAATTTTAGGACTAACCTTATTTTCGCTTTTCACGAAATTGCTAAAACAGTGTTTCCCAAAATGTTTCGTTTTGGAAATCGTTTTGCGTCTTTGTGAACAAAAAGGACGATTGAATAAAGTTCAAGTTATAATTAGCTGATTACACTACACTTGATTCGGAAATAAGACTAAAATATTCTAAAATTTTAATTAATTATCTCACCATCTTACACACTTACTTTAGCGTATTGTATTATTACATAAAGAATATAGAAGATACAAGCGTTTGCAACTCACATAAAAATGTGAGCTTGTTTTAGAATGTGATACGTCTCGCTACGTTGCGTGGCTACTGCTTTGTTGACTACTGAATCGATCAGTATTATAATTAATAAGTATATAATACAGTAGAATTGTTTTTTTCTAATTTGTTTTCTTTTTTTTTTAATCGAAGTAGTCAAAAGTAATCATGTATGACATTAACGTTATGTTGAACGAAGACTATGAGGGTTAAAAGAGAAAGCCTTTTCTGAAAGCAGACAATCGACTTACTATAATATGTGCTTCTTCAAAGCAAGTAATCTTTCCCTTTACTCTAGTAGAGTTTCAGTCCAAGTTTTGAACCTAGCAATGATTGATTGTACAAAAGCAAAGTCAAAATTGTCAAAAGTTGTTTTGCAAATCGATCAGTATCCGAGATAGTCCAGCCTCGGACCGATCAAATATAAATTACATGGTTTTAAACCAAGACCAGGTCCGAGATCGGACCGATAGTGTGTATCGGCCCAAATTGTTCAGTTATCTCTTTGCAATTGACTCCACATTGTTTAACACGTTGACTGCCGAGCGAGTTTTTTTTTATTTTGCCTCCAGCGCCGGAGTGAAATTGCACATGTTAGAATCAGACCGTATACCTATCTATCCACCCTCGTAATACTAAAAGTAAATAATGTACGCTTATTATTTTAAGCACTATTCTAATACGAATTGCAATCACAAAATTACAATCGTTATTCTTTGCGAATTTTCCGTATTTTCATCAAGTTCTATTGCGCCGATCAGATATAACCACCACGGCAGTTGACATGCTAATTAATAATTCTTTGCTATAATGCTAATCCAGTGTAGCAGTACGTAAAAATAATTATTCGTCGTGATCGTCTGGGTTCGCTGAACGATTCCTGTCCGACGTTGAACGACCGAGCCAAGCACAATAGCGTCACTATCAGTTTTCTAGGAAAATCGTGCAGAACGTCGTGACTAACTGACGCTAATCGGAAACTTCCCTTTTCCGGGTTATCATTCATATCAGAAAGCCCAAAGTAGTTAATAATATAACCAATCGATAAATCAATGTACGGACATGTCGCTCATTCATCACGCCGCACCGCGCCGGTCAGGCCGCGTCCACGGCTTGGGTTCAATCAACCGATGAAACTTTAATGCCGGCCAGCAAGAACACGACATTTTTGCCGCACCGGTGGAAATTAAACGATAAAAGTAAATTCAGCCAAGGATTGTCGCGGAAAATTTCCATTCAATTTACGCAGCAGATGGCGCACAGTGAACCGAGCGAGGAAATAAGTGAATGTGCATATAACCTCCTTTGGTTTTGGTTTTAGGCAATAATTGGTTTAGATAAAGTTACATCGTTACAATAAGAACATCTGAAGGTCGCGTAGAATTTTCTTTCGATGTTATTTTTCTATTTCTATTTTCTTTTCTATTTGCTATTCTATTGACTACACAGTTGAATCGCACACATTCTAGCTGTTCGCTAAGTAGGTTTGCAACTACTATCAGAGACAAGGCATATCAATAAACCAAACGCCCTATGTATTTTTCTGTCACACTAGACAGTCCCATTAGACGTTACCAATATCTCGCGAATCTGGGCGGGTTACCTTTAAATAATCGATAATCATTTCATCGACAATGATTTCATCGATAATGATTTCACCGACACCGATTTCCCGACGATGTTTATTCACCGACACGTTGAGATCACCTACAATTATTTCACCGACACCAAGTTTTATCGACACTTTCTTTTTCGTACATTAAAAAACATAATGAGGCAAATAATAAATTTTTATCATAATTCACTGTTATTTGTAGCATTCTGTATAAGCATATATTCACTGTAGTTATATACTTATAAACTATATTTATATTTATGTAACATGTATACAGCGTGTATCCTCTAACGCGACACAAGATTTTTCACCCACTTGCAGCCATCTGACAAAAGTCTGACAAAAGAGCTACAGGGTATGGAGTGTACAGTAAACATCAATAAACAAAATTTCCAAAACAGTTTGTTTTCATGGCGAAATCGAGGTCACCTTGGGTTTTACAAATAGAGACACACGTTTTTGACTTCATATTATAGGAGCCGATGTAAAGAAGAATCCAACGACCTACTGTGCTCAACCTTGAAATGACATTGGATCTTAAGAGATTGGCCTAAGTGTGTACTTCGATCGAGATAAAAGAATTTAGAACAACAGCGTTACACTCGATTAGGCCAATATTTTATGGTTCAGCGTCATATCAAGGTCAAATGTTGGTTCAATCGAGTGTAACGCTATTGGTCCAAATTCGTTATTAACTAAGAAATATCAAAACGGTACGACTATGTCGACTTGCGCCATATCTGAAGGTCACGTGAGCGTTCAAGGTGGGGATTAGGCGGAGCGAGAAGTCCACCCCTCGTTTCTTTGTGCTGTTCAGAGTCAGTCTCTTCTTTCCAGATTCCAACGATATCCACACGGAGAAAACAAGTCACGAGGAGGAAAAAAAAGGGAGTCTGTGTTGCGAAAGTTTGAATATGTTGCAAATTTCTACGCTCCGAACTAGTAGAGCAGTGAAATATATGCGAGAGTTCTAAGCTGTTTTCTCTTCTGCGTCATCCCCTACGGTTCAGCCCCAGGTTTCCACCCACCTTAGACGAGGGGAACAGCTGAACGGTCGCGATCAGACAGTCGCGTGACTTTATTTCCCGGCTGTTCAGTTTTTATCATCCATAAAGCCCGTTAGGAGTTCAGTATTTTTGATTGAAGTCCTCCAACGAATGACGGGGGCGAGCTTCTGTCCGCGTGACTTCTCCGTCGATCGTCGACAATCTCTCTTTGTCTCGACGATTGTCACGCCACGTCTGCGTATGCCAGCTCGCGTGCGAATGCACCGCTTCTCGGAAATAGATCCGCTACTCTGTATCGACTTCCGGCTGCCGTCTAATTAAACCTACAAAAATTACTCTGCGACTGTAGTAAAAGTTTAAATTGAAATGATATTACGGTAGTAATCGCAGTAGAACAATATTCGAACCAGGGACTTCTGCTGATATGTAAAATACCGATACTATACCGGTGATTCAAAGACACTTTAAATCACCGATAAATACAGTTAAATATACCGTATTTTATACAGCGATATAACGTCATACCGGTATTTTTGTATCTCGGTTTCCATAAGGATTTCGAAGGTACAACAGAAAAATATTTATTTCGGTTTCGGTAGTATATCGGTTTCAGTATTCATAAATATCGGTATGGTAACGATTTCGGTATTATATCGGTTTCGATACAGCCTTATTTAGTGCAATATCAGTATCAGAATCATATCGGTTTTAGGACCTTGATTTGTATACCTCTTTGGGGCACGCTGGGATTAAAAGTGTCCTATCTTTTTGATGCACCGTAATGCATGGTGGGACATTTTTAGTTCCACCTCGAAATATTGCAATAGCTGCATACGCATAGGTTTATATTTCGTTTTATTTACGTAAAGTAGTTGGTAATATCTTCAACAAATGTTACAAATGTATTCACTTGTGTTGGCAACATTCAACATGTCAACACAGGTTCATCAATTGTTGCAAGCGGAAGGTCTACTGCGACAATCTCTTTTTCCTGGTTTTATGTGAAAAATCGTAGAAGTAAGTTAATTTTTATAAAAATTAGTTCTATATAAGCAAGTGAAGAGTTTTATAATAAAAACTAAAGCTTCAATTTGTTTGTAAATGATGAAAGTATGGTGGGATTTTATTTGTCCCACCATGCAACTTGGAAAGTAATACAAAAAAACATATTTATTAGTCAAACATTAATAGATAATAACGTACCAACTGAATCTAAGAATAAGTCATTATCAATCCAAATAAGCAAACACAAACGTTTTTCAAACTTATTTCATTAGAAATAAGAAGACAAGATTTAAAACATCTACCAGACGTTCGTCAAGTAAAGATGTGCGCTTTGTAGTGCAAAAAAAATGGAAGTTCGAAGACTATGGTCTTGTACTGTGTGCAAAGTGCCTCTGTGCTGAGGGAAAAAGATGTGCTTTAATAAGTACCATTCATGAACCTATGTGGCACGGTGGGACTCAAATAGTCATAATAACAAATTTAATTAAACTATTACTATTTTTTTATGTTTTTACATTATGTGATACCTTTATTAATAAAAATATACCTTTTTTATTTAATTTAAAACGCAATAAAATTTCTATGCAACATGGGTCTATTTTATTATCTGAAATCCTGTGCCGCAAAGTGATACAGAACGAGTCATTTGACTGTTTCAGATTAATTGTAACGAATTTTCTCAAGTTTGTATCACGAATAAATAATTAGGCGGTTCATGGAAACCTTACAAATCCTTATAAGATAGAAAAACAGTAGTACACAATTAAGCATTCCTAGTGGGGACCGAATACGGACGCTTAAGTGAGGAAGATGGCTTCTTTGCGAATTCAACTGAAGGAACGAAAAGGGATTTGTGTGAGTGAGTTACCGATCTCCAACATGCATCAAGTTGCAATCGGCCCGCTAGAAGCTCAGTCCGAGGTCTCACGTTTACGGGATTAGGGTGGATAGTGGCGGACGTTCAAGTGTGCGCTACTGTATTCAGTTGGCAGTGTACAAAGCGAGTCGTATAACTGTGCCACTTATCAACCAAATGTTACACACACAATGTTTTGAACGTTTAATATGAAACAGAGTATACAATCTAATATAATTGTAATTTTTATCGATCGTATTGTGAGATATATCTAAATAAATTGATATCGGCGCAAGGTTCGATCTATTTTAAAAATAGATTTAAATAGATCGAACCTTGCGCCGATATCAATTTATTTAGATATATACAATCTAATTATTGGTTTCTTGTTTTTCTATCAAAATACGACGATTATCTTGTATAATAAAGTGTACCTACTATTTGATCTAGAATATCTATCTTCTCTTGCAAAATGCTCATTGCAGATTCACAAACTCATGGAAAATGATATTATACTGTAACGAAGTACACTAATTTCTCTTTTAGAAACTGTATTAACGCAACAGTAACAATCAATGTTACAAAAAGAGACAATTAAAATTCTAATTCCGTCTATGAAAATGAAGACCCTTGGCAATAAGATACGAAACAATTTAATAATTCGACACGCAAGAGGCAATTAACTTTCAAGTTCCGTGCCACATTTACCATCGGTGGTACACGCGTTCAGAACATATAATTTTATAGTAAGTTTAGGATTGAGAAATGTATAGTGGCATTTAAACAATAGTGCATTATGTGAAAATTAGTATGCACCCTCTGATCTTTTATTGACCGATAATATAGTGAAATACTTTACGTTACTATGTCAGCGTTTCAAAATATTAGGTTGGGGAGAAAGTTTCTTCGTATTTTAATGCAGAAATGAATCATGTTTTTCTCATATTGTAAATGAAGTTTATTAAATCAAGTATGTGCCGTTTTGATCGACCACCTCTTACCATTTTTGAGGTAAAACCATCTTGTTCAACTGTTTGCATGATTTTATCGACTTTTTCAGTGACTTGTAGAGTAGAACGAGATATATCTTTGACATCAAAATTTCCAGATTGAAAACTCTTGAACCAACTCTGTGCCACACGTACTGATACTGTATCATGTCCATAAACATCGCAAATTTGTTTGGCAGCTTGAGTCGCTTCTTTCCTTTTTTGTAATAAAATTTCAAAATGTATCGAATTTCTTTTATTTTCACTCATTTTCAAGGCGTAATAACTTTTGACTAAAGAAACAAATATCACAATTTCTTGTTTTTAATTACTCTATGATATATCACCCTTCAGACGCACTTTAGTAATGCCAAATCCGATTAATAATAACAGAGTTATTACAAGGATGTTTGTGCACCTTGGTTTAGGCATAAAAAGTTAACTCGGCAATGTATTGTTTCAATTAATCGATGCAGGGCGGATCATTATCATCTGCTTCACTTGCTCGCATTGGCATCATCGATAACCCCAAATGTAAATGCAACCAAGAGCAGGAGCCGCTTAACCATGTTCTATGGCAGTGCAACCTTTATGACGAACATAGGAAAAAATTTATCCATAGGCTCTTTAGAGCAGGATATCAGTTGCCGTTGGACATAGGTTGCTTAATAACTGAACCTAATATTGTGGCGTGCGTATCTATGATAGCTTCTTTAAATATATGTAATCTACGTGCCTAAGGGTGTTTCTTTATATTTATACCGTTATTGATGTTCTCGTTTCTAAATATGGATTGTAATAACCTGTAATATATGTTACGGTGTAATAAATCTCATATGAGATTTCACATAAAAAAAAAAATAACAGAGTTATGACATGGTACGACATTTATCGGGAGAATACGAAGAAACTTTCACCCCGACCCAATATTAAATAGCCGTAATGAAATGACAAGCAGAAAAAGTTCTGCAAGGACGTGTTAATAACTGTAAAATGTATCGAATTAATACAAGAGCCTCGTGACAAAAGCTGTGACGTAGTTAGCGAGCATACTGCCAGGCAAGGTATAGCTACTCCAAAAACCGGTGAATTTTAACGAACCCGGTTATCCGAGCAGGTGCGATGCATCGCCTAATGAATGGCGAAAAACACAAACGGTCGCGAGCCGTCCCAATTAACAGTTTGCGAGTCCTCCCGCTTCCTCGTTCAAGGACGGTCGACCATGAACGCCGATTCGAGGGCGGCGAACGCTTTATACGTTTAATAACCTCCGTCTTTGACCATATCGCGATCCGATCAGGTTTCGCGGGTCTAATTGAACGGTTGTTTAATAAACGTGTGCGTACGGGCGGGCGCGGCCAATTGAAAACACGGCCTAATTGGCGGGCCGAAAATCGAGGCGGCGCGGCGCTGCTCGGGCTGCGTTTTCACGCGCGACTACGCTCGAACGCTACAAACTGTCTAATTCGCTGACCCGACCTAGTTCAGCGAACGGGTTTTCGCGATATCGTGCACACGCGCCAATATTCTCTGCGGAGAAATGTGAAACGGGAATCTGCGTGCAATTTGCGAAAGTTAGACCGGGTTTCCGGCCGGCATAGCGAGCGCGCCGCGCGCAAATCGGCGCGGTCTCATCTTGCTTTGTTGAACAAAAATTCGCTGATCATGATATTGCCGAATTTATGGTATGGGAGGATTGATACATTTTTATATTTCCATATAGAATGCAAAGAGACGCGCACAAGTTGTTCTACAGTCCCTGACTAAAAAATTAAGGCCATTCACAATCTTTAACGTTTTTCTCGTGTTTTCAGTAAACTTCAAAGGCCTGAACGGAATGTGGTTACTTAATTACTTCAGTTATTTAATTTTACTGACTGTTAAGGCTTTGCCAAATGTATTAGTAATTTACTTTCGTTAAAGAAAACCCTGTACTTCTGTGGCCAGGCAACTCTCCCGATAGGAATCCCATTAAAACATTTGGAGTTTACTCAACACCCTTATATACGCATCACCTGTCACCACAATACATGATTAAAAAAAGTTCTGTATATTTAGCAAAATCATCCCAAGATAATGGGTTCGATATAAAATATATAGGGAGTATGCTGGAAGGGTGCATGCTGTAATAAAAGCAAGTGGGAAAAACACAAATTATTAATATGTATGTAGGGAGTGTAGGGTGATACCGTACCGAATTGCAGTACCGAATTCCGCCGAATACTACGACGATAGTAACGGTAACGACGCGACGATCTGCAAAACAATGTTATTGATTGCGGTTTTCAGAATAGATAAGACATACGACGTGTGTGATTCGAGACGTAAATTGTAAATCTCAGACGGCGATTGAGACGTAAAAAGTGTAATTGATTGTATTTGTTGTGTTTCTCTAGTTAAATTATATATATTTTCATATTTATGTATATTTTCAAGCTTGTCATTGTGTATTGATTTGTACGAGATATCATTAATTTTTACGTTCAAATAAATTCAATGTTGCACATGCATACATATGTGTGATCCCTCAATTGCTCTCGTTGTTTTGCGCTTTCTATGTTTTACTCCGCTTGCGAAATATTGTCAGCACAATCAACGCGTTAGCACAGCAATCTAAATGTTCTACCGATTTAAGAAGTTTTCACACCGACTTATAATAGCGTGTCAATATTGAAAAGATCAATTGTAAAGATTATAAAAATTCACAACCAAAGCGCTAGCTCTTCAGTAAAAATTTCCTATCGATTCAAGAAGTTCGTACATTGGTTTAGAAGATCTTTAGCCACCAACAAACCGCATATTGAATTAAATAAAATATACTGAAGACCACGAAGAAGCGAGTGAAGGAGTATTTAATAAAACCGTTCGTTTACCTTCACTCACTTTTTTCCCCTGCATTTACCACCGAAGACCGCAGACTATCGGGACCAGCGCGGACATAGTAATCTGCTCAGCAACGACGCTCACCGACTAATTTCATCTCCTGAAATTTTCTACGCGTGGAAATACAACAAGCTCCGCAATAACAAGGGCAGTCGTTAGCTGGAAGAACGCCGCGCCGGGAGTAATAGTTGTTCGCGCGTGCTCGACGGAAGGACCGGTGAATAAAATGAAAAAAACATTGTCGGTGTTATTAACTTCTTAAAAGCTATAAATTTATATAACAAAATCTAACCGTAATATCACTCATGTCAACCGATAAATAGAAAATTCAAGCCTTCACACTACACCATATACAAGGTGTCTCACCCGATTTTGACATCTTGATTTCATCACTATTGTTAGCCCTACCGAAAAATGTTTCAGATAAGAATTATATGGTGCTGGGTGGGGTATAATTTGATGTTATTAGTTTATTCATGGGACAACGCGTTAAGGTCATATGAAGGTCAACTTCGTTTTTTTAAATAGAATTATATACTTTTTAATACACCAATCGATGCAGTTGGACATTCTTTATAAAAAAAATATTAACCAATTTATGTTAAAAAATTAGTCATTTCGGAGATATTTCGACTTCAAAAATGCCGTGATACAAATGGTCGTTCTATTGAACCTTTTCTGTAAGGAATGAAAGCGAACGTCTTAGTGCGACAGTAATGGTGTCTTGCAATTATTTAAATCGAAATATTTCCTAAACGACTAATTTTTCAACATAAGCAGGTTAATATTTTTTTATGAAGAATGCCCAACTGCATTGATTGATGTATTAAAAAGTAGATAATTCCATTTAAAGAAATGAATGTAACCTTCATATAACCTTAACGCATTCAACCACGAATTAACTAATAACACCAAATTATGCCCCACTCAGCACCATTTAATTCTTATCTGAAACATTTTTCGGTAGGACTAACAATAGCGATGAAATCAAGATGTCAAAATCCGGTGAGACACCTTGTACAGGGTGTCCCAAAAATGTCTGAATTCCTTTAAAGGGGAGGTTCCTGAGGCCATTTGAAGCGACATTTTCCTTTGCAAAAATGGCCGTTTCGGCTTTGTTAAGGAGTTATTAACGAAAAACACGGACCAATCAGAGCGCGACCTAGAGGCGTGTTGGCAGAGACGGCCGCGCGCGACAGAAGTCGAGCGATGGTGATACACTGCGGTCGAAAGCAAGGAACAAACAAGAGAAGAAAATTGTTAAGATTTCATAAAATCCTTCGAGATTCCTTCATAGGCTACTAAAGACTACAACATATTCAAATTTGAACTATCCGACATAGGACTCGAAAAATTTTCTTCTCTTGTTTGTTCCTTTGTTTTCGAACGCGGTGTATCACCATCGCTCGACTTCTGTCGCGCGCGGCCGTCTCTGCCAACACGCCTCTAGGTCGCGCTCTGATTGGTCCGTGTTTTTCGTTAATAACTCCTTAACAAAGCCGAAACGGCCATTTTTGCAAAGGAAAATGTCGATTCAAATGGCCTCAGGAACCTCCCCTTTAAAGGAACTCAGACATTTTTGGGACACCCTGTATATAAACCACTGATGTAAATTTATCTACTCCCCCGTGGTCGCTAATGACCTATTAGTTGACGCGATCGTTATAAATAAACAAAGAAAAGGAATTAGGAATGAATAGTTCTTATTTTGTTCTCGCGGCTGAGGAGGTAACAATTCTAGAAGGGTGCACGCGTGTAACGGTCTGTGACGCGCGAGCACGCGGAAAATCCGGTCTGCTCGCGTGTCGCTCGAATCCCCGTGCGCGATGCCCGTTCTGCTAATTAAGACGGACGAGCCGCCGCATGGGGATTAATGACACCCACCGAGCCTGCCTCCGAGTATCGTTACTGTGTTCCGCTCGAATCCATCGGGCTACTCTTCCTGATTGCCCATCGAAGAAGAATGTTCTCGCCGCGGTCGATAGGTCAACGCAGTATTCTACTCCGAAGTGTCGCCCTATAAAGTTGGGTTTCTCGTGTACCGGCAGTGAAAACAAGAGATTTTTACGAATCATTTTTAGAATAACTATTGTAGAATGTGTATGTAGTATAAGTTATCAGAAATATCCGGAAATTGACTGAGACATTTTAACGATATTAAAAAACAATAGAGACGTAAATATAATAATATCAGACAGCGTTCTCGTTAACGACTTAACTCGAATTGCCGTTTTCGGCAGCGTCTTCGCGATTTATTACCGTTTATTACGGTCTAATGGAAATAACGTACCCGAAAACTTCCATGTTGTCACTAAATGTCCGGTAACTCTTACCTTTACCCAACTACTTTACTCTTGAATACGCTTCGAGTTTTCCGTACCTATGTATATGTATGTGATTACCGAATAACTACAAAAACATGGGAAAGAATTGGATCACTCCTATTACTAGTATTTCTAGCAGGGGAATGGAGGAGAAATTTATCGCAGTACAGATGTCTCGCAAATAGAAAGGGGAGGGCAGGAACGGTGGATTAGCCCTTGTAAAAACTTTCTGGTATCGACGCGTTGCTTCTGGGACACAATTATTCCAGTTTCTGGCCGACGAAATATCGCGTGTTTCGCCGCGCCGCGCCGGTGGCGGCGGATCGCGGAGGAGCGGGCGCATCGCGATAATTCCGCGAAATTAGGTTACCCTTTAATGCATACGGGGGGGAGGGGGGTTCGTAATGCGGCAGTTCGCGAGCGCAGCGGCGCCTGCACAGCGTCAGTCCGGAGTGCATATTCCTGTCTCCTCTGGCGCAATTCACCTCGGCCAGCGTTGGTCCACGAAGCTCTCGCCTTTTTACGCTCGCTAATGCGCGCTAAATTAACTCTTCACCGGTGCGTACCTCGCAGACGAGGATCGAGCCTGATGCGAGGAACTCCACGACAGGGATCACCGTCGCGGGAGTTATTATCGGGGACACGCGGTCCGGCAAGGAAAAGAGACATGCCTGGGCCGGTTTGTAGTGATCAATAAGGTGGTCCTTATTTTTCGAGATTCGATTTTGTCCGGTCTTACTCCTCAAATTTGTGAAAGCTGATGAGAAACTGATATGTGTAAAATATGGAAGCAATCGTACAACGAGAATCCGTGGCGCATTTGCGCTAAAGTTTTAAAATTTTTATTATTTCATGTAATTTTTAAATATAACTGTATTTCGTTAATTTGGAAACATCTTTAAACGTTTTTGAATACAAGACAATGTCTTAGATAAATCGTGATGAGATTTATATTTTTATGAGGTATCTCGTACCAATACACTGTCAGTGTTCGGTACGTTTAGAGGTAGTAATTTTAATAAGTTGAAGGTAACATATCGATATTCATAAGTTCCTTTATCTGCCCATTTTTGTCATAAATCCTTAACATCCACAGTCTAGTAAAGTCTGGTTACTAGTATATATATATATATATATATATATATATATATATATATATATATATATATCGTCATAATTTAGAAATCTAATTTTACAAATTACGAAATAATTCTCTCATTATTACTAATAAGTAGACCACAGGAACAGTAAGACAGTAGGAACTCTATGCAAAATAAAAATTGTTTGTCTCAATTGCAAGAAACGCAAGTACGGACATTTATCTTTTCCCTTAATAATTTTAGTAAGCTGAAGCCAATACATTGATATTCTTAAATTGTTTTACTCTGTCTTGTAATTTAAATTGCACCTACTTATTTTTGTCATAAATGCATAAAATTCTCAGTCTACTAGTAAGTCAAAAGAGATTGAAACGGAAACGGATAAAGAGGCTTAGTGACGATATCAGGATTAACACGTTAACCGCGTAGAAATTTTGTACCGCTTTCCATTTCACTTTTCATTTAAGATTAAATACAAAAACACGACTGTGCATAAACACAAACACTTGCTTAACCCATTTCTGTTTAATCTGTATCGATTAAATCTATTAAGACAGTGTGAACATTTTTTAATGTTGTATGAAATATATATTATACACTGTTTTTTAAAGTCGACTCCGTCAGTCTCCAGGGACTGACATAGCGTTTAACGTGTTAAACATTAACGTAAGAAAGACAATTTTCAGCTCAGGCAAGGTGTCGTGTTTTCACTAACCATCAGCGTTCATCCAGCAGGTATTCAGCCTCGACCGATTTACCCTTCTCGTCTTCGTGTTCATGCATCGAACGGGTCCCGGTAGCAGGAACACTTAAATGGTCTGCATTCTGCATGTATACGCGTGGCACGCTCCGCACGCTGCGCTGTTATCGCGCACGGTAAACAGCGAGAGCAGGCAACGGGAGCCGCGCTGCGCCGGCATTATGTCGCTAAAGGATACATAGTGTTCTTGAGCATGGTGTTCAGCCGCGGGACACCGATATTGGCTGGGACGTGCTCCCTCGCCCGGTTGTGCGCGGTCGCGCCAGACAATATGCCGGCTTAAAACAAAGGGAGCGACGTGTCAGTCCGCGAGTGCGGTCCTGACAGATAAGTAGTATGTACCCACCGCGGTAACATTCGGGGTTCAGAACGAGAAAGATAGAGAGTCTCGACAGACGAGGTTTGTTTGTACCAGACCTGGGCATTATTCGAATAACGATTTAAAAATCAAATTTTATTTGTTATTCGTTCATTCAGTCTTCTTCGTAGGCAATGATTCATTCGTTAATTTCTTATTTGTCGAATAGCGACACACGACAAGACAATGTATCTCGAGTTTGATGCAGGTACCTGCAGACGCGGAACTTGGGTCGCTTCTGTCGAATACAATGGAAAGTATAACTTTAATTAATAACCAAAGAATTAAAACAAAAGGAGCGACGAGTCTCGGCAGATAAGTAGTATATACTGTGGGAAGATTCGGGGATAAGAAAGAGTGTATCGACAAACGAGGTCGACTGAAAGGAAATTTATGCTTCGCCACGTCGGTATGAGCGAGATTGACAGGCGTCATCGTTCCCCGCACATAATGCGATGTTCTCCGTCCCGTTTCCCTTTCGTCTTTTATCGTCCTTCGAGCGATTGACATTGCGATTCGTAGCCCCGATTGCGCTACTTCGAGCTACGCCGCACAATGGTTCTGTCGAGTCGAGGCAGCGACGCTGGCAAGGCCGCGACAAGTATTGGTAAATTTCATTATACCGCGGAAATGAGACGGCCGACTTCTTACCGAGCCTTAAAAACGCCGCCCTTTTAAGATTCCGCTCGGTAAACGAAGAATGGCGCGCACCCTTTGCGCGGAAATTTGAAGCTGACGCCGTCTACGCAGCCGGATCTCAGAACACTGGTAGATCCGAATTTAGATCGATGGGTTCAGGACATTTTGCGCGAAGAGTCTGCCGAAACGAGTTCCCAAGTTCAGCGTGGAAGACATATTTTCACGCGTAGAATCTCGTCGACAGTGTTAACCCCTTACATTTTGACTACTTACCTGCGGGTACTTCGATTCTTTAAGATTCGAAGTATATCATCGTTGATTTTTACTTGCAATTTTTGTTGCGGATACTGAGAAAGCTAAGATTGCTGTAGAAAGCAAGAATATTTTTCGGAATTGCTCGGGTGCATACACAAATTGTAGAAACCATAAAATAATTTATATTGTTTTTGTTTCTTTCACTTGTTGCACTTTCAAGAATAGAAACATGTCTTCGAAAGCTGAGTGATGAGCTGCAGCTAAAAAAAAGGAAGAATGCACACCCTGTGCGTGTGATGGAACTGATGGTTTTTACCCGAATACTGTGATAAAATGTGTTAGTAAATCAATAAGTATTGTCTATCAAACAGATGATAGCTAAGCAATGTGTTTACGTTCTCACTCTAGAGGACGACGTCTTCGGCCAATAGCAACCTCAGTCGGCTATTGGCTATTGTCGCTATTGGCCGCAGACATCGTATTTTAGAGTGAGAACGTAAACACTTTGCCTAGCTATAATTATATACTTCATTGTAGGATCTGTGAAGACTTAACTGGAGCGATAATTAATCGAGCTTTTTCGATACTGTGACGACACTAATTCGTTATAAATATCCAAGTAATTTTGATTTGTATAATTTGTTCTATATCTGCTATATTTGAGTAGTTGAGCTTAAAAGGTTTCCAAACCTCCACTATGAGGGGAAATTTCACCCCCTAAAATGCTTCTTTCATGCCTGAACTTTTGTGATCTTGAAATTGATTGTGTCGTATACGAATGAATTTGTCTGACACGGTTTCCTATAATATAAAAAAATATATAGCGTTCCATTTACGACATTGGAGGTCGCCTTCATTTCCAACGAAACAGTGCAAACACAAAAAGATTATATACGCCATTAAGTTGTTCGCAAAAGCAATATTACTTTTTTTTCTAATATTTATTATTTTCAAGAAAAACGTTATCTAGCAAGAGCGTGTATACCCTGTATAATTGCACAGGTTGTATACAAAATTAGTGTACAGCCGTCCGTAGCGTGATTCTACACCTCTAGATCGGTGAAGATTTGCAAAAAATGTCAAATTATTAAAAAGAAAAACAATTATTTTATTAATTGTATAGTACTCATCACGAGAAACAAAAGTCTCAAAGCAACAATAGGTACAAAAATGAGCCTTTCTCTAAAAAAACAATTTTAAAGTTTCATAAACTATGTTATCTCATATGTATACAGGGTATCCCAGTATTTGATAGAACCGTAGAAGAGATGATTCCACATGAGAAAATATGTCAAAAATACGGAATACATTTTTTTTTAAATTTAAAACTTTGTTTTCGAGCAAATTAACTGAAAATCCGTCAAGTTCGCGTGTCTGGAATTTTTAAGAAGCAGAACTGACAGGTCATGAAAAAGCGAGCTAGACTGTTCCTGTTCAATAGCAAGCGTGATCGCCGAATTTTGAAACTCTATTTTCTCGAAAATGAGACGTCAAATAAAAGAAATCTATTCTACATTTTCGACTTATATTCGACTTATAGCCGCCACGTTTATAGTATCTTTGGACACCATGTAGACATATGGCATAAAATAGTTTACGAAACTTTAAAGTCGTTTTTCAAAATAAAGGTTCATTTACGTTCAATGGTTCCCTTGAGATTTTTATCCTCGTTGCAAGTACTATACGATGCAATGAGAAAAACTTGAAAATCAAGGTCGACAATTTTGCACGGACATCTTTTTTACAAATCTCCAACGATCCAGCGGTGTGGAATCATATTACGGCCGGTGTTACACTGATTTTTTATACACCCTGTACAAAGTTTCATGAAAATCGGTGATTGACAATTGGATATGATGGTCCTCGTCAGATCGAGAACGTGAACACTTTGCCTAACGATCATCAGGCTGGCGAACGATAGTGACTTTTTAAAGAAAAAACGAAAACGATCCTAAGTAGTTCTCGCAGAATGCGAAGAAATGACGACGAAAACGAGCGCGAGAGAGAAGGTCGGAGAGTAGGAGAGCTGGGAAGCTCGGCCGCTCGACTCCCTCCGGTGTTTGTAAGCACTTACCACGCGGCTTATTGTTACCGCAGCCCTCCTTGTCGGGATTTGTTAAAGCACTCAGTGCGTTAATTCCAGGTTGCCGGATGCGGCACATCGGTTGGCGTACGCGCTCGCTTCTGACACACACGATTTGTTTGCCCGCGTACCGACCGCTTAATCTTTCCTCCTTCACCGCGCCGGAACTCCGTCTCAGCTAAAGACTCGCCCCGGAAAAAGAGAAATAGGCTCGGAAGCGCAAACATTCCGCGGCGCCACGCCGCAATCCACTAGAGAAGTCGACTAGCTGTGTAAACGGTTTCAAAAAACTTTTTAATCATAGCCAGCTCGATCGTTTCACCGTGCGTTGTGTCGTCGAGACGTCGGCGCAGCCTCTTACCGCGTCTCGATGATCAGTATACCATACTTACGATTTTTCCCTGGGGAAAACGTGATTCAAATTATCCTGAAGCGCCACGATTTAAGGTCGATTAATTAGGTAGTTTCATATTCTTATCGATCCAGCCTCTGTGATATGTGAAGGGAAGGAATAGTTTAAATTCAATCTACGCGATCGGCGTGAAAGGAGCCATTAAATTATGTCGGGCAAGGTCCCGCATAATATAAGAATCCCGATCGAATATTTCCTCGGATGCAATATTTACAGAGTTTTTATTATGCGTCGCGATGGCGGCGCGCGAGCCACTCTGCCGAGGGTAGAAAAGCATCTGGTGGCGAGGAGCGAGAACCTTGAATAGCGTCCAACAGAAACGGAATCAGCCGGTGGCTACGTTCTCGGTCCTCGAAAGCCTCCGGTCGAGCATGACGCTCGATTTCCTACGACAAAGATTTGCTCTCACAAGAACCGAGCCCGCTTCTTCCCAGCCGATTCTCGTCCCTCGCACCACATCCTCTCCGAGGCCTGAGCTCGACCACCATTCTACCCCCGCACTCACCCCCCGAGCCCGTTCTTTTTCGTTTGCCGTCCCGAGACACGTGTACACACTCGTCCAGAAGTATCGGGACACTCCAAGAAGATGAAACGATTTTCGATGTTTAAAAAAGCTGCTGGATTTTTAAAGAATTTAAAAATACTGTACGATTATTTTTTGGGCTCATGCAAATTATTTAAAACGGAAATAAACATCCATGTAGCTCTCGTATCTTTCAATTAACACTAACCGTACCCAGCACAAAAAGTGACAATTATGGGTTGTTTTATTAAAATTACAACACTGAATTTATTTAGATTTTCCGTAATATTTATAATTGTTAAATTTATTTAGAAATTCCTAATGGATGCTTCTTTATGATTTCAATAATTCTGAAATAAAAAAATATGGAATCGGTCGTTTGAACGAAAGATTCATTTTTGCATTTAATGTATTGGGTTTTCGACATGACTGAGAGTTCAAAAACTAACTGGTGTAATAATTCTTTTTCGATTTTGTTTTACTGAACGAGTTACCTTGATTTTGTGATTGCTATTTCGTAGCTACGCTTTTGAGTCATAAATAAATCTTAGGAATTACGTATGTATGATAGAATTAAATGTATTTCCAACTTACATGTCTGCTATATCACAACATCAATGCTTGCATGCATTTCAGCATATCAGACGTGTTATTAGAACTATAGAGAGTATTTATATTTTTATTTTATTTTACAAAACAGCTTAACTGGAATTTTCTTAATGCAGCAGCAATTTGAACGAACCTATGTATTCCCGGTGTTGTAGATCACGGCTTATTTTATCATAGAAAATCCCATAAGAGCTTTATTTCAACAAGTAGATTACGGTTACACGGTTTTGAGATAAAGAAAAAAACCAAATATTTTCAGTTTCTGTATAACATTTGCTAAGAAACTTCTGGATAAAAAATTTCATTTATCATATAAAAATATGTAACAAGAAAAGTTTTAAGAATTTCGACAAGACCATGCATACTTTCTTAGATTATGGAAAAAGAATGATAGCATCAAAATGTGAAGTGAATCTGATGAATACTGTAAAAGATACTTATGCCACCAAGTTTGAAAATACTGTTTTGTGAAAACAGGCTTTAATGTTTTAGTTTGATACTGTAGCGACTGTTTTTGAATTATGAAAGACGGGAAAAGAATGGAGAGAGCGTTTCGTCCTAGGCCCGCTAGAGGAATCGTCGCTAAGGCTATCTAGCGGACTCGTGCCTTAGACACGGGATGTCAGAAGGACAGCTTAGGACGGTACCTATAACAAACAGAGAGGAATGAGAGTGCTCACGCCGGGGATTTGCCGTGCCAACTTTTTACTTTTAAGACTGGAATAGAGCCTACCTCATCTTTCTACCCCCTCCATGGCATGGATCAGAATTAGTTTCAACCAAATATTTAATTCGAATAAAAAATAATGTTTTTTTAACGAATCAATATGCAATATGTAAAGTACATCTCAGCGCCTACATAATTTTTAGTCTGCATTAGAACCTACACTCTAGATCCCGCAAAGGAGTGCAAATCTAACACCCGCTCACGAGAGCAAAGCTAACCCCGCTAACCAACAAGAGTAAGATGAAGAACCCAATTTGAAACCAAGTCGAAACCGAGTCGAAACCAAATAAAAACCAAATAAAACTCGAATCTACTGAATTGTAGACGAAACAACCTATAAGCGACTCGAGTCGCCCCGGAGACGCGACACCCAGTACCCATTCAAGGGACCCATCCCGTTAGTGAACCCCTGAGGGAACTCCGATCGAAGGAATATAAATTTCAAGACAAAAATAACAATTTAGGAAAGTTGAACTTTTAACATTCAACAGCAGATTCCAATTACAATTCCAAAAGAAATATGGAAAGTGTTCGTTGACCGTACACGTATTCTAAAACGAAAACTCTGTATTTGGGTTATTAATTGAAAAGAAATGCTGAAGCTGGAACAACGGAAAACGACGAAAGTATTAAGTCTTACATTCTACTATAAAATACATATTAACGCAAATTCTAAGTGTGCAGCTATTAGCTCGATATTATTCACTACATTCAAAATTCTATAATTTATATGTTATAGCATTTTGCGAATTGTGGATAATACCGATTGCCCAGGTCTCACCACGAGGAGGTTGCTGCACAAGAGACCCGAAAGGGAGTCAGAACGAAGTGTCCCTCCGTTCTGTCTCCCTTTCTTACAACGACGATTCTTAGAAACTAAGTTCGCAGGTCACTAAATGGAAAAATAGTCTTTTTCATGGAAAAGACTTCTTTTCCATTTAGCGTATGTCGAGTAATTATTGCGGGGCAAAGTGTGAATCGGAGAAGAAGTCTCCGATCCACGAGGGTCCAAGGGCGAATCAGGCGAAAGGCTCTGATTCTTTCAAAGAGACAAACAAGATCGAACCAGAGCAGAAGGCTCTGGTTCAAGGGTGACGCGACGCGTTCAGTGCTTACAAGTCCTGAGCCGACCAGCCCGATACCCGTCACTCCATCACCAAGAAAGATGGCAAAGAGATGCGCTCAAACGGTTTCTGGCGCTACTGGGTGACATGAGAACATGGCGTGCCCAGGATTACGTTAACACAGAGGATCGTCAGAAGACGAGTGAACGAGTCTCTTAGACATCCCTCTCAATGACTTCACGCCGGATACCGAAACTGGACCGGCTCAGAACCTGCAAGCAAGGCCGACACTGCAGAAGGCTGTGTCGGAGTCGGTAAACGGGGCGAGCAAAGTTAAGTTACGGCAATAATTACTCGACATAATTACAACGACGATTTACAATCTTTACAACTAACGCACGCAATAAAACTAACTTATACATAATTCGGAGTCTTCGTACGATGAATTTTCTTCGTCCCACGATGAAGACGATGAGCTGCTATATTCTAACTAAAACGGACCAATTATTGTTATACACAATACAAGGCGAGAATCAACATACAAGAGTCGAACACAAATCGAAACAGAATCGATACCAATTCGAAACCAAATCAATGAATAAATTGTGGACGCAACGATCTATAAGCGACTCGGGTTGCCCCGGGGACGCGACACCCCGTACCCACTCACGGGCCCCGTCCCGTGAGTGAGTCCCTGAGGGAACACAGATCGGAAGCACATCAATTTCAAGACAAAAATATTAATTTGGGAAAGTGGAACTTTGAAAGTTCGAAAGCATATTTCAATTACAAATCCAAAAATTAATATTGAAGATGTTTGTTGATGGTACATGTATTCTGAAATAGAAACTCTGTATTTCGATTTTTAATGGAAAACAAATGCTGAAATTGGGGCAAAGGAAAACGAAGAAAGTATTCAATCTTATGTTTAACTATTAAATACTTATTAACTAATATTGAAGATGTTTGTGGATGGTACATGTATTCTGAAATAGAAACTCTGTATTTTAATTGTTAATTGAAAAGAAATGCTGAAATTGGTACAAGGAAAAGCGAAGGAAGTATTAAGTCTTACATTTAACTATTAAATACTTATTAACTAAAATTCTAAATGTACAGCTATTAGCTCGAAATTATCCACTACATGCAAAATGCTATAATTTATATGTTATAGCATTTTGCGAATTGTGGATAATACCGATTGCCCAGGTCTCACCACGAGGAGGTTGCTGCACAAGAGACCCGAAAGGGAGTCAAAACGAAGTCTCCCTTCGTTCTGGCTTCCTTTCTTACAACGAAGATTCTTAGAAACTAAATTTCGCAGGTCGCTGAATGGAAAAGTAGACTTTTTCATGGAAAAGACTTCTTTTCCATTTAGCGTATGTCGAGTAATTATTGCGGGGCAAAGTGTGAATCGGAGATGAAGTCTCCGATCCACGAGGGACCAAGGGCGAATCAGGCGAAAGGCTCTGATTCTTTCAAAGAGACAAACAAGATCGAACCAGAGCAGAAGGCTCAGGTTCAAGGGTGACGCGACGCGTTCAGTGCTTACAAGTCCTGAGCCGACCAGCCCGATACCCGTCACTCCATCACCAAGAAAGATGGCAAAGAGATGCGCTCAAACGGTTTCTGGCGCTACTGGGTGACATGAGAACATGGCGTGCCCAGGATTACGTTAACACAGAGGATCGTCAGAAGACGAGTGAACGAGTCTCTTAGACATCCCTCTCAATGACTTCACGCCGGATACCGAAACTGGATCGGCTCAGAACTTGCAAGCAAGGCCGACACAGCAGAAGGCTGTGTCGGAGTCGGAAAACGGGGCGAGCAAAGTCAAGTTACGGCAATAATTACTCGACATAATTACAACGACGTCTCACAATCTTAATAAATAACGCACGCAATAAAACTAACTTATAAATAAACCGGAGTCTTCGTTCGACGAGTCCTCTTCGTTCGATGAATTTTCTTCGTTCGATAATCCTCTTCGTCCGACGATGAAGATGATCAGCTGCTGTACTCTAACTGAAGCAGACTAATCATAGTTAGATAATATGAACTAAATTAGAACAAGACGATGAAAAAAACCTTGAACACGAGTAGGGCCTACCTATGCTCATGAGAGCCAAGCTAAAACCCGCACACGAGTGCAAACCTAACACCCGCTTACGAGAGCAAAGCTAACCCCGCATACGAGTGAAGAGTGAAGGTGAACGACCCAAATCGAAACAGAATCGAAAATCAGTTGAAACAAAGTCGACAATAAATCAGAAACCAGTCGAAACTGAATCGAAACCACATCGAGCCCAAATCTAATGATTTGTGGACGCAACGATCTATAGGCGATTCGGGTGGCCCCGGGGACGCGAGTCCCCGTACTCACTCACGGGCCCCATCCCGTGAGTGAGCCCCTGAGGGAACTCCGATCGAAGGCATATCAATTTCAAGACAAAAATGTCAATTTGGAAAAGTTGAACTTTGAAAGTTCAAGAGCATATTCCAATTACAAATCCAAAAATTAATATTCAAGGTGTTTGTTGAAGGTGCATGTATTCTGAAATACAAACTCTGTATTTCGATTATTAATTGAAAAGAAATGCTGAAGCTGTGAAAAAGGAAAACGAAGAAACTATTAAGTCTTACATTGTACTACAAAATACATATTAACGCAAATTCGAAATTCCGCAAAATTCCGCATTGTATCAAAGTGCATCATATTCAATTCACTTTTCTCTATGAAATCGTGCAAGATTCACATCCCAGTCGGTCCTGGTACACAAGTTATTATTGTTTGAAGCACATTTGAAACATTCAATCTGTATGTAGAAAATTATAAATGGTATAGCATACCATCAAGTATACATAAAGTATTAATTCACGGTGCGTACATAATAAAATCTGTTACACTATCAATCGGAATGTTTTCTGAGGAGGCCATGATATCGAAAAACAAAGACTTTCGGAGTACATATTAGAAAATACCATAAGAGAAAATTTTCAAAACGGGAAAAAATAACAGATCCCTTTCACAATCTATTATACACATCTAACGTTATAATATCTTCGATCCCTTTAAATAATAGACAACTTTTTAACAAACGAACGCATTTTGATGTTGTAGTTAAAAAATTAATGTCAGCAGAGATACATGTTAGTAAATTGGTATTTTTAATAACAAAAGTTATGTTTTTGTTTCATATAATTAATATTGTTTTTCATACTTTAAATAAAATATTTATAATTATGTTTGTAATATGGCTCTAACTCTGATATAATTGCAATTGTACTATAATAAAATCTATTACTTTATAAATGGCAGATTATTGTGTTTATTAAAAACCTATAACCGATTTATCAGGCACTTCCAATAATTTGAGAAAAAATATTTTCAAACAAAACTTAATAACTTAATTAACATTCAGCGGTCTACCAATTTGAATAAATTTTCTTAAAAAATTTTTAATGCATAAAAAAATTGGTCACTTTGAATTTTTAAAAGTTAAGTGAATCACTATCTCTAGAACTATTTTAGATTACGACTATTTATTCGCAACATTAACTAGACATTTAATCATCTTTGAAAATTGATACTTGTACAACGGGTGTCATAATTTGTTTCGCAACGCTACTTGAAATCGCGGATGTGCCCATCTTACAGTTAATCGTTGCAACTGGAGCATGGGCGCCTGAAATGTCGAAACATTCTAATGCAAACACGATCCTTTTCATGCGCAACGCTAATTCGACAAATCAAAATTCAAAAAGCTATTTCCATAAAAAATTTAGAAATTTAATGTACGGAATTCTAAATCGGTATCTTTAGAACTATTTGAAATGACGACTATTTATTCACAACGTTAACTCGGACTTTAATCAACTTTGAATATTGATACTAGCACAACGCGTGTGACAATTTGTTTCGCAACGCTACTCGAAATCGCGGATGTGCCCATCTCACAGCTGATCGTTGCAGCTCGAGCATGGGAGCCTGAAAAGTCGAAACACTCTAAAGCAAACGCGAAATTTTGGTGCGCAACGCTAATTCAACAAACAAAGATCCAAAAAAGATTACTCTACAATTTGTGCAAATCGAATCGCGACTATTTGTTTCGCAACGCTATACTTTAAAGAACCTATATGGCTGATAGAAACTGCGATAATAATTGGAAGGAAAACTAACTTTGATTTGTGTTCAAAATCAACTAAATGCAACGCGTGGTTTTATCGCAACGCTAGTGCAAATCGCGGATGTACCCATCTCGGCTGATCGTTGGGGCGGCGAGGCCTGCCCATGCATGCAACTAACTACTTTTACACTCTACTACTACTCTATTTCTACAGACGAGTATAACGACAAGGTAGTGATAAAATGACTCACTCGAAGATGCGAAGCCGTTGCAATGATTGCCCCCTTGAGTGACAGTTTGTCAGGCATCTTCGGTATAAAGCATCTTCTTTTTCTTCGGCCCCATCCCGACAATTTGTTTCGCAACCATACTCGAAATCGCAGATGTGCCCACCTTACAGTTGATCGTTGCAACTGGAGCATGGGCGCCTGAAAAGTCGAAACACTCTAAAGCAAACGCGAACTTTTTGTGCGCAACGCTAATTCAACAACTCGAAATTCAAAATGCTATTTAAATAAGAAATTTAAAACTCTAAATCGCGACTATTTATTCGCAACATTAACTAGACATTTAATCAACTTTGAAAATTGATACTAGTACAACGCGTGTGACAATTTGTTTCGCAACGCTACTTGAAATCGCGGATGTGCCCATCTCACAGTTGATCGTTGCAGCTCGAGCATGGGAGCCTGAAAAGTCGAAACACTCTAAAGCAAACGCGAACTTTTTGTGCGCAACGCTAATTCAACGAACAGAGATCCAAAAAAGATTACTTTACATTGTTTGTAATACAACAGCAATATGAACTTTAAAAGCGCAGTCAAAATGAAACGTAATTTTAAACCACGACTATTTGTGATTCGCAACGCTACACTCTAAACAATCTATATCGCAATGTTAACTTCAATCTCTGTTCAAAATTGACTAATGCAACGCGTGGTTTTATCGCAACGCTAGTGCAAATCGCGGATGTTCCCATCTCGGCTGATCGTTGGGGCGGCGAGGCCTGCCCATGCATGCAACTAACTACTTTTACACTCTACTACTACTCTATTTCTACAGACAAGTATAGTGACAAAGTTGCGACGAAATGACTACTCACTCATAGATGCGAAGCCATTGTAATGATTACCCTCTCTGAGCCGATCAGCACGGTAATGACTTCATGCCGGATACTGAAACTGCACCGGCTCAGAACCCAAGGCAAACGAAGGAAGTATTGAAGAGACCATGAGCCCCCCCGAGCTAGCTTAAAGTAGGCCAAGGAAGTTTTAAATAACCCTTGGACTACCCTAAGCTAGCTAAAGGTAGACCATGATAAACAATGGTAGGCCATTGGTGGAGGACCCTTGGTCAAGCTTAAGCCAGCTGATGGTAGGCAACGGTAGCACAGGGTAGCTCTGGAGGACCACTGGTCAACCCCAAGATAGGCAAGGGTAGGTCAGGGTAGCTCTGGAGTAGACCAGGGTAGCTCTGGATGACCTCAGGGTAGGCAAGGGTAGAGACCAGAATAGACCACTGCTGGAGGACCCATGGTCAACCCTAAGCCAGCTGAATGTAAGCAGGAGTAGTCTAGGGTAGCTCTGGATGACCACTGGTCAACCTCAGGTTAGACAAGGGTAGACCAGGGCAGACCCCTGCTGGTGGACCCATAGTCAACCCTAAGCCAGCTAAATGTAAGCAGGGGTAGGCTAGGGTAGCTTTGGATGACCACTGGTCAACCTCAGGGTAGACAAGGGTAGAGCAGGGCAGACCACCGCTGGAAGACCCTTGGTCAACCCGAAGTCAGCTGAAGGTAGGCCTGGGTAGCTCTGGACATCCACTGGTCATTCCCAAGGTAGCAGGATAAGCCAGGGTACCCTTGGAGGACCCCTGGTGTGCCCCAAGGTAGCCGAAGACCCTCCTGGTCCCACAGCCCGTCCGCTCCTGCCGGAGCGCCCGGCCCGACTGACTGAGTGAGCGCGCCCCGCGGACTTAGATAGGCAGTGATGCGCAGCGCGCAGCGAAACGCAATGCTCCCCACCCCAACTAATTTTGGTAGATCTCGATCGCCGTGATAGTAATTATTGATAAATGCATTATTTCTGGTTGTGTAATGTTTGTAACAATTCTTTTTGCCAATTATGTCGACAAGCACTCCCTCGACTATCTAACCATCTAATTTTTTAGTAAAAATGTATAATGGAACTCGAGATATTGAATAACTTTTAACACATGAATACTCGCACGCATCAATTTATCGAACACAATTTACTGATAAATTTATTATGTCCAGCTGGTTAATATTTGTAACAATTCTTGACCATCTTGCCATCCAATTTTTTAGTAAAAGTAGGTAATAGAACTCGGGATACGGAATAATTTATGATACATGAATATTACTAAGCATAATTATATAAAGAATATGTAATTAATAAATTTATTATCTCTGCTTGTTTAACGATTACAACAATTATATAATTTGTTACCTCACCACCTAATTTTTTAGAAAAAATGGCTAATAGTACACGAGATACGGAGTAACGTTTATGCATGAACATTTGGAGTATACAAGATATTCAATTCTCATGAATATGCAAAGTTTCATTCGGACAAGACTTACAAAAATTATTAATAACTCATGAACCTCTTCCAGAATCGAACTGAGAACTATACATGAATGTTGCCTAAGGTCCATTCTATATTCTTCTTCAGCTAAAATTTATAAAAATTCCCTGATTAACTATTTATCAATAATTTTTGAGGAGGTAACTTCCATCTTCTATGTCCGCAATGTGTAAGACAAGGAGAGCAACTATTTCTCAAGGTTAAACACACAAATCATTGTTTCACCTGCCTTTAAATCGTAAATAAATAACTGACTAACTAGGAGTCGAATCTACATAAAACCGCAACGGAAATGTAGCTTCGACATCATTCTATATCCTCCGATCGCAAAAGTGCATAAATTAAATCTCTAAAGTTGGAAGATTATTTTTTACCGGTGATCTGTTAAATTATTTGAGTTGACTTTAGAACGAGACTTAGAATAATTGTTTATAACTGTTTAATCAGAAATAAAATGAGGCGAAAAGCTATATGTGAAAGTAGCTGAAGGTCTATCGTATATTTCCTAACTGCAAATTTTTATAAACAATTCCTCACAAGCGCGCAACTAATAAATTTTCTGCCGAGTGTACACATTATTCGGTAGCCCTGTGTCTGTCTTCCTTTCTCTTCGTAAATGCGCATAAGTTCGTCCTTGTTGGATACCAACTTCGTTATCATGTTCGCCAAATTTTATCAGGAGATTCGAAGTCCTGTAAAAAAGTAGGCGGTACGAGTGAATGATACGTAATGATACATCTGCATCCATCCGCGCTGATGTAAGTATTATACATTCGCAACATTTGAATATAATGTTGCGGATATCGGTTTTCGTCGAAAAAATTGGTTTTTATTCTTCTCAATGAATAATAGGCGTAGCTAAAAATATGAAAAAAATGGAGATAGTTTTAATGACAATACCTCATTAAGCTTCAATATGAAATCTGTATTTTTCGACCTTTCTCAAGTTTTTCATTTTTTACAATTAGAGTTTACAACTAAAACATCAGAAAAACTTAAAATACTTGTCATTACAATTAATATTGTAGCGTGCGTAGAAAATTCGGGAATATGAAGCAGAGCGGCGAGCATTTCGAAGCTTCTCGGAATTAGGTTGTTGGCGACCACGCGGGGATGCGACGCGAAGCGCGACGCGCGGTAACACCGGAGATCGCTTAACAACCGCGTTGTTGATTGCCGCGGTCGCGGATAGCAACGATTGTGTATAAATTGCGGACTCACAGAGGCCACAGTCCTTTCTGGTGTTCCGAGAGAGAGGACGAGGTAAGACCATCGGCCGCTCTCGGTCGGCAAACTCGGATCCGGCGGGAGAGTTCGGCCAGAATATCTGGACGCCTGCCGGACGAACGGGAGAATACGGGAGTCTGTTCCTGGCCGCTCGTACGACAAGAAGGCTTCGGCGATAATACCTGGACGCCTGTCGGACGAGAGAGGACAGCGCACCTCCTGGATACCCGTGTATTAGAGAATGGGAGTATACGGAAGGATGTTCCTGGCCGCTCGTTCGACAAGGAGAGTTCGGTGATCATACCTGGACGCCTGTCGGACGAGAAAGGACAGCGCATCTTCTGGACGCCCAGATATGGTACAGGAGAGTACAGGAGAATATTCCTGGACGCCCGTTCAGTATGGAGAGTTCGACGATAATACCTGGACGCCAACCGAACGGGGGAGTACAGAGTAACTCCTGGACGCTGCATAAAATAGAATCGCGAAACCGTGCGAGAGTATTCGCGGAACTATAAGAATCCTACAATTTCGAATAAAAGAACTTCGTGTCCGTTTATGTATTATCCTTGCTCTACCGAAATTTTATTTAATTCCTACCTAATCCCGAATAAACCCTGTTTGTCCAGCAATTTCCCGAACCTTCATTTACGATGACTACAATATCATATTTAATTTATTATTAGTTACCTATTAGTTACCTATTTTATATAAAACAATTAAACTGTAGGTTCTGATGCAGGCCAAAGATGAGGTAGGATCTGATCCAGGCTAGATTTAGGCTAGGGGGCAGCACTGTACCGAGCACGATAAAACTCGGGGCGTGAGCACTCTCATTCAGTATCGCCAGATCGGTTAAATCGAGGGGAATACAGTTTACCACCTCTCAGATGACCAGAACAATGTATAACACGTTGCGCGGCACGTCACGTGACCAGTCTACGGTCTTAGTGGGGGACATTGGAGTGTGCTTATGGTAGTGGAATGGGATAGTGAAAGGGGGATAGGAGGAGAGGAAAATTCACCCAGTTTTGGGTGGATTTGGCGACGTTGCTCTCATTCCTCTCTGTTACGAACAGATGAACACGTGATGCTCCCACTACGCGCTACACGTCTTCCGCCGAATCGCTTGACGAAGACAGCAAACGAGCGTATTGAGTGTCACTGTAACAGAGAGATATGGTGACGCTGATCGCCTATGTCGACCGTTCCCGCCAAAACGTAAGCGTAAGAGTGGGATCCACTGATCAGTGGTGGGATCCGCAGCCTTGCGTCAAGAGTGGGGATTCGCCGTTCCCCCTGCACTGACGAGATTTTTTGCCAACTCTCCTTGCGCGGACAATAGCGGGAAGGTGTTGTCGCACTGTCCATCTGTTGGCGAGCATAGGAGATAGTCGACACAATACTTTTGCTGTCTAAAATGAGGAAATTTAAAGTCTTTATTCAGGCTGGCCTAGCCCCTTAAGATAAATGTAAGTATATTTCGTGTGCAGAATGATGACGATAATGTTTCTGCTATAATATCGTCAATTATCAGCTTTCTTAAGGAGACCAATAGATGGCCTAATACTTATGGACGTGGGTGTACGTGTATGCGACCAATTAAAGACGAGAAACGCTGGAGAAGCTTAATCGGAAGAGTACCGTTCTCATAGCTGAAGAACTGTGCTACGAGAACCGGAACGGATTTTCCATATCACGCTAGAGAGACGCTGATTATCCGCAAATTGTTACGATAAATGGCCGCTTGACACTTTGCGGAAAGAACGTTGGTTTTCATTCAATTGAACATTTGTCTGCAAACAAAAAGAGCCTGGCTAGCCAGAAATATCATTCCTTTTTGATCTCTCAAATTTTTCAGATAAATGGAATTAATATCCAACGGTTATTTATTGTTGAAAAGTGCAAGTTATATTTTATACTTCTTTTTCCCTAACTTTCTTAGGGAAATTTATGCTTGAATAGGAAATTGTCAACAATTTCATTCCACAGTTTTTTAGAGCATAAGAAACTACTGACGATTGGTTCCAACGGTTGTCACAGAAGGATAAGAAAAAAGCACTAACTATCATTAAGATCTCTTGTAAACTTCTATAGTTGAAAAATCGTATTATTCGAGTTACTGAAGTTCTCTTCTTAACTGATTCTGGTGTTTTTACTGGAGCGTACTATTAAGATCGAGATTTGATGTTCTTTGCAAACTTGCATTATTGATACAGCTAAGTAAAATCTGTCTTAAGAATCCAGATTACGTATAAGTAATTCACGTCATCAAATTTTCTTTCAACGAAATAACCACAGAAATCAAATCGAGGATTCGGTTGTTTCTAGCGAGTATAATGGCGAGAGGATCTTTCGAAGCCGTATATCGCGTAAAATCGCATTTTACACGGTTTCGCTCTTCGCCGGATTAACTGTACTGTCTGGCATGAATTACGCACGGCCAATTAAAGGACGCCTATAAAACGCTCGGGACGATATTGAAGGATCCGGAACGGGTATGCGGCGCGAAAAGCGCGCGTGTATCGATCTAAATGCATATCCGGAGGTGTAATAAGCAGTAACAGACTTTATTAGCTTTCGAAACGCGTATACCGTTTAATGTATGCCATTGTGTAGTAGCAGCGGCGGCAGTGCTAATTCCGAAATTCCGAGCATTATGCCCCCCTTCTGCGAAGTGAATTTCGGCATTTGCGAACCGCGGGAGGTACGGCTGGTCTTCCCTCTGCCATACCACCATTGTCCTCACCCTCCTCTGTCACTCTCCCCTCCCTCTCTCTTACTCTCTACCCTCGAGCGAATCGGTCTCGAGGAGTAGAAATCTGAGGGTAGGCATCGCGTTGCATCGTCTCGTTTGCGAGTCCATAAATTCGCGACATTTAATTTTAAATTGCCACGCGCGAAGCCATAATCCCGCGGATGCGAACCCTTGTGCAGTGTTTTGATGCTACGTTTTAAATTACCACACACAGTTAAAATTTTTGATCAAACGCATTGGTATGTACTCGACACGAAATACCAAATTTTTGTTAAGCGCGAGTTCTTGTAAAACAGGTACAAAAGCAAGTAGTCTACGATTTTTTCTTGCAAGAACTATTTATATTATTAGAGTAAAAGCTTTTGTCATAGAAGTAAGCAACTCAAAACTATAAGAAAAATTTTTCCGTTTCAATTTTTTATTAATTTTGTGGCAATAATTACTATCAACCTCCTTAAAAAAGTAGCTGATATTAACGTACAGTGTAGGAAGTGTCAAAGTTATCTGAAAGCAAAAGATGAAGAATTATCTCAATGTTTGATTATTTACGCTGGTATTGAATCAACATTTAAGCTATAATGCATAAAATACGAAGTGCCTAAAGAACCAACATGGAAGAATAATGAACTTTTCCTAACACTGACTGACATGATCAAATACTGTGTTTGCATCTTATATTCCGTGCCGGAATAAAAGTCGAATCTCAATTGAACGTGTCCATGAATGATTCAATGAGAAAGTGCGCAGCTCGCACGTCAATTTCCGTTTCCATCGGTTTTGTTTGTCGACAAGAATTCTTCGCTAAAGTAGACTCACACAACACATGTATCACGGGTCACTGGATTTGATACATCGGCTAGAGCTATCCATTCGTTCTCCGACATTTGCCTGCTCTTTCTGGTTCTCAAGGGTATCTCTATGGATTTCTATTTTAAAAGTTAGCAATCGCCGGTTATTGGCCTAGTTTTCCAGCGACGCGAACCAGAAGTCCCAAACTCCGAGCGAAAGCAAACACGTCGTCCCCGAAGTTGTCTTTCCCCTGGGGTGGCTGACGTGCCCATATTCGACAGAACCGGTAGCCGTGTACATACATATACGTGTCGGATCGTTTCTTTGGACTTTCCAGGCCGACAGACGACACCGTGTTACTACTTTTACAGTTAGAGATTACTATTGCGCATCCGAGCACGCTGATCTCTCGCGAACTGTAAGGAATATTTGCTTCTAATCAACAAACTCGAGACATCGGCGACTTAAATTCATACGGGAATCTATCTCAAAGATATGCAGTAGGTCTGGGTTAGGTATATTGACTGCGGATGTTTGAAAGTATGGTAAGGTTCATGAACCGAACGAACGCGGCTCGGAGGTGTATTTCGCGTGACATGGATCTCAGGAGATATCAATTCCGAGAGAAACTTTGCACATCATCTTCTTCGAATATTTCCGCAATTTTATATACTAGTTTCTGAAAGAGAAGGTACGGTAGAATTTAATATTTTGTGATCTTACGACGTTATTACGCGATGAAGAATTGACGAGGTTAATACACATCGACGAAGATGAATAAAATGTTAAGAAATACTGCGGAGAATATACTAGACTAAAAGAGTTTAAAGACTGTCGCGACCAAGTTTCAGGGCCACTAGATACGTGGAAACATACGAGCTCGTACGAACTTAGTCGCAGTAATTCATAATAGTTTTGGTCTCTCGGTGACCAAGTCGTCGACGACTGGTCAACAGTGCGTAATGGCTCTAATAAAATGTTGATTGACGAAAATTGATTGAACATGCTCATCTATAACCATATAGTTTTGTCTATTTTGATTTCTTAATCGGGTTTTAATCAGGGTTTCTTAATCGTTTAATATTTCGTAAATGTTCTTCGTGCTGTCACATATCTGTGGTGTAATCGTGAATCGTTTACGGTGGGAAATAACTGCGTTTATAAACGAAGAGTGATCGTGAGGGCCCATCGTATCAAAGTGGATCCTTCTCCTAGACTATGTACCAGAAATTTTATCTCTGCTATCCTCCGTGCAATGTTATTGCGTTCGGTGCAACAACGGTACAAGATCTCATTAGAATTTCTCTTTGTCGCGTGTTGGTTGTTACGGCACTTAGTAATACGACACAACGGCGTATCCCACGTGCCACCTATTACACTGCCGTATTTCACTGTAACGCATGCCTCTCGAGACAATCTCTGTTCTATCCGGTGTTATTAAGTTCACGTACGACGTTATTTTAATGCAAGATGTAATTAGGTTAGGCAGTCATAATCAAAGTGGCGTAACACCTGTGGGATTACCTGGGAAAAATACTGGGCACAATAAAACATGAATAAATTTGATAGCCGTTCATAATCTACAAAAATCAATTATTCTCTCATTTTGTTCAAGATTAAGCAAGCACGCGATTACCCGTAGATGTTTTATAATTTCTTTATTAAATAGTGTTTCAAAACTGTGACCGTTATGGTGAGAGTCCGTGTATGCGTGTCGCGGCGTCGCGTCGGCAATTATTTTAGCGACGATCGAAGAACGCGGAGGAAATTCAACGAATATGAAGTCCTGTCGAATGTATCAGTGGACTGTAATTAGGGTATTAGACAAGACTGTGAACAACTACGTGGACTATGAAAATGTTTTTATAACGTGCTCTACAAGAGTCGGACTTACAAGGAAAAGACGCGGTCGTCGGGTCTTAGATTTTGTCGAAACTTTGCATACTGATAGATTTCGTTCTCCTGTTTATGAAAATATAGCATTATAGGCGTCGATACTTAATAATTTTTGAGATACTTACAATTTAAATTTCATTATACCCGTTAAGCCGTTAAGTACAGTTTTGGTTGATGTTTTTGTCAAGTGCCAAACGGCGTGATGGTAACGTACTAGATTCATTACCGGGAAGGCCAGTGTTCAAATCCCTTTTTCCTTTTTTCCATGTTTTCTTTTTTTTTCTGTTCAGTTTATCTATTTTAATTAATTGTATTTTGCACGTGAAAAATACACTCACAATATCTATAGGAAACAAAATATAAAAATTTTATTGGAAAGAAACATAATATGAAAGAAACACTAACTTCATCAATCTTAACGTATCTCAAAAGTTGTTGAGTATCGACGCCTATAATGCTACATTTTTATAAACAGGAGAACGAAATCTACCAATATGCAAAGTTTCGAGAAAATCTGAGACCCCATGACCGCGTCTTCTCCTTGTTAGTGAATCACGCGTAGATTCTCGGTGTTGCGCTTATACAATACGTTTCTTACAGGAAAAGGACTCGCAATTGTCAAATCGAATTTTGCTATTTTTGGGCAGCGCTCTTTTTCGGTGACGTAACCACCACCCACTACAAGTTTGTGGGGGTAAAAGATGGCTGCTACGGATGGGCCCAAGAAGGTACGGAAATGTCGGATTTTCCTTGCGAAGGTTTCTGACGGAAAGGCCCATTAGTGTGGCTCCGCTCATGTTGCTGCCGTCGAACTAACGCTGTACGGGTTTATCACTTTATTACTCGAAGGCTAGGGCACTGGAGATGCACTTGGGTGCCAATTGCAAGCCGTAAATTAATTTTCAGGCTCCTAGTCCGAGGGAAATCTGTTTCGGCTTAACTAATAATTTACAAGTATTCCTCGAAAAAGAACTAAGATATTCTACAAATTTTCTACCGCCATGTCGTTAACCGAACTGTTTTCGAAGCCTTAACAGTCCCAATATCAATGCACAACTGTAATGGCACAATACGAAAACCAATACACCAAAAAAACTCTTAAGCACTAACGAATGCCTTTGAATCCTTAATTTACGCGGAAACGGCGCGATCGTCGCGATATGCGAAGTATTAGAGTTTCTGCTTGTACGCACGCGATTTACACCGAGCACGGTGATTCGATTAGCGCAAGAGAACAAGAGATAGTGATAGTTCGACATGACATCGAGCACGGTTGAAAGACGAAGAAGACCGAGTAATGGCTAGCAGTCGCAATTTTGTATAAAATTGTGAGGAAAAATTTTGATTTAAAAAATTTTAGGGGGGGTGGTTACGTCGTCGAATTCGGGTAACGTCACCCGTCGGCAGCGATACAGGTGGCTTTGTTACTTAATCAGGCCTCTGTTTTGAATTAATAGTTGGCCTGCCCTGTATCGCTACGATCGACAGCAGTCCCGCTTCTCTCCTCGTTCTCCTCGTCATTCGTTTCGCGAGTGAACGTCTGCCGGACGCCGCAGCTCACCCGTCCAGTTCGATACATACTTCGTTATTCGAAATCGTGTTAAATCTAATTTTTATCTGAAATTTTACTCACAGACTTTTAACTGTAAAATAATAGATACACTATTCTATGATTTGAACTGACGATTCTATCACTTGTGTTATCAAATTTTTCTATTAATCCTCGTGTTCTCAATCTGTGTTTTGAACGTTCAACATATTCCGTTCGAAGGGCTTACGTGTGTTGAAAGGTTAAACGCAGAAACGCCTTTGATTTCTTTATATAAATTTTACATCCGACAGCTTACGTCTTTCACGTTTCCGATTTTTGAAATATTAAAGTAACGTCTGCTTGGTTGAACCTCGGGTCAAAGTAACGTCGACGTGTGTAATCTTTAAACCAAGGCTAAAATCGCTTCAGGTAATGCTTTGTACGTTTCCTTTCCGGAGGTAATTGCAGAGAAAGATGTTCTCGAGGGAGTTCTTCGATTCTAATATTTACTATTACATTCCCACTATTTCGTCCGTCGCAATTACTGCCATGTCTTGCAGTATATATTAATAATTAAAACCTGCTGCAGAACCGATGGAGGGTTAAATTAGTAACTTAAGAATAATAATAATATTTAGAATATTATAATTCGAATTATTATAATAAGAATATTTTACGCAAAATAATAAATAGTTACTATACTCTGTTCCAGGAGAGAGTAAACCCGCGTAGGAACCAGTTTTCGTTCATTCTGCGCATCTCCCACTCCATACGCCCCCTTCCCAATGTACAACGCCAAGCTGCGTCATTCGTAGCGTTCTAACGGGTCTTGCCACATAACGATTTCGGGGTTAATCTGCATGTTCATCCGTACCTTCGTCCGTACTATTGTTTCACCGTACATATTGAACTCAAGTCAGTCTTGAACAGTCAAGAAAGTGGGAGTGCGCAGTGGAAGCAGTGGAAGCTACCATCTTCCAAGCTGCGCGAAACGGGTTTACTCTCTCCTGGAACAGTATATAGTCCATAATTGGTTATGAAAAATGTAAATAGTTAAAACAATAACATTAGCCTCCATAAAAACACCACTCGTGTAATTCGATTATATTATCGAAGGATTCACAATAAAATTTTCGATCAACAAGTAGAAACTATTAAAAATGAAGCTCTCGATTAATACAGAAAGGAGATTTAAAATTTTTCTGCCAATCCAATGCTACGCGTTTTTTTATTAAAGTAGAAGTAGCAAGAAATGCCAACCACGCAAGTTGCGTCACTGTTTTCGACGAATAAACTGCAAACATTAAAAATAAAGCGCTCAATTTTTACTGGAAGTCTATTTAAAATTCTTCCCCCAATCGAATGCATCGCATTACTTCTTTCCAACACGCTGAACGCCATGGTGGTCACCGGTGACTGGCAGCATTGTATTGCTTAAGAATGATTACCATAAAATTGATAGCATTGAAAATCAATTGATCTCAGCCGAAATTAACTAGATTATAGTGTGAAATGAGAATTTCATTATCCAATATCTAACAATTGTCCTTAATACTAACCGTACCACAACCGGAGAAATGGCCGGTTTCACATTATTTATGCTACAATTATTGAGATTCCAAAGATACGTCTATTAAAAATTATTAACTAAATTTCCTCCTTCAAGTACGTATAAATCTATATAATTTCAGTTTCGTAATTTCTATAAAGCAACATAAACCAGTCACATTTTTTACTCGGTACGGTTAGTGTTAATAACGCTGATCTCTTCTATGAATTAAATGAAGCTTATGTGAGGCACACAAAATTCGTGCGGCAATAAACGTGTTAACAAAAGTAGGACTACAAGAATAGCATCGGTGTGTTTGATCAATGAACAATAAATGTTAAAAATAAAGCTGTAGATTATCACTGAAAGGCGATTTAAAATTCTTCAGCCAATCGAATGACATGCGCTTTCAATAAAACTGCGAGTAGCAGAAAAATCGACCGTGCACCGGCGTCTTCCGTGCTCGCGTGCATAGTGCATAGACGCATCAACGAACGCGCCACGGATATTGCAGACGATGCTGCATCGATGTTCATCCGTGCGCGAATCTGCGCCACATAGAGGAAAGCGTAAATGTGTCATCCAGTCTGGCGGCGACTTGCAAACTATCACGAGGAAAGCGTCGCAGACAATCGAACCAAGCCGATGAGCGTAGCCGCCGCCGCTATACATATATCTGAAACAGAAGTTCGAGTATTACCATCTCCGGGTGTCATCGTGGCTGTCGACGGCCCCGATGCGGCATAATTCATCGACGTATAGCGGCGCGACGCTGAATTATGCCAATTAACGCCAGACACGATGAACTTCGCGCGTCACGTGCGGATTATCTTTACCTTCATCAATGTAACACGGGTTTCGCCAACGATCGAAAGTAGCTATTTCGATCTCGTTCTCGAAGACATTCTGTTCAAACTTATTTGTTTATTTAAGATAGTATTAGATTGTTCCACAAGTTTCTCTTGTTCGTCACCTAAAAGACTAAAATGTCTTCTTAGAATACTAGAAATCTTCTTAAAGTACTAGAAAACTTCTTAATAGACTAGATTGACTTTGCATCGTGTGTATTAATCGAAAATGGAACGAACTTTTGGGATAACCAATTATGTCGACTGCAGATGTGTTATTTAAAACGATAGAAACATTTAAAAAATGTAAGAATGTCAATATATTGTCTCCAACTTATTAAGATTGTTAAAGAAGAAAAGAATGGTCTAGAATATTTTGCATATAGATCCGCAGGCTACTATAATAAGTATATGTCCCTAGGGGAATTTTTGTGGAAATATTATGATAGCATTTTGAAATTCATTGAACAATTTTCACTTACTTGCATTTGATCTACTCGTTTTATTATTAAATCCGCTGTCTAGTTATGAAGAATCACCGTTTAAGTTCCTCTTATCTGGTATGAAATATCCAATGTATATTTAGATCTTTGCTCGTCTAGCTGAGCAAAAATTTTGAACAGGATTGAATGACCTTGAAAGACCTTGGAGGACGAAATTTTTATAGGTCAGTGAATTTGTCCCGGGATAGACTACACGCTTACCTAAGTAAAAGCATACAGCTCTGCATAAAAAAACAGAGGTCTCCTTGAAATCTCGGAAACATGTTCAACAAGGGAAAATTTGTGGCCACCATAAGATGTGAGGTGAGTGTGATCGCCTTCGGGAATAAATTGAGACACGTGTTAGCAGAACTTGCTTTATTACTGAGAGACGGTCGGTACAACCCGCGTAGCTCGCGACGACCGCTCTCGACGAATTCTCTTACCGAACTAGCTTACAAACTAAACGTTCGCTCGCAGATGCATTCCAACGGAAAATCATTCTTTCTCATTCTCACAGATCGCTTTCACTCTAAACTAAAACCAAACGCAGTCACCCTACGAGACACTCGACCCAATCGTTCAAACATCCACTCGACGCTATCGCACAGCACGCAGCCCGGTCCATTCATTCGACACTCTTTCGACTTAAAGTAAACGCATGGCGGAGACGTGGCGCCAGCTTGTCGCCGCCACATCACCCCCCCGCCAGTGATTGACTCAATCACGATATTTGTAATCGGTCCGGGAATCGTACCCTCCTACCGGACCGTGTAGTGCGTGTGCCCGCATTTGTTGCTCGCAAGATGGTAGGCGGCAGCGCCGACTCCTGCGATGGTGGCGATGAGCGGAACGGCTGCCCCGTGAGCTCGATCGGTGTAGGTGACGGTGGTACCTCGGACTGTCCAGGTAACGCTGGCCGCGTTGCCCCAGTTGTCGTCAGCGGCGTTGGATCCGCGGCCAGCAAGTACGCCGGCTTCAGACGATCCACGGTGACGGTGACTGGCCTGCCGCGGATACACAGCGAGAAGGTCCGATCCCTTCTGCCGAGGACCTTGTATGGACCGTCATACGGCGGCTGGAGGATTCCTCGGACGGTGTCGTTCCGCAGGAACACGTGCTCCGCCGTAGCGAGATCCTTAAAAACGAAAACTCGTTTCGCGGTATGGTTACTGCCAGGCGTCGGAGCGAGGGTCGCGAAATGCCCGCGCAACCTCGCGACGAAATCCCCTGGCAGCGGCTGCGACTCTCCGTCTCTGCGTGGTGCCAGGAATTCCCCTGGTAGGCGCAGCGTCTCGCCGTAGACCAGCTCCGCTGCGGTAGATTGCAAGTCTTCCCTCCAGGCTGCGCGGATGCCCAGCAAGATGGTGGGAAGGACTTCCGTCCAGCGGACGTTCTGCTGGCAGCGGATTGCTGCCTTGAATTGGCGGTGGAATCTCTCCACCATTCCATTTGCCGCTGGATGATAGGCCGTTGTCCGCCAATGAGTTGCACCTGTTAGCTGCGACAAGGCCTGAAACAGACGCGACTCAAATTGTCGACCCTGGTCGGTCGTCACGCGCAGCGGGGTCCCGAACCGGGAAATCCAACCCTCGTAAAAGGCGCGCGCCACGGTCGAAGCCTCCTGATCCCGAATTGGGAAAGCCTCGGGCCACCGCGTGAACCGGTCGACGCAGGTCAGACAATACCTGAACCCTTCTGAGACCGGAAGAATCACAATGTCTATGTGCACGTGTTCGAATCTTCCGGTCGGCACGTTAAAACTTCCCGGCGGCGCGGAAACGTGTCTGCTCGTTTTAGCACGCTGGCACGAAACACAACCACGAACCCAATTCCGGCAATCGGCTTTTACAGACGGCCACACATAGCGTTCCGTCACAAGTTTTACGGTCGCGTTAACCCCTGGATGCGCCAGGCGATGCACAGAGTTGAATGCTGCTCGTCTGAATGGTGCCGTGACGAACGGTCGCGAAGTTCGCGACGACACATCACATGCTACTTCGATGTCCGAACCGGCCAAGCGTATCCATTGGAGACGCAAATTGTTCGCAATGTCACCGCGCACATACGCCTGAAGCTCCGCGTCGTGCAGCTGCGACTCCGCCAGATCGGCGTAGCTGAACGATTCCACGACTTCCTCCAGCCTGGATAACGCGTCGGCGACGACGTTCTCCTCCCCGGCGATGTGGCGGATGTCGGTGGTGAACTGCCCGATGAAATCCAGGTACCTGAATTGCCTGGGTGTACATTTCTCGGGCTTTTGCTGAAAAGCAAAAGTGATCGGTTTGTGGTCCGTGTATACCGTGAAGGTTCGCCCCTCCACCATGTGCCTGAAATGTTTAATCGCCAGGTATATGGCCAACATTTCTCGATCGTATGCACCGTAATTTCGCTCGGTGGGACTGAGCTTCTTGGAGAAGAAAGCCAACGGCTGCCAATCTTCACCGATGCGTTGCTGCAGCGCCGCTCCGACGGTGAAATCCGAGGCGTCGCAGAAAAGAGCGAGTGGAACGTCGTCCCTCGGGTGCGTTAACAACGCTGCCTGCCTCAAACTTTCCTTCGCTTCGGCGAAAGCCGCGACGGCTTCCTCGGTCCACACTAACCTGGCGCTACCCTTGATGTTGTCGTGCAGCAGACCATTGAGAGGCGCTTGTACCTGCGCAGCCCTGGGCATAAAACGTCTATAGAAGTTTAGCATACCCAGGAACTGTCTCAACTGCTTTGCGGTGGGCGGCTGCGGGTAGTTGGTAATGGCTTCCACCTTCGATTCCAGCGGGCTGGTGCCTCCAGACGATACCGCGTATCCCAGGAATTTGACCTGCGCCTGGCCGAACTTGCACTTTGCCGCGTTGATAGTTACGCCGTGCTTGTCCAGACGCGCAAACACTTCGGCCAAATGACGCACATGCTCCTCTTCTGTCGAAGATGCCACCAGTATGTCGTCGATATACGCGTACACGAAGTCTAAACCGCGTAGCACTTCGTCCATAAAACGCTGAAACGTCTGTGCCGCGTTTCGCAACCCGAACGACATACAGGGGAACTCGAATAGTCCGAAGGGAGTTGTTATCGCGGTTTTGGCAATGTCTTCCGCGGCCACTGGAATCTGGTTGTACGCGCGAACCAGATCTAAGGTGGAGAACACCGTTTTCCCGTGAAGCGCGTGAGCAAAGTCCTCAATGTGCTTCACGGGGTACCTATCCGGCACTGTACGCGCGTTCAACGCACGGTAATCCCCGCACGGTCGCCAAACGTCCTGTCCCTTTTTCGGCACCATGTGAAGCGGCGACGACCACGCACTTTCCGACGGGCGCGCGATGCCGAGACGCATCATTGTCTCGAATTCTTGCCGCGCGTGCCTCAAACGGTCCGGCGCGAGACGCCGGGGCCTGCAAGCCACAGGCGGTCCTGGCGTGGTGCGAATGTAATGCACCGTTCCGTGCTTCACTTCCACAGGTGTTCCCACTGGTCGCGTAATGTTCGGGAACCGCTGCAGCAACTCGTGGAACCTTGAGTCACCAAAAATTGTTCGCACAGAGGGTGCCGACGGCCCGCACCCGCGCACTGAGCGTCCTGGCACCGTCATCGACGTCACTTTGTCCAAAAGCCTAGAATTTCCAACGTCCACCAATAATTCGTAATGTGCGAGGAAATCTACGCCTATTATCGGCTTCGACACGTCGGCCACAACAAACCGCCATACGAACGCGCGACGGAGCCCGAAATTAAGGCTCAACGTAACCGTCCCGTACGTGGCAATCTCCGTCCCATTCGCCGCATACAACGCGTATGACGTCCGCTCGCGGTACCCGCGAGTTCTCACTCGGGGAAAAACACAGAGATCGGCACCGGTGTCGACCAAAAACTGCGTTTTCGTGGCTCGATCGGTGACGAACAAACGGCGTGACGACGGGCGAGTGTCGCTGGCCGTCATCAACGACTGCCCAGAATGTTTCCCGACGCGGACCAATTGCACGGGGATTCGCAGCGGTGCGCATTCGACCCGTACTTATGGTGGTAGAAACATTTTCCACCACGTAGCGCGGTCCGGCGTTCTCGGGATCGCGATCGCGATCGCGCGCGGCCTGGGGGGTTTCGTCGCTGTTCGAAACGTCGCGGACCCGAATTCATCTCGCGTCGAATCGCGGCAAGCTCCTGCTGGAACGTTGCCGTGAGCTGTGCCATCTTCATGCACAGCTGTGCTTCGACGTCGCACAGTCCTGCAGACGGCGGCACGGAGGGACGCGCAGAGGCCTCAGCTACCTGCGCACGTGGGCCCATTGTATCGGCGATGGTGTCGGCCAAGTCGGCAACTCGGTCGAGTTCAACGTCCCGCTGCGTCGCCAGGATGACCTGCATGTTCGCGGGGAGCCGTCCCAACCACAGGGTACGCAGGATCTCGTCCGATACGGTCGTTCCTGCCAAAGTCCGCAAGTGGCGTAGAAACTGCGAAGGTTTCCGGTCGCCTATCTCCTCGTGCTCCAGCAAGCGCCGAGTCTTCTGCTCCTGCGACGAACCGATTCGCTTAATAAGCTCTGCCTTCAGCTTTGTGTACGGCTGAGCTGGGGGAGCCAGAATGATGTCGCGGACCTCCGCAGCATATTCCGGTTTCAACGCTCCCAAAACGTACCCGAACATTGTCATTTCGGTCGTCACACCGCTCGCGTCCAGACTCCTCTCGACCATCGCGAACCACAGTTCTGGGTCGGCCGGCGAAAACTCCGGTATCTTGACCGCGACGCGATTGACCGCCGCGGACGACTCGACCGGCGTTGCCATTGTCTTAACACTATTAAAAACTATGAACTAAGATATATACAAAAACTATATACAAAATATATACACGCCGGCACTCTTCGCACTACGCACGTTGTCAGAGTGTCACTAGGCGAAACCGTGTCCATGTCCGAATACACGCGATTCACATCCACCAAACACGCGAATGACATGCGACTGCAAAATTCGCGACGTTCATTCCTGAAGGATCACGTCGGGGTCACCAATGAGGTGGTGTGATCGCTTACGGGAATAAATTGAGACACGTGTTAGCAGAACTTGCTTTATTACTGAGAGACGGTCGGTACAACCCGCGTAGCTCGCGACGACCGCTCTCGACGAATTCTCTTACCGAACTAGCTTACAAACTAAACGTTCGCTCGCAGATGCATTCCAACGGAAAATCATTCTTTCTCATTCTCACAGATCGCTTTCACTCTAAACTAAAACCAAACGCAGTCACCCTACGAGACACTCGACCCAATCGTTCAAACATCCACTCGACGCTATCGCACAGCACGCAGCCCGGTCCATTCATTCGACACTCTTTCGACTTAAAGTAAACGCATGGCGGAGACGTGGCGCCAGCTTGTCGCCGCCACAGATGTATCCCTCGTCCCCGAAGAAGAGTAAGTTTCATTTAAAATATTTTTTTCAACAAGCTATAGTTTAGGAAATTATTTAAGCACCTTGCGTAGAAATTGGAGAATATATACAACAAATACAAACGTCTTTCATCTTCTACGAAATTATGAACGACAAATAAATTTTAATGAAAGCAATCGTAAAATAAGTCGTAGTATTTAGCAAGGGTTAAGTAAAATTGTTTCCAAGCCTCGTAGAATCTTGACCGATGAACAGCGCCGTCGCATTTATAGATCGAATAATTGTTCTTCAAGAGAGAGGAGTCTTCTCCGAAACGATTGAGTTATGGAATAAAAAATCCGAGGAGTTCCAAGTGAGCCGACGTAAACAAGCAAACTGGAGGACACTACTCCGCGATACTTCAGGTTATCAATTATTGTCGAGAGGTTGTTGGTTATTGGTTTTATTGAAGTAGCGGAAACAGTTTCGGATTAAATGGCGAACCAACCGGCTAATAGAAAGAGTCATTTCCCGAGTAGAGAACAACGAATTTTACAGTCGTTAAAATAAGTAAAAATTTCTGCACGTTTCCCTTTTAACGGGACGTTTCTTTCCTTTGCCCGCTCACCAGAACCACTCGGGCTTCCTTTCCGCTAGAAAATCTCGGATTTCCGTCGCAAAAGCGCACGCTTATCAGTGTTTTATTAATTTTGCGTGAATTGGAGAGGTGCCACGCGGATTGCAGCAAGTTCAGAGTGGTGGAAGTGGATTGGAACCAGTCCAAGGGGATTTGGGGGACTCGAAACAGGTGCAAAAGGTTTTAAACATGCCAGATGTAGAATGGATGTTCGCTGAGGTTGACTGATCTTTGTTCAATATTGAAATTAATTGAATTGTTACACGACCAAACGGTTTTAAATAAAACTGAACAAGTTCTGAATATTTCCCCTAGAAGTTGTAAAAATATAATTTCTTCGTAATCACTATCCTACGCGCTTTTATGCAAAATACAAATATTCTGTGCTAAAACAGGGACCAGTTAGGAATTTCCTTCATTTATTAATAATTTTACCACAGTTGACAGTAGTATATCGAGATTCTTCAATTCCTTTAGGCTTTTCACGGTTTCAAACTGTATGTTTAGTCGTGCACTTGCCCGATTGATATGAACAGTGCAGCCTGTGCAAATGATACTCAAGTGCGTATCTGATTGTACTTCCAGCACTGATGTTAACAGAACCGAAGAATATGTCGCTCAGAGGTTGACTCGTTCACTTCAAATTGTTTGTTTTAACATTGTGAACAGTCTGTTCTTTCGTCGCTTGTGTCTCTTGGTGAGACTGGAGGGAAATGGAAGGAACGGTAAGCATTGGGGATGTAATGAGTGGGGGGAAAGATAGATGAAGAGAAAAGAGGGCATGACTCTGGACACCAAAGAAAACGCAGACTAATCAAACTTAACCAAAAAATGTAAGAGAATAGGAAAGGGTTGGAATAAATGACATAGAGAGAGAATAAACCAAATGTGTGAATAAGATAGTTTTGTAAAAAAAAAGATATTGTAAACTAGGTCAAATTCTTAGCTGTAAGACTTAATAAAGCAATATTACTACTACTACAACTATCTGGTCTCACGCCTTCAACTTCTGGTACAGTCAGTCAAAAAAGTTTCCGCACACATTTTAAAATGCAATAACTTTTTTAAAATCAGATTTCTTGTGATCTTAGAAGGACTAGTTTACCAGCGGATGTACCAAAAAAACTTTGAAAGAATTGAATTTGGTTGGAATAGAAGAGAAAATACGAAAAGTTGTTTCTACAAATGTTTTATGTGGGTTTATATTGAAAATTTAAAGAATCTGTTTTGGAGATCTGTGTCAATTATAAAAACGGTGAAAATTTCATCGATATCAGTCAACGTTCCCATGAGTAACAAACGTTTCAAGATGAGAGCTTAAGGGTGAAGTTGCAGATTTTCGGCCTTGTCAGAGAATTTCACTCTTAAGCTCTCATCTTGAAACGTCTGTTGCTCACGGGAACGTCCACCGATTTCGATGAAATTTTTACCGTGTGTATAATTGACACAGATCTCCAAATCGTATTTTTTAAATTTTCAATATAGACTCTCATAAAACATTTGTAAAAACAACTTTTCATATTTTCTTTTCTATTCCAACAAAATTCAATTTTTTCAAACTTTTTTTGGTACATCAACTGGTAAACTAATCTTTTTAAGATCACAAAAAATCTAAAGTCGTCAGAACTCATTTTAAAAAAGTTATTTCATTTTAAAATGTGTGCGGAAACTTTCTTGACTGACTGTAAATATAGTTTAGGAAAATGTGTGTATATCAATGAGGTTCTAAATTTTTGAAGAAGGTACACTGCTCGAAGTTCTTAGATTCCATAAGAACGATTTCGACGAATAAGAACGACTCTGCGCGTGTTTCGCAACAGCAACAATCCTTCTCGCAAAGCCAGCGCGCCGTTACCTTATTAAGGGGGTTGCGGATTGCTTTCGGACCGGGTCATAAATTTTAAACGCAGACAAACTACGTCTTTCGTTTCTTCGTTCCAAGGAATTAATTTCCTCCGTGGACCAAAAGTCTTTTAACGTCGAAACAAAGCTCCTCGGAGGACTTCTAGGATTGGTGCCTCATTTAGCTGCGGAATTAGGTAGAACGCGTTAAGGAAGAATCTTGTTAGCCAACACTTTGACAATTTTCGAATTCTAATGAGCAAGCTTCTGTGCGCCCTCTGAGTAACATCTTGCGTCTCTGTGAACAGCTCCAGAAACAGAAACGTTCGGCCATTAACGCGGAATTTACAGAGAGGAGCAACACCACGTTCTGTGCTCAATGAACGAAAGAGGAAAGGATCGATAAGGATCCCGGTGGAATCTGCATTGCAGCCGCTGTTGGTTGGCTAACTCGATCACTGGATTGGATCCAGTGCGAGCCTGTTCACAATGGCATCCTAATGCTGCGTTTCCACTCGAGCAACTCGTCGTCGTTCACTTTTAGATTACTGTCTACTCGAGGCAACGGTGTGATACAAATTCTTACGCTTTTTAAATAGCTGTTCTCCTACCCATCAGTTGTGTCACGAAATTTTCATGTGATCAGAACTTCTACATCTTTTCAAAAAGCTAACCTTAGAAATGTGCAATTCAAGCATTCGCCAGTTTGCCAATTTTCAAGATAAATTATTTATTCTGGAGACATAGACAACATCTATAAATATACTGATCAAGAATCATCTTGATTTTTGGTTTTAGTCTACTCTGAAATTTTTAATTATTTACGCCAATATAAGATACGGGTTTTAAACACGTATATATTGCGGGCGAGAAAGAAACGGGAAAAAATAATTAGAACTATATCAATAATTGATACTGTCAATAATTTATTACTATATAACAAAGTTATAATGTAAGGCGTACAAGCACTTTGAACAAGATGTATAAACATTGTTAAATTTTGCAGCGTTTACATGGGGTTACCCCGTTAAATTAATTCGAATAAAATATTGCTCGTGGATAGATGTTAAGCTGTCCCAGAGTGTGGACTAACTGCGTCCACCACCTGAGCATCGGGTCCCATTCGTGCAGCTCGAAAACGAGCCGAAGAATACGAAAAAGGTGCACGAACACAGCCGATTGGATGCAAATCGTGCACGTGGGAAAGGAAGATTGCACCACCGAAATGCTAAATGATATACGGCTCACCTGGGAAATGTATTTTGCACCCTGATGGGTCGCTAAATTTACCACCGCGGTGGAATCCCGGCCTTTCAAATTAATGGCAGCGAAATGCACCGATGATTCGGTTCCTTCGATCAGTTCGAGTGGCTTTTGAATTTCATAGCAACGCTTTTGTCGTGTAGGATTAACACGTGGAGTCAATACGCGCTCCTCGCCGCACGCTGGACCGGATCGAAGAATTTTTCAACATTTTCCTGCAACTTTTATACTATATGGAAAATCGAAATGGAATTTCCACTGAAAAATAGTGAAAACTCACTGTTTCCAGACTATTAATCACATAAATATCTCCTTCAATTGCGATTGTATAAAAAATATTATGTATGCAATTTATTGGAAATGTCTCTTCGAGTGAATTTTTGAAAAGATTCCCGTAAGAATTTTCGAATGTTCGAAATTAAAACAGGGAGATTGTGCTTTATGATAGAATCGCTCAGAATTTCGGGGAACTACGAAATCAAATCAAAACAATTGAAAATTGCGGTCGCAAAAATTTTTCGAGAATTGAAATTTTTGTTGGAATATTCGAATCACGATTTTAATAGGTTGCTGATGGAATTTTCAAACGTTTGAGGTCTTAAATAAAAGCTAGAAGATTGCATTTTATTATAGAGTCCTTCTAAATTGACAAAAAGCATGAAACTACACCGAAGCAATTGAAAATCGCAATCGGAAAATTTTAAGAAAATTAAATTTTTCGGAAAGAATTTTCAAATCGTGATTTCAATGGGATCCCGATGGAATTTTCAAACGTTTGAGGACTGAAATCAATGCCAGAAGATTGCACTATATTACACAATTCCTCAAAATTTCCGGGAAACTCGAAATCGCATCGTAGGAATTGAAAATCGCGATCGCAAAATTTCTCGAAAATTAAACTTTCGTCGAGATTCTTTGAATTCCGATTTCAATGGGCGCCCTTAGGAACATTTTGACTTTAAATGGTTTAAATTAAATGGGGAGGTTGCATTTTTAAATAGAATTGCTAGGAAACATGGAGTTAAGCTACTATAAAATGGCGGAAACAGTATCATATATATGCATGTTTGTTTTAAGTGAATGAAAAATAAGAAACAGAGTTTGTGACACATATTTATTTTTGTACATTGGGGGATGCAAACTACTATTGTAAAGGCGAATTTGGTGAAATGATCAAAATGCTTTGACCAGCTTCCGAACCTCGATGGCGAGGTGTTGAGCTATAAATTACATCGCATTTGTAGCTAATACCAGGACCAAGCGAAATGGATAAATGGGTATTGCATTTCGAGATTTGACACTGGAAACATTTCGACAAGTTCTTTTGTTTACAATTTTTGGAAATACATCTTCTATAATTAACAATCATGTGGCTTCAAGTTTAAAATTTCCTGAATATCAATTACGTGCCGTAGAATCGCATTGTCTGTTTCTCAATATTTTAATTACAAATCAAAAAATAATGCGACAAGTACACCTACAACATTCAAACGAATTTTACATAATATCCAATCTAATTATGAATTGAAAAAGTTGAAAATTTCAATTACTCAGCAGAGGAAGATTTTCCTTATTTTCGACGCTGTTGATTAATATAATACATATTCATTCGTAAGTGTAGTTCTGATTCGTTCATCTCAATTTGTTTAACAATTCACAATCCCACGAATGAAAGAATAGAGAAAGAGTCGCTTCTAATATGCACACGTTATTTCATTACATAATTAATATTTACGAAAGTTAATGTGAATACAAGGGAATTGAATCTCGAGGACTGAAATACAAAATTTTGAATATTACAACGGCGCGTTATTCGTGAATTATACTTGCCCCCGGATAGAGGACTTGTAGGTAATCCGAATTATGATATAACACAGATGTATTCTACAAATTTAAATTAACGCGCTTTTTCCACGCGCCTATGTCCCATTATTCACATTAACTTTCGTAGCTTCGTATCGCGAATTCATTCGCCACGGTTCTTTTTTGCGACTGGTTCATTCGAAACCATGGCAACGGTTATTTAGCGCAGCTGCACGGCGAAACAATGGTATCCGTCGTTCCGCCTTCAATTCTCGTTTCAATCCATCTCCGGGAAACGTAATAGTGCTGCTTTCAGAGTGTGTAGAACAGTGGCGAAGTCAGAATAAATTTTCTAGATTCGCGGGATGCATCGAGACTTGAAAGAAGAATCAGCGGTTCATTTACGCGCTGAAGCTTTCCTGTAAAGTCACAATGGCGTTCCGTGCCGTTTGTATCGTGCCCGATTCACGAATTAGATTCAAGATTGGAAATTCGAGTTGCTTGTCTTTTGCGCGTGCAGCTGGCAGAATCGCGCGTAAATTCGAAGTAGCATTGAAAAGACGAATTGAAATGGTCGGCCAAAATAATTACAGAGAAACCGGAAAAAATATAAAATTTACAAAATAGTCTTCCCAAATCTCTATTAGACATCCGAAGAACCGAACCGTTCGATAAAAGTAAACTTATATACGGAAATTTTTTGGAATAAATTTTTGTTGCCTTTCCATTAGCTGTGAAAAGGGAAAAGCTTATTCTTTATGCCAGCAATTGTAAAAATGTTATTTTCATTTTCTGGAATATGTTCTAAAATTATTCGCCCTTGCCTATGTCTTTAATAAATTGATGTTAAAATTCAATTTTTATATTGTTTAAGAAGAATGTTTCTTTGAAAGAGTACATCAGAAATATTCAGATATTTCGGCAGATAAAATTCTTAATTTCAATGTTTAGTTGGTTTAGTGTTAAAAAGATTGATCTGATTGCAGTAATAATACTCGTTAGCAAATTGTTTGTGTCAAAAAAGAAATTGACTGATGGAAAAAAAATAAATGTGCGATTTGGATCGCAAGATGTGCAAATAACTAATACAGGGAGATCCAACGTATTTCCCTACGAGAATTGCAAGGTCCCCACCATCGAACCTCGTCCCACTACTACGTACGGCCGTAGAGTTAGTGAGTCCTGCGGGCGCCGCGTGGCTCTCGTGGTGGGAGCTTCCCACTACTATACATTAAAACAATGAAGTTTAAGAGTGGGGGAAGAAGTTAAGCGGGAAAGGTACCTCAAATAGCTATTGGTTGGAACTGCCTGAACTGATACATTCAGATTGAATCAATCTTAAAGACAGCACACAAGATTAAGAAGAAACGTTGCTCATTTATATAGCTCTAAAACATTATGTTCCTACATCTAGACCCTCAAAATTGGCACTTACTGAAGAGTAATTTTTGTCTAGCTTAATCAAAATATTATTTAAAATAAAAAATATTACAAATGAACATTAACATAGCCAGATAAATGGGGTAGCCTGCTGATCAAGTAACTATAAGTCTAATAAGTAGACTACAGAGTTCATGCATTTATGACAAAAATAAGCAGATCAAATACAAAGCAGTAAAAACACTTTAGAAAATTGAAAAATACTATTGCAATATCGTCAACTCGTTAAAATTATTAAACAACGAAATAAATGTCTATGTAACTCCCATATCTTGCAATTGATGCAGACAATGTTTATTTTGCATAAAAATCCAAATTACTCGATTTTCGGGCTACACCATTTTATTGGAAACAACAATTTCATGAAGCTATGCAAAAATTACTCTTCAGTAGGTATCAATTTTAGGTTGAGTTGATAAGTAAACTGCGGAGGTTTATGCAAAATAAAAGCCAAATTAATAGTTGGTGAGTGGTATTAAATGAAACTATATTTCTTTTTTTAATAATCTTAATAAGTCGAAAATAACTGAAATTCCGTTTGGTGTTTCCACAGATTTACATTACTCCTACTCATTTTTGTCATAAATGCATCAAATCCTCAGTCTACCAATAAGACTACCTGCATGGTAACAGTGCTCTTATAATAAAACAACGCCGCAAGTATAAAACGAGTTTGCATCCGGCTCGATCCACGAATTAGATCCTAGATTGGAAACGACCAGCACGGCTCTCGTCCTTTGCGGGTGCGGATTTACGAATCTCGTGCACGGATTCGAGGATATGCGTTTGCGGGAAGAACAAATTGAAATGTTCGGGCGGCGTAATGGGCGAAAGTTAATATAGAAGAAGGTACGGGTAGGACAATGAACGGCATAGTCGCGTCCTTATGGGAGATCGATGGGGAAACAGGCGACGAGGAACGGCTGGAAAACTGGAGGGTGCAAATGAATGAATGATTGACTTGACCGCAGCAGAATGTACAACAGGGTCTCCTGGCATTTTCTCTTCCCCGGGATTCACGTCGGCCGACAATGGTGGAACGAGTTTCAATGGGCCGTGTGTCCTTGCTCTATAGCCGCGATTCTTTCTGAATAGGGACGGGAGAAGAATGGACCTTCACGCAGGTGAGAAATGTAGAACAAGGTGCACAGCTTTGCATGGCCGTGCGTCAACGCTCGGACGCGGTCCTCGATATTTCTGCCATCGTCGATTGTTATACGGCGCGGCTGGAATTGTCTTTTTACCTTCTCCGTTTTTGGTGGCTTGTCCGACGACACTGCATGGATTTTCTCCAGATGCTCGGGGTCAATAATCTCCACACGATTACAATATGGAAAATATCGAGGTTAACACGTTACTTACCGTTAACCTATTAACCCTTAACTGGTATACTTGGGCCTCTCATTATCTCAACACAATTTTTGTGCGAAAACTTTCGCTGCTGTATTCTACGGTAATTGTAAATACTAAATTTCTTTAATTTCTTTAGAACATTTGGATTACTTAGTATTAAATTATACATATGTTCGCGATATTAGTAGTCAGCCTATTTCTTGCAAATAATAAATATTAGAAAATACTAAAAGAGGAAAAACTGGTTTTTTGCCAGCAACGTAATGGCGTATGCAGTTTTTTGGGTTTGCACTATTTATTTAGGAATAAAGGTGACAAATTTTTCATTTTTCAATTTTGAAATTTTTCGATCTCAACGTCATACAAGGTCAGAAGTGAAATATTTCGTACTAATATGTTTACAAGTATTCTTTATTGACGTGGCTACAGTAAATGTTTAATGTGACTTGGATACATTGCATGCTATTGTAGAATGAATTGTTTTGCGTATGACATATGCATCACAATATACGTATGTAATCCAGTAAAACTTATAATTATCAAGAGAAAAAGTGTAGCGTCTAATTGTATGATAAAGTGCAGAACATTTCAATCATTACGGAGTGCATGGTTCATACCTCAAGGCATCTTATTCTAATCTGTCATTTAACTTTAATCTCTGAACATTTTTCCTGTTCTACAGACGACATGTTATGGTGCTCACAAATCTAATCTGATTGTAGACCATCCCCATTCCACTTACTTGACCATAGATTCTTCATATTCCGCTGGTCTGACTATAAATCGTTCTTGTTCCTCTTGCCCGGCCATAGACCATCTCTGTTACCTTTGCCTATCCTTGGGTCGCCGCTATTCTTCATTTATATGATCATGCGGTTCAGTATTTTACTTGTGTGACCATAGGTAATGACTATTTTACTTACCGGACCATAGACCGTTCGTATTCTACTTGTTTGACCAACGTCGACGTTATTCTACTTGATCTCAATCATGGATCGTAAATACCTATTCTATTGTTCTGATACAACTTTTTAAGAAAGAAACCCAACCTTTTTTCAACACCGCCGGAGATTGTACTAGACCTTTTTTAAAAATGTGTGATTTACAGCTATAAATTTCTTAGGACATTTTTCAATAGCAGGAACAAGTTTATTCATGAATTAACAAGTCAGCACCCATAAAGTGATGTAATAGTACCTTTTAGAATTATTAACCTTAGACAATTGTTATCGTGTATGAAAATGACGTATAAATACACGAGTATAATTAAATTTTATTCATTTAGCAACAAAAATATGTTGCCTTATACAGAAACGGGATATATGAAACGAGGAAAGTATACTAAATAGGTATTAAATTTAACACTAGGTTTATGAACGAAGGGTTTCATATGAATGAAGGGTTTTAATACCTTTGTGGCGGATACCTCCTATGCTCGCCAACAGATGGACAGTGCGACCACACCTTTCCCGCTACTACCTGAACCTTCCTCTGTTTGTATACAGGGTGTCACATCTAATGTTTGCACCTCAAATATCTTTGTTGTTTCTAAAGATACGTAAAATATGGTAAGGACAAAGTTGAATGGTACAATGGGGCTGACACGGTGCCAAAAAAATTTTGTTTTTATGTCATTTTTTTTAGGGATACTTTACTTACACTATTAGGTTACCTTGACTTTTTTAAAAGGAACCACCCTCTTTTAAACACCTACAATGATAGTCCCGTTCATTACGAATTCAGTGACTATAATTACTCAAGGTTATTCAAGGTTGCGGACAGAGATAACATATAAGATTCAACATCGATACATGCCTGTAAACGGGCTTTGAAGGAATGTTGATCTCTGTCCGTAACCTTGAATGACCTTGAGTAATTATAGTCACTGAATTCGTAATGAACGGGACTATCATTGTAGGTGTTTAAAAGAGGGTGGTTCCTTTTGAAAACGTCAAGGTGACCTTGATATCTCTAAAAGAATGACAAAAAAACAAAATTTTTTTGGCATCGTGTCAGCCCTATTGTACCATTCAACTTTGTCTTTACCATATTTTACGTATCTTTAGAAACAACAAAGATATTTTAGGTGCAAACATTAGATGACTCACCCTGTATATAGCGGCCTAAACTGTCCTTATGACATCCCGCGTCTAAGGCAGGGACCGCTGGATAGCCTTACTGATGAGTCCTCTAGCGGGCCTAGGACAAAACGCTTCCTCTCCTTTTTCCATCTTTTCATAATCCGGAAACCCGCCGCCATACTTTTAATTCACGATTATTCTTTCAGTATATATTCTTCCAAAACTGGCTAAATATTTAGATAGATACATTCTTATTATTTTTATAATATGGTGTAAAACAGTCACTTTTAGCGCTCCGTAAACCTAGTGTTAATAATTGAAATATTCGGATCATTTGATACCTGACAGTTCAAATTAACATTAGACAAATTGGTTATCTAGAGTTGAAAGAGTATTTTTAAGCTATTCAAAATTTTGTGAATCGACTCCCATTATCTAAAGTGTTAACAGAACATTTTCGGAACTAACGTTGTCGTACCATCCTCAGCTATTTATAGCTGAACTGGTAGATTAGGAATTACGCGAATAAGAAAAATGACAACCATGCTTAATCAGTTTTCGGGGACTGCCAGTTTCGCGAACAACTCATTAAGAATGCTCATTGCTGTCAATTTCCCTCGTTTGCGTTAACGAAGGAGCGGTGAAGTCAATTTCCGTTCTCCTTTTCCTTCGTCGACTTTTTGAGGCACTTAGCCCGATGGGAAACGTCAAAGACAAGTGAATATAATAGTTCGTAGTTAACATTCGCATTTCACCGTGCTCCAAGGCAGGCCGAAGCTAAAAGTAATCGCGCTTTGACTTGCGAATGCACGAACAATATAACTTCATACGCAATTTACATATAATTCTACAAATTGAGTTTCTCGCTGCGCCGTGGCCCGAGCCCAGTAAATTATAAAATAATAGAATCATTATACATTTATGCAGATACGCTGCCAGCTAGATAACAACGTCCCAACGACGCGACGCATTTTTTTCGATAAAAAGAAGAGAACCGTGTTTTTATGTTGGCGTTCTTTCAGACAGACCTAACGAAGCCCGCGCATAGTAGAAAGAAGATTAAGCGCGTCAAGAATCAACGAGAACAATTATCGACAAGAAACGTTCAAAGTGCCTTCGCATCGTGAATCCATATTTTTTTTAAATTTATTCTCCGTAACCTTTGAAGAAGGATATTATCTAAAATTATTTCAAATTGTTTTAAAATATGTATAAAAGTTTGCACCACCTTTTTAACTACCGAAATTACAGGATAATTATTTCCATAGAATTGTGTTTTTTACACTACAATTTAAAATATAATATTTAGTATACTGTACACGTATACCTTTTAATTCACACATATGTAATTTATACATATAGTACATATGCCCGTATGTTCATAATAATATGTAAGCAATTTTCAGATCATTTCGAAGTCGTACGTGTATGTACAGTATCGTTGCAGAGAGTACAACAAGGCTGTATAGCAGGCCTGGGCAAGTGAGGCCAAAACCTATCCTAGCTCCCATTGTCCCCTTCCAGCAAGGTCCCCTTCCACTGTCGCGAATAGCTACGAATGTACGTATGGTGGGGCAACGAAGACACGAGACATCAGCGAACGCAACGAACGTGCGCACTGCATGAAAGGAAGGTCAGTGGGGGAAGCAAGCGTTTGAGGGGCGCCAACCGTGCCTAGCCCTGCTGTACAGGATAGGCGCAGTAAAATTATCATCCCCACTTCAGCGTATATCCCATGAGGGGCCGAAAAATGTCACATGATACGGTTCAAGTATATCGGTGAGCCAATGCTAATACAATGACAAAACTTTCTTGTTTTTTATTATTTTTTTACGAAACTTTTACCAACACATGCGTGACATTTTCTTGATTAAAACGATACCAAACGCGATATAATTTGGATCACATTTACATGTTTAATTGGCGATAATAAGTTTCGGGCGGAACGAATACAGGGAATGAAAAAGAAAGAGAGACTACAAATCGAATAGTAGGCAAACATCAAAAGCATGGATCACTGAAACAAACAAATGCCATTTGAAAATATTTTTTATTCTTCATTATTTTGTTATGAAACATTTATCAACATATTTGTGACATTATTCTGATTAAAATGAGACCATATGTGGTGCAATTAGGTGCATATTTGCCTATGCAAATTTGTACCTTAAAAACTTATTATCGCCAATGAAACATGTAAATGTGGTCCAAATTATATCGTTTTTGACATCATTTTAATCTAAAAAATGTCAGGAATATGTGAGTAAAAGCTTCATAAAAAAATAATTAAAAACAGAGAAGGTTATAATTGCATTAGTATTGGCTCACCGACGCACCGGTGTCGATTGGGGTTCGGTCGCTCGGCTCGACGCTGGCGGCAAAAGATGAAGGAGTCTCGAGGAATCGTGGCCGTCGCGTAGAGCGCAATGTTTCGGACCCGAAGTCGCTCCACTCATCGCGACACTGCTGTAGTCGGATAGTTTCGGCATCCTGAACAGATAGGATAATTTTGGGACCCGAAACGTATCATACTTTCGGGAGTCCCGAGATTTCGAGACTCGCACAACCATGCTGTAAAGCCCTGTCCAGACTGACAGGCAATTGCTCGCGAACTTTCCGCGGACGCAACTATTTTCCAACGAGACACAGTAGTTAAACACGATATTTGATGCGACATCATATTTGCCGCATCCGCAGCGCATTAGCTCTTTAAACTATTCGGGAAGGCCAGACAAGAGGAAGATTAACGCGTAAAATAGTGCCAGATCAGGAATAATCCGGTGCTCGTAGCGCGTGGCTTAACACGCTTTTGTTCCGCGCGACAATTGAAATTTTTGGTTCATAAAATGCGGCGTGTCCGTTGCGAAACGCGAAACGCGCAACGGTGCAACGCGTGGGCCTTTACGAGCAGATAAAAAGTGTGTTCCCAACACAAACAAAAATGATTGCCGGTGCTGTTTCGGCGATGGGTGCCAAAAAAATAGAAAAAGAGAGGAGAGAGTGAAAGAGAGTGCGTGTCGAGGATTGTAAGCGAGTTTATTACACGGGGCGCGGGGCGGGCGGGAGGTCGATGTTCACGGCTATTGTTTCGCGACAGTTGCGTTCACCGCATATTTTCGCCGGCATATTTTTACCGTGTACCGTAACAATGAACGAGCCACTCGTATTGCCACCTGTATCTGACAGCATGTTGATTTCCGCAAATATCACGCTATTTTAATCCGCGCCGGGGCCAACTGCGCCGCCAGTTATTCCGGAATTATGATGTAAAACCGTGTTAAGCGATTTAACGTCGCGTGAATCGCGCGTCATTAGGAGCGCTATTTGACTTCCGGGAAATCGGCGCCGGGCTACAACAGTTCCCCCAAATTTCATCGTAAAAACTACGCACCACGTTCTACGTGCACCCCACACTTCCTTCATTATCGCCGAAATTATGTTTGACAGTATTATCGTGTATTTTCTCCCAACGTTTTATACACCATTTTACGGCCTTCCTGGTTCATCAAATGTTTCACCAACAAAAATCCTCGCTTTCATATATCGCGAATTTCTATAACGCGCCAAAGATATTTCATGTTTTCATATTAACACGATTCTGCATACAACGCCCTCCATGCTATTTATTTTGAAAAAAACTGTCCTATTTGATAAAACATACAGGATAAGAATTGACACGACAATAATCGTATATGTAGTACTTGTCACGATGAACAATTGGTCACAAATGGACCGTTCTTTTAAAAAACGACGTTAAAATTTCATAAACTATTTTATTTCTACTGAGTGTCCCAGTATTGGGTACAGACATCGAACGGATGATTCTACATGAGAAAGTAAGTAGAAAATATAGAATAATTTTTTTTGAGAAGTAGAACCGGTAGGCCATGCACAGACGCGCCAGACGATTCCTACCCAATACAACGTATAGTAGTAGGAACGCCTGTTCGCCGGATTTCGAAAAAAACAAATTCTATATTTTCGACTTGTCTTTTCATGTAGACTCATCCCCTCCACGTACATAAAAATGTGGCACACCCTGCAAACGTATGCTATAAAATAGTTTACGAAACTAGAACCGTTTTTCAACAGAACAGTTCATCTGTGTCCCATGGTTCCTCTGAGGCTTTTGTTCCTCTTTGCGAGTACCATACGAAGCGATGAAAAAAACTTTTGGTCTTAAAAATCAAGGTTAAGGACATTTTTGCGAGAACGCTTTTTTACAACTCTTCACCGATCCAAACGCCTAGGATCACGCTACAATCGCCTTTAAACTTATTTTTTATATATCCTGTACATAATTCTACGAACACAGTCTGAATTTCTACCTCATTGGAACCAGTGAACTTTCGAAAATCGTACATCTCATGACCATTAATTACTTCGTGTTATAATGAAGACTAAATCGTGTACCATACAATCCTGAAACATCTCCTTTGTTTCTAATGATACGAGACAATGTCAGGAAAAATATTTTCGCTTCTGAGGAGCAACTCTTGATATGGAGATTATTGTTTTCTGAAGGTCTGAAAATTCAACTTCAGACTTTGCACCGATTCATGTCTATCATTTGACACAAAAAACTTAGAAATCAAAGAATCCAAACGGGGCGAATTTTTACGTCTCTTTTTTTATCGTACGCAAAGACTATCGTCTGGCAAGCTCCAATTTATTTCCTGGCCGGGTAATTAATCCGGGAATTTCTGTCACGTCTGTTAATTTTGCCTGGGTGTCCATAGCGGGCGTTTCGATGAGGAGGATCAAACTAGCGGGGGATTCGATCCAGAAATGAAAGAACTATTACCCGAAGCGACGAATTCACGCGGCCGATTTCGTGCCAGGCTTTAATTAAAGACCACGATCTTCCTTCGGACAGGTTATGAGTCGGGGGAACGACGAAATGACGCTGGGACCAACGACACTGTGCGACCCGGGTAATATGGTTAAACGAGAGATAATATGGCAGTTCGGTCATACACACAGCTACCGTACACGCGGATCAGTCCCGGGAATTTCAACGAAAATGGTGCGATAGTTGGGGCTTAACGCGATAATGCGAAAAGTTGAAGGACCAGGGGCGATAATCGTCTTCTGCCCTCCATTCGGCCGATGCTCTTTCGTTTCTGGATCAAATTAATGGAACATGCTCGATTTAACTTTTATTATACGTGGGATTCGCAGACGTGCCATTAATGAATTGGTGTAACACAGAAAACGTTTAATTAACCCCTTAATGTTACGAAGTCATACGTTTCTTATGACTTTGTACACATTGAAGTAAAATATTGTTTAATATTCATCAGCGACACGTTGGAACTACATTAACTTCTTGCAACGCAACTAGGTAACAATGCTCACATCTAAATATTTAAGGTAAATTCGAAGTCAGGTTCGTGACGCAGATTGTAGTATAGAACGCGGTCAAAAATGTACACTAAAACACTCATGCGGTTGAAAGTGTACCCAAAAGAGCGTGAGTAAATTAATATATAAAAATATAAGTCAGAGGAACTTTTTTCGTTTTCTCTGTGCCCATAATAAACACTTTATGAGAAAATAATTTTGCTATAAATAGATATATGTAGGTGTTCCTTAAGTGCATCATTATGCCGTGTAAGTGATTAAAACTTGGCTTTTCTGAAGTTTAAAATTTCAAAGTGCAATATAAATATTAAACAAAAATTTCTGTTAATTGGGCTTGACACATATTAAAAGTATGAGATCAGGAAACCCCAGACCAAATACCATGTGGAGATTGGGAAAAGTCGAAGGGTCCGGTCGGTGTGTCCGGCGCCCCCTCCTTTTTCCTAAAATCCTACAAAAATATGTACATACAAATTAACTTTCTAATTTTTTCTACCAATAAAATATTGAAAGTTAATGTCGGTCAAATCGTGTCAATGAAATCAGTGTCGGCGAAATGAATTGTCGGAAATCCCATGGTATCCCGTTTAATTTGTCCTACTCAGTTCTGCAATAATTATATAAAATCCGCAGTATAGTGAATAGGAATATAAGAAATAGGGAGAAAGAAGGTGTGAATGGAAACTGGTGAATGCGTAGAATGCTTAGGTTAGGTTAAATCTATTATAAAACCATTTCTAGCTGTGAATGAAGAAAGATTATTATTAAATAAGCGAATGTAACGAAGGAGGAAGCGAATTAAATATTTTCCGCTGTTTCTATATACTTGCTAATAACCCTTGTGAGGTTGATGCAACTTAAAAAAAAAAAGACGGGCCTTCATTGTCGCGACGTAATGACAAATTCTTACCAATTAAAGAAATCTTGGGTCACGAGACAGCAAAATAGTATCAATCCACCGTTCGCCGCTGGAGCGATCCTCCAGCGAGAATATCGTTTCGCAATTAGTATATCTATGCCAAGTGAGTCTCGGCCGGCGTCTAATCCGACGCAAGGCATCCCCAGTGAGTTTTCATCATTAAGTAACGCATCAAATTCTAGGCCACACGAGAGAACCCTCTTCCGATGTTTTAATGGTAGCTCCTCCGACATTCAGATTTCGCTGGTAGCTTTTCATCCTCGGCCATTCACCAAGACTTCGTGCCGTGATTCCACGAGAACTGCCTAGACTGAAAGAGAGAGAGAGAGAGAGAGAGAGAGAGAGAGAGAGAGAGAGAAAGGGATACGGGTGAATCCAGGCAACAAATCTAGGGAAACGAGGTCGGATAGCCGTGCTTTTGTTCTACCGTTAGTTCGTTAAGGCGTTGCATGATGGATGATTATTAAATGTCGAAACGTAAACAGAGCGCACCATTTACACGGACAGAAGCAGTAGACATAATCGGATCCGCATTCAAAAACTTTCTCCGAGCTCGACAGAGATCCGTTCCGACGGAAAACCGGGCCTGGACCAAGCTCTCCGAGCTTCGAACGTTCCTTGATCCGATTCTCCTTCTGCCCTTCGTGGCAAACTATTCAAAATCAGAAAGTTCCTGGCACTGTTAGCAACTTCCTCGATTTAATCATTTCAAGCTTGAATTACGATTTCTTTTTAATTGTACTTTTAACCCTTCCAAGACGACGATTCATTGTCAGTTTAGTTCCGTATGGTAGACGTGATGTTACAGATGTTGCAATAATCTCTTTATGATTTGGACGGGTATTTTCTCTATCCTCAAACTCCAGAAGCGAACAACAATGCTTGGGAAGACATCGTATCTAATAGTCTAACCTTCTGTAATCAATTTTGACATATTTCTCATTCAGTACGTGGTACTCTGGTGTCGGGTCCGAGGGGTTAACCTAGGTACTTGACAAACGTTCATATATCACATATATATCTTAAAGGAGTAATATTTTTTAGTGCACGAATTTTTACTACTTTATTCCAATTTAAGCCCTAGTGTATTCTAATATATTCTAGTATATTCAGATATATTCTAGTATATTCAGGTATATTCTACTATATTCTAATATATTCCAGTATATTCTTGTATAATATAGTATATTCTAGTGTATTCTAGTATACTCTAATGTATTCTAGTATATTCTAGTGTATTTTAGTATATTCTAGTATATTCAGATATATTCTAGTATATTCAGGTATATTCTACTATATTCTAGTATATTCCAGTATATTCTTGTATAGTATAGTATATTCTAGTATATTCTAGTGTATTCTAGTATACTCTAATGTATTCTAGTGTATTATAGTATATTCTAGTATAGTTCATCGTATTCTAGTATATTCGAATATATTTCAGTATTTTCTAATATTATTTATTTTACGATTTCAGCAACTAAAATATCTTCGTTGTCTGAAACCTCCTAGAAAGAAGATAAAATTTATATCCATTCTGTGCCTATTATATTTTTCAATGGCTAAATATTAACAATAACGAAATAAAATTTTATTTTGGTTTAAAGAAAATTAATTTCAATCATTCACTCTGTTCGAATTCTTCGTCACGAGTCTAACTCGATACTATAGTGCAAAGGGTTAAGGGGATACACGCCATTGTACAATTGAACAATATGAAAAATTCAACAATTTTTTATAAGTATATATAAAATTGTTATTCCTTGAAAAAGCAATATATATCAATGGCGACATCTTCCGGATTTTCCTCGCAAACGACCACATCGTCATTTCTCTCTTCCACTACTCCCTACTACCTACGTCATCCGTATTCTTGTGGATCATGTTTACTCCGCATCTAGTAAGCCTACTGACGGACGCTCGAGCTGCTACCCCCACCACCGCGCTCGTGCGAGTCAGAGCGAGTACGGACTTGTCCTGGCCTTATGTACCGTATGACGTCATAGCCAAAACATTGGGACTACGGGAGCGTCAATGGTGGGGATAGGCGGAGCGAGTGAAGGACTTCTTTCTCTCTGGGCCGTCTCGCGAGAATTCTTCTGAGATAAAATTGATATCTATTGTTTGCCTGTTACATTTTTAAATCTGCCTATTCCACGTCAATTATGAATTTATGAAAACGTACAAATAACAGTAAACTCAAAAACAATTTTATCGATTGGATGGTTTCTAATTGACGGTAGGAACAATGGGGCAAAGTATAAACGTGGAAATAGCAACTACACTGTTAACGGTAAAAGTTCAATTCTCTATGATCGGTTATTGATTATGCACAATAAATGGGTCACTATAAAGTAGTTTATACAATAATTTATAGTTTATAGAATTTTTAATAATGTTCGATACAAAGTTGTATTCACAATTTATATAATGTATTCACAAAACTATTCATCCAACGATGTTCTTGCGTATGCATGTTTTACGACATCATTTGGAAGTCATAGTAGACGTTAATTGACACAGTTGAATCGTACTTTCGAACGCGTTTCGACGACCTTCGGAATCACTGATTCCGTCTGACTGCCTCATCAGAACCACGTCACTTTGCCGGGCAAGAATAGCTAATTGCGAACGTTTTAAAGCAATTAAATAATTCAAACAGTCCGATTACCGACGAAGGGAAAACGTAGGAAGGGGCTCTCTCTTCTTAATCCGAAAGTATCGGTGCCTCCAAGTAAGATGTCCAGAATTCGTGGAGTTGTTAGAGCCAGATGCTACCCAAATTATCAAAGTAACTGCCTCAGGTTCTCCGGAGTCCCTTATTAATTCGTAAATTAATTCCCCGAAACTACAGCATCTTGGCCACTTGCATGTCGCTCCCGGCACCCTCTCGGATTTCATACTTTTGTTTATGAGCTCGTACAATTTTCGAGGGAGCCGGGAATTAATCCCCCCCCCCCTCCCGACACTTTCCCAGTTCTATTATTTTTTCGCAATGAATTCAAGTGTCTCATATTGCTACCAATTTAAGATACAAACATTTCGGATATCCTTTGATACACTAATTGTTATATATTATTATAGTATAAGTTACCATTTTTTGTTTCTCTAATTGTAAGTATCGCAAAATACACTACACTAAATTCCACTTTTAGAATCACGTATATAAACTTTCAAGTACTATCAACCGTGAAATGATTGTTAAACAAAAGAACGATGCTTAGCAACACGGGTCGCTAAGGAAAAGTGTTTTAGTCGGTATAATCATTCTACTAAAAGTATCAATATTCCTAATCTCTCTTCACCTTAATTAGTTAAAAAATTCTCGAATGTGTATGCTCCCTAGCCGCTAATTGCCAGCGTTCTCCAACGATTTCCTAAAGTGAAAATCCGAGTATCGATCTGCGAGGGTGCAGAAAAATCGCCGGATCGAGGACCGCGATTCTTCGAGGTGGATGACCCTGGTGTTCAGGCGGCGCTCGGCAGGCGTCTATACGGATAACGTCGGCAATTCATTAGCGCGCACCTATAGCCGATAATTGCATTTTCAGGCCATTTTACTAAAACGCTCGGCCATAGCGCCTGTCTCGTCGGTAAGGGCGCTAACGTCCTCTCGTGCGACACCAAGGGCCACCGAAAGGGACCGTCGGTGGATGAGGAGGCGAAAGGAGGGGGCAAACAGTAGTGAAGGAGTCGGGGAGTGGTGAGGAGGGGCCAGGGGGTAAAGGGAGAGGCCAGCTAACTGCATTAACCTTTCTGCCGCCCTATTCAGAGTAGGAGACAGAGCAACGTAGCCGACCGTGAGAGCGTAGGATCCGGTACCACTCAGGGCACCATCGTTCCTCTCCCCGGGTTGTCTGTTAATTATGTTCAATGATTTTGAACACCGAGTACTAAGCGAATCTCTAATCTGATTTTCCTGTACGGCATTTGATGCACTTGTCGCGCGCGGGCAGCTTCTTATCGTCCTCTGTTTTTCACCAACGCCCCGGACACGTCCTCCACGGGGATAATGGAATTCTATCGCGGCTTCGAGCTTCCCCAGGCCTTTGTCGGCTTTGTCACAGCACACCAGCACCGTGTAATATACCGTCACCGAACTTACTTACCATGCTAACAATCGAATCGCGTCCGATAGTTCCTCCGAATGGACTATCTTGCATCCAGCGGCACTTCGCGGGAAATTTTTCTAGTCCCTTAATTCTCCATTCTCGAGAAATTACTGTGCTTCCAAAAAGTTTAACGAAAAGAATCCTAGTATACACTGTATGTCTGAAAAATAGCGGGATTGGGAATACATTAATACAACCAGCGAGTATATTTATAAATATCGTTTACTTGAATCAACGTAAGTTCCTTCGGCACCAATCCAGCGTTGTGCACGGTCAACCAACGTATGGGTAGATTGCTGACGATCTGCTCCCGGAATCGCTTTGAGTATCTTTATCACAGCTGTCTTTATGGTTGCAAATCATCATAGTGTGAATTTTTAGTTTTGGCAAAAAGAAATAATCCCGAGGAGCCAAGTCAGGTATAAAATTCATGGGAATAAAAATTCGAATGACACCAATACTCACAAACCGTTTTAGAGCCACGCAGCGCGATCGTTCTGTTCAGATTTCATGTCGAATAATACCACGGCGTTTTATCGCGATGCTCAATTGGTAGTGCGAAAACTGCAAAAACGGTTCAAAACACAGCGCAATCGTGCTGTTTGGCGCAATTCGACATGGTATTTGAAATTACCACTGGCACTAAGACGGTTCAAGAAAGCCTAAAAATGATGCGTGTACTAACCTCCTAAAAAATAGGGGATTTCAGTCGCTCGTGTCGAAAACGCCGTCCATTTTCTTTTTTTACATATAAAAATGAGTGAAATATTATCCCAAGATCTATTATTCAACTATCTCCGAGGAGCGTACTAGGGTCAAATGAGAAGATGCACGATCCATATCAAGCGTCCAGTTACCTTCGACAAGACTAAACGGTAGCACTGCACCCAGAGCACAAGACCAAGGAGCCGCATTATCCTCGACAGACTAACGTTGATAAACTGTTTACCGATACGGCGGATTCGACAAGCCTCAACTCCTGTGATCAATAAAACAGGCCAAAGTCTCGATGGCGTCTCGAATATCGACAGTCCAATAATTATTCTCTTTCCCGCGGGATCTCGGGAGAATTTCGTTCGGGATTGGCTAACACGAGCCAGTACCCGGCTAGAAAAGCGGGCAAGGGTGTGAGGTAGATAATTCATCTGGCCGAGGACACAAGGATGGGTGGACGGTTCCGGCTGGGCTTACGATAATGCAGGATTCCTATAAATAAAAGTTGAAATTAAAACTTGGCCCGTAAGTTTGCGGGAGCGGACGTGTAAGCCTTGCCCTCTCGCACACGATGACCGTTCTCTCCACACCCGTGTGTTTCCCACCCTAAAAAGCCCCGTCCCTAGACTTCGGTTTGCGGTTTCAGAGCCCGGAGCAAGGAGCAACGCGCCAGACACGCTTTATGAAAATTCGAGATTGTCCCACCGCTCATGGGTTTGGCCGCGAGGAAACAGCGAGTCGCGTGAATGGCGACGTGCTTTCTTGTTAGCCAGCCGCGCCCGGGGAAATTGAATGCGGAACAGGGTTGTTGATTGTTTTAATGATAACGCCCGATTGAACCAGACGGGGGATCCGCTCGAACGTTTTCGTAATAATTATACCGCCGTGTCCTGGGAATCGTTATCTCGTTCGAGAACTCTTCGCGAGTTCCCTTATTGGAACAATTTGTTTGATTTTTGGACCACGCGACTTGCAATTATTATTACTGCACGGAGGACCGGGAGAATGAACAGAAATTTGATGAATAGAGTTCCATTTTTGTTCGAGCTTTGATTAGAGTTTGATAATTATACTGCGGACAAATATATTTAGATCAAATTCTAAGCAGTAAAAGAATTCCAAGAAGATAGAAATACGGTTGTATCGTGTAAATAATGCATTATTTTTCATATAAATTATGTTTTATTGCAATGAAACATATATGTGTGCTTGTGTCCGTAAGTATGCGAATGTGTAGGAAACTCGTGTAAATTGTGTATTTGTGTTAGGAGGACACGACAATTTGTTATAGAGTATTTCTCATACTATCATAGAGAAAAGAGATTGCATAATACTTCATACAGTAACCTCGTAATGGACTACATTAAACTACACGTTGTTCGAAAAAGTGTTTCTAATACAACTTGTTCTGTTTGGAAGAGAACGTATTTTTGTGATTACCTTAGGTTGTCCACCCTGTATATTCAGGAGTTCGTACCGTGACGTATACGCCCATGAACAAGATAACTTTTTTAAAATTGGTGAAAATCGATTAATGTGCACACGAGCTATAAGCGATTAAAAGTTGTCAAGATTGCAGTTTTTTACGACTTTTGGTCAGTTTCTGCTTAAAAGCCACACATTCTTACATCATTTTGCGTCACCCGATTTCGATAAAATTTTCAACATATGTATAGCTAACATAAATCTACAAAACGCTTATATAAAATGTCCATTACGAACTCATATAAACAAATTTTGAAAAATGCCTCTTTTTCATGTAATTTCTACCAACCGCAATAATTTCAAAACCACTTTTGCACATCATTTAACAAATCAATGCTTCTAATTGCGTCAGGTCGTCCAATTTATAAAAAGTTATTGTATTAAAGGCCGTACGGGTATTAATGCGAGTAACTGTAGACGAGTTTTTAGACTCTTTACGCTTCTATTGCAAAATAAATGTATTTCGGCTTGATCGATAATCGAGAGCCTGATGCCGGGGCCGCTCAGAATTGAACGCTGAGTGAGTAGTGACGGTTGAAATCGAGCAGATGAACACAATTTCACGTTCAGTAACTTTAATAAATGTTACAAGGTGATACACGATAATAGACGACACGAACAATTTAACGATAACGGAAACTTGAAACAGCGACGATGCCGCGAATAAACATAATGTCTTTGAAATTGTGACGATGTCACGAACTGTATGAAAATGCGAGCTCTGCGAGATTCGAACGAGAAGTGGTCGTTCGACAGCGTACGGTAACGCACGGACGTTGGAAACGATCGGTTTGGGGTTGAGCTGATTGGTAGATTTGATCCAACCTTTGTTCTTGGTATGAGATTCCAAGGGAGAGAGTTTGCCGTTGGTGACGATGTTTATCATACGAAGGAGAAAACGGTTGAGCGTGCGCGCGCTCGCGATACAAAACAATAACGCGCGAACAACGACGTTCGACTCGGTGTCGATCGAGGTCGAGTTGCCTCCGTTTGAACTCTTACGCTAATACAATACCGAACAGAATGGATGAAATATTCTGAATGGTTCAATTTCTATTCGTTTAGATTGTAATGAATGCTTTAGGAGCTGGGCATATTAATCGGTTAATAAGTTATAGTAGTTGTTTTTGATGTATCGTAAAGAGAGCTCGTTCCATAATTATGCCAGACTCGGAATAATCTGGCGCAAAAGCATTGAATATGTGATATTGTCGTTTTGCTGTAGTATTCGACAGTTAGCGTGAGATTTCTTAAGTATCGGGAGGAAGCGTGGTGAACAGTGAGCGACGTTGATCCACGAGGACTCATGTGCGTCGTTATTATACGCCGCTGCCTGCGACCGCAGCATACGTTAAAACGCGCGTACGCGTCGCGGTCTAGGTGGTCTGCGCCCGATTAATTCGTCGAAACTTATTTTCACGTCAGCGCGAGAAGACCGTGCAATATTTCGGGCGTTGCAACGGGTTGCGATTTTACCAGGTTCGCGGTTTTACGTCGCGACCACGCTGCTTCGGTATTTCCTCTATCGCCCGCGCGCGCACCGCCCTGCGGCCCGGCGTCCAGTTATTAACCGCAATCCTGATTGCCGCTTGTTTTGGATGGGCTTAGCCTGCCTGCATATCGTAATTACAATGAAATTGCCCCACCCGAAACCGGAAACCAGCGAAAAACCGTTCACCGATCTGCCGAACATTCCTGAACGTTGCGTCTCAAAGGTCGTTAGCATAACGCGGATCTGTACGCATATATTTTCACAAAAATAAGACACAGAAACAGGAGCTTTTTATTTTGCATAGTCTGCACACTCTATACGTTTTTTAATAATTTTGTAAATTCAACAAAACCTTAGAATTTTATTTTATAAGAAACATCGTAATTAAGATTTCTATATGTATATTCTTAATTTCTAGAATGATGAAGCTAAAAGAGAATAGCTAATAACAGTGTCCACTAACCACGACATTACTATAAAACAATCTTCATTAAACAGCCAAATTGAATAGTTTAACGTTAAACATAATAGTATAGAGTATAATGTTCTTTTCATTTATATAAGATTAGAGTGCGATTCATAATTTAACCCTTTGCACTCGAAACTATTTTTACGCCAGAATTCAGACATTTAAGGAATTTGTTGAATACAAAGACATTCAGTAATGTAAGAATTGTTTTGAATTATAGTGTAGACATTTTTAGCGGTGCCTCAGAGGGCACAGTTCAAGGATTAAAACTATTCAGTAACAAAGAATTTCCGAAATATTAATTAGGAAGTAGTCCTTGCATTTTCTGTATCTAAAAAATAGCTCCAATGGATTTTAAAGAAAGTGTTCTAACACGGAACACGAAAACAAAAGCAAGTAATAGTCCCAGCCCGAAATTACCTAATTTACTTTACAACCATCCGAGCATCTGGGTCCAACAATACGACCCTTCTTCGGCTGTACGTACCCACACGGAATAGTGCGCCTGCCCGCATGCTAGTTTGGCCACCAAAGTCATATAAATGGAAGACTAAAAATCCTAACCGGCATTTATTCAGATTCATACAAATTCATTCAGTCTATCGTTCAAACTCAGTCACTCGAAACACGGTACCTAGTAACTTCGTTATGTATTCGTTAAATACATATACATATAATTCAATATCAATCATTAACAAGACTACTGCTTCTAAGTTGCCTTAGTAACTATTCGCTGGCTGTTAATTCAGCTGGCGAAGGCGAGCATATCAGAAAGTATCTTTCAAAACAAAATCAACTATCTTGCTCAGCCCGAAACAGCAGGCGACGCTAAAGATTGAACTGATTGTACTCGATCCGAGCGGAGGAACTTTCAATGATTGAATTGTGGATGGTCATTGCATACAAATAGAGCAAACTCTACGATCCAAAAGAACTCCTACCTTTCAAACATCCGAGCAAACGAATGATCGATTAAAAAGTTTTCCAGCCCGAGACAGCGTACACGAATATTTTTTTTAATCGACCACGACGGAGACGAAGAAGCCGGGGCAAATTAACCTGAACCAGGCACTCGGAATTTAATTACAATTAATAACCACCAAGATCGGCGTGGTAGAAATGATTCCAGGTAAGATCTCGGGTAGCTGCGTGCGGCTCTGGCTTACTTTACGCCCCGCTGGGATTTCAGGGGCGTATCTAAGCGAGAAACCGTCTCCTCTATCCTCCCGTTTGCTTCCTGATTAGCGCCTCGATAGTCCAGAGACTTTTTCCTGCGGCACGAGACAGAGGAAAGGACGATCTTCCAAGTTGCAACGACGAGCCGCGCCGTGCCATTTAGGCAAACGGGAAAGAAAAGGAAAATTACCCGAGCTCCTGCGTTAAACTTTGTCCGGTAACTGAAAATTATCGTGTATAGAACCGACAGTTATTAAGGGAACCCGCAGACCGAGATGAGCCGCATAAATTTCTACCGTCGAAATTCAGAAAACTTTCACATCGGCATGACACTTGTAAGAAATGGCGGAGAAGTCACGGCGATTTATTATTTTAACGCGACCTCGTTTGTCCACGCGTCTTTTTGTCGACTTTCCTTAACGGCCTCGACATTATTAGATCCGCGAAAAAGTTCTCGAAATGAGAGGATTTATCGTTTGCAGTCTCGCTCTATTGCGCTGCGATTTTTCATGCATCTGGCTAGACGATGAGGCTGAAAATGAAAATAAAACGGTTGTGTGTTTGATCGAGGTATGTGCGAAAGTTATAAATTGGCTGAGAAGAATGAGTTTTACTTTCCGTTCTGAAATTGGAGATCCTTATTTGGAAATTAATATTGAAGACATTAATAAGTAGACTGCAAATTTTATTCGCTTACAACGAAAATGATTAGGTACAATTTTATGCATTGAACAGATTAAGAAAATTTAATCATATCACGGTGTTAGTTTGATCTGATTAAAATCATTAACGAAGGAATGAAATTTCTATCTGACTTCTGTTTTGTACAATTTATGTAGATAATTTTTACTTTGCATAAAGATCCGATGTCTATTAATAATACATCACTTACAGTTCCATTTTTCTTCTGTCTTGTCTACTATTCTTCCTACTTACTGAATTATACCTCTTTCATCTGTAAAATTATATGTTTTCATAAATTTTCCAATATAATTATTCGTTCAGTGGGTATATGTATTAGCAAAATTATTATTCATTTTAATCACAAAATTGAGTATTTCAGACTCAAATTATTATAATTTTTTTATAAATTTTCTAGTACGTATGTACGACGTATCATAATTTTAAGAGAAGAATTTGATATAACATCTTTTTATCTGAAGCTTCGAGTTTGAGAAAATCGAGTTAGAAAATGCGTCTAATACGCATGCTAATGTATGCAGGTTGTCCACGTAACACTTTTCACGTTTTTTAAGTACTTGCGATAATCTGACAAAAAATATTTTCAACAAAAGTTGATCAGTTTTTGAGTACTTAAAAAATCGTAAAAACTGTTACGAGGGACACCCTGTTTGTAGGAATCGTCTGCCACGCGTCTGATCGTGACCAGCCAATTCTAACCATTTGTATATACTATCATATTATAGGCAACACATTCGTGCATATACTAAAGTACGCGAACGTGACGAACGAATCTTTCAGCTTAATTTCGAAAACGAAACTTCAGGCGGAAAAATTTTATTCTTTCCTTTCGACTTACTTTTGTTTGTAGAATTACTTGCCAATCGATTGTTCACGGTATGCGGGACACCCAGAGCTGGATAAACCAACAAGCAAACTGAGCACGTGTTTAGGACATCCAGAAAAAGGGGGCACCATAGAAATTTTCTAAACTTTATATCTTTTAAAGATGATAGTCAGCAGCGAGCGAACAAAATTCTAACCTTAGTTAAATACACATTTCAGTCAAATTATCAAAAATGCCTAAGAAATCGAACTAGTGCACCCTGTATTGGGTTAAAGTCATCCTACATAAGGTGGTCTCAAAATCTTTTAAGAGCTTTGGATTTCTAAAAGTCTTAATCCGGCGCTGAGGACACCTTGTATAATAAACTTGTAGATTATAATTGTATATATCAACGAAAACGTTTCGTAACATTTGCATTCTGTAATCGGACACTTCATATGTAAGAATCTAATAAAATTAAACTTTGCCTGCTCAATTTTAATTTCAACCGTGAACCCACACACGTATGCTTCCGTTCAAATACGTCACAATGCACAGCAACCTATAACGCATCAGCAAACCTATTTCCGCCGTAAATCACGATTCTCCGGACAGGTAAACATCTCACGCGAGCATCTCCGACTCCACTCACGTTCGCTTCGGCACGTCATGGCTCTGTTAAGCAAATCGCGTTCTCGAATCGAAGGAATGACGAATTATCGGTGCTCGCGATTCGAAATAGCATTCACCGGCCGCGATTAGGCAGTCCGCGAGTGGAATCAAAATCCATTACTCGATCAGCGTGGATAGGCCTGCCTTATTGTGCGCCAATAAAGCGGAAATGAGCAGCCGGGCGTGCTCACGGGGAGCGGATTGGCTTCGACGCGATCCGCTGGAATCCGCTCCGCAACCTGAACCCGGCTCGGGATCAGGACATCGCGTGTATTTCAATTATTCTGAATTACGCGCGTTGCACGACGAGCCTTCGCTTTTATTGGCTCCTCGAACGAACGGCTGCGGGCCGACGTTGATGTCGACGTCGACGACGACGATCCGACTTAGCTTCCATCTGCCGCCGGTCCCCGCCATTCTTTCTCAGCAGAAATAAGATGAGATTGCGATCCCGGAAATCCCATACATTCGCGTGACTGACAATAAGAGCACGAAACCATTCGACGCTCGAATCGATAGCACATACGATTTTTCTTACCGGAAAGAATTTTTACTCCGTTTCGTTTCGAGTTCGTCTGCCGAATGGTCTGTCTGAAAGGATAATTTTCTTCATATCTTGCGTTGTTGCTGTTGCGATGCTTCAATTTGTTCGTTAATCCGTAACGAAATAAGGGACAGTTCATTTGATAAATCGATTAAGACTAAACCCACCACCGCCGGTCAAATGACCGGTTGCATATTTTTTATTTTACAATTATCGAAATTATATGGATCCTACTATGGGAAATGATTCAACATATTTCTTTGTTCAAGCACATGTTGTCATATAGATTGCACAAGATCGAAATGAATACAGCCTTGTAATTTTTATAAGATAAAACATTTTTGTCGACTTTATGGCTTGGTAGGATTAGTATCAACTCATTTAGACCTGAGAGTAATTCAGTCAGAATTATATATCAGTCATCTACGTTTCTTCAACATCTATAAAAAATCCGCAGACTATTCATCGCAAGTTATGAAAACTAGTGTGCATACAGAATATGCCAAATTCTGTTAATACTACAATGAAAAGAATAGTAATTTCACCGTGTACATAATATGTAATAGGTTTACCCTCAAAGGCAGTCACGTGATGGCTGGTTTGACAGAAGTATTTTAAGTAGACTGCGGATTTTATGTATTTTTACAAAAATGAGTAGCTGTAAGTGGAAACAATAAACAGGCTAAAAAAACTCGAGTTTATCGCAACACTTCTTGAAATCTTTCAAAATTATTACGGAAAGAAAGAAATTGTGAAGTTGCTTTTGTTTCTAGCAATCTAATCTCCTCCATCTTCCGCAAGAACAATGACCTGTTTCTTTATAAGTTACAGTTAATACCTATCTCCGCATTACAGTATCTCTCAAGTATAAAATTTATGGGGTCAGAAGCTATCAGCGATAGCAAATTGTCTTGAAATTGACCCCGCTGTTCGACGCCATCGTAATTTCATACCCATTAGGGTTTAATAACACGCTTTTATCAGCCGTTGCAGCAGTATAGTCAGGCGTCGACTTTTCTCTCCATTTTTGCAAAAAAATTAAAAATAAACGTGATACGTTAAATCTTGGCCGCATGCTGAGAAACTCAAGAGAACTCAAACGACGAGTCCACGCAAACGCGAAGTTTCCAGCGAACAGGAACAGGGCAAAAGGAAGAGTATACCGAAGAGAAAACGAGATGTAACCGGAAAGAAGAAGTTCTTATTCCGCGCTCGGGCCGCGGCGTAAAAGCCTTTGAACTTCGTTTTAACGGGGAAAGAACAGTTTCCTGCAGTTCCTCGTCGTTTGCGGGCCGAACTTTTCGGTGGACGGTTGTTCCCGATTCACGGAACGCGACGGTTTGCCTTAACGAATTATTCTTGCGACACGACTGGCTACCGGCTAATTGAAGACGGAACCAGAGTCAGCTCATTAAAAATGTAACGATCCTTTATATAGGCTTATTAATCCGGAAGCTCAGTCTCGAAGCGAATTGAACGGGAAATTGGTACTGCAGTCTTTTATGCGATTATAGTGTCCGAAAATTTCCATTTTTATTTTGGTTCTACCATAAGAAAGCTTCTGGTTGGGGAATTATATTCTTGCTTTGTTCTCATTCTTATAGGATACGTGGCATCAGTGGAAGTTCGCGTAAAGATCGCAGTCTAGATATTAATTCAAAATTATGAATTCTTGAATCCATATTGATTAGGTCTACTCCTTTTCATTTCGTGAATATTATCTATCCTTCTTTGAATCACCCTGTACACTTTATACATTAACCGAAATGAAAACTTTTCTATTGCTTCGAAATTATAATTCTTTACCCCGTGTTCATTACAATTTCTCGTTTCTATCTGACAAAAACTATTACATCTATCCTTAACGTTCTTCTTCTTTGCATCACCTTGTACACTTTACATTCTAATAAAAATTAAAAACTTTAGCTTTAAAATTATAATTCTTTTATTCGTATTCATTACCATTTTTCTTCTCTATCTGACAAAAACTGTTACATCTATCCTTAACGATCTTCTTCTTTGAATCACCCTGTACACTTTACATTCTAATAAAAATGAAAAACTTTAGCTTTAAAGTTATAATTCATTTATTCGTATTCATTACCATTTTTCTTCTCTATCTGACAAATACCATTAGATCTGTCCTTACTGGTCTTCTTCTTTGAATCACCCTGTACACTTTCCACTTTAACAAATAACGAAAAATTCTTTACAGTTCTGGCTCTTCAGATTTTTCAATCTGTATTTCATAAGATTGTTCTTTTCCGTTTGGCAAGTACTAGCTACCTTCACATGTTACAATCCTTTTCCTTACTCGTCCTGCATATCTTACGTTTTAACCAAAAATAAAGATTCTTCTTCGTTTGAAGAATACTAACAATTCTGAAATTTGTGAACCCTTATTTTAACCGTATGGAGTATTAATGAAAATTTGAGGTTGCCATCGAATTTAGAAGAAGGTAATTTTAACGAGGGCGGCCTATTGTTAGTCGGCAATACGCAAATTCCGCGACGCGTGCAAAAGTTTCTAAATGGAGGCGGAAAGTAAATGAGATGTGTGGAAGAAAAAGCTTTTGGGACAGAGTGCCTGCCCCGTTTGACTTACTTTTCGTTTGAAAGCTCCTCCGGGTGAAAGGACTGTCTTGTATACTTTGCTCGTTCCTCCTCTTTTAATCGTTTCAATTTCAACGTGGAAAACGTCGACCTCGGCTCACAAAAGACCGCTGCAGTTTTTACCTTTACCCGCTTAGAGACAATTTCCCGTGCATCCATTATACACGCCGTACACCCCGTTCAGCGAGAAGGATTCGCCCCTCTTTTTATGTAAACGAAGATGTCGTTATGCTTTCATGCGCCCGCATAGAACCATCTCAGACGATACTTGGTCCTCGATTATTACAGAATTACCGTAAGAATTTTCGGAGAATTTTCATTTTTAATTGCCACGACTAGTTGGAAATAATCCTACACCCGCTATATCTTTTTGGTCATAAACTTTCAACGCTTAACTGTCTAGCGGATGTTGTTCAACTAATATTCAATAGGTGATGTTTCTTTTCACGAGCTAATTTTACTCAATCGAATTTGGACCAGCATCCAGATTGAACCTAATTCCCAATATGCACTACTTTTTTTCTTCAAGATACACAAATTCAAAGCAAACTACACAATCAATTGATACCATTAATTTCATCCATTTTTATTTTACACTCTTAAACAACAAATAATATTTCATTTATACCGTCACATTTGAAAGAATTACAACTCACGAGAAAGCAATTATTCATTTTACAGTATGTAAAAATAGTGAATAGGTTAATTTTCACCCTGAGGAACGTATGAGTTCTATCACTTCAATATTCTATTAAATGAACTGTATCCTCTTCTAAAATATGAAAAAGAAATTTTCACCAATATGTTATGGGTTATACGGGGTGACTAAAAAATATTGAACTTCCTTGAAAGGGGTGATTCCTCAGGTTATTTGAAGATACTTTTTCCTTTGCAAAAATATTCTCCGTGCATTTGTTGCGTAGTTATTAACGGAAAACACAACAAAAGTTAATTCATTTTCCTACAAATTTAAATATAACGAAAAATTTTTAAACATTTTTTATAGAAAATGGAGGTCACGTCAATTTTTTAAATGTTAATATGTATTTATGTGTTAATAATATTCTAGTTGGTGTCGAGGCGAATTCAACGACCTACTGCACCATAACCTTAAACCTTGATGTAACGCCAAATTATTGTGGCCATAGAAAGTGTGTGGTTTCATACCACTGTGCGCTGGTGCGAGCATGCTTCTGCGTCCTTTCTCAAGATACACGATAGTTCAAGCTATTAGCTCCCAGCAATTTAGCTAACGAACAAATCTCGAAGACCGGACGCGTGTACAGCATTAGCCATCAAAGGACGTACCATTTCAGCGTCCGAGGACGTGTTAAAATGGACGACTGGGCGTCCGGTGGTCGCACAATTTCACTGACAATAATCGTCGATGTCAGGGAAAGGAAAGAAACCCTATGTATTTAAAACGACGCAATAAAGGTGGAACACATTCCCGTCGAACGTCTACCGGAAGTCTCTCGGAAAACGACGCGCAGTCAACAAGGCCGTAAACCTATCGGTGTCGAAGTACAAGAAAGCCGGTCAATTTATTCCCTGCCGGGTCCCTTTTTGTGTTTTTCGTTGGCGGCATCACGCATTCTCTCCGTTTACACTCGTCCGACGTTTCGTGTACGTAACTCGTAAATCTCTTTACGCGGCTAGCTTTATTTCACTTTTATCGCTACCTCGTATAATTCGTTAATGATGCAGTAAACGTGCATGGAATAACGGCCGCAGCCACTGACTCGAAGACTGTCTCCCCCGATCCTCGATCTGTCGATTGCTTAGCCACCTTATGCGAGGACAGGCATTCTACAGCCAGAGTTCTTTCCAAGAGATGGGCCGTTGCGGCGAGATCATTTTTGCGACGTGTGATCAACAACGCGGACGGGTTGTCTGCTGATTAGCTGGGCCATGCACGCTTCAGAGGTTAGGACTCTTTGCGTGTGAGTTAAGTTCATAGCAATCTTTCGCAATTTATTCTAGTAAAAAAATGAGATTAAAGTAAAATTTAAAGCATGACCTCTATTATACAAGTTTTAAAGAATATGTGTTACAAACCCGCCTGACTGGAATCATTTTAATACAACACCGATTTTATCGATCCTGTTCGCGGTAGCATAGATTACCATTCCACGGTTTAAGCTAAAGAAAAAATCAAATATTTCCAATAACTACGTCTCATTTACTCGGAATATACACAGGATTTTTAATAAATGTTGAGTTTTGTAGAAATTGTACGATTTTGAATTAAATGTTTCATTTTCCATAGAAAATTTCACCATGAAATTGTTTGTAGCAAAAATATTTTCAAATATTTCGCAAAATCCATACGTATTTCTTTAGGTTATGGCAAAAGAAAGATTATATAAAAATTCCGTTTTCATAGAAATTATGAAAATTACAAGAACAAATATTTGTCTGTAAATCTTGTAAATCCAGTGTTAACCCCTCAAGCACGGTACCTGCATTTCTTACGGACCTGTGACACATTTTCTTATACACAAAGGGCTTCGAAGTTCTTCCCACATTTTATTATTAGGTGTAGAAATTAATTCGGTCCTTTTTTAAAACAAAAGTATTTATTTATAAAGTAATCATACATCTGTTATTCTTCGAAATAGTCACCATTATTTTCGATGACACTGGTCCACCTTGCAGGCAACTGCCAAATTCCTTGACGAAAAAAGATGGCGATTTTGATGCAATGAATTCGTCAATAAATTTTTGTACGTTTTCCAATATTTCGAAATTCGATTTATTAAATGATGTTGGAGTGATCGGAATAAATGAAAATCCGATGGAGGCAGGTCAGGATTGTATGCCGTATGTATGTGAGAGGATTTCCCAGCCGAAAGAACAAATGACTTTCTTTGTTGCTTTTGCATTGTGTCGCCGAGCGTTATCTCGTTGCAAGATGACGTGCCGTGTTCCATTACCTGTAAACGGTCTCTTTCTTTCGAGTTCATCACTCACGCGAATCAATTCTGCTGGTAGTGATCTGCATTGACATACTGACCAGGATGGAGCAATTCATAGTACACTACTCCTCTTACATTCCACCATATGCACGGCAAAACCTTTTCAGCGTGGATATTTGGTTTTGCAGTAAATGTCGACGGTTCTCCAGGGTGAACCCACGATTTTCTTCGCTTAGGGTTGTGATACAATACCCATTTTTCGTTGCACGTCATGATTTTGTGCAAAAAGTCCTTCCGTTTGAATCTCGTTAACAGCGATATAGCCATCTCACATGGTCGTTCTTTGTTCTCAGGACTGAGCTTACGCGGTATTGTCCGCGCAACGAGAGTTGGCACAAAATCTCGTCAGTGGGGTGCAGGGGGAACGGCGAGTCCCCACTCTTGACAGAGGCTGCGGATCCCACCACTGATCAGTGGACCTCACTCTTACGCTTACGTTTTGGCGGGAACGGTCGACATAGGCGCTCAGCGTCACCACCATCTTACTTCATTGTCACCACATCTCTCTGTCACAGTCACACTCAATACGCTCGTTTGCTGTCTTCCTCAAGCGATTCGGCCAATCGCGGAAGACGTGTAGCGCGTAGTGGGAGCATCACGTGGTACCCACAAGTTTCTCTGTGCCAACTCTCGTTGCGCGGGCTATACCCACTGACTTTGTTCCGGAGCAATCCCAACTCATTTAGTGGATGAGAAATTGCTTTTTGTGACACCCCAAGTTGCCCCCCCCCCACAACTCGTGTTGTGTTTGTGCGGAATTTTCACACAGCAATTGCTCAAGTTCTTCGTCTTCAAATTTTCTTGGCTGTCCGAAACGTATTTGATTAGAACGATTAAAGTCGCCACTTCGAAATCTTTAATAGCATTGTTTATAGGTTTTATGAGTTACTGCACCTTCATCCAAAGCAGAACAAATCATTTCAACGGCTTCGAAGCATTTTTCTTTAATTGAAAGGCAAACAGTATAAAGTGTCGTATGTGAGTCTTCCCAGACGGCGTAATCTTGCTTACTAATAGTTTTTGTTCTGACTAGTTGTCAAATATTTCGTAACTGTAAGTGTTGGTACTTAAATGTCATAAAATGGCGGGCGATTATTTACATTCAAATCAGAGTTAAAAATAATTTAATATCAATGCAACGAATTAATTTTGTACACTTTATAAATACAGAAACTGTATCTGAAAAATATTTGCAATCTCATGATTTCTATTGAAAAGGTTAGTATTTTTTCTAAATTCAGCTTACTTGCAGTTTACGTTAATCGCGAAATTTAACGCAACGTTTCGTTACACAGGCCCCGGCGTTGAGGGGTTAAAGAATGAAAGTCGAGCGATTTGTAACAGCAGGGAGCAGAATCGATCGTTCGCCGTTGGTATTATGAAATATCCATCGTCCATTCGGCGAGAATCGGCTCGGAGGAGCCGTGTCCTTGAATAGTCTCCCCTGGCGTGACCGCCGGCGGCAGTCAGATCGAGCATGATTCATCTCCCGACTTGTTATTTTCGCATTATCCAACTACATCGTTCCATCCTCTCCGGGGGTGATTCCTTCTCGACTCGTGGGCGTTACAAATAGATGGAACGCATTACCAGGATATTCGTCGGGATAATGTCTTGTTTATGAATGTAGAGGCAACGATCGGCGAACATCTATCAATTTGCGCCAGCACTGTGGCTTAATTTGACGGAACACTTGCGAAAGTTTTTGCATCCGTGAGCGCCAGCCTGCTCCGCCCGCGCGAACACCTTGATGGATGTTCAAGAACCGAGTGGAAATCATTTTTTCATGGACTTCGCTCGTGCTCGACTTACCCGTCCGATTCGTCATTTACGTTGTTGCGAAATTATTCGATCTTTAGTCGTGACTAAACTATACATTTTACTCATTTATCACTGAAATTAACAAATGACATACAAAACAAAAAACGTCGGAGTCTCAGAATTTCATTATACTGCTTGCAGTTTATTAACACATTTTCTACCAGCGATTATTTCATAATGCTTGAAGGTCTATGGTCCATAGCAAAGAATTTTTAATAGATCACTCAACGTTAATTAGAAATTTTAATTGTGAACCAACTGGTCAGCCACAGTAATGTAATCTAATCATTTCGTTTGGAATTACTATGGAATTACTAAAATATTCATTTCGATCATCTCTGAAATTCCCAGTATCAGCTTCAGTGCTCCCCTTTAGTAAGCATTAGTAAAAAATGAATCGAATTTTTTGGGCAACCTAGTATTCACGTCGATTTTGGCGAAATATTTGTTGTATCTCTATTATCTGTCTCGTATTGCGTCTTTGTGAGTGTTAATTGTAAACTCGACCGATCCATAAATTAATACGTCAATAAGCCGTTGTATGGTTCGAAATACATACAGGGTGAGTCACCTAACGTTTGCACCTCAAATATCTTTGCTGTTTCTGAAGATACGTAAAATATGGTAAGGACAAAGTTAAATAGTACAATGGAGCTGACACAATGCCAAAAAAATTTTGTTTTTATGTCATTTGTTTAGAGATATCAAGGTCACCGTGACCTTTTTAAATGGAACCACCCTTTTTTAAACACCTACAATGATAGTCCCTTTCATTACAAATTCAGTGACTATAATTACTCGAGGTCATTCAAGGTCGCGAACAGAGATAACGTATAAGATTTAACATCCATACATGCCTGTAAACGGGCTTTGAAGGAATGTTGAACTCTGTCCGTGACCTTGAATGACCTTGAGTAATTATAGTCACTGAATTCGTAATGAAAGCGACTATCATTGTAGGTTGAGGCACTAACTATTGGCACTTCAAATATCTTTATTGTCTTCAAGGATACGTCAAATGTCTAAAGGACAAAGTTTAATGGTTCAGTGGGGCTCACACGATACCAAGAAAATGTTTGTTTTTATGCAATTTTTTTTTAGAGATTTTCAAGGTCACCTTCATTTTTTTAAGAGCAACCGCCCTTTTTTAAACACATACAATGATAGTCCCTTTCATTACGAAATCAGTGACTATAATTACTCAAGGTCATTCAAGGTCACGGACAGAACAACATTCCTTCAAAGCCCGTTTACAGGCATGTATCAATGTTAAATCTTATACGTTACCTCCATTTAAAAAATTCAAGGTGACCTTGATATCTCTAAAAAAAAATGACATAAAAACAAAATTTTTTTTGGCATCGTGTCAGCCCCATTGTACCATTCAACTTTGTCCTTACCATATTTTACGTATCTTTAGAAACAACAAAGATATTTGAGGTGCAAACGTTAGGTGACTCACCCTGTATATGATTACTATTAAGAGTTTTAATATGATGACAGTTTGAAATGTTTCCTGTGCTTTCCTCGTATATGGAATTCTAAAACCTAGAGAAATTGCATTGCGTTTGAAAATTCGTGCGACTCTCCGCTCGGCTAATTTTATTTCCGCTGTAACAGGCATTTCGATTAACTCGAAATGAATTCATTGCGAGATTGCCGCTAGAAGAAGGCCTAATTTTATTTAATCTGCCAGCGAGAACATTAATGGATATAAAGCTATGGTGGGCCCCCGACTATAGGTTATAGAAATAATATTATTATATCTCCGAGCGACATCAAGTACGTTAAATTTCTTTTATTGCTAATTACCCGACGAGATAAAAGGATAAAAAATAAATTACGTGTTCTCTCGCATAGAGCCTTTCAGAGTTCGGTCAATTGGATTGCGTGGATTTGCGACCGGTGCGGCTGCGCCATATTTAAATGAAACGCGACGCATAGGGGGAGACGAAATCGCGTAAGCTGATTGGCATAGGCAGCACTCGCTTCGAGTAATTTCATTGCTCGAAAAAATGTATCCTATAATTGTGCCCGCATTAAAAAAGAATGAAATTATTCCTCGATCGAAAATTTTGCCCAAAAATCTTTTTCGTAATGTGCTTCATGTAATTTGCAGCTTGAGCATGTACAAAGAGCATTAAGTTTTATTGTAGTAGAACCTCGATTATCCGACTATTCGATATCAGAGTTCTTTATCGCCAGATCACATTCCACGTGCAAACAGTTCAACCTAAAACAGTACATATACAACACAATTTATTCTATAACCTACTAAGGATTTAGTGTAGCACTGTACAACAAGAAACTGTTCTATTATTCGAACACCCATGTCCTCCTAACTTGTTCGGATAATCGAGGTTCCAGTGTACTTAGTAAGCTTTCACTTAATTAAATCCGCTATTTGCTTTGGAAAACTATTTTGATCTCGCATTGTGCACACAACTCGAAAAACAAACGAATTTTTAGCTTTGTTTAAGCATTACTCTTTCCTTATTTTTTTACCTTCATTTATTCCTCGAAGTCAAATTGATACAATGAAAAATAATATGATGGAATTGTGCATGAGTAACTTTGTAAATTTCTTCTTTGAAAACGGAGCACTACGAAAATATGAGAAAAGTTTAAAATAAAATTATTCGCGTCGTTCACGCTTAATAAGACGGTGCAGGGCACATTATTTATGTAGAATAAGTTAAACACGGGTCAATTTGATACGAAGAATTATTGAAGAATTCTTTACCGAAATGTCACTGAAGAACCTGTTTGGGGTGCCAATCATGGCGAAGGTTCGCTCGTTGAAAGGAAGTTTTAGGTCTCATCAGCATAAATAAGGTATTGGTCTCTTCTTTATCCCAGTATTGGACAGAATATTCCCCATAAAACAGTGCATAAAAAAGGAGTGGAAACAGTATATTCAATTTAGAATTTGTTGCTTTTTTACTGTCCTTCGGGACGAGAACGTAGAAGGTAAACAGTGGTTTCTCGTTTCTGCCATTGTCTGTATACACGACCGTAATTTTTGTTCGCCCACCCCGTGCACACTTTTCGAAAGATCAGAGATCAGGCACATGGTCAAAACGATTTCGCCCGATGTTTCTGGATCGTTCATTGCACCGACAAACATTTATTTGCGAACGGGACGGTAACTAATTAGTTAAAGTTGTTACGGCACCGTTGGGAATATTCGGGAGCCAATGATGGGCCGTCGGCTCCCTGATAAACATCTTCCTCCTTCTCCGAGCCATCCGGCACCGGACTGCTTATGGAATATTAAAATTCAATTTCGAAAGCAACGTCAATCACCGATTCCGCCGCGAAAAAGCCAGCCCGCTCGCTCGACATCCCGGTGGCCAAAACGCTACGTCAAAATTCCGCCATGTATGCATAAACGTCAGCCGGCTGACCGGCTCGAGAATTAGACAGCAATTTTGACTCCCTTTCTTCGGGACGCTCGAACATGTACACGGATCGGAGGGCCTCCCATGAATGATAAACGAGAGATCCTCCTATCGGCCGGGGTTAAAACGCTTCCCCTAAATCCCACGGAGGCCCGAAGAAGCTAATCGGTCGGCCTGCTGCTCGATTGTCCGTGATAATCAACCGGGGACAATACCAGAATTTTTCGCCTCCTCGCGAGACGGATGCCAACCCCGGAAGAACAATTCTAGGGGAAAATTCGCTGGCGAAAGAAGGTCTAGCTGGAGGGGTTATGTATGCGAATTCGTTGAGGGTGGCCAAGCGAGTCGTTTACACTGGTCAACATCAATTTTTGTAACGGAGAACATTTATAGACGGGCTTATAAACTTTCGTTTGCAGAACACGAATCCGAAAGCCATTTGTCGCCATCAGCCTCAATTATTATGAAATTTGATCTCTCCGAAAATAATCAAAAATTCAACTTTCAGAAATCTTTTTGCTTCAGCGGAAAAAGCTGAAAAAGACAAATTTTGTAGACTAGAAATTATATTGTGTTTGATGTCATTTTAATCAGAAAAATCAAATGTGTTGGTAAAAGTTTCATGAAGACATAAATAAAAACAAAGCAGTGTTGTTATTGCATTAAAATTGGCTCTCTGTCGCGTTGTTGCCGATTGATTTGATCGTTCCGCTCGACATTGGCGGCAAAAGATAAAGGAATCTCAGAAAATCATGTCTGCCGCGTTGAGCGCAATGTTCCGGACTCAAGGTCATTGCATTCCTTGCGTCAACACGGTACTTCATTTCGTCGAAAAATATTCCCCTAGGGCTCTGTATACCGAATTATTGGGAAAGAGTAATGTACATCGAAAACCTACAAGAGTAGGTTCCTATCATTTATCCGGCACACTAAATTATTTTGCGCTGCCAATGTTTCTCGGTTTGCTGCAGCAGCAGCCCTGTAAGAACGGTTCCTCGGGTGGATTCATCGGAATGATGCCATTGGCAGTCGGGAAAGGGGGTGAGCTACAAGCCGGGATTGCTCGAAGAGCTGCTTACCGACACGTAACAAAGGACAGGCACACCGTTCAAGTAGCGAGCGTACACTTTAATATTTTTAAAGTACGTCCGATCCTCTATGAAGGGTCTTCCGCTAACGAAGCAGAATCGAAGCGACGAGCCGGAAAATGGAAGGGGTTGTAAAGAAGGTCGCGGAGGGGCAGCGGAGAGAGCAGCGAGGCGGAGATAGATAGTGGGGGGGGAGGAGTATGGTAGGTGAAGGGGTGAGAGTCGAGACGGATCGCGAAGTGCTGTTGGAAAAAAGCGTCTGTGAAGGAAGAGAAAAGGAATCGGGAGCAAAGTTATCGTGCCGAAGGCGGAAACAAAGGCCGGTTTGCCGTAGCTGCGCAAATTAATCGTGTTAAAGCGCCGTCTGACGACGAACTCGGCTGCTACGAATGCATCATAGGCTAGAACCGGCTACCAACGCCTTTGCCTCAACATACACCTTTATTGCGTTATCTTATTATCCCGTGTCGCGCTTTCAGAGGAGGCTCAGCTTCTCCTCGTCGCATTCGCCTTCGTCTTCGTTTTCGTCTTTGCCGTCGCGACAAGGGTTCACGACTGCCTGACTGACTTCGTTCCGACCCTTTGTCCATCGTACTCGATCGTTCCTTTCTCAACAAGCGTCCCGCAATACATAGATCGTTAACTTCCAAGTTGTCTGCTTGATGCGTCGAGCACGATATTGCCGTTTGAACACGGTTTTGGATGCTTTCGTAGGGAAAACTGGCTTGGAAATGGTAGCAGAATCCCATAGGCGAGTACTGCCGTAGTAGTTTGCGAATATCGAAATCCTGTAACCGCAGGTGCGTTATACCTGCTGCCGACCACGCGGGGCGAAAACGTGCTGCTGCCGACGGTAAGCTGCCAGAATATTAATTGTTAGCGATTTCGTTTCGTGAGGGCTCGGTAACGATTTGGCGAGGTCCGTGATCGCGGATGCGTGCTTTAGCGAATCGTTCGCGCCGCCGGAAAATCGCGTCGAGGATAGGGACGCGTGGCCGCGTGTTCGATCATTTTGGCGACCGTACGTCGCTTAGGCATCGCGATCGTGCCGATCGCGAGGCCGCGCACGGGTTTCTTGGCGAGAAGTTTAGCGCGACAATAGTGACGCCTTCACGTGGGACGTCGCGATAGGAACCCGATCGAGATGGGTGGCACTTAACACCTTATCTACCGGAGGTCTATTAATAGGTTTTTCAATGTCTGAGCTGACTGTAACAAAAGCTCAATCGTTTTCTTTCGAACAATAATTTCAAGTTAGTATCCTGCGTGTCTCGCAAGAAGTCCCTTGATAGGAATGCGAAAGGAATGTGGCAGCAAGCCGTTCGATTGGGTCTGATTGGAACGTTTCACACAAATTTTCGGTTCTAGCCGTGCGATTGGCTAAAGCGGTCACACATACTATGTAACATGTGACGTGAAAGCCTAACCATTGGGTGTCAGCAGGACCCCCTTTAACCCTGTACCGTCCCGAGAGACTTCTGGACAAAAACTTTTTTTGGAATTGTTGTCGCAATTATCATCATCTTTAAACGGCTGTAGCTTATTGCAACGTTCACCGTTTTTGGTGAAATTTTCAAACTGTGTTCAGTTGACACACATCTACAAAACGTATTTGTTGAACTATATAGATCAACATAAAACAGTTGTAAAAAACAACTTTTAGTACTTTGTTTGTAATTCCGAGAAAATTTATTATATTTTATCATTATTATATTATATTATATTATTATTTATTATATTTTATTTTACTATATTTTTTTCAAAATATCTTTCTTGCATCATGTAGTAAACAAATTGTTCTAACTTTTCAAAAGAAATTCAATTCATTTGATCCAATATTAAAAAAGTTATTGTCTTTTTAGGAATGTCCGAATAATAATGGGAGTGACTGTAGCTTAATATTATCTTTTCGTTGACTTATTTTCTATGCCAGCATTTCATAAATATTTCCTAAAACAGAACACTTCACAGGTTCTGTAACTTTCATTGAATACAAACACAAACATTTATTTTCAAATGTGGATTGTTTGAAACCTGTGTACACATATATTACAAACTTATAAAGATATGATCCCTCGATCACACTAAGAAAATTTTACCCAAATGTCCACGGCCAGTTGTAAATAAACTGTTCAATTCGTACCGCATACAATATTCAAAAAATTATTCGAATGAATGTTTTATGCGTTCTGAGACCATGGCACAGAAAGTCAAAAATTTTTACGGTTTTCCATTGACCAAGTTTTTCCATAAAAATGAAAGGTCGAGCAAAGTTTTACATTGCGGTCGTAAAACTAGAAAAATTTCGTGGAAAGTGGAAGATCAAAATGATGTTAGGTCTAGATGGAAAAACAAAAATGTGGTTCATCCTCGTTATATGTTTGTCGTTGGACCCGAGCAGGTAGCATAGCGAGATGACGTTGCGTTCGAGTTTACCAGTAGAGATCAGGTTCATTCGCGACTTCTGCGAACTCGTTCGAACTTTTAATAATGTCCTGGTCCGTTTCCATGAACGAGTCATCCGGATGACATTTCCTCTCGTTGCCCGCGCCGAATCGCAGCAAAGTAACTCGGCTTGATAAATTTGTTTATAGGTCACGCCGTGATTGGATCGGCCAATTGGGAAACATTGTTTAAAGTTCGAAATCTGGAACGCATGAATCATAACACAACGATCGAGTTACAGTATGCAGCAGTACCTTTTATTCTAGACATCAGATACAATATGCGCAAACACAATGTCACGATGTACAGTGAGTAACCGTAATATCGGACACCGCGATATTTTTACTTAGTCGCGTTACAAATTTGTTTGGAATGAAAAATTTGTGGAGATTAAGATAGTTTTATATTCATTGGTAAGGAGATCGGAGAATAAGTGGCGCACCGGTATGAGGATGTAGGAGTGTGAGAATGAATGTGGGGTAAAAAGGAAAAGTGCGAGAGTGTCCACATGCGGGAATTTAAGTTTATATAATAATGTTAGAACATTAAGTACTATTCAGTGGCTCAGTGGATAGAGCGCACTACAAACACTGTGGTCGTGAGTTCGAATCCCATCGCCGTCACCTCTGGAAATTCTTCTATGTGATATTATACTGCGTTGCCCAAGGTGGCTCAGAGCCCAACTTTATAACCTGTAGGTCCTTCACGCACACGTCCATACACGCACACACACCCATCGTACACTCACCGATTACAGTACCAAATCTCATTGTTCCACCCCCGTCGCTAATAATCTTGGCAGTTGATGCGACGTTAAAAACAATAAAATGAAATTAAATACTATTATAACTTAATTATATTTCTTATATTATAATAAACAATTTCTTCTAAAAACTAAATGTGGTCTCACAAAAATACCACACGTGGTCAGGTGCAACGTTGTAGTACTGTTTCTAGGTAACAATAGTATATATTTTATTTACGTAATTTACACTATTGGTTAAATAATACCTTTTAAATGAAATAATGCCTGATTTCAACGTTACTTTAATAATTGGACACTTAGAAATGTGACAACTTTCGTGGATTTTTATGCGTCGGAATTCGGAGATAATGTTCGTTTATAAATATGGTAGTCTGTACGAATACTATTAAGCGCTTTAACTTGTCATAATGAAAAATGGAAGATATAAAAGTAATACCTGTTAATATGTGTACGCCAATTTGTGATTTTTCATAATAACAAAGTAAAAGCACATAGACGAATTGCTACTATGCTCGATATAAGTAAAAGCACAGTGCGAAATATCATTACAAGATTTAAACACGAAGATTGTATAGAGTCGACACTACAAAGAAGCCAAACAATGAAGTTGGATATGCATTGCAGAAGGAAAATTATTAAAAAATATTATGATGGATCTTAATATAATATTTTCGTCATAAATGCATAAAATCCATAGTCTATATATTAGAAACGCGCAAATTCCATGGACTATTGTTTACAGTTTTCGTCTTCTCGCGTGGCATAAATTCTAGCGAAATGTGCTTCAGTCGGCAAACTACGGTAAAAATTGATGTTTAGTTGGATAAAGAGTTTTTTGCACTGGTCTGCTGCAAGTGTAACTAGGAGATTGGCGAAGTATCAAGGTAAACGGGCAGAAACTCGCGGTCCGATGGGTACCAAATGAGCGTCGTCTATCATCGTTCTCTGTAAAACCTTCTCCTTTTTTCTCGTGCGCGTTGCTTTCATCGCATAACGTAAACGGGGAATTTCGGACGCGGCGGGATTAACACAGCCGCTCGAAGAATAGCCAATAATACTTTTTCATTAAGCCGCGAGCTAGGATTGCCCCGTCTGCTGAGGCCCGGCGCCGAAGCAATCAAATTATATTCCCAGCGCAATCAACTTCGAAAAAGAGACAGAACCAGTCGTCGATCGAACCAAAAAAGCTGGTGGCGTTCGAGCATAGCAACGAAGGGTTGAGATCCTTGTATAACGAAGTTTGAAACGACCATTCCTTCAAGTCAGATTTCGCAAAACGCGAACAATTTAGCCGACAACTGTAAAAATAACTTAAATAATTATTATATCAACACTCGAATATCAAAAATTGTGTATCAAATTGTGGCACGAGTACGATTTCCGTGGCCCCTCGTACGATTTCCGCCTCCTCCACGACCTAATCACAACTCATTCTATTCACATGATTTTTCCATTACTAGTTCAAATTCTGGATGACAGCTACAATGCAAAGATAATGCGAATAAAATTTCATTTTCTACAAAAAAGGTCTCTTGATATTTTGCCATATTTTGCATAGTTATCGAGATATTTGCAAATTTATAAAAAACAGGAAATCTACTTTATCGGCTAAACCAGGCCAATTTGACACCATGTTATATATACATTTTTTGTCTTGAAATAACCCCAAGAACACAAATATAACCTCAAAACGAGGGGCTACGGAAATCGTACTCTCCCCCAAATTGTAGAGGGTTCTTGAGAAGGAGAAGCTTCAACCTTCGAATCTATGTTGGACTCAGTTGTGAACAAACTCTTCTAAGATTGTTGTTAAAGACGATTCCATTTCTAGAATTTTTTACGAAACACATATCGTCCAAAAACATTTTAGGAAATAATGAATGCTGAATTGTGAAAGTTCATGCTTCAAACTTTAAAATGTGTCTAAGTTTATCGTTATATTATTACATTTTGCATAATTATAATAGTTTAAATGTCAATTATTGTTTAGAGGCACTGTATTTCTTTATTGATCTTTGTATCGAAGATAGAACTCGGAAATAATGATGACCTAAATTTAATCAATGGTCGTTCGAGTTGGACATTTGCGTTGGCCAGTTTCCTGTTTTTAATAGTCCGCGAACACGGTGGAAATTAGGAGAGTCAGATGGAAGAAAATCCTGATAGAAATTCTTGCAACTCCGTGTTTGATTGCCTGGTCTTCATCGACGAGTTTTCGAACAACGAACAATTTAATAATAAAGGAATATAACAATTTTAGTTCGTTTTGCCGATAGAACGGTTTATAAAATATTGGCAATTACGTGTAACTACTTGCGCAATTGTCATCGTTGCCCGTTCCATCGGCGATAGAAAGCCCTCGGCGGATGGAAATTCATTTACGATCTGTTATCAGTCACTGGAAATGCTGCGCATTAACCTCTTCAATTATTTATTAATAAAGCACGGCCTCTGCTTCCTCGGCTGCGTTTCTTCCGACTGATCGTGCTGAAATCGTCTACGGAAGAGAAACATCGGAACTGTAATTATTTCCCTAGCTACGATACTCGCGAACTTCCTCTGCGAATCCGACGAAGAGGAAGTCCGGAGATTTATCTTTACACGAAGCCAGTTTTTATCCCGCTGTTCGCTTTCTACGTATCGTGATATATCGACGAGAGACGAACGAGAGTATTACGAACTTCATCTGTGAACTTGACGACTGTATTGCTTAGAAGGAAGGTCTTGTGACCTGCTACGATTCAATTGTTAATTGAATTAAAATTAAGTACAATACGAACGTTCTTAAATTTTCGAGATTTTAAAAATATTATTGGGAATGAAAAGATTTATGTCATTCTTTTGTAGAGAGTTATAAATTGGTTTCAAGTCGTAATGCTATTACGTTCTTTAAACTCTTAGAAATTATATAAAATTTCATTAATATTTTTTGTTCACTCGTTTTTTTCAACGTTTCCACAAAATATCTATTTTGTACATGTTTTGATCCAAGAGCATTAGCCAGTTCGAATTATGCGAATTAAAATTTTTTTAATATTACTACTGAAAAAATATTGTATAATCAACTAAAAAGTTTCCTTGGCAGTAAATGTATTGGTAACAATTTTCTTAAATTTTTCTGAATCATGAAATTGTCTCTAAAAAAGCAAGAACAATAAGATCTGGACAACAGGGTGAAATGTTCATTAATATTTATGATTAATAATGTTCTGCAGCGTGTTCTTGTATTCGTTGGAAATTAACGGAAAATTAAGTGACACGAGCTGCGTGAGCAAATTTCTGCCTGTAGTTCGGAGTTTATAATCAACGGTCGTAATTGTCCCGATGATAGAGTAGAAATTAACGATTGCAACTTCAGTGCTATTTTCAATAATCAGGACGTCTATTCCGTGTTCGTAGCAGCTGCTCGGAAATGTTTAACCGCGAATTAGTCTTTTCGAGAGCAGAGGCAACGACAGATGTTTCAAAATAAATGGCTACTGTAACTTTCTGTAATTGAAATTAATGATTTATCAGCGTGCTAGGCTATTAATAGGAAAGTCGGGTGTGAATCCATTAAATCCGGGATGGTCATTATATAAATGGATTGTGAAGTTCGGGGCGACATAAACGTTGATAAATATGCATTTTCTTGCCGCGCTGGAACGACCCCGATGTTTTCGAATTATCACGATCGTTAACTGCAACGTGACAATCACTTTATGATATCGATACAACCACTGTTACTGACAACCGTAAGTGCCCGTGCGAAATATTGTAAATTGCTCAAACGTAACTGGACCGTTTTACAAATCATTCCTCTCGCGCGGAAATTCGGCGTGCCCAACGTAATGTAACACATTTGTCAAATTATAATGATCAACTCGGTCTACAGGTTGAACTAAAACAAGTTTCGTTTTAACTTTGCAATAATTAATGCGTATTTTTTGTGCATTTTTACAACCATCGTTCACTTAAATAGAATAAAAATCATGTTTGCCATCGTCCTCTGTAAATGGGGATGACAATCCAGTTTGATTAAATATCTTGGATACTGTTCATTGTAACAAAAACTATTTTAAAACTCATTTCCTGATTAAAATGAGACCAAACGCTATACAATTTGGATCATATTTACTAGTTTCATTTCATAACATATTAGAACCTCGATTATCCGAACCGATGATGTAGGTTCTAGTATCCGAACACTCCTGTTCCACCGACTAGTTCGAGTAATTGATGTTTTACTGCAGTGGTGGGCACGGGTGGAGCCCCTCAAACGCCTGCTTCTCCCACCAACCTGTCTTTCATGCAGCGCGCACGTTCGTTGCGTACGCTGATGTTTCGTGTCTTTGTTGCCCCATTTTACCGCGCTTGCTGGAAGGGGACAGAGGGCGCTACGCTGTGGACGGTTTTGCCTCAATTGAGGCAAAATTGCCCATCCCTGTTCTACTGTATTCAGACTTAAACGAGTACAGCAGGGATGGGCACGGTAGGGGTCCTCAAACGCCTGCTTCTCATTCTAGGATATTGAAGTATATTCTAGTATATTCTAGTATATTATAGTATATTCTGGTATATTATGCTATATTCAAGTATATTCTTGTATATTCTGGTATATTCTGGTATATTCTAGTATATAATAGTATATTCTGGTATATTCTAGCTTATTCTAGTATATTATGCTATATTCTAGTATATTCTGGTATGTTCTTCTCCCACCAACCTCTCTTTCATGCGCGAGGCCTGCGCACTGTTCGCAACGTGCAAAGCACTTCCTTCTTCTATGGCAGGCATGGGCGACGCTGGCTCAAAAAACACATGTTGCTGCATCTCCTCTTCGCCTGCTCGGCGAGGCAATCCCCACCACGTCCACTCCGACTCTCCCTTCAGCACGGGCCCCACGATGCTGCACCTACCTGGCGAAGGAGAAAAGCGGCAACATGGTTTTTTGAGCCAGCGTCGCCCATGTCTGCACTATGGTAACAGCGGATGCTGGTGGGGGACAGTGGGCGCTATGGTGGGGACGGTTTTGTCTCAATCGAGACAAAAATGCCCATCCCTGGAGTACAGGTACATGATTCAAATTGTGTCGTGTTTGTAGTCATTTCAATCAGACAAACACAAATGTATCAAGCAAACGTTTCACGAAAGAAGTCATGTGAAACAGAACAGTTTTACCATTGGATTAGTATTGTTTCACCGATACGCACTCGCTTGTAAGTACGTTCGACGCTCGCAGCAAGAGACCAGGAAGATGTGTGTAGTAGTATGCTCATACGACATCTACAACCATTTGTTTCGTTGCCTATCTTCATCGTTAAAATGTTTTATCGCATGAAACGTAACTGCTGTATAAAATAGTAAAACAATCTAGCAGGGGGAAGTCATGCACTCTCTGAAAATTACCCTGTGATCACAATTATGTTCACCACACGAAGAAAATCGAATTAATTTTCTACATGTCGTTATTCACTATTCTATCGCATAGTATGCTACTCGGAGAACTTGTAACTTCTCTGTGTGAATATCTTTTCTCATATTTCGTAAGATGATACATTGTATTTAACAAAATAATGTAACTACGAAGACTATTACCGAAATAAATTCTGGTCGCAAACGTGTTAAACAACGAAACATATAAAATTAATTCGATTATTTTCAGCGATACAAGTTTCATACAAAGTCTAGTGAACATGTATGTCACTAATTTCTTCGAAACCGAAATAAAATTCTATTATGTTGTTGTAAATGTACAGCCATTAGAAAATACATTAGCATTCAGTAGATATAAATTTTATTTTTCTTCTAGTAAACAATGGACGTCAAATAAATTCGAATCACTGTAACCATAAAATAAATCGTAGCACGGAGTACCCGAACTTTTTGAGTGCAGCGTGTGCGATATCACGTCGTCGAATGGCCGGCATAAAATCACGTTAGCAAACCGATGAACGCGGACTGTCAAGCAGCTAACCGAGTTATCCAGCACTTGTTCAGCAGCCGGTTGTCCCTCGCGATCCGTGTTAAACGCTCGCTGTCTTTGGCTGCCGCGCATGGCATCGGCTTTCCCATGCTGCGCTCTCTTTGCGACACTCTCCTGACGGCGTGGCGCGTGTACCTGCCCATTATAGCTAAAAGCGTAGCGCACTCGATTATCACGTCGCCGCGCGTGGCTGAAAACTGAAAATGCCGTGGGCCTTTGACAGCGTAAGAGCCGGAGACCCTTCGTCCCGGCGACGACATTAGCAGACCCGTGAAAATTCCGCTAACAACGTCACCGCGAACTTGCCGGAGCGGTTCCCACTTTCCGCTGCGCCACGTGTGATCGATGCCTCTCCACCGCTATTTTAGGACGTGATGCGTGTGCAAACATTGTTTACCGTTGCCGCGAGCCGCCCCCCTGTTTCACCTACACGAAAAAAAAATTGGAAAACCCGGTCTCCTCTTCAAAATGAACGCAGTGGACGTGTTTGGAAATAGCTGTCCGAGCTGAAAGAGAAAGATCGCTAAACAAATGGTCCATCGTGGTAAAAACCGTTCCATAGAAATTTTCGACACGTTTTGTTCATTGAAATACATACTTCCTTTTTGATATTTGTGACTAAAAATTTCGATTTCCGCGTGTCCCGGAAAATTGTAGGCGATTCTATCATAAAGTGCTACCTTTCAGCTTTGATTTAAAATTAAAATTTTGCGATCTCAATTTTGAATTGCTTCGATGCGACTTCGTGTATAACGACAATTTTAAAGGATTCTATCGTAAAGTGCAATCTTCCACGTTTGATTTAAGGTCTGAAACGTTTGAAAATTCGGGGAGAGTTTTTGGAGAAGTCACGATTTCCGTGGCCCCTCGTTTTGAGGTTAGATTTGTGTTCTTAGGGTTATTTCAAGAAAAAAATGTATATATAACATGGTGTCAAATTGGCCTGGTTTAGCCGATAAAGTAGATTTCCTGTTTTTTATAAATTTGCAAATATCTCGGTAACTATGCGAAATATGGCAAAATAGCAAGAGACCTTTTTTGTAGAAAATGAAATTTTATTCGCATAATCTTTGCATTGTAGCTGTCATCCAGAATTTGAACTAGTAATGGAAAAATCATGTGAATAGAATGAGTTGTGGTTAGCTCGTGTAGAGGGGCGGATTCAAACGAGGGGCTACGGAAATCGTACTCGTGGAAGAAAATTCTACTGGAAACTCATTACAATCGCGATTCGAAGATTCATGATAAATTTCCGATTTTTGGGAAATTTTGCGATCATGATTTTTAATTTTTTAGATGTGATTTCGTCGTTCCCGGAAATCTAAACCATTATATCGTGAAGTGTAACCAGCCAACTCTGATTTAAGCCTTCCAAAGTTGAAAAAGTCCTACGGGAACATGTTTAAAACTTGATTTGTAATTATTGACTCTACGGAATTAACCCGTCTTTTAACCCTCTGCCAGGAATATGGATTTTCAATATACATGGTCTTTCGTTCTGGGATTTAACAAAATCTGAAAAATTCTGCACCAATTATTATAGTCTACCATCTGACATAAAAGTTATCCTTTAGCCAAATTTTACAATCTGTTTACGATAACAATAAGAATTCGACGGAATGTTATGAAGAAATGAACATTTGTCTGGAACTTAGTATCGTGTACAGAGAACTAAAGTGACTCAACATATAAATCTGCATGAACTTCCAAAGTCAACCTGTGGCATACTAGAAGTGTCTCTTTGAATTCTGAAGTCGTCTTTCAATCGGGTTGGAGTTTCATTACTCTAAAAAAGAGAATAATTTATATTTTGAATGGTACGTGTTACCCTTTTACCCCGTTTCATCTTTCTAAGTTGCTTTGGGAATTTCAAGTGGCCCATTTACGCTGACCTTGATCAAACTTTTCTAGAGTGTACTCCTCAAACCTCCTCTGCAAGCTCGGCTAAAAATTTGTGTGTATGCAACCTGCTAAAAATCGCGGTGTTTACTAACCACGTCTACTTTTAGTTCTAAGTCAGCCATTAAAATGAAAGAATAATATTCCCTTCTTCCCATAGCATGTGTAAAAATATTTAAATTGCATTCACTCATTGAAATATGAACGAATAAATCATAGAAATGCGATATTAGATATTTGATGAATGATTGGATGATTGCGTCTGTTTTCATTAACCAGAGAAAATATTCGTTATTCTTTCAGGTTATACCTAATTTTTTCTTTCTTTATTATTCTTTATTATTCTTTATTTCTTTATTATTTATGATTCCATAACTATTCACAATGAATGTTTTGCTTTCAAAAATTGCTTGACGCCTGAACGGTTTATATTCTCAGAACCACTGAACAGTTGAAATGCAGTTCTAAAATTTTGTGTAAGTACTATTATGTTAATACAATAACATCTTAATAAATCGATACTATTTGAATACCTTATTACCAAAGAAATCAGAACGGGCTTGAATAAATTGCTCTGAAATACTGCTTCCTTATAAATGGCGTTTAAATTCGTACGCAGCTATAAAGTTAATCTCTCTTCATGATAATTTACGACATCTCTCTCCGCGATTATTCAATAAACAACCTCGGCGCCGTTTGGCGAGGGGCGTTCATTAAATCGATGTAAAATGTTATTCTTACCTTATCGCGCGGCCGCACACGTTGAAAAGTCGCCTGTCGAAGCATATCGCGGCGATCATTTGCATTCGAACGCGTCAGCGAAATTTTTAAGGCGTCGCTGTACTCGAATGCGAGGTTAAGAAAGAAACCCTCGTCTTCTTTCCCGAGATTCGGCCACACCCTCGGAATCATTAGAAGAAAAGCTACGCCGCTGTGATTTCAGGGAAACGCGAGCCCTCCTCAAGCACCAGGAAGAACCTGGGCGAAGTCGTTTAACGATATCATACACTTCGAAATCTTTACAACAAAGGTTTTGTTTGCTTGGAACCCGAGATGTTTTCTTTGGTGATCCTACGTACTTGTACAGCAAGAGAATCCCCTGTAAAGGGGCTCAATAATGACGCACCGAGGCACAACGCTCTGTTGGTAAGATCCTTGCATTGTACCTAAACGTTGCTTCATTATCAAAATCGTGTAACGCGTTTAACACTAGATTTACCAGACCAGTCAAAATGACTGGTTTTGCAATTTCAATTCAAAATTCCTACTGTATGTAACATTTTCTTTCCGAAATGATATCATGACTTTTGTAGCCATAACTAAAGAATCAGTTTTATGAACTTTATATTATTTTATATGTATTCGTAACAAATATATTTTTTGTTATTGACACTTATACCAGTATCAGTCAAAATGACTGGTGCGTGTTTCATAAGCACTGCAACGTTTTTTCGGGACAGAATATATGATTCCGGTAAAATCATGATTCTGATGCTGCCCTTGGAATTGTATATTTACTCAGGGTTTTGGGCCGCACATAAGGTTCTCCTTGGGTCCCGGACACTTGGCTATCTGTTAGTGCGAACTCGATACTCGGGGTTTCTGAGTGTCTTGGCCGTGCTTGGTCGACTCGCTTTGGGTCTATCTTTTATGTCTATAAATCTATTTTTGTATTACGATTAATATTATTCAACTTTTTTGTCATTTTTTAAAAGTAAATAAAGACTGGAAATACCACTAAGCACTTTTCCTAAAGACCAGTCATTCTGACTGGTCTTGGTAGAGATAGATAAATAAAAAGATCATAATAACGTTGCAGTAACAACCATGCTCCGCAGGGGAACATTTTAATCTACCAACTTCCAGAATGTTGCTTGATTCGCAATTATGCCCAGACATCCGCACACTTTAACACTAGAACTACCAGACCCGTAAAAATGACTGGTTTTTAATTTTTTCATTCGCGATTACTGAAATTATAGAAATGTTTTCGTGAGAAATTTTCGAATAAACTTCTTTATTAAAACAAATATTGCAATTGAAATTATATGAAGTCTCAATAGATGCAGTCTTGTCATTCTGACAGAGCAATAAATATCAGCCGCATTTATTACTCGGTAGTACTAGTGTTAACAACCAACCGCCTCTTGTATCAGTTTGATGCAGTTCCATTGCTTTTGAATTAATAGTGTGTTCTGTATATCATTTGATTACTCCAGAACAGTTTGGTTGATCTTATATTAAAATTATCATTCTTTATCTTTCACTTTCATTATCAATTATCGATTTTGTAGTATTATGTAAAGAGATCAAGAGACAAATTAAATTGAAAAATGAGGGACTGATGAGGGTTTGATAATATTTATATAAAATCATCTAGTGCTATATCGTCTGGGAAAGAGGCTGTTAATTTGAAGGTTTTAAAATAGGAATGTAATTATATATGCAAAAGTGAGTCAAATAGAAAGAATAAAATTTTTTCGTTTGACGCTTCGTTAATTTTTGAATATCGAGTTTAAAGATTTATCGGATTCGCGTGTTTTAGTATAGTGAGGAGCAAAAGTGAATCCACACCATTTGAAACAGGATAACTTTTTAAAATTAGACCACATGACTTAAGCGTTTTTTGAAAAGCTAGAAGGATTAGCTTTCTAAATGGTACATAACAAAATTTTCGAAAAAATTGCAATTGGTCGGAATTGCGACAAAAGAAGTAAAAGTTGATTCTCACTTTTTTATCTGGGCCTGTATCGAAAAATTAAAAAATGTGTCTTATAGACTGAAATAAATTATATGAATGCTGAAAATTTCATCGATATTGGATAGTTGATTTGCGAGTTATAAACGATTAAAAATGGGTGAAATAGCAGTCATAAGTTGAAAATCGTGAATAACTGTAATTTCTCACTCTTTTAATCGCTTATAAACCAACTATCAAATATCGATGAAATTTTCAGCATTTATACAATTTCTTTGCGTCTATAAGACGCATTTTTCAAATTTTCGGTACAGGCCCAGATAAAAAAGTAAGAATCAACTTTTATTATTTTTGTCGCAATTCCGACCATTTGTAATTTTTTTGAAAAAAATTACGCATCATTTAATAATCCTTCTAGCTTCTCGAAAACGCTCAGGTCATTTGGTCTATTTTAAAGAAAATTGTGCTGATTCAAATGGTGGGGATTCACTTTTGCTCGTCACTACATATGCAGAAAGTAGAATTGGTTGGTAATAATCAGACACGTCAGCCGATTCCTATCTAATGGTACGCGTATTATACTGAATATTCAAACTTGATTTACTCGAAAACGAAGTGTGAAACGAAAAAATGTTATTCTGACTTTTCGACTTATTTGCGTGTAGAATAACTTCCTAATAGATAGTCAACGGTATGCGAGACACCCCGTATATGTATTTTTGAATAAAATACACTCGTTTAAATAAATAGTGCGTTAATCTTTCTGAAAAGATTCCTAAATATCACAATTTTTTCAGACAAAATAACTAACTAACCCTTTAAAAAGCCTATTGGTAGACAGACAATAGTTGAAGTGTTAAGAATGTGGCACAATATAAACTGGACTCGATTTTATTGAAAAATTATAAAATTTCTGATGATATTCTATATAAATGAAAGCAAATTTTACTTTTGGTTACCTTCGAAGAAGAGGAAAGGAAAAGAGGAATTGATATTACATTTTCGCCAAATCGTGTATTCGACGAATTTGCTATTCCATTTCGCTTTTCCTACATTTTTCACCTGTCGCCCTATAAAAGTTAGCGTCCGTCGTGCGTGGAACCGCAGCTTTCAGGGACTTCAAACTCAACGATCGTCCTTGTCCTGTTAGCTTCTTCCGAATGTACCGCGCGTCCACGTAGGTACACGGGCATCAACATAGCGGAAACCGCAAGACGTCCAATAGACTGATTGCAATCCACCGGTGGCTGAAACGTCGTAGACAACAATCGGTCACCGGTGAATTGCACAAAGGGAGACCCATCCCGTAGATGCTGGTTCATGATGCTCCGGTCACACAACACCGAGCAATTGAGCTGAAGAGACGTCATGGTTTCGTCGGGAATCAAACGAAACCTCTGACTAGTCAGGATCCGTAAAATTGACTAAACTACACTCGCTAGTCGACAAAGTAATTTACTGAATGAATAATATCAGCTAACAGTCGTGTGCATTAAATCTTTGCTAAATTATTTGATCAAATGATAAGAAAATTTGCTAACTCTCATCTTTTGTGCAGGTTAGGTTGAGTGACTTACTTTGTAGCAAATTAGAACAAGCAGGGCTTAAATAGAAATGTATTTCACTTCTTCATGGATAAATAAACTGGTACTGATATAACAGCATCTTTATTTTCGCAAAACTACTTAAAATTCGCAATCTAATTATATCTCTCATCACGTAAATCGAATTACATTCAAATCAAATATTTTACCTCGATTAAGCTTCAACGTTGATCAAATTTCATTGATGTAATATTAACGTAACAATTCCACGAGTGCTGCATTAAGCTAATTAGGTTAACATAAGGTTAAATCTAAATGGGTATCGTGAATCTCCCTCTTCCCTCTTCCCAAATTACGTGTACTCAAGTTTCTCGTGTATACCGCGAATTGTTAAACATCCGCTGTATAGAAATGCACAAACGAGGGCTTGATTCGACCCAAGTGTCGTCGTTTGTAGGTTAGTTAGTCTTCCAAGGATTGGTAACACGGAAATTAATTGTTTTTGGAAGACAGGAGCGTTCGGCGATAGAGTCGGATGATTTTGCAAAATAATATTTATCCAAATCACGATACATATCATTAAACGAGGGGGACGTTAACGGTGAATCTTGTTTGGCAGTCTCAGACACGGATTCTGCGGACCCATGGCCGTCTCGAATCGAGATTATAAATATTGATCCTGAGCGTCCTTGAAGTTTGAGTGCACTCGAGGAGTCCCTCTTGTCCCGCATTTCTATACCCGGTCGGTCGAGGGGGATTCTTCGTGGCGAAATTGAAATCCGAGAGGTTCCTCCTGCTCGTTCCGGTAGAAAGAGAGTCAAAGTCGCCCTGGCAAATTAAAATTGTAGGGCACGGACATGGACAACTGCCCTTTGATTGCCGCACCGGCGATCACGGATCATCTAACCTTCTGCCGAACAAGGAGTGGTATTGGAATGGCCTGCATTTCTTTAACGCGGGATCCACCAAACGGTTAGAGATGCAAAAGATCTCGGAAACATTCTTACGCAGTATTAAAACGCAAAAGTTACATTAATGCTAATCGTACCGAACAGAGATTGTGACTGGCATGTGTTGTTTTATAAAAATTACAAGACTTAACTTATTTAGATTTTCTGCTATTTTTATAGTAAGATGTGCTTGAATGAAGAAATTAAATAATGTCTAATGGAAGTAACTCTGAAACCTCAGTAATTGCGAAATAAAAAATGTGAAACCGGTCGTGGAACGGTTAGTTTTAAAAGCATCTCTGCCATCGTTTAATGATGATGAAATGTATTAATATCCGGAGAAACATTTTCTGTAGTGAAGCCTACAAACTTGAAACTATTGTCTGTATTTGTTGATGTAGTAGCCTGTGGTACAATGACAAAAACAAAATATAGGGTTTTCCAAATTAAGTGTAACATCTTCCAACAGGTGGCACTGCGCAACGATATGACATATGTACATTCAATTCGAAAATTTCATGAGAAAACATAAATAAATATTAAAATATAAACAAAAATTATTCTGTAAGAATGATATGAGGTGGTCAATTGACCACCATGATCGTGTAATTTAACACCATAAGTGGAAAAGTACGGTCTGCGTCAATGATCCAAATACTATTTACGAGTAGAAATCTAATATCACAGCAGAGATTAATGAAATTATAATTTAAATTATGTGAAAATATAATGGAAAACTCGGTCAAACGTATCGGGCTCGTGAAAAAAGCCAAGGTGGATACTTGAATGATATTGTCTTTCGTAATTAATGTCACAAAGTGGATTTTCTGTTGAAATAAAGAAATCATACAAATTTAAAATACTTTGCGATTTATTTCAATCTAAAGATGCGACACTCAATTTGGATAACCCTGTAGAAATATTAAAGAGTTGCTTCATAGAATATGCATAATTACGCTAGTGGACGAAATTACGTAATTTTTTTTAAAGTCTGACCTTGACTGGCCTTTGCTGGTTTGACTGGTTCAATGACCTTGAAACATTTTATCAAAGTCATAATTCATCACAAGCAACTTTTTTTCTTTACATGTCATCGTCACTCGACTTTAGTTTCCAAAATATACTGGATATATGACCAGCAATAATTTTATTTAATATCACGTAAATCATCGCGTTATAAGACAGCTACCGTGAGACGCATATAATCTACCTAATCCAGACAATGACCTCGTCAACATATTTAAAGGTCATTGAAATCGATGAGGTCAAACTTCTTAATAATTATCCAAAGTTATGAAATACATCGAAAATGATTAATACTACCAATGTTTGACAACCTTGAGCCATACATTTCAAATCAGCAACAATTTCCATACATTTTCTAAAAATATCTAAGGAATTTACTACTTAAAAAATGAAGTACAATCAAGATGATATTCGAGAAATGAGAATGGATCAAAACTGGTTTGAAGAACGGGGTTAATTTTAGGTTCTATAGCGTTTCCGAACGAGATTTGAAAAAGACCGTGTCAAAGATTAAAGCATTGTCATCGTAATTGAAAATTGAGAGAAAGTACTACTGTGCCAAAAGAAACACTATTGGACTAGTAGACCGTCCCAACCAGAAGAACCCAGACCACCCGAAGATCGGCGACGGGTGTTAGCCAGTTCGTCCCACCGTCTCGTCTTGCCCTGTAAATCGGTTTAACCGAGCTCTCGTTAACTTCGTTATCGCTAATGCTCGCTGCAATGTAGCTAAGTGGATGTTGCTGCCTCGAGCTGCAGTGCCCCCGAGTCTCGCATCCTTTGCCAATTACTTTACTGCCGGCGAACTTCTGATTCGATTAATCAATTAACGTAAGTTAATTTCGAGAGGATCGTGCCTTCGATCTGCCCGGTACCGGACTACTTTTTCCTCTCGCTGCGACTCAGATTGTTCTATAACAACCTTAACTCGTCATCCGGGACTGCACCTCGTGCAACCCGTCTTGAAATTACCTGGTCCGTCGATTGCATATTTTAAAAATTTGCCAACTGGAACTGTTCGCTTGTATTTTACTTATCATTTATCCATATTTTTCAGTCATTTTCAAGACACCTTTCATACTGATAATTCGATAAAGCTCTTGATATTGATGATGTGTTATACATCTACAGGGTGAGTCACCTAACGTTTGCACCTCAAATATCTTTGTTGTTTCTAAAGATACGTATAATATGGTAAAGACAAAGTTTAATGGTAAAATGGGGCTGACACGATGCCAAAAAAAATTTTGTTTTTATGTCATTTTTTTTAGAGATATCAAGGTCACCTTGACTTTTTTTAAATGGAACCACCCCGTTTAAACACGTACAATGATAGTCCCTTTCATTACGAATTCAGTGACTATAATTACTTAAGGTCATTCAAGGTCGCGGACGGAGATAAATTACAAGATTTAACATCGATACATTCTTGTAAACGGGCATTGAAGGAATGTTGACCTCTGTCCGTGACCTTGAGTAATTATAGTCACTGAATTCGTAATGAACGGGACTATCATTGTAGGTGTTTAAAAGAGGGTGGTTCCATTTGAAAAAGTCAAGGTGACCTTGATATCTCTAAACAAATGACATAAAAACAAAATTTTTTTTGGCGTCGTGTCAGCCCCGTTGTACCATTTAACTTTGTCCTTACAATATTTTGCGTATCTTTAGAAACAACAAAGATATTTGAGGTGCAAACGTTAGGTGACTCACCCTGTATATCGAAGGGTACGATAGTTTATTGACTTTTCAATTATGACCATTCACAAAGACGTATCGCGATGTGAACAAAATTGACATAAGTGCTCTGCCACGAGATATTAAGTGATTGTCCTAAGATTGCGTTTCTTTTCTCTTTATCGCAAACAATGCGAATTCAGAATAATGTTTTAACAAAGAAGAAGCAGAGTTGGAAACTCTTTCATTTTTTGGCTAAACTTACTGTTTCAGGATTTAAAAAGATCTGAAATAATTCTGAGTTACTCACTATAGACTCTATTTTAATATGCGGGTGATACGTTAACTAAATATTAAAACCCTTCCGCAATAAAAAATAAATTCGACGAACAGTAACAGAGAGATAAGAAAGAATTTATCTGGATCTTAGCGACCCATTATACCAGCGGATTTAGCAAATCTGCGAGGTTCGAGACTTGATAACTTGAATCACGAAGTCGATTCAAACATTCAGAGATTTGTCAAAATCGGAGGAGTAATGGAGACGGCTCGTGACGAAGTTATAAATAGTGAAGCTGGCGTTATCACAAACTGCAACCATTACAATGCTAAATACCTAGCGTCGGCTTACGTTTGAGGAGTGTCCAGTTTCCCTTTACACGGGAGTGTGCCGTGACAAAGCGAGTTATTTGGGCTTCATGCCACCAAGAGATTCACGAAAATCACAGTTCAACGGTGGGACAAGTGTCCTAGAAATTCTAGGCAGCGCGGCGCTAACGCGTATCGATCGTGTGGATCGTTTTGGCGCGCCGGGACTTCGATAAGGCCCCCCCAAAGTGCAATCGACTTCACCGATTCGCCGAGTGGAGAACGTTTGAACTGCACTATTCAGAAACGCTGTAGGCATCCTCTTCGGCTCTACTCATCCGTGCCTTCGCTCCTCTTGCACCAGCCTCCTTCCCTTACCTCGTGCAATTACTCTGATTTCACCTTCTGAAACCAGCAATTACCATCCGCACGTTAGCTATAATTAATAACTATGAATTCAACGGATTTCTCCTCGCCTCCTGTTCCTTCAATTGTTCATTAGACGGCACAGTTTAACTCATTTACATCCTACATGAGTGAAAAACGCGAATTCGTCTTTTCCTTTCCTTGTCTCTCGATCTCTACTCACAACCATTTCAGCCAGTTGTAAAACATTGTAATTCAATTCGTTTCACTCTTTCTTCTTCGATCCCGAAATTGTTTGTTAACCAGAGCCACTTATAAAATTGAGCACATGAAACACAAAGCAGTACAAACATCAACAAACTTAGGCTTACTATTAAATTACTTTCAATAAATCAAAATTACCAAGGCAAGAAATGAAAATGATATTAAATTATATAATACGAAATACTTGATGAAAGTGAGTAGGTGATCTAAAAAAACAGTACAAGCATTAGAAGAGTCAAACTCTTAAAATTACTATTACTACACTGCGGATCTTTATGCAAAATAAAAATTTTCCTAGTAGATCGTAAGAAATGAAAGTCAGATAAAAATCTAGTTCTTATTTCAATAGTTTTACTGAATCGAAAAGAAAGTAGCAACTTCAACCCTCTCCCCACTCACACATTTTTGCCATACATGCATAAAACCCACAGTCTAACTATTACATTATTCCCAATGCATTAAAATTGACAAGAGGATAAATCAGTTTCTACTAAACCTACCGAACACTGAAAGTAGCTCGCACGTGTTGTTTTTCAATTGTAAAAATGAAAAGATTGAGTGCATATAAATTTTTGCCATTTTTATTATAATGTATGCTTGCATTAATACTAGGTTTAAGGGACTAATTTAATTTGTGATCATTGAGATCATAAACATGCATCCACGAGGAATTATTCAAAAAATTTATTTCTTTGGGTGTATATTATAAAAACAATGGGTAACGATTTGGATAGATACAGTCTTGTTATTTTATTACGAAGAAATGTAAAATAGTCGCCTTTGGTGCTCCGTAAACCCAGTGTTAAGAAATTTATTGAATACCAGACGCTGGTTGGTTTAGTGTTAACTCTCGTTTCACGAGATCGATACATACAATTTTCATTTCACGCAGAGATGCGTAGTCTCGTAATCAGTAGCAAGGTGTTGGTATAATGAAATGTCGCAAAACGAGGCAGAAAAATGTCAGTGAGCGACGAGGCATCGAGTCGTTCTCGGAGGGTGCACTTTACGCGTGAGTTTCGCCGGCAGACGCTTCTTATTCGCGCGACGAGGCCCGTCGCGTTTTGAAGTTCGAGCAAACGCCACTCCGCGGGAAAGCGAGTTCCTGGTTCCCCGTGAATCAGGCCTGATGAACTACTAAAAACGAGCTACATTGTCGCGCAAACTTCTAGCTCGTAATCCCGTGATATTTGTATCCTCGGACGGCCGAAACGCCGAAAAAGGAAACAGGTCGTCTTTTCAGCGAATGCTTCAAAGAAATTATAATTGCAACATACAACCAGAGTTATGACACTTGCCCACTTTGCTCTGATCGTTTTAATCTTGACGGCCGCTCTTTATGCGAACACACAGCTCTGAATCATGCATACATGGCAACAAAAACTATGTAAACTGTAAAAGATTAATTAAACTGAAATTATTTGGTATTTAAACTGTTATAATTTGGTAAAATGGAATCGTAGCATGGTGAACCTGGACTTATTTGAAGCATCAAGCTTCTACTTTTAGTCTGTCGTTCATTTTCTTATGTTCTTGCATGATGTACCGGATGGCAAAACACTTAATATATACTTTTTCTCAGAAATGCTACAGAAAACGTGGAAAATTTTTTTTTACGACTGCATCTACCATAAATTTAAGGCTTTCCTATTACATCGACCCTTTAAATTTCATGTACGATTTTGTTTAGTCATTTTAATGAGTTTTAAATGAATGGTGTACTGTCGACTTTATTAATAATGTAAGGTACTCTGCGACAGCTTTGCATAACGTACCTTGTTTCTCATCTTTATTCCATGAACAATAAGATATATTGTATATCAAGTTCTACGGTGTTGTTACATAAAGGGTAAGCTTGAGTAAAAAGCAAGAGATAAGAACAAGAAACAATCAATTAATATGAAATATAATATACTGCAATATAATGCAACACACTTCTGAACGCGCTAATTTGCTTATTATCTAAATCAGGGAGTTCCCCACCATCGAACCTCTTCCCACAACTACGTACAGCCGTAGAGTTAGTGAGTGCTGCGCGCGCCGCGCGGCTCTCGTGGTGGGAGCTTCCCACAACTATACATTATAACGATGAAGTCTAAGAGCGGGGGAAGAACCTAAGCGGGGAAGGTGCCTCGAATAGCTCCGGAGCCACTGGTTAGAATTGCCTGATCTAAATAAATACATATAAAACACAAACAACTTTAATTCCTTTCTGCAGAACACATTCGCATGATATCCGCTTGTGCATTATATTGTTAATATATTTCATAAAGTCTTTCGTGTCGAATAAACATGATAAAAATCCAGCCGAGAACTTTTCCACTCTATGTACGTCAAAAATTCAGGAAAATTGTTACATTTTGCAACGTCGAGGGAAGAACGATCTCTTAAATTAAAAGTTACTGTGAACGTTCTCTTGTATAACATGTCTTAATGTTATTAGAGTCACCCAGATGGATAATAACCTGCCCAATTACGATTCAATTTGTTTTATTTTGTCTCGCCCCGTGAAATATTTTACGAACACGTAAAAATCCTAAGTAAACTTACGACGACCATATTTTGGTCGCCGTGCTCCTCCGACGGAAGTGATACTTTCAGTGGGTGCTTCATTAACTCAGGACACCACGGTAAGACAGGGGGGAGACGGGAAAAACTCTCGTAACGTAGTCGCACCTTCCTGTATTCGACGAGCACGAATAATCCGCAGTCGTTCCGACGCGCGCTTAGGTGAGAAAGTTTTGATTTACGAGTGCCGGGGCCCGTTCGATGGCGAAGCAAAAGTTTCTCGGCGACCGAGAACGCTCTATTAGTACCATTCGTTATTTTCTTTCGTACACCCCCGGCCACGAGAACCGGCAAGAACCACCAAGAAACATTCGCGAGTTGGCACGCAGAAAAAGCTGCTGGATCCACGGCGGATATCCGGTCGCGGTTCAAGTGACTCCGATGGTTTTTCGTCATGGAAAACTGGTTATTGATACTGCACCAGACACTCGCCCAGAAAGTTTCCTCGTGCCGATCTTCGACGGATAAAAACATATTTACTCGGCACCGATGTTAACAACCCTCCACAAATCTTCACTACTTCGTAATAGAAAATGGAAAGTCGATACTAGATTACTGGTATACTTCAAACGAACGCGTAACCCGTTGTAGTCGAAAGTGTTCTCACTCTTCTATTTCAGAACTTGCTACATCATTGTACAGGGTGTTCCAGAAATGCTGTACTTCCTTAAAATGGGTGATTTTTGAAGTCATTTAAAGTACTTTTTTCCTGTGCGAAAATGTTCTCCGCGGCTTTGTTAAGGAGTTATTAACGAAAACCATGGACCAATCAGAGCGCAGCTACTACGGACGGATTGCGGCTCGGCCAATGCCAACGCTACACTCAACTATAGCTGCACTGTGATTGGCCCGTTAGTTATTAATAACTCCTTAAATAAGCCACGGAGAACAGTTTTGCAAAGGTAAAAGTTACTTCAAATAGCCTCTTAAATCACCTCTTTCGAGAAAGTAGAACAGTTTTGGGTCACCTTGTATATTATGTTTAGAACAGTTGTGAAACACTACAATTGTTCGTTTAGATACCATGTATAGTGAGTGATCAATAGACTGCGGATCTTTTTGCAAAATATAAATTGTTTATATTACTTGCAGGACATAGGAACTTTATTAAGTTGCAAGAAATATGTTGGCATTCTTAAATTCTTTTAATCCTTCCACTATTTGATTTTGCATTCACCCATGTTTGTCATAAACGCATAAAATCCGCAGGCTAGTAATCAAATTATTAGAGCCGTAACATGAAAAATATGTTTTTTAATCACATGATCAACAGTGTTGTGTACAATACTGCTAAATGTGCATTTGTAATTTTCAAACATTAATATATCATACAAAAATTATAAGAATTCAGTGTAGCTTCTGTAGTGTGCTCGTTAAAGCATCGTTACAATTCAATGCAATATAATACCACCTATGTTGGTATCATTCGTCATTATGGTCGGTATACTGGTCGCATAATCTTCCAGCGAAAATCTTTTCCATCCGTGAGAAGTTTGACGCCGACACAGACGGTTGAGTCGACGAATCCTGATTTTCCAGATAGTGTCTTAACTGGCTCGGGCCAATGTCGAGCAAATCTTGGCCCACTGCCCACCCCTGATCTCTTTCGTTCTGTTCGGCTACGTAGTCAGAATTCTTTGCGGGAAATCGAAAAATTGCGGACGATCGACCATGGACTTTTATGATTTTCAATTTTATTTCAGCCGGCCACAGCATCACTATTTTGTGAATTATTTTGTAACGATATTGATCGCGATTAGACATGCCAATACAAATTTTTATTTTTGGGCAGTGAGTTTAGAGATAGAATTAAAATATCTTTACTATCTACACTTGGATATATTTTTCATAGAGGGTAGTTACCACCTTTATTTCTGATGTCTTCCAAAATTTGTGGAATAGAAGCTTATTAATGCTACTGTATGTAACGATCACACAACTTTGCTGTTTAAATAGTGTTTTCATTTTTAGTAGGTTTCGATACAATTTTTACAACGTGGTCTCTTATTTGTTTAGCGCTAGTACAAATCTTGCATTGTTTCTGTATGAAATTGTATTCTTGATTCAATATATCTTTTATTTTATTGTTTCTTGAAAATAGATATCTCACATTTTCTTGAGTTGCACTGAATACATTCAGCTATATATCCTTTTCTATTCTGATTTACCTGAAATTCATTTTTCTTCAGAAATGATAGGTTCACTTCTTTCGAACGTCTTCAGTGAATATACATTTCGAGTTGGAATTGATTTTCGTTATTAGTCGTAATCGTGCAGGATCGTATAAGTATGATTTGTAGCGCTCTCCGACAGTCGAGCATTCAACTTCAGTATTATAGCTCTCCTAAAAAAGAGAAGTGTTATCGTTTCAGTTATATCGATGTAACCTATAAAGGAAGAATATTGTGCTGTAAACGAACAAGTGTGAGCTTTACGCGTACGATCTGCAGAAAGTTCATAAATTATAGAAACTATGAACACATACATATAAGTAGAGAAAACGTTTTTCAAGTTCGCAAAATTTATACAGGATATTCCATCTAACTTGAACACTTGATCTCGCTGATTATTAATAATAAAAAAATTGTTAGAGCAAAGCAGGATTAGTTGTGAAGGAGCGAACGCTGTGAAGAGGGAAACATTTTCCTCAAATTACAATATCTTTAAAGATTTCAAATCATAACACCCTGTGTAGATAAAGCAAGGAAACATTTTGCTTGTACAAGAAAGTTTACCACGAGAAATCTGTTTCTGTTGCAGTGTATGAGTGTCAGCGCGATGGATATCTCAAAAAACCGATCGTGGCTAAGAAGAATGGCCAGTCTCCTCTGGTTCGTCTTCTTATTCGTCGGAGCTTCGGCTGGAACTTTGGAGAAACTACACGAAGGTCAGTCGCATACATCCATTTCCGTCTCTCTCATCTTTATCGACATTCGTAACAGTTTCCTCGATGCAATTCACTAATGAAAATTGGTGTGTGCTTAGACCACATTTTTGAAGTGAAACTTCTTCCTTTAATTTTTTTCGAATTTTTATTAACACTTTATGACATTTAATTTTCTATGATTCTATTGTTGAAACAATTGGCTTGTGATAGCTAAAATATGATATAAATATTCTTGATTCAATTTTGTCTAAATGTCTTGCAAATACTGCATCGAGAGTTGTTCCTGATCTTGTTGTCGCTTCATTAGGATTATTTATCATTTCCAATCTTCATTTACATCTAAAAAATTCTATTAATAATTTTGATTGTTCCGATGCAAAGTTCACGTTGAAATCTCCACTTAGCATCATCAGAATTTTATCATAATCTTTGTTAAGCTATGTCGAACCCTCAACCGTATACGCTAATAGAATAGAATTTCGTTTCATCGTTTCACCGCCAGATCGGTTTTACTCTCACCGTGTCGAGGTTTTACGCCTACCGCGTCGAAGTTTTGCGCCTAACGCGCTTAAAGAAGTTTCACTTCAAAAAATGTTGCAAGACGACTCTCTACTTACTGAACTTAAATACAACTATAGATTGCATTATGTAACAGAAAACTAGTGAGCATGCTTTAGATAAAACGATTGTCACTAAAAAGCTTTCCAAGTAGTGAAAAAATCCTAGCTAAAACCAAAAATCAAATTCATTCAACCACCTACAAATATTAACATACATTCCATGTCCCCATGAAAGTAGCTACTCAAGCATCGAACACTGTACAATCTGTTTGCGCCCATCAACGTCAACACTTCTACGTGATCGCGGTCAAGACGCAGAAAATTGCTGACTTCCTTCGCGACTGAATCTTGCAATAAAAATCGCGTGGCAGCGTTTCATCGTTGCGAGTCAGAGGACGCGTTGGCCCGATCGTGTTACCATCATTTTTCCAGCGTGCGATCGAAGGCGAAGAGTATGAAGCGCGAAAAGTCATTATCATTCTTGTCCTCGTCGCGGGTCGACACAGCGTCCGTGACAGGATTCGAGTGACGATGATAAATCTCTGCTTAATGTATTGAACGGTCCGCGAGAGTCATTAGGTTTACAATGGCGGAAAATCAGGGCTCGGCTACGCGGCGCGGCATTAAAATCTTCCACGTGTTACCATCCGGTTACCTGTCGGTTAATCCGCGATCGATTTCTCGTCGGCTCACCGGGATCCGTTGGAATCTCGTCAACGCACAGCGGGGTATTTGATCCGAAAAAGCGGGAAAAAATCTATTATCAGGAGTATGCCAAAATGAAAAAAATTTACTTGAACATTGGAGCCATGTAATTTTTTTTCAGATTCACCAATTATTAATGAAGTTACAAGGTTTTAAAGAAGTCTACCTCAAAATTTGTCGAAACTAAAATGCTGTATTTTACAACTTCGTTACTTTCCGAGTGTAATCACGGTGGAATGTAATTAAAAGTACTAGGTGTTAAGTATAGACGTTCTTTTTAATACTTTTAATATTTACTGTTCATTTTGAAATCCTTTCAGGTGCAATAAAGCCTACTTTTTAATATATTATAACAAAAATTAGGTGCTACTACCTGTTGCTGAAATAGTCACAGCGATTTTTTAATATTATTAACGTATGGACTGGGTCACCAGATGCATCTGCTGTGTTTGTATATGTCCAAGAAACTGATTATTATGCATCCATAAAATTATAAATCTATGCCGCAAATATTAAAAACAAAAAGTATATGACTTTACTCAAAACATCACTTTAACAGTTTGGAAGGCAAACACACAATCTTCCGATAATCCAGAAAACAGGTTTTATTTCGAATAAAACTAGATCAGTATTTAGACATCTACAAACATCAATAAGCTGCCGAAAGAATATGTATGGAGCTGTCAAGCGGCGATTAAGGAGAAAAAGGAGGGGAGACCGCGGGGAGGGATTATAACGGGTGTAAGAGAGTGCTGGAAGACATTGGAGGTAATGGATAAAGTAGAAGGCTTGATAGGAAGAAAAATTGGTGTAGGAGAAGAAATATGGAATGTATGGGCGGTGTACAGTAATCAGGAGATTGATAGAATAACAAAAGCAGTAGAAGAGCAGGTGGATCAAACAGCGGGAGAAGTGGTAATTATAGGAGGAGACTTCAATGCGAGGATAGGAGAACAGGGAAGCCTGCATAACGGAGAGTGGGAAGGAGAACAGGAAAAGAGGAAGTCGAAGGATAAGGTGAAAAACGGACAGGGGGAAAAAATGTTGAGAATGACAGAGTTGAATGGATTACACATTCTAAATGGTAATAAAAGAGGGGACGAAAAGGGAGAGCTCACCTATGTAGACAGGAAAGGGGTGTCGGTTGTCGAATATGCGGTAACGAACCTAAAAGGTTGGGAGAGGATAGAATGGCTGGTGGTGGGAAGTAGGACGGAATCCGACCACCTACCGCTAGAAGTAGAAGTAATAGCAGCGGGAGGAAGGTACCAGGAGGAGGAACAAGTGGAGAAAGATATAGTAAGCTGGAATAGAGAAGCAATAGAGAGATATAGGGAAAAGACACGAGAAAAGATATACACACAGAATGAAAGTACGACAGAAGACTGGGAGGACTTGAAGGCAGAGGTGAAAGGATCGATGGAATCGAGAAGGGTAAAAATAAGGAAATGGAAGATAGGAAGCAAATACTGGTGGGATAGGGAATGTACCAGAGCGAAAAGGAAAGTGGACAGATATTACAGAATGTGGGAAGAGGGCAAAAGGGACAAGGAAGTTTACTTGCAGGGAAAAGCTGACTTTAAGAAGTTATGCGAAGGAAAGGAAGCAATGAGAAAACAAGAAGAGAAAGAAACAATAAGAAAAGCAAAGGTGGAGGGAAAAATTTGGAAATATATTAATAAAGAAAGAAAAAAACCAAATACATACGTACATACAAACATCGATAGAAAAATTTCGGAAAACAATTTTTCTTAAGAAAAAGTCAAGGTCATTTTGATCAAGATGTTGTAGCTAACGCGAAGACAAATCTAATGACCTACCATATTATTGCCTTGAGACTGTAAATAACGCTAGAACAGTTTTTTCTCGGTTTTTCAGGTCAAATATCCCATCGTGAAAGCGGAAGGAGGGAGGGGGAATATTCTTTAACACGGAATTCCCGGATAGCTAGCAAGGCGACCGGAATCGCACAGCTGGCTGAACGGCTGGAGATAATCGTAAAAGAAGCGTAAGAGCGAGAACGGTGGCGAGGCACTTTAAGCCACGTTCGTAATGCGATCGCCTCAAAACCCCTCCCAGGTTCCGCTTGTCGTCGTCGCTTCTTTCGTTTCTCGTTATCCTGATTTCACGTTGCCGCGAGCAAGACGCGGGGTAAGCCACGTCGACGACCGCAGGCTCGCCCGCGCCTACAACACCATATGATTTAACCATAAATTTCATCTGCATAACAAGGCGACGACGGCCCCTCATGAATAAAGTCATTCGTATTTCGATATTAATCACGCCTCGCCACACTACCCGGAACGACGAGTTTAGCCGTCCGCACGCCCACGCACACACTCCCGACGACGATTTCCACGTTCTCCGATTCACGCGACCGTGTCGACGTGTCGCGTCGCGTTTGTCTGACTACACGACCGTTGGCTCGAATAGCTTACCGCAAAGGTGCAGCAGAAAACGATCGATTGTTCTCGGCTCTCGTGATTTTACGCCTAAATGGATCCTCAACCCTTCCGCCGACGAATGTCGTATCTGCGACAACAGAAAAATTATTGCTCTTAAATACGATGGTAGGTCAAATATAAACCGGACTTCTTCTCTAATTTTCTATTTTACTGGGAGTTTTTAACCCTCGAACTCCTGCGAGGTCTAGGCCGATGTCGAAGTCATTTCTAAACCATACCATATTTCACAAATAACACATGTAGGATCTTAGGGAAAAGAAGGGCACCGGCCTCACCGAGAATCGAACCTGGACCTCGCGATTTGTAGCTGATCAGCTCCTATACACAGCCACGGAGCCCTCCGACTTTTTTCCTAATCTCCAAACAGTATTTGATCTGGGGGGTCCTGATCCCACATACATATTGAAATCATCACCGTTACACAGCAGATCAAAACGTGGTCCCAGCTGGAAGAAAATCATACATTGTAGGATGATGTTTCTGATGTCAATTTATGAGGTGTCGTTGTAAAGACCAGGTCTGAATCTTTAATATTGTATTTTCTTATCAAAAACAATTTGTTTGAAAAAACATTTGAATTACATGTAATTTTTTAAAGATGAAATATTACCAATTTACCACTCGATTGTTAATGAAAAAGCATTTTTAAGAAAATTAAACCTAAGGCCATGCCACCACAGTGGGCCAAACGGGCATTTTAGGTAGAAAAACATCTCAAGTCTTTTTACGTCGTTTATAATAAATTTAAATATTATTATGAAACTTGGTACATGGTTTTATTGTGTTTTCAAAGTAAAAAATTAACCTACATACGCTAAATAAAGGATGTTTATTCCTTACTGTCATCTTTATTCCTGAGACTTATTTTTAGACCGTTCGAATAGAAAATAGTCCAAGTATGAATCTTTCATAAAATTACTGTGTCATGAATATGTGTAGTTCGTTGAAGCGGAATTATATTTTATTAAATGATCAAGTGTATTTAAATAATTGTAGATTTTTTAGTGGTACTTTAAAGAATCTTGTGGTTATAAGGAGCTAAATCTCTTCAACGATCGATGATCAATTTTTTAAACCACTTTTACTCGATCATACGAAAGAGACATTCACTGTTCGTACAGTAGATATTGTCCCGCGCGAAATCCTAGATCGAAACTAATGAGACTGACCTAACATAACAAGATCCCACGGGAAAACAAGAAGAGTCCGATGCACCGATCCAGTTTTTGCCGAGGCTGGCCTAATTAACTTACTGAAGCAACTTCACGGACCGGAAGCCGCGGCACGGTTATCCCTCCACGTGTGTGCGCACATGATTGCACGTACGATTGCCAGATAAGATCTGGAGGGCCTCGAATCGCGCCTAGGAACAGGAACTCGATTAAAGTAATTTCTGTCAGGTTTTCGAACTGTATCCGTTGTATCAGGTGTACCGATCGTAATTAGGAGAATTTGGCGAAATAGATCGTGGGATCGGATGCGCACGGGTTTCTATACTATAACCGGTAACCGATCGACGCGGAGAGAACGAAACAGTTTTATCGAATTTTCCAGGGAATTATCTATCGCGGCCGCGCTAGATAGAGTATCTGCGCCTTCCGGCCGATAGGTCCCCTTCTATCCTCTCCTCTACTCTCCCTTGCTCTCTTCCTTCCTGCCTCTTTACTCTTCTGTGTTGCAGGGAAGCGGTCCCAACGTCCCTCTCTCTTTCTCTGTCTGCGAAAGCCAGCAAGCTCCGTTGCAACTTCCGACTGAATAAGCACACCTCACTTCCGTTTCCGACAACGTAGCCTTTGACGTAATACGCGCGTCTCTCTCTCTCTCTCTCTCTCTCTCTCTCTCTCTCTCTCTCTCTCTGTCACCACCGCTTTTGCACGTATCTACTTCCTCTTTGATACCTCTCTTTCTCTGCCTATCTCTACTGCATGTCATTCTACGGATCGTTCGACCGTCCAATTGGAAGATACACTTTGTTTCAATATCTCTGTCAATCCGTTTGTTTCCCTCTATAAATATTCCTCGCCGAGTTTCGTTTAACCGGTCGTCGTGTGCAAGCGAAGCATTAAAGTTCTCCTTTCACGGACTCGCGCGGCTCGGAGCCTGTCTTTGACGATCAAGATGCTTCTGTGTATCCGGTCAAGGTGTTCCGATTCTTTTGCGGGCCGTTTAACATTTCTCGGCCTCCGTAATTTTTCTTTGACATTGAAAGTAATCTTCTATAGAGTCCGCGGCAGAAGTACCGTTGACGGAAGAATGCCGTGAATTGAAGTTACTCGAGACGGATACGCATAGCTTCTGAAAGTTGATTGTGTGATTGAACGGTCAACGTCTCGATGAAGATATCGTTAGCACTAGACCGGCAAGCTTTGTGCAGAGCTTTTCATTTTCGGCGAATCTTCATCAGCGAAACACAATCTACAGTGAAAGTACTCGATAAAGTGTACAATGGATTTGAATCCGATACTGTTCCATTTTAGTATCAATTTACCGAGATCATTCATGAAGGAAATTCAGTTTTACTTACCGAGCCGTTCGGAAAGTTACTGCCGTTTTGTGCGAGATGCCTTTATCAACATCTTGGTTTTCTTGGCGTTCAGCCTTTCGGCAATGTTTGGCCCGCCTTCTCTGTTCGAATTAATGTGTAACTAAGTGTACAAGATGGTTTCTTTGTTTTGAGCATTTCCTTTAAATTCGTGTACGCATTATTGTATAATGCGTGAATGAATTATTGTATAAACATCCACAATCTGATTATTACTTCTTTAATCATCTCGCGTGGTTATTGATTCTAATTACATTCTGAACACATCAGCATAAAAGTCAGCTTCTAAGTCTGTAAGAATAGACAGAGCAATCAATGTGTTAATTTATACAATAACATCACGTTGCTGGAATTGAATAAGTATCTTATACATTGTCATTAGTAGCTTTCGAATTTGTATGCACAATAAAAATTGTCTGTATTATTGTTGAGACATTGTAAGTCGCAATACATGCTATCGTCTTGCGTGCAATGTGCAGGCACATCATTCGCCGTAGTAAGTTGGAGTTTCTCTGATACGCCACGTGTGTAACGAGTGTGTCTCGTACATCATTCACTCTTGCGAAGAGAATAAAGATTAATGTTGCTGTGTGAAAGACATATGATTTATTCCAAACCGTGAACCGTTGGCCAGTGATTATAACTTTAATAATTACTTTCAAGCTACAGGAACTACATAAACATCTATCTCTTTTTTCAATTATAGTAAAAAGCTGGACATAATGCAACAGTATATTTAAATTTTGTAAATGATATTACTCTCTTGATCAATTTTCTTTTGCTCTAAATCAGGCAGTTCCAACCAGTAGCTCCGGAGCTATTCGAGGCACCTTCTCCGCTTAGATTCTTCCCCCACTCTTAGACTTCATCGTTATAATGTATAGTAGTGGGAAGCTCCAACCACGAAAGCAGCACGACGCGCACAGCACTCACTAACTATACGGCTGTACGTAGCAGTGGGGAGAGGTTCGATGGTGGGGGGCCTTGCAGTTCTCGGAGGGGAATACGTTGGAACTCCCTGCTCTAAATACATAAAATTCACAGTCTAGTCATTGTGATATAATCAACAGGGAAATATACTATAAAAGTAGAGTTGTAATAATTTGAAGCTTGAAATGTTTAAAATAGTAGAGTTAGAGCTGCGGAGCTGCAAGAAAATTTCGAACGTCAGCTCTAAAAAAATGCATTCTTATGGATTGTATCTTAGACTTCAGTGTACCCTTTCATCGTGTACAAACTTTTAGTATCAAAATAACTGAGGATCGGTCTAATAAGCGCCCTCGAGGCAATATGACTTAAAATAAAAAATTTTAAGTTAAAAAGGAGAACAGCGCGGCGAGATTTAAGTGGCGACCGAATGTACTCGCTTTAACGATGGACAACGGCATTACTTCGGGAACACCGGCGCCGTTAAACATTTTCACGAGCGTCCGTCCATTGTGTCGCGTCGGGGTTGGCTAACCTCGAGTGCTCTGCAATATTGCTAGCTATCGGCGATAAAAAAATAGCCGGCAATTATGCGGCATAACGAGAAACATCGAGGCGCATCAAACGACGTTAATCTCTTTCTGTCGCGGACAAGATCAGCGGATTTTTGCGCGGAGGCTATGGTCAAAAGACACGCTGAGTTTTATCAACAATTTTGAAGGTACAAACACATTACTATCATGTCACGTGAGCTTACGTGCTATCACGTTCTATACAGAGGAGCTAATAATGCCTGTATATGTAGGTACAAACACGACATTACTGTCACGACGCCTGAAAAACAAGTGAAAACAAATAATACAGTGTGAGCCATACATATGAATTAGTATTTCCACTGTACGTAATGTGATAGTAATGTGTTTGTATCTTAAGGCCTGTTTTCATCCTGTCTTTCATGCAAAAGAAGAAAATGTATCAACACGTATCCAAAACTCATTGAAATCGGAGGGTAGGTAGCTGTTCTTTAATCCAGAAACGTTCGGTGCCGCTTTGTTTCTGTTTCGCGACCGTTCTGCGCGTTCGCCGAGCCCGCTTCCGGTTTCCGGGAGATTTCCGGTTTGCCGGGGTCCGTGAAAAATTGCGTTCGGCGGATGCCCGCTGAAGCGTTACGCCGATGACGCAAGCCACGATCAAATCTCGCTTCTTGCTCGCACTTCTCGTTCCATTTCTCTTCTGTATCTCGCCCCCCCCCCTCTTCTTCTCCTGCTTCCTGCAAATACGCGGTCCTGGCTTCCGGTAGAGACGTCGCGACCTCATACTCGTCCTCGTCGTCTTTGCATTCGTCCTTCTTCGAAACCATTCTTCTGTGCCCACCCTCGCCACAGGAGACGCAGATATCCATCATCCGAGATGATTGAATCTGCTGAGATTGAATGGTTGCGTCGCGTCGCCCAGCTGAATATCGCGTCGATGTTCCAGATGACGGAAATAATAATGGTTAATAGCGTATTGATCACTTTAATCACTTTACCGTGATTGGTTCGCAGCGATATTCTCCCATTTTATATTTATTAAGCTTCGCGACGGCTTGGTTGCTAGCTATTAAGGGTACCATAGAACTCTATTTATATGAATCTGACGGAAGACAATAATATAATTATCACATTTTGAATGAGGAATTTAATGTACGTACCATTTAGATGTGGTAGCGAAACTTAGTTCAACCAGAGTCGCATTTAATTTGATTAAGCAATTTATTAATCAATTAACTTGAACCTTTACATTTCTACTGACCTTATTTTTAGCGTATAATGCAACCTTAAAATATTTTCTTAGCCGATTGTCTTCGCAAAATGGAACTTCAATACAGCATAAACTGCGTATTCGGGGAGTCGATCTCCTTCAATGAAGACATCCGAGGAACGAATATCCGCTGAAGCGGGACTGCAGTTGAATTTAATTTGGAATTAAAGATACGCAAGAACGAGAAAATTAGTGCCGCGCTAACGGGAAAGCAGATAACACAGCCCGGCCAGCAAAGACCGTAGAAATTTGATTAAACATGCTGTACCATAAAACCAACTGCAGATTGTATGCGCAAATGCAAAGTGCATGTCCACAGTGTCGTTTTTGCAAGCATCCGCGAGCCGAGCCAACAACCGAGGCATCCTCTTGCCAACGTTGTCTTTCGCTTCTTATCGCGCGGTCGTTAAGTGCATTCGCTCTTGATCATAGCGCGTAACGAAAGGCAGATCTCAAATGATCAGAGTAACGCATTTCGCAATACTTCTGCGAGCCACATCTGCAGGAAGAAACTTGTTAATCAAAAATGTGCATCCGATACGTTCGAAATAAAAAACGCGAATGCACTTATCGGTGCCAGGAACATGAATATTACGATGTACATCGCTTAATCGAGAGAAGGTTTTCTATAGTTCCAATTCACAATATAAAGTACTCAATTACCTCCATTGTAATAGAAAATGTTCGCGAAATGACAAGGTTGCTCTTACATTTTATTTTTCTTGTTCTTGATTATATTTTCTTTATTGGAGTAGCTCATAGGATTATAATAGATGAGACCTTCAGCAGAAAATTAATCTCTCATCTTATTTTTTTGTATTTCAATAACAGAATAGCATCTTCTTTGCTACTATTATAATATTCATATTTTATCGTATTAATTGTGATGGAACACACCAAATTTTCTTCATATAACAATTTTCAGTGATGAGAAGTAGTTACAAAATTTAAACAGTGGAAAATATAGAAAAATTAAAGGATATCTGTATGTAATTCTTCTGCAATCAATATTTTTATCGAAGTTGTAATTTTACTTCAGACTCGAAAAGAATTAGTTTCTTCCTCGCCCACTACGTCACTATCGTGAACATGGGACACCTCGTAGACACTTTTCTCTTCGACCCCTACTTTGTTCCGTTCGGAACGCAAGAATGTCCGGCCCACCACAGAAAAGAATCAATTTACTCGTGTTTCAATTAGGAGCAGTTGGATTTTTCTTAATTCCTTCGGTCCCGCCGGATGGGTTTATGCAAGTCGCCGGCCCCTATTGTTCCCGGTGATTGGAATTCGCTTTTATCGTTAAGCCAAATCGCGTTTCGAGATTGCCTCGTTACCGCGAGCTATTCTGGACACCTCAAACCGGGGGCCGGACACAGGCACGAAAGAGGAGGGATGGGTTAAAGCCCGTATTGCTAAAGCCACGTCCAATTATCAGTGTCTACAGGACTCAAAGCAGACGCTCCTTTATTTTGTTTACTGATAGCTGACAACGCCACCGAAGCAACCACTCCGCCAATACGCAAGCATTCGACAACGAAACCGCCGAATTTTCAGTCCTCTGTGGTCGGAGACAAAATCGATGCGCGTATTAATTCCGTCACGGAGATGCAGGAGCTTCTGACCAGCTCCGATATTGCAACAAGAGGTCCAACGTAAACGTATTGCTCACTGAAAATGTACTTTGACGCAACGAACATGGTATCTCGTTATCGCTAAAGTTTATATAATTATCAACAAACATAAATCTTTTTAATAAGTTGATACCAATTCAGCAATCGAGTGTGTTTTTTTTAAATACGAAGATAAAAAGACAATCACGTACGTCGACTTGCACCACTTATTAAGGTATATGACCACTGTAACTGGCCCAAAACATCAATAAATTCAACAAATTTTTTTAGAATGAAAAACAAGTTCATATAAAATCGAATTCAAGCAGTATTTACGACATATCTTAAGGTACTTGAGGAAATTTTTTTGTATTTCTTAGATCCAATATGGCAGCGCTGCCGGTGATAAAAAATATGTGTATCTTTCGGAAAGAGTTACCATTTTTTTATCTAGAACAAAAAAATAATTTCTTTCAAATCTACATTAAATTCCTAGAGAAGTACGTAGGGGTTTTTGAAAAATTGATTTTTTTTCAGAAATGACAGGCATTTGAAGTCACAGTTACAATTTTTTTTTTAAATTTCGCGAAAAGCTGTTCCTAAAATAAGAAGTTCTTCATACAAGTTTTGTATACAGAAAAACCCATGCGAAGCAAATTTTCAAAGAATTCACTGCTGAAAATTAATAATATCTAAACTGATTCGTTTTCGACTTAAGACCTCCAATATTCTTTTACAGATGCACAAGAAGGTGCATCGATTGTTAATAAAGAAATACAATTTTTAGCATTGTTCCGAACACTGTGGCGGCTGTTAGGCGTTGAAATCTTCATCGGTCCTGCGTTCCCCGAGACTTTTCCATACCCGTTGGCTACGGAACAAAGTCAACTATCTCCGGCACATGATAAGGGGCCTGACAAAGAGAAACGATTCCCGACAGCGCGAAATGTACTTGGTACGTGTGCGGGAGTGAGACGGAAAGAAATGAGTGAAGGGAACGGGGGAGAGATAGATTTCTCTGGCAAGTCGCGGCTAGGAAATTAAATAACAGAACAATCCGCTGAAAGATTCCCAGGGTTACATGGGAAGACGACGCCGCGGTGTAGGTGGACGACGGTGGCGGTAAAGTGACTAGAAAGAATCAAAAGAACAAACGGTGGCAACGGGAAAGACGCGCGGAGGCGTAGGCGGTAATCCCGGCAAGAACTCTAAGACAAACGTGGCTCTGTCCGCCATTATGGGACCTCTGTATACTATGTCGGACTTGGCGTCGCTTCAACGAATTTTCGAACTTTCCTGCGTCGCTCTGTTCAGCGCTCGCTATTCTTCACCGTCCGGCGGTCCCCGTCTCGAGCGACCAAAAACTTTTGCGAGAATCTTTTTTCACCCCTCTCTTCCCCACCGACCATCGTCGATTTCCTTTCAGCAAAGTTTCCTATTGTTATGCCAATGACCGGTGATCCCCGCGTACGGTAATTCCGCAGATGTTTGGACGACCCGCTAACTTGACGCCCGGCCGATCGATAAACGATCGCCGGGAAACGATAAAATGGTAAGAAGCTCGGGTCAAGCGATATTACGGTCCACTCTACTGGCAAACTATAACATTCTTAGCTATCTTCGCAGGAATACATATTACTAATTCTACTATACAAGGTGTATAAAAAATAAATGTAAAGCCGATCGTAACGTGACTCTACACTTTTCGATCGGTGGAGATTTGTAAAAAAAAAGTCTGTGTGAAAATGGCGACCTTGATTTTCAAAATCAACATTTTTTTTGTATCGTGTAGTACTCGTTACGAGGAACAACCGTCTCAAAGTAGCCATAGAACGCAAATGAACCATTGTCTTGAAAAACGACTCTAAAGTTTCGTAAACAACTCCATATGTTTCATGGTGTCCCAAGATAATATAAACGTGGAGGGGATGCTTCCACAAAATACGGAATAAATTCTTACTTTTTTTCGGGACAATCGACTGAGAATCTGTCAAGTTCGCGTGTCTAGCGTTTTGTATGAAGTAGAAAAGGTAAATATGAACAGACGCGCGAGACGATTTCTATTCGATAGCACGTGTGTTCGCCGAATTTTCGATCAATATTTTGTCGAAAACGTAGCGTCAAATGAAAAAAATTCATTCTATATTTTTGACTTATTTTCTCATGTAGAGTCATCCTCTCCACGTTTATACCATCTTGGAGCACCCCGTAGACATATGGAATAAAATAGTTTACTATTTTGCTATACAATGTAATGAAACAACTTTTGACCTTGAAAATCAAGGTCAAGGATATTTTTTCACAAATCATCACCGACCCAAAGGTGTAGAATCATGCTGCGACCGGCTTTACACTTATTTTTTATACATCCTGTACCTAAAATATACAGGGTGCCCAACCTAGTGAACTAAACATTTTAAGCCTAGTAACGCCGACAGTCCTTCGAAAAGCCACGTTTCGTCTTTTTTGGGTAGATATTCAAGGATTCATTGTATGTTTTCATCCTCATATTTTTATTCGTACAAACTCCATGATAATATTTACTTTTCATATGAAAAATATTTTCGTACAACAGATAATTTGTGAGTTGTTAGATGATCGATTTAGAAGACTCGTCTTGTAGGTAGTCTATTGACAAGTCCTCTAGCAGACTACTTTCTGTCATTCGTTCACACCATTTGCAGATCCGCGGGACCCCAAAATCATCAATAGCGCGAAGCAGATAGGTACCTAAGCATCTCTCCTAAGTGATTCCCGGGATTCCCCGAGACCTCTGAGACAATATAGAGACGTCTGCTATCTGGCCTGATGAGATTGGTTTAACCTCCATCTCGTCTGACGTAGTTGGTTCGACCTGTGTCAGATATGACAAGCTTAATGCGCTATATAGTATCGAGCTGTAGTAGAGTATGCTATGCCTTGTCCTGGAACTGACGAGTTTGCTGCGACCTGTTCTGGATATGACGATTTATTCATGACCTACCGCAGTAATAATAAACTTACTGTAACCAGTCCCAGATCTGACGAGTGATCAATAACTTGTCCAGGATCTGTTTAGCTCCCTTGTGGAAGACGTTACATGACTCGACTTTTGCCAAGACAGATGAGTGTGCTGCGACTTATTATAATAGGTAAATAACAGAGCTATCAGTTCCCTGCGCTTTACGTAGGATTTTGTGCAAGTTATGTGACTTTTATCAAAGCCGATGAATTATTGCGTGACTTACTTTACCACGTTTAGTCGTGCAGCTGTTATCAAGTCCGATCAACTTTCTATGATGTGCCCTAACTCTATTTTGTTTATTCAATTATTACTGTTTTATGCTGATAGACCTGTCTTGTGCTGTCTTAATTAAATCTGATGAGTTTGCTGTAGACCGATTCAGTTTACTGGGACTTATATACAATTTGACTTAAGTCGTGCAGCTTCCATCAAGCTTGATGAGTTGCTCTATGATGTATTGTAGCACTATTTAATTTTCTACGATTTATATTTCAAATCCTATCAAGCATAATTTCTTACTCTAAGATTTGCTGTAACCTTATTAAGTTGTCTGTAATTTGCATAGGATTTGATATGGCTCGTACAGTTATCATCAACGTCGATAAGTCAGGTATGGACTATCTCACTCTATGAAGTTTCCTTCAACTTACGGATATGCATATATAAGTTTTGTGATAAATCACACAGCTTTCATCAACCTCGATTAGTTACTCTGTATAATTTACTGTAACACTACTCGGTTTCATTCGTCTTGCAAGGAGAGTCACCAAAGATGTTCACCTAAAATACGTCCGTTGTTTTTAGAAATACGAAAAAAAATGTGTGAGGAAGAAAACGTTTTATTCAGAGGAGCAATTATTATGATAGAAAAGACTTCTTTCTCAAGGTCATATTTTCCGAAATTTCAATGTCATCGCTGTTTTTTTTAGATAGGATGACGTATTTTGATTCGTATAATGTTATGACTAATGATGAAAACAAATTCAACCATATTGACGTATCAATTTTTAACCTTCAAATGACCTTCGGATGAATTATTCTTCAAAATGCATAACTTAGCATAGGAATACGACGTTCGAGTTTACCGCATACACCAGTAGCGTCCAATTAATGTAAACAGTGAGTCATCGACGAAGGACATCTCATGTATACAGAACATGGTTTGTGCTATTTTCATCGAGCCCGACGAATCAGCTACGACCTACCCAGCTCTGTTTATTTTGCCGCAAACTCGTACACCGCTAAACGCGTCCGGTGCAACTCTCGTCAAGTTCGACGTGTCCGTCACGACCCGCTTCAGGCTTCGCAAGCCCAACGACACCGGCATGGCACGGAGGAGTCCGCTGAATGTCGTGTCCAGAGTATTTATTTCTTTATTAAAGCGAACTCGCGTGACTCGTTATCTCGTTCTCGGAGCTGCAATGGCGACGAAAAGTCATGGCGAAAGAATTCAATTGCAACGACAACAGTTTACCGCAATTATTCCGGCGAGGCCGTCGGTGGGGGAGCGGCACGGTGCGTAAAAAAAAGAACTGGCCGGTATCAAAGGGGGACGAGACCACACGGTCGTAACAAATACGCTATAGAAAAATAACAACGCATCGTCACGCACGGCTTCTCACGGTTACGCGGAGTCGCACGCGACGCATTCCCCCGCGACTGTTTCCTAGAATCTCGCCCCTACGCTCTGATCGGCTCTTTCGGGCGCTCGTTATCATGCGAACGGCGCGTCGCGAGACGATTCTGGAAAAAAACGTCCTCCTCAGAGCTACAGTGGGTGTACAAAGTATGCGTACACCTTTTAAAAAAGGAGTCACATTTTTAAAATTGCACCAAACGACCTGAGTTTTTTCGACATATTGAAAGGATTAGTTTACTACGTAATCGATAAATAATTTTCTTTTTAAATTGTTATTGGTCGGTATTGTAAAGAAAAAAGTAAAGATTTTTAACTTTTTTATCGGTGCCTGTAACGAAAATTTAAAAAATGCTTTTCATAAATCTCATAGATTTCAAATGCTTTTCATAGATGCACAAAGCTTCATCGAATAAATGAGTAGATGATCGCCATAAATGATAGAAAATGGCAATGTATATATATATATAAGTCACATATATATATATATATATATATATATAAGTCGCAGTTCCTCACAATTTTTGCCATTTTCTATCATTTATGGCGATATATATATATATATATATATATATATATATATATATCGAAAACCTGAAATTCAATGATTGTGACAACTTACATAGTCCATCAGGAGATGGCAGTGATTTTCGACAGTGGGGTGCAGGGGGATTGCGAGACCCCACTCTAGACGCCAGGCTGCGGACCCCACTCTTACGCTTACGTTCTGGCGGGATCGGTCGACATAGGCGCTCAGCGTCAGCACATCTGTCTGTTCCAGTCACACTAATACGCGCGTTTCCGTCTTTGTCGAGCGATTTGGCCAATTGCGGTAGACGTGTAGCGCGCAGAAGGGAGATCACGTGTTACCTACAAAATTCTCACTGCCATCTCCTGATGCACGGACGGTAGGTACCTACAACTCTTTTATGTATCTACAAAGTTTGTACATGTACATAATAAAAATATTTAAAATGAAGTGACTACATTAAGGTAAAGAAAATGTTTCAAGACGAAATCCAAATGTTTTCAATATTTTTCAAATACTGTTTTAAAAACTTATTGCATCAAATAAGATATTTTATTTTCAAGGTTAAAATAAAATAAAATTTTACTGAGCTACATATAATTCCCACTTTGTACTTACCGGGACGTGCGAAATGAACAAATTGAATCTTCTGTCAACGTTTGTAATCGTTTCTAACGTTCCTCGTGGTTGAGCTAAGTTGCACGCGACGCGTTCCCCCATGACTGTTTCCTGGAATCTTGCCCCTACGCTGATCGGCTCTTTCAAGCACTCGTTATCATGCAAACGGCGGGTCGCGAGGCGATACCGGCAAAGAAACGTCTTCCCGGTAGCTAGAGAAAGGGAGAAAGAGGGTTTGAATTTCGAGCGAAGCGCATCGAGTGTGGAACAGCTTCTTCACGGATAAGGATCTCTCTTTTGCCCGTTTTTCCGAGAGCCGGCTGGTCGTTTCAGGCTTTCTCGTCGCGCCATTCAATAGTCGCTATCCAAACGAATCTCTCTGCGCAAGGGTCCGCGGGCGGAGAGCGTGCACGCCGGATATTCGTTGTATATACAACAGCCTCTATGGGGGCATCCATGGGGGCCGAGCTGGCAACTGCGATCCTCCGGCCTGCGACCTCGTGTACGTACACGTCCGCGGACCGTATACACGGCCATACCACCGCCAGCGTATAATTCAGTTTTACCCTAAAACGACTCATTTATATGCGTTCGTTTGATTGAATCTCTCCCGCTTAGTTCTGCCTCCCACCCTCCTAGCCCTTTCTCTTTCCCTTTCCCCGTCTCTACCTTTCGTCTCGTTTCCTCCGGACCCTACTCTTCCCTCTATTTACGTCTCTCTTCATACCCCCCGTTCACCATCCCCTCTTCATTCGTGTTTTTCATCTTTCTCATTCTCTTTCCCTTTCTCTCGCTCGCTAACCCCCTCTTTTACACCCCGTTGTTGCCACCCTCGTCGACACCAACGCGGTTAGCTGTTTCAATTTCCCCTGGCTGCACAAAACTGAAAGGCGTGCCCGTCATCTGCCGTGTCTAAAGCTATGTCCACACGTAGCCGGGTTATGCTGCGAGAGTTATGCTTCGCGATTTGCGGATACGCCTTGCAACTGAGACTGTCTTGTTGCGGTGGACTGTGGGCTATTCGCATCGAAATGCTGGTCGTAAATAGTTGATTAACCGATACATTTTAAAACATTGTGACGTTTCTAATTTAAAAAATGTACTAGAATATTTTGTGGTCGTAGAATACAATGGAAAACCTCGGATAAAAGCCGGATAAGTCCTTTTTTAGTAAAGTTATATGAACTTGGTGATATTCTACATATCAATCAAACCCACCAAGGTTTCCATCCTTAAATTATTTAAAGGATACATTTTTGATATCGGTAATTTAAACACTTCTTAAGATTTAATTCTTTCCTCAAACACAAAAATTGTTCAGTTACAAACCTGAATATGTTACTAATTGCTGCTGTTTTTAAAAGGTATTATTTTTCACCTTACCTCGCCATTTTTTATCGTTTGCGGTTCATAGCAACGTCAACCGATTTCGGTGAAATCTTTAGCGTGTATAAAATTGTCATAAGCCTGCAAGAAACACGATGGTTAAAAGCGTCCTTCGTTGTTTTCTATATTAGTTCAAAAGTTGCAACTTTTTCCAATCCATTTAGCTTCTGATAAAAGCTAAAATCGTGTAGACTACTATTAAAAAAAAGTTATTCTGTTATAATAGGTGTGTGATCATTAGACTGCTGATTTTTATGCGAAAGAGAAATTGTCTGCATCAATTACAGAATAAGACATTTATTTCCTTTTTAAATAACTTTAGTGAGTCGCAAATAATACAACAGTATTTGTAATTTTTACCTTCATTTTTGTCATAAATGCAATACATTGTAAGGAAACACTAGAGGTAGTTGGTTGAGGCTTGCAATGTGTGGACATAGCTTAACGGACGCGGCCGTCCATCCGCGCGTCAAGCGTATCATTATGGCGTTCTCGCGGACGTCGCGTCGGCGAGGACGTCGCCGAGGACTTTCGTGCGTTATGCTCGCTTACTCCTGTTCGACAGACGTTTCTCCTGGAATTGCGATTCGATACTCTTCTGGCTGTTTTATCAGACCTGCTTCACGGCTGTGAGACACGGAACCCCATAGAACGCGACCGTTTTAATTCTCCAGGAGAATGAGGAATTGGTGTTCTGGGAACATCAATGGTTCGCGATGGTGCTCTAATAAAAGAGCTTGATAAATGTTAATCCTACGCAAAAGAACCACCATTATTACACTGACGATTTATTTATGTATGATGAAAATGAGTAGATCAAATTTGAAAGAGTACAAAAATTAAAAAAATATAACATCTATACAGTATTGGTGGTCACCTGTGACCGCCGCCATTGATTTGCTTAACATTAAAACTGCCAAGCCCGAGACATATAAAAGTAAAACGCCTTACAGAAGTGAGAATATTGAATTTACTTATACTTTGTGTGGTTTTCACTCTAATATGTGCTTAAGTAAAGAAGTCAATTCAGTCATTTCCTATACATACGTTTTCATAACCTCAATAATTGTGAAATAGAAAACCGGTCATTTGAGCGTGGTAAGTCTAATATTAAACACGATTGTCATAAAGTTAGTGGCACTGTCATCATCAAATAACTAATAGGCAGGAACTCGTGTAAAACACAACATTCACGTGACAGTCAACGTATTAAAAACAAAAAAAGAAGACATTTGTATCTAGGCCCTGTTTCTTGCAATCGACGTAAAAATATTTGACTTTGCGTAAAAATTCACTATCTATCACTGAATAGACGTAGATGAAATTTGACATAGCAGAAAGTTGCCTGATCAGGCATTTGCTAAACTTCGTATAAAGTATGAAGATCTTCATTTATTTAAAATAAAATATTAATAAGGAACTACAGGTGGTAAAAAAAAACATCGCGAATTCAATTATTTCGAATGTCCAATGCAGACGTACAGCTCGGAAAACACTAAATTTACATAAAAAGAGCAAATTCAACAGAGAGTACCAACATTGTATTAAATATAATTGAATTTAAATCCTGAAAATACAGCTTCAACTTTTTAATCCATGTTCAATCCTTTTCGCATGTGCATTTAAGAGATATCCTACATAGCAACAATTAATGTTTTTTGAAAAAGTTCAAAAATTGCGAGCATTAAACACATTTTTTTTCTTTCTGCTAGCAAAACAAATTCTATTTCCGAAGCGTCGATAAATATCTAGCGAAACATTGAATTATGCGACGAATAATTGTTTCACGTCCGGCATTCATAAATTGGAGAAGAACGACGATAAATTTTGCGCGAATAGAATGGTTATTGAAATGTATGTTCGAACGAACGATCTGTTTGTTCTAATACAGATGCAATAATTCCGAAATGCTTGGGCTCCCGCGCCCAGACGAGTGCGCGCGCGCAGGCACACACACACACATACACACACACACTCGTAACAATTGCTTTTAATTGCATCGACCGTCCGGTTAATTGTCTAGACAACGGGGCTTGATTGAAGGCGCCACAGCGAAACGAACAGGAACGGTAATGATTCTCAAACTTTTCTTCGCTCTCCACGTCGCGTCGTCCCGTATAACATTGTTAAGAGCACCGATATTGAATAATTTATACGGAAATATGCATGAAAGAAAAAACGTTTCCTTGGTTCAATTAACGCCCCGTCTCGGGGATAGTTTCGCTTTGTAATTTCATTAAATTCGCGGCTTCGGGGAGAGAAAAAGAGATATCCGGTCACGGCGAAACGGTCACCGTGAATATTCAAAGTGAACAAATTTGCACAAGCGAGTGGCATTTCCATATCCCGGACACAGTTCCGGCAAATAAGTATTTTTTCATTCCCCCTCTCCCCTATCGGTTAATCATTTCCCCCACATTAGTGTTGTTACAACGACACTCGCTCACCTCACCCCCACCCCGAGCTGATATCATTTCAGTTGAAATATCCGGACCTATTCGATTCCGGAACAATAACTCGAGATTGTACAAATCGAGCAGACGTTGATATTCATGAGAAGTCAGGGGGGTGAAGGTATAATTGTGTTACACTGGTGGCTGTCTCCTGCGAATCCCACCCTCGCCTCGAACCACGTCGTATAATCAGTCGCCTTCTACGCACTTCCGCCCCGCTAACTTGCAAAATTGCGTTAAACCGCGCTAAGAATATCGCTACCGCATTAAATCCTTCATGTTGAAAAATTCTTGGCAGAAATCGGGGACGATACTTGGCATTCTAATCACTTAGATAGTTGGTCATGTCGTCCTCATTCTTCGCACATCAACCCCCAATTTTCGTTGTTTAATTTGGATATTTTTCGCTGGTGTCAATCCGCCTTTTGATTTTTAATTTCCCGTGACATATAGGTCGCACAATTCTATTGCAATCGCCATATTTCTCTATTTTTAATCTATTCATCGACTTGATACTGTTAAAATGATCATCAGCCTGTATTATATTTGTTCGATTACATGATTTATATTGCCGTGGTCCAAATTTCACCTTTGTGGAACTTTTTAAGTATTTTATATTAAATACTCATTATTTTCTCAAGAAATCTTATTTTGAAATTATCTATATTATCTGTAGAAAATAGAGGACATGATTCAAAGATTATTCCATTGCCTAACGCCAAGGGATTAATGGAGTTAAAGTCTTTAACCGTTTTAGTGCCGAACAACGATATATAATTACCTGCACTTGCAAAAATTCATCGTTCTATTCTATATTACATTCTGATCTTATTATATCAGAATATTGAAATCCTATTTTAATATGAGAATCGATATTTTATTCTAATTTATAGGTTCCTCTTCGATACCGTAAATTGGCTCCACAATGTTCTTATAGGTTTAATTTTCCGATCGACACTGATAAAGTTAAATCTCTTAATAAAATGAGACGAATGAAAATGCAGTAAGATACGAAGTGAATAAAACATTTATGATTGGGAAACGTTTACGAAGAATGATTACTGTGAAGTGTGCGAGGAATAGCACAGTGAGCGATTAAACTGTTACAGCTACTTGCATAAATTAACGAGTCTGCATTACCACAATTAATTTCTATATGAAATAGAGTAGTTACACTGAATTCTTGTTACGTCTATAAAGTATTTTATAAAATATAATAACCCTATAGGTAACATTATAGGCAACATTATGCATCACATGAGTAATAAATACATTCTTCGTACTATGCTTGATAATTTGATTACCAACTGTAAAAATGTTCATAGTGTAAAAAATATTCGATAATTCACGATAGTTAATAGATTGAATGTATTATTCTCTATATTGCATGCTCTGCATCCAACTTATCATATTTTATCTACTAACTACAGCCAGTACATATTTATATTTAATCGATTAAGTTACATTTAGAAATAATTATAAAGAAGATGATAGGTAAATATTCGAAAGAATCGAGTCGCGTCTGCCATAAAATCGTTAAAAACGTCCACCTTTCAAGAGTTAATCAATATGACGCACAACCACAATATAAAATAATTTACCGATTGTCGGATGGAAATGAGCAGATTTTATGCAGGACATCACGTACGAAAGCTCACTTAACGAATCCAGACGCGGCTGCCAGGAACGTTTGAAAGCGATCTATACGTTTCCTTTCCCCCCTTGACCGAACGGACGTATAATTTCGCTGGTTTTGTCTTCGACGTGAAACGAAGGGACGTTCACGATTCTCGCGGTTCTGCATTTACGTCGTGGCGAGATTTTTCGTTCCGTCGGTTGACACCGTTAATTGACATCTCGAGGGGTAGTATCTGTCGTGGGGTAGGCCGCTTATCGATCGAACATTCACGACGTAGAATGCTTTTCGGTATAGGCCGTTTATTCCGGTTGCTTGCCGGCCGCCAGCTAATTACTTCGGTTAACTGCTCGTGAAAAATGCACTACTGGCCGAATCCCCCGAAACGGAATGTATAATCAGGCCGGATTGGCCGGCGATCGAGGGCAGGAATATGCGTCGGTGACGGCACCGATCGTTTCGGACGGACATCACTGTAATCAGTGGTAATGCAGATGGCGGTGGTCCGTCGATGAGCGCATCGACAATCAGCTATATAATTAGAGGCCCCGACCACCAATTAAGCAGCATTCATTGGCCCCGTCGATCGTTACGCCGCCGTTAAGCATATTGCCGTGAAAAATGTACACGCTGCCGCTGCTAAACGTTGCTTAACACGGCCATTCACGCGACTATCGATTAGCACCGGCTACGCTCGGCCAAAAATGACGACCGAAAATGTACGAGTATGTACCATGCCGACAGGCATCATTATCGCGCCGAATCAAATTATTAGATACCCGAATAAGTTTCTGCTGTTTACTAATGTGGTAGACGTCGGAACTAATAGTATTTGTATGTATTTTGAGATGGTGCATTATGTATACGACAGTACCTACTATAAACAAGTTTTTAAAAGTTAGTATACACTACCCTATAAAAACCCTCCATGTTTCTTGATAAATTCTTACTATTATTTCATATCAATGAAATATCTGCGTTTAGTACCATATTGCAATTGATTATAAAGTTGGTGTGTGCTTAAACCACATGGCTGAAGTGAAACTTCTTTCTTTAATTTTTTTCGAATTTTTATTAACACTTTATGACAATTGGCTTGTGATAGCTAAAATATGATATAAATATTCTTGATTCAATTTTGTCTAAATGTCTTGCAAATACTGCATCGAGAGTTGTTCCTGATCTTGTTGTCGCTGTATTAGGATTACTTACCATATCCAATCTTAATTTACTTGTAAAAAATTCTAGTAATAATTTTCATTGTTCCGATGCAAAGTTCACGTTGAAATCTCCACTTAGTATCATCGGAATTTTATCATAATCTTTATTAAGGAATGCCGAACCCTCAATCGTATATGCTAATAGAATAGAATTTCGTTTCATCGTTTCATCGCCAGATCGGTTTTACTCCTACCTCGTCGAGGTTTTACACCTACCGCGCCTAAAGAAGTTTCACTTCAAAAAGTGTATATGTACGTCGGTTCCAAAAAATAAATACACCATTTATTTCAAGAGAAACATAAAAATATAATTTAACAGAAAATGAAATGCGAAATTTCTGCAAAGCCACTTACAATTTTCATGAATAAACTTAAAATTAACAATTATTTTTTCATCATTTCTATATTAATTAGTGTAGTCCCAATTTTGTTGGATAACATTAAAAATTCGGTTTGACATTAATAAAAATAACGTCTGAAGTGTCGCATCCTTTAATTCAGTAACCGAGTTGTATTGTTTGTCATTGACATAAATTTTTCTTGCAATACTACCCCAAAATTTTTTAATAAGATTCATATCGAGGAACAGGCAGGTCGTGATAAAACTTTGATATATTTTTTAATATTACAATAAATAAAATTAATATTATAATATTTTCTATAAATGGTACTAAAATAATTTCTAACAATTCTGTGTATTTTCCCGAATTCATTTTATGGCTAATGAAAAGGATTGGATTTCTATCGGCTTTGAACATAGCTCGAATCATTAGCGAACCACCACCGAAATTACGATTCATTGCCCCCTTTATTTCACTTCCCAGATCATACTTGTAATATTTGCAGCCATCTGGTAGAGATTGGTTTCAACGATCTAAAAACGATGATTTCGATGTGAATGACGAGCATCACTGTGGCGCACCAAAGTAGTTCCAGGACGAAGAATTGGAAGTGTTACCCGATGATGATCCATGTCAGCCACTTAAAGAATTGTCAGGTAACCATCACTGCTAATCGTATTTTTAGAACGATTAGGCAATTTAAATTGAGCATTGAAGTAAAAACGTAGAGAATATGCAAAAATACATGACAAAGTAATTTTTCATCATGACAATGCGGTAAATATTACGTTTAGGGGAGGCATCTCGGATGACCTTGACCTTCACATATGTTTTCAAGAACAACATTCTGAACAACTTTCCACTATACGTCTACCCGTCGCTCGCACTTAGTTTTCGAGATAATTTCAAAAAACCTTCGTTAAATTTTGGTTGTAAGTACACTTTATTCTCGTACAAGCTGTCAGGAGACTTAGTCCAAATTGATCTGTTAATTTTTTATAGAAAACGAGCGACGGCTAAACACTCAAGATGGTGTTAAGTCTGGGTTACGCTTGGTTAGATTACCATAATTTTTTAATAAAAAACAAACGACGGCTAAAACCTCTTGGGGGTTACTTAGAAAGGTGCCGTTGATTGCATATGCCAATACAGCATATTGTTTTAGTCTTCAATACTTAAAATAACTGCTATATTTTGAAAACTTCTTTTGTTTATAACTTTTTAATAAACAACGAGCGCCGTCAGAAACCTCTTGGGGTTACTCAGAAAGGTGATCTTGACAACATATGTCAAGGTCAAGGACATCCGAGGTGCCTCCCCTAAACGTAATATTTATCGACAATGCTAGACGAAACATTGCAAAACCAGTGAAGGAAACGTTAGAATTGCTTGGATGGTAGGTGCTACCATATCCGCTACATTCACCAGATATTACCCAGCAATAGTTCAGTTCTTACGAAGATACCAATAACTGGCTTGATGATTGGATCACTTTACACGACGCTTTCTTCTATCGCGAAATTCACTTATTACGTGAAACGTTGGGAAACGTTATAACTAGACTGCGGATTGTATGCATTTATTGAAAAAAACTAATAGATTCAAGTTGAAGCAGTGGATAGATTGAAGGTACTAAGAATATCAAATTTTTAATTGTATTCTACGAAAATGATTAAAGGAAGAACGAAATTTCTACATGGCTTCTGTTGAATACAGTTCGATGGAAACCATTTTTATTTTGCATAAAGATCCGCAGACTAGTTATAGCTAACGATGGAAAATACCTTTAGCAAAATATTCTTTATTTTTCTACTGAAACAATAGACTTTTATTTTCGAAAAAATCGGCAGGAACTTATTCAGGTACATACTTAATAAATGATACGAGAACCGCCGCGCCGCGCAGCCGTGCTTCGACCGCTGTACGGTTAAAGTTTAATGGTTTCTCGGCGAGATGCTTTAAGGCCAAGAGTTGTGCTTCGCGTCTTGCAGTCAAAATTGGTTTGAAAAGTTCGAAAGTCTCGAGTATTTTAAGTTCAAAGTACGCAGAGTGACCGCGGGATAATTCCGAGCAACAAAGGAGTTCGATTAAGAGATAATATTATCCATTTTCGCGGAGATCTTTGCCAATTTTGAAAACGCTTCGAGCTACTGACAATGTGAACAATTTCGAAAACTTTGTTTAATAGTATACTGCTCCTTTTTGCAGTGTTCGAGATGTTTTAAAACTATTTTCAATTAACTTCGTCCGTCCTGGTTTAATTAGATCTTCGATATTATTCGAGACTTTCTTTGAAACTTTGTCGTGTGGTTTGCAAAAGTATCAGCGCTATGATAAGATTTCTCAAGTCTGCCTGCAAGCCATGAATATCATAAACAGCAAGTGCCCATAAAAGTATCAAGAGCCAAGGTTTCAAGGCTTCGACGTAGAAAAGTCAAAATGCTAATCAACTTATTTCTGTTATAATAAAAAGGGTATAAAACACGCGACGGTGATATTGCTGATTTATATGCCATTTCTTAAAATGTTAACGCACGAAGAAAATAGAAACTCTTTTATTATGTTAGCTTCCAGTATAATTCCTTTTTTAGAGCTTCGTCCTAATTCGTTTCATGTACGTTAGTTAACCTTTATTGATATAAACCAGGTTTCATTGCTTTACCTTTAACCTTTCGTTGCTCTGAATATTGAAAACATTCACCGATACATTCTTCACATATTACGAATGTAAGCTAAGTCTGTACGTTCTATATTAGAAAGTCATTTTTTGCAATAGTGAAAATACAACTCATATGTTATAATATAAAAAAAAGCTATCGTCTTCTTATAAGTGTCTCAATATTACTCTAACAGGCTGTACTTTTAATTCCTATAGTTTTAAATTGGCTAATTTCCTAAATGCTTAATTATCCAAATTGTTCTATTATCCGAACAATTCGATTTTACTAACTACCTTAGTCTCCCAATTGGTTCGGATAACTCGGTTCAACATAAATCTAGTCACGGAGAACATTTATATACGTCTCTATAGACTTTCGTGCGCAGAACACGAATCCGAATGCCGTTTGTCGCTATCGGCCTCAGTTTTTGAGAAATTTGATTTGAAAAAAAGTCAAAAATTCAACTTTTAGAACTTTTTGTGCTTCAGCCGAAAAAGATAGACGAGTGATTCTTACGTAGAATAGTTCTGTAGACTCTCCAAAATATGATGGGATTTTGTTATAACATTATAAACATTTGAACACGAGTAAAAAATGTTGGTCGATTGCGTTTTGGAGAACTCCGTGTTCTTAACTTTTTTGAACTTTTTTTTTATGTGATGAAAATGTGTGTATGGTTGTTAGGAATTCACTGGTTTATAAGTTATACGCGTGTAAAAATGAGCAGTTTTAAGCGTTTTTGACAGGTTAGAACGTCGCCATATTGGATATTCGTTGAGTGGTAGAGGTAGGCAGGTCTGTTCGGCGCATGCGCTGGATAGATCGTGAGTGTACAGCGCATATGTTAGCTAGTATGGTATATTTTCGGGATCGGCTGAATAGTAATGAGTGTATACGCTAGATGGCAATTCAGTGGTTACACATACTTTGTGAACATAAGCAATTTCAAGTGTTTTTCACAAATTAATTATTAATAAGTTTATTGTTGATTTTGAAATGGCTAGATCAAGTATTAGAAATTTTAACTTTAGAGACATGCCAAGTAGTAAAGAAGAAGCAATTACTTGGGCTCGGAATTGTGAATTGTTGCGGAAATTTAAAAAATGCCGTACTCATCGGTGCGAAATGAAAATTTATAACAATAATCATGGAATCGGTCGTTTTCGGTGTCCAGTAATTAAAATATACAGAATCACATACAGGATTTCAAAAAGAAGGTACAGTCCAAGATGGTTTGGAGTTAGGTCGTCGTGGGAGCGGAGAAGGCCCGCCCGACCATGGTATAATGTTTCGCATCTTTATTTAGTAAATGTGTTATTATGTATTACGTACGTGTTTGTGCTGCCATCTAATGGATTTGTTCGGAAGTATTTAGTCTATTTTGTATGTATTACCTAGCAAATATATCAATATGGCAGCGCTGTAACCTGTTAAAAAGGCTTAAAAGTGTTCAACCTTATATGCGTATAACTTTTTAACTAATGAATTCCGCGCATTAAGATTTTCATTTTCGGTGTTTTCTCGTCGAAATCTATAAGATTTTATAAAAAAACTTGAAAAAAAGAGTTCTCCAAAACGCAGTTAAACCAAAGTGTTTAATGTCGAAGAGACACCTACTCCGTGCGAATTTTTGGTAATATTTGTCGATGTCACATAAAAAAATAAGGGTCTAACCTGAAATCGAATCACATTATGCGATAGCCCAGATTTCCACCTTTAAAAATCGGCCTTTACAGTTCGAAAACCATTTTTCTTTTTCGATATACAAAGCAAGAGAAGGTCCGCATGTAACGAGGTTCGATCAGTGGTATTCATAAACGACGCGTCAATATTTGGGAGAGTACATACGTAATTTTTCTAAGTAAGAATCATTCGTCTAGCTTTTTCGGCTGAAAAAGTTCTGAAAGTTGAACTTTTGATTTTTTTCCAAATCAAATTTCTCAGAAACAGGCTGATGGCGACAAACGTACAGTGGCTCACAAAATTATTCGATCGCCTTTTAAATCAGAATAACTTTCTTAAAATTTGACCAAACAACTTGATTTTTTTTGAAAAATTAGAAACATCGATTTAGTAAATCACGTGCAAAAATGATTTTGAAGAAATTGCACTTTTTAAAACTTTATTATTTCTGCTCGTAATGAAAATTCAAAATATGCGTTTTGCACATCTACATATATTATTTATATGCTGAAAATTTCATCGAAATCAGTTAACGAAGATATGAGCTACAAGCGGTCGAAAGTGATGATAACCGCAGTTTTTCACAACTTTTGGTCAGTTTCTGCTTAAAACCCATAATTTCTTACATTTTTCGATGCGCGTCGTTTTTTCTGCGTCAACCGATTTCGATGAAATTTTCAGCATATGTATAACTAATATAGATCTACAAAATTCATATTTTAAATTTTCATTATGGTTTAAAATAAAAAAGTTTTAAAAAGTGCCATTTCTATCTCTTCATACAATTCCTACTAATTGCAATTTTTTCAAAATCATTTTTGCACGTGTTTTACTAAATCAATGCTTCTAATTGTTCTAAAAAGAGTCAAGTGGTTTAGTCAGATTTTAAGAAAGTTATTCTGATTTAAAGGGTGAGCGAATACTTTTGTGAGCCACCGTATATGAATGTTCTTTGTGACAAAAAATGTTTACTTTTGTTGACCAGTGTAATTGACGTTGTACTGTATTCGAGTTGTCGATGATTGCTTGTTGTAAGCCACGACGACGCGAAGCTGAGAGCAGAAAATGATATCGTGTTCATGATGTTAAAAATCGAAGAAACACGGGTTCGCGTGACAGGGGCTTACGACATTAGCTGGTATCTGTTCACCGTGTAGGTTATTTCGGGCTCAATCCCGTTCACTAGCCCGGAATCTCTCGTTGGCGCGTGGTTGCCAGAAATCGCGGCCATTTCCACGGTTCGCGGCTGCCACGTCGACGAGAAGAAGATTCTCCAGTGTTCGCCTTATCGAAAACGATTCGTGTCGACGGCACGAGCTCCGCCTCGCGCTATTACGCCATCCTGGTTCCTATTTCTCTCTTTCGATTCCGCGAAGAACAAACACGAATCGACGATTCGGTGCTCGGCGCACGCGGCCCAATTTCGACGCAATCGTTCTCTGCTCCGTGCAGCAGGCCGAATTTCTTCCTTGACGTCGATACAAAATGACCACTATCGGCAGGAACGATCGTGACGTTTCTTCTTGCCCGAATAGTATTACGCTCGAAAAAGAGAAAGTAGCGGATGCGCTCGACTCGCGCTCAAGATTGTCACTGCAACTTTTACTCGATGCACAGGTTCAACGTGTTCGAACTGTTTCGCTGTTGTTTTCCGTCACGTTAGCAGCCTTTATTGGGGAAAGTTGTATAATGCGTACCTACCAGTCTCTTAAGGGTCTCTGCACACCCATCCGGGACAGGCCCCGGAGAGTTTTTTTTACATAGCTTTGGTATAGGGAGGGCTCTCCGGGATTTCTGATCCGGTGTGGTTCCGATTCTTTCCTCTCGCGACCGAAGGGCCATAATTCTTGCATTTTCGAGCGCGCGTTGACAGTTCTCTCTGTGCATGGCACAAAAAAAATCTTTTCAGGGGCTCCACAACTCCTGAAAGTAAACTATCTAAACTAACTAGCTAAATCCCGGTCCGACCCGTCCCGGGTGGGTGTGCAGAGACCTTTAATCGTCCCCGGCGTCTCAATTTGTTATTCTTTATATATCTAGGATGTTCAAAGACTAACTATCCAGTTTCGACAGAATAGTCGAAAAGCCACTAAACACCAATTTAACACATTCGCACCGGTTCTGATTGAATCGACCGGTCAATTCTGACACGGTTGCTAGGCGAATTCGCAACACTTCCTAAAGCTACGTTATTTTAAAGAAATAACTACGAAATTTTATTAAATCGATACGGCTATCTCTTAAACCATCTATTATAACTAGATTGCAGACTATTTTATGCAAAATAAAAATTGTCTGCAGTAGTCGCAAGATGCAGGAACTGCCTGGTCATTTATTAACATTTTAAATCATTTTAATGAGCCAAAAATAATCCAACAGTATTTTTAAGGCTTTTAAATGTCTTTGTTGTTTTGCATTTGATCTATTCATTTCTGCCATAAATAGAAGTTTGAAGAATCTAAAAACGCATAAATGCGTCATCCGATGCAAATGTGTTAGAGTGGAATAGCCCTTCTATTTTCTAAAAATTCATATTTCTTCTTTGATAAAGAAATTCGAATTTAAAATAGCTTAGTGGCTTTTGAGCCACGCTGTACCAGAATACAAAAACGACAGAAAAGTTTTTCTGTTTTCTATAATTTATGTAATGGTGTATATCAATTCTTTGTATCTCCAATATTTTTTGAAAATCGAAGGTGATCTTCGACTCTGTAAATGTAATACTGCGTATGTTTTTATATCACATGAAATCGTATGTCAAGGATGACAATCGTATGACCTTCAAGACCTTACAAGGTCAAAAATGACAGAAACATTCGGTATATTATATAGCGCTACAGTTACCAGTATTTCTTATCGATATGTTTGCATTTCGTATTCAATATGACTACCACAATGCTCAACCGCCACATTGGATTCGTTCATCCAATAAAGAGAAAGTGCATAGAACATTGATTGAGATTATTTTGGGGATTAGGATGTACTTGATGAAACATATATATATATATATATATATATATATATATATATATTTTTTCTTAACAAAGAATGACAATTCACAACAAATGAAGGTGCGACATGGTTTTGATAAACATACTTTAACGTATCAGGATATTAAATAATTGTACAAAGAATACAGTGCCGACTATGCGGTTACAAAATTTACGAACAGATCAGAGAACGAAAAATACACGCGTAAAAAAATAAGAAGAAAGAAGGTAGTGTTGGTAATCCGCCGCGTGCTTATTGACTTAAAAGTACTCTGATTGTTTGTATATGAACAATAAAATCGCGAAGAAACGCCTAAGAATTGATTTATATGTACACTTCATGCTTTCATCAAACTCAGTGCAAGCATTTTAGATCAAGCTAAGAAAAAACGAATAGCCTCATGGACAGACAAACCTCTTAAAGCACAAGTTTTTCTCGCAAGACATGTCGACCCTAAATTCGCAAACTTTCGAAAACCACGAACCAAGAAAAACCTACTGAAAGCAATTTCATTTATACCAGCGACTTTCAAGCAGATCCACCACCGTTCCTTTTAGTTTTCTCTGTTCCGTTTATTGCCTGCGCGTTTCTCATATGTATCCAACACAAAAAAAACGAGAATCGCGTTTATGAAACTGCTCTTACCTGAAATTAAAAATTCTTCGTCCACCGCAGTAGTTCAAACAGCGCGACACGTGGGTAAAGTTTCGCGGCCGGTGAACAAGTTTATGTGCACGATAGCTGCGAGAGGTCCCGTGTGGCGTCAAACGATGTCAAGGATCGATAATATTCTCCAATAAAGCCTTCCATAAATCAGTTTTCTCGCGTTCGAGGGCCCGGCGTAAATTCACCGGCGAGTTCTCGCGCTTGTATATATGTCGCCCGCTTTATGAAACCACTGCTCGAACGACGACAACGAACGAGCTTTGAAAAAGAAAAAAAAACGAAGACGAAAAGACCTGGATCCGAAAAGAGGGAAAGAGAGAACCGATATCACCTTCCATTGGTTTGATTTTATCGGAGAGTTGGGGCGCGCGCGATCCATCTCTTTTAGACTCGGTCCGCCTTGCGAGGGGAAGCGACGGGATCCTCCGTTGCGTTTTTATTCGTCGTCTAATATTTTGATTATTATCCGGAACGTCTATTGCCGGCGATACCGGAGGATGTATCGGCAGCTGTCGCCCGCGCACGGAGACACACACGCACGCACACACAGGATCCACGTATTCGATCACACGGACCGGACACCCACACATCGAGGCGCACCGGTTTAGCGCGCGCCTTCCGTGACTGACAGAGAGTTTAGTACGGACGGGTGACCATAAAGCCCAGGTTTCGCTGGGCAAGTGGACGTTGGTGGTGGTCGGTGGGCAGGCTGGCAGTCAGGGGAGGAAGGGGTTGGACATCGGGGTGGTCCAGGTGTCGATATAATCGAGAGGCTTGCTTGTCATCAAAGTGCCCCTGTGGTTCTCCTAGCTCACGGCGTTAGCAGCAACAACGACGACAGCGCCGATGCCGACGCCGACGCCGACGCCGACTGAACGGCAGCCAGGCAGGCAGGCAGGTCGGCCAGCGGCCCTCGTTAACGCAAAAACGCGAGAGATGATGGATGGATGCTAAATTGCATTAATTAAATCCAGCGTGACACCCTAGGCCGTCACCGACGCGCCGCCAGCCTTGGTATCACTCGGCGGACCCACCTCGGGCTTGCTTGTCTCTGTGATCGAGGCGTGAGCCGTTTAACGGGGTGTGGGTCACTTTGATGATTACACTCCGGTACAGACTGCTCCTCCCTCCTGTGCCTTCTACCTCCGGCTTCCTTCATCACCTTCGGCCCTCTCCTAACTCTGGAGAGATACTCCTCGCCACTACCACCACGGACCGGTTCACCAGCTCGAAGCTTCGTCTAACGAGAGCAGAACGTCTTAACTGTCAAAGTCCTACTCCACGGATTAGGCCGTAACGCGATACGAGTGCCAAGACCACTCCAAGAATTATATCGGAGAGCCTTTTGTCGTTATTGAATGTCGATCTACCCACACGACGCCAGTGACAAGCGAACCATGGTATCATTTCGCGCGGTTCCATCGACTCGCTTCTCCCTTTGATCCTTATTCGTTTAGCCTGCCCCTGACGAATCTCGGCAACTGTGCCAACCTCTGTATCTGAAAGTAATTTTCCGGACCCGGCGACGAATCGACCGTCACACGCTCGCGATTCATTATCCGTGAATTTTAAGCAGATCTTAATCCTTTTGCTACGGTAGACTTTGATGCGTACCGTTTGTACAATACTGCAGAAATTCAATCGCGGCCTACACTGAGAACGGCGGAATTTTTCGTCAGCGTGCTCAATGCATAGTGAACGCCTATAGGCACCGTTTCAGCGGACCGAATTAAGTTGAGCGCTTACAGACAGCGTTGCCAGAATAGGCCCCACCGTAGGAACGTCCGTGAGTTCACAAAATACTAATGCGACTTGTGCGCACCACGCGACGGATTGTGGTACTTACTCTGTGACGTCATTAATGAGACTTCGTCGCGTATTAGTACTGACCACATTGGATTCCTGAAAATTTATTAATTACATGCATTGATTACAAAATATTTGAGATGCATAGACATTTATTTATTTTATTAGCAATCGCGATATCTTCTGGATCTTCCCCACAAACAACTATATCGGTATTTCTCTCTTCCACTACTCCCTACTTACTAAATCACCGATATCCTTGTGCGGCCATGTTTACCCTATATCTGGCATGCTTGCCTATAGGCACCAATAGTACCATGATTTTAATTTTAATTGCATCTTCTGATTCCATGCTCTCAATTCATCGAACAAAATGGTTCAGAATAAAAAAAATCGGATTATGGCGAAATTGAACAGTATTTAATAATCAAGCGAAGAATTTTTAAATGATTATATTATTGTATAATTGTGTGTAAAATAACAAAAAACTTTGTAATTGTTAGCTTCGATAGTAAGAAATTGCTTAATGGACAAAAGTAATAAAAATTCTGTACATAAATTTTCTTTTACACAGAAGTTGTTATTTTTTTACCATTCTCCTATATGATCATCACGATTTTTCATGCGTTTCCGATAAAATAACAAAACATTGTCCAAACAAAAGTTAGCCAGTAATTATATGACAACAAATTGCAATGCCAAAAATTCATAACAACGTTTTTTATGAATAAATAAATCTGCATATGTTCTTTAAAAAAGTATTAGAGGTCATAGATCGAAAATTAATAAGGTGGTTTGGGAGTTATTACTTTTGTCCCAAATACCCCTATAGGATCGAACACTGTGCGACGTTGCTTATTCCGACAGCAGAAAATCCAACTTAATATCGCGTCACGGAGAAACGAGATCCAGACGGTGGACGACGTGTTTGTAGGCGCTCTATTCCAGGTAGGATGGAAATTAAACGGGACGAACCCGGTTCGGGTATCTTTTCGAAATTGCATCGTTCCCTTTGACGTTCTAATTTGATCCCCACGCGGCCGTAGGAAGAAGCGAAGCTAAGTGGCTCTAGCCGAATAAAAGAACACCGTGGCGCGAGGATCTCGCGTGGCGAAGAGTAAGACATTATTCGTTGCAGCCTGTGGCGAAAAATCGCTGGATTCTGTTCTTCGGCGGCTCGAAGCGGATGATGAGATCCCGATACTGTCGGGCACCATGTGTTTCGACGTGCAGATAAGTGAGGGTTACGGTGCGTCGATATTAGGTAGGTATAATTTAGCTGAAACGCGATTGTCCATTCCGTAGCAAAAAGAGAAGATCAGAGGGGTGGAGGCGGAACGAGGTGAAAGAAAGCGCCCATGAGGACGATTCTATCCGAGCTAACATTTGTACACTGTAAAATATTTTTTTGAAAATTTTTACTCGTCTTTGAACTCCGAATAATGTGCATAGGGGATAATGGGATAATGGCGATCACTTGGGAAATAATTTTGATAAAATTAAAATATGGGGTGAAATATTTATTTAAAGATAGGTTTTCTAAACTTTCATTAATCATTTATTAGCGCAATAAAAAAAATTTGTTTCATATTCATTTTATAATTACATTTATAAAAATAAAAAAGATACCTTTGACTACCATTGCCCATACCTCTGGACAATATGTAATGGTTATTTTGCGGGCAATTATGGTCTAGGGACCGTTATAGTTTCCGCATATACATCAGGTGAATCCTACCCGGAACATTCCGATACATACCACAAGGGATAAACCGCGAATCGATGTTTCTCGGCTGCAACAAACGGATGAAAATAGTACCTAACGTAAAAGCCAAACAGCAGAAGTTTGGCGCAATCAAGTTGCCAGTGGCAGGTTCGCGTGCGCCGCCGAACGAACCGCGGCACTTGAACGCGTGGATCGATGTTAAGAAGCAATTGGGACGCTTATATTGTCGCAATTAGAGTGCCTTAATGACGATCTAATGATTTCAACGGCCGACGTTACCGAACAATGAGCGTTGAAAGAGTGACGCGAAAGCGTGGTTAATATTTCATCGTTGTGACGCACAACAACATTCGCCGATTAAAAGGGAATGAAATTGGGTCGGCGTAATTGCTTAATTTTTTCAACAAACGTCTTGTTTCTCTCGATGGCCTTTCCTTTAATTACGCTGGCTGTGATCCATTTCGTTGTTGAATCATTATCGCTGGAAAATGTTGTAACGCTGCAAGGGGCTGTCTTGATAGAGGAACGCTTGAAAAAGTTAGAACACGTTTGAAATTGGATCCCTCAAAATGTAATTTTTTATCTTTCTTATGTGTATCTTACTTCTCAAAAGAAGAAGTTCACAGAAGAATTGTTGTCTTGCACTTATTCTTTTAAGTTTGTTCAAATCATTTTCGGAAGGTCTCATATTTCGAGGACATTTCAGAGTTTCTTTGGTAATTATATAGATGATCCTCGTCACCGATTTATATTACCTTGAACTATGTTGTCAAGGTCACCATTCTGGCCAACTTTTCCCTAAACATTTTCACCGCCGATCGGCCTTCGTTTTTGAAATATTTATAAAAAACTGCGGACATCCACTACAGCAAGTTCTGCTCTTTTTAATACTAGGTTTACGGGACCCGTCAAATTAAAGGTTTTTAATATTTTTAATTTAGGATTATTGAAATTTTAAAAATGGACCCATAAGTTTAAGATTCAGCGGATCTATTTCTTTGGGTATATATTATTTAAAAAATATCTAAGAATTTGAATAGGTATATTCTAGTTATTTTTTTAATGTACTATAAAATAGTCACGTGTAGTGCTCCGTAAACCTAGGCATAATTGGGAGTTCGCTGCAGTCGACCTAACAGTTTTTTATAACTATGTCGGAAATTAAGGTCGAGTAGCTATAGTCATCCCCAATTTTTTGCGAATATTTAAAAAACGAAGGCCGAGCGACGGTAACATGTATGAGGAAAAGTTTAGAATGATGACCTTGACAACATATTTCAAGGTCATCAAAATCGGTGATGAGAATCAACTTCTATATATTGGGCTACCAACTAAATGATTGCGCATTTTGTCGATAGATGGTTCTAGCACATTCTTTTGTTTTGTCAACGTGTTCAAAGCACCTAACCTATATTGTTTTCTTGTTGTTTGGACTTCCACCTATAATTAGTAAAAAAATTGTATCGATTAGTTATTCTGTTTCGTTTTTCCCAATTTAAAAATTGAAGAACAAAACGCGCATTTCAGACATATTTTATTATTATTTCCGAAAAGACTGGAACGCATCGCAAGCAACGGGATGAAGCCTTGAAAGAAAGACAGTGTCAAAATTGTTTTGTCAAATTTTTTTATTTAGTTTTATGAACATGGAATTATGACACTGCCTGAAAGATGGCAGAAGGTCATTGACAAAAACGGACAATAGCTAATTTAATAAAGTTATATTTCCAAGTAAAAATTTTGAATTTTTCTTCTTGTTTAAAATCCGCAATCACTTAGTTGCCAACCCAATAATCACCATTTCTTTTTTTTCTTTGAATTCTTGGACAAAATGAAGCATACTTTTTCTAAAAAGTACACTGTATATTGGTATTTGGCTAACATTTAAACACCTGAAAAAAATCTGTGTATACTGAACTGAAATGAAAGTTGAACAGTGAATTGTTTTTTATGGTCTGTGCCGTACATGGTACACAGTACGTCTGCATGGATTAAGTAAGAAAGAGGACCCGTAAACTTTTCCGTTTCCTCAGGAATAATACTACATTAACGTCAATTTTTCAGCGAGTGAACAGTTTTATTAAAGCAAACGCGGAGGACGAAAATTCTCCCGTACGTCGTTCCTGAAGGAACAAGCGAGAGAAATTCGTCTTCCCATGTTTCTCCCGGTTTCTTTGCTCGATGAATTTCGTTGATCTTCGAGATGACAAATATTTTCGATTGGTAGGTACTAAAAATGGATCGACCCGCGCGTTCAATCGTGACAAAGCGTGGGAGCATCAAAGGCGCGCGAAGTAGCTCCGCGGAATAAGAGGATAATGCGGACTCGATTCAACGTTCTTGAATATTTAATATCTCGCGAAAATCTTCTCGCCGTGCGAGCTTTTTGCGACCGGGCCCAGATATTCGCCCCTGTTGAAGCGGAAGTAACGAAGGATCAGCTTCTGTCTGGAGGTAATATCGAAGACACATGACTGATCGTACCCGATTGATCTCGACGCTGCACGCGCGGGGATCGTTTAATACTGCCGGATTTTATGGTCTCCCGGCTTTCAAAGAATTATCAAGCTGGGAAGAGGAGACGATGTGGAAATAACCTAAAAATATTTTCACCGAAAATACGGTCTCGACCCTGGTTCGGACTCGGTCTCATCCGAGTACAGATTATACAGGTACTCGGTCACCATATCGGCCGTGACCCCTTCCTGCTCGACAGTTAATCTTCCCTCCGGCAAATCTGAAACGAAAGCGAAAGTGAAGCCTCTTTTTGCCTTGATGCGAAACGAGACTTGCGCGTTTTGCCCATCATCAAGCATTATGATCTGTACAATTTTCCTCTGGAGTCGATTCTCTTTGTCTTTCTTAAACAATATTCCGAGTATTGGCGGAATTATATCAAAAGTACACGTAAAAACATGAAAATGGTAAAACGTGATTACGTTATATTCATCTTATTAACCCGCAATCACAGAAGCAGAAATATTACAACGTTACCGCATACTTGCGGCTCCAACGATCGCTATATTAATTTTTATCACGTCATGAAAATATCGTTTTACTCTATTTTTAATTTCCTTCACTATATAGAAGGCTTAAAATTGTGATGTAAAATCAATGTATTTCAAATTATATCACACAGGGACGCAAGTCTTTACTATTCGAATGTCACTTCTGGAATGAATGTTAAAGACATTCTCATAACAAAAACAATTTAACAGGAGTACACAAAATATCATTTTTGTAGCTCTTCTTTTGAATAAATAAAACGAATACTTACAGTTTTCTGAAAGTGATACGAACGGATAGACCGGTTTCGTATAACCGACTTTTCACGGCAATAGCGAGCGGTTAGCTCTGACAAAGTTGCACAACGCAATCTAGAAACATCCTGGCATAATATTGACGCGATGATCGTTGTTACTCGGTTCGAAATATGGTTTTCTTGGCGCGGCACGGCTTCTCGAGCCTCCATAAATCAAGCACCGTCCGTTTAACAGCGACTTAACTTCGGCAAAACTTATCGGCCCCACGGTAATTACGTGTTTCAGCGTTGGCACATGAATCCATTCAGGCCGGGCCGGCGGTTCCATGAGTCAGGACAGGGCGGCCTCTATGGGAACTTGGCGAAATTTCACCAGGCGCTGAGAAATTCACGAAAACCCGTCCGCTATCAGCCGCGTGTCACGAAACACTGTCCGGCGAGTGAATGCCGCGTCAGACAGCCGAGGAATACAATAATACCTTCTTTCTTATTCAAACCGGGGTCTCCCTAAGAACTTCGTAAGTTAGAATGCCGTTTCTCTCGGATGTGTCATTCACGTAAACATGACAGGGTGTATTATACGTGCTTGTAGACGGTTGCATTGCTTCCGCGCTTGAACACACCGTCGCTGGCGCATTCAGACATTCGATTACGTCGCCTCGCCGCAACGACTGCCGGTAGTTATGCGCTTGTCGACTTCTCGTTGCCGTACCCTGTTGTAATTTACAACGAACATGCCCTGTAATGCACCCGCCTTTTTTTCCTCTTTTCGCCCGGCAGCCCGGATCCAACTGAAACGCTAATTTCCGGCGAACGCTCCTCAGACCAGAAGTTTTCGTTTCGAGTGCTCTAAGGAATACGGTTTCTTCGCGTCTCATTTTCACCAAGTGTCTGCCTCACGGAAGACAGACGCGCTCTAATCGACTGTCCTTAGCCTAGCAGTCTTTATCTCTTAATTGTATGTATTTATAGCAAAAATAAATAGAGGAGATACTAAACTCTAGAAGCATTAGAAGAATTGAAGATCTTGATGCAAAGGGTAGTTCCAGATTTTGAAAATTGTGTAACTCTAGCAACCATACAATCAGGAATACAGTAGTGTACGGTTAAATTTACACGATTCTGTCCCACTCCTGTTCCACTCAATGTTGCCAGATTTATACTTGTCTCCCACTTCACCTTACCCCTTCTACTTGCCGCTTCCGTCACGGACCGGGCACGTGACGTGGTGCGCGCATCCGTGTTGCTTCTGCGTCGTGACTAACTCGGTAATGGCAGAGAGACGGTAACTGCATTCCCTTCAATTTCCCCTGTCTTGCGATACTGCTACCACCACTCACAAGGGGAGGGCGTGAGGTGGTTATCATCAATTTGAATGTACTTTTGCATGCTAGTAGTATACATGTTTCTGATCATACATGTAAAATATTGGGTGTAGATACTTAAAAACATTAAAAATAAAAATAGTTCAAAGTTACGTACCATCAATATGCAGTATAAGTATAAAATGGCAGAGTTCCGCTTCCAATGTAGTATTGGCGAAGTTATTTGGAAGCGAGAATAGTAAGCTGGAGATTATTGGATCAAATACTTGTGGTTGACAATTACATTTATAAAAATTTTTCTTATTTTCCCTAGTCAGTGTCTTGGGCTAAATGAAGTCATCTTAGGCGACAATATCATTTCAGCGGATAGAGAAACGAAAAAACTTCAAATATTAGAATTTCACAAAAAAGGACTTACCCAGTCTTTGCACCAAGGTCTTCAATTCAAGGATTTTATTATACAGAGTGTTTCTATTATCGAGAACTCCTTAACACTCTGACAGCGAACCTTTTTTGCAACTATACAGTTGATGTTTTCTTAAGACCGTCACAGTTTTATTTGTCAATCTTTTTCAATGCATTTCTGAACATGTATTACTTGTAGTCCTATTAGTCTTTCTGATATTCCTAATGCAAAATTTCATTAATTCCATTCAATCGCCAGAAGTTGGAACAATTGAATGTCGACTTTAACACTCTGGTTCACAATAGACCCGGGCTCGGCCGTTCATGTATTAATATCTACGTTACTTTTGTCGCTGGCAAAACTGTTGCCTGTCCGAGGTCAAGGTCACGATAAATATTGTGATGTACAAGCTTTGTCTCTGTAAAGTAATTTTTTCTTATGAGTTCTCAAGATCAACAATGTTTTGTCCCACATTGACACTGGTTCTTCGTTACGTAACAATGTAGTACATATCGAGACGAGTTCAACAACCTGCAAAACCATGACCTTCAAGTGACTTTGAACAAGATAATCATATTAGTACAAATGCTATAGAAATATCACAATTTTTCGTGTTCTGTACGAAATTGTACAGTCTTTATTGTTCTTCTACTCAGGAGTTTTTCTACATTCGACTTCATTCCCAAAAAGATCGCATGAATTTCGATTAGAAAAAAAGGAAATAGAGAAACGCTTAATTTAGTTTTAATGGGCTGCAGCCAAACTTAACACTTGCCACTGTAGTTGGATAACCTGCACGAAAAATAAAAAAGAGCACTTCAGATTGGATTTATCAAAATATCAGAATTTTTTTTAGATACTAAAACAAAGTCATGCTGTTTTTCTATCAGAGATACATTCATATCGAACTTTTTGTAGTGGCTTGCAAACATAACGTAACAACAATGATACCATTGAACGGGTTTGTACCACTTTATTGGTACACAGTGCATTCGTTGTTTATTTGAATTGATGTCTACTAAATTGCTAGATTTATACATTTATAGCTCACTCCTATGTACAAAGCATGATAAAATATCAAACATTGAACAAAGTTTTCTTAAATCGTACTTTTTTTCAAATGAGATCAATAATAATAGCTATAAATTATCAGTGACTATTAAGTACCACAAATGTTAATTTGCATAATAATCTGCAATCTAGCAACAACATTCTCAAGTGTAAGCATAACATCGAATGCAGCAAAAGGCATTTACAAGGTAAATAAAAAGACACTATGAATATGAATCAATTCACAAGGATGATACACTGTTATAGTGGTCATGCGTAAAGTATTTATTTATCATTCCATTTATAAAATTTAACAATATTATGTTAATAAGATGGTCATCATTAAGTAGAGGATTCTACTCAATTATGACAAAAATGAATAGGTATAATTTAAAACAGTAAAAACATTAGGGGAATTTAAAAATACTGTTATATTATTTTCAATCTATTAAACGCATTAAAAAATAAAATAAATTTCCATTTTTCTTTCCAGTTTCTTGCAATTCATGTAAAAAAATTTTATTTTCTACAAAGATCCATTGTCTAGTTATCGTGAACATGCTCCAATTCGCAAATTGTAACTTCTTAAAAAATTGATCAGTTTTAAGGAATTGCATATGAATGTACAGATTCAGATCTGCACAAAAAATATGTCAATGCACAATTTCTTACAAAAATTGGACAAGCTCATACCACATTGTTTGGCATAGCATAATAAATCTTTGTGCAACAAACCTTCAAACAGATAGCTTCAGAACCATTAGGCAAAGGTAACTCTGAATGCCTATAGAAATTCTTCCGCGGTTTTTTGCTCGACCTCCGCCCCGATTCCCGCGATCTGCGTGAGTCTGCTGCTGTCGTGCGCCGATAGTTTATATTTCGCATTTATATTTCGCGCGAACGGTGGTTTTGTGGTTTTCCCAACGATTTGCCATCGTCTTCGAAAAAAGGTGGGGAAGCAGCTGGAGAGCGCTTAAAACTCTCGGCAAGAGAGCCGACCGGTGCCCGTAAGAAACGACAAAGGAAGCCATTCACCGGAGAGAAACTCATGCAATTCTAAACTATTTCAATGAAATGGGATAGCGACCGGTAGATTTGTTGGTCGCGGGTAGCCGGGCTAAGGTGCTCGCTTGTGCTGCCGAGGAGCACGCAAGAGCGAGTTAAGGAAAGCCACGCTCCTCTGTGGACTTCGTTGGTTCAGTTTTCCTTTGTTCTAAAATTCTTACGACTTCCCCTACGTCTTCTTGGCTCTCCTTCCTGCGGAGCAACAACAAAGAGAGTGGTCTGTATCACCGTGGGCGGTAATGTCGACGGAGAGGTGCGCGCCAGGGTAATACGAAATTGTCTCTTCTTTCGCGTTAGGCCGACCGGGGGTGGTTAGTGGATAGTTCGCGCGTAGTGAGAGGACCACGGGGTAGGTATGCCCGGCAACTTTCTTCGGCAGCGCCGCGAGAGTCGGTGCCCTCGCGCTCGACTAAGTTCGAGGGTTCGAGCATTAGCATATCGACTTATTCATACAATCCGCTCCGGGTTCGTGTTCCGCGGACGAACACGCACGCTCCACCTCCGGGCTATGCGGAGAGAGACCCGTCGATGATGATGCCGTGCTGATGGCGCACCGCGCTTTTTCAGGGGCTTTGAACTTCGACTCCTCGACCCTCCGGGGAATACGTTACGACGTGTTTCGATACATTGATTTCGTTAAACTCGAGTGCCGACTACCGAACCCTCGGAACGGCCTCGATAATGCCGTAATGCTCTCGACGCGGAATTTAGATTCGCGGAGAGGGGAATCGTTTGTCGGGATTACGATCGGTGAAAAGTTCCCCGGATGAAACAAACCGATCGATCTCGGCTGTAGGATTCTTACTAAAGAGATGTATGTACAGGGCGTCGCGAAATTTTATGCTACAACCTGCACAGCGTGATTCTACAGTGAAGGGTCGATCGTTTCTACAACGAGACGAGGCAGTGAAGCACCGGCGGTATGCGTCCTTTGCTAAATATTAGATGTATGAAATATACATTTTAGACTGCAATTGTTATGAAGCGTTTTGATCAAGAAATATTATTGTCGTTCACCTAGGTATTATACAGGGTGAGGCATTTATCCTGGCCACCCGGAATTTCTCAAAAGCTAAATTCCGGAGAAGAAAATATTTCAAATAAAAAGATTAAATCAAGGAGAGGCTGATGCAGCAGTCATATCCATTTTTAATTTTCATCATGTTTCCAAGGTCATTCCAAGGTCAACTTTATTTTTTCAATGGAAACATATATTTTTCATTTCAGATTACAGATAACTTTCATTTTAAACGTTTTTTTCTCCGCCGATTATTTTGTATAATATTGAAATTTTATTGAATTTTTGACTACTCCGTGCTCTTCACAGAAATGCATACAGTTTCAAAATATAAAGTGTATCTAATTATAATATAGTCACCACTGCATGTAGCCACCTAAGTTGTTCTAAATTCTTATGACTAGACTGCGAATATTTGTGCAAAATATAAATGTTTGTGTGTCAAGTATAAGAGATTAGAGCCGAATAAATGTTTTTTTCTGCTCTTAATAATTTTAGTAGGTCGAGAATAACATAATGGTATTCTTAAAATCAGCTAATATTTTATATAACATGAATGTGTAGAATCCGCAATCTAGTTACGACAAAACTTTTGAAGTTACCTCACGAACCAGTTGAAGATTTCAGCATCTCCAATAGGTCTTTTAATAGAATGCAAAGTCCATATATATTTTTCTTTTTTTAGTAATTCTTCGAACGAATTTCATCGACTCGTAAATCCGCATTGCCAGCAATGACGCAATTGTCACGCATTTCTTTTCGTTATTTTAAATTAATGCTCTCCGGTTTGAGAGAGTTAAAATGATTTTTTATCTGGTCGTTACGCATGAATTATGTCAGCGCCGTGAATCACCATTGGAAATATTTTAGTGATTATGCTCGGTACAGTTTCCGCAAGATTAGAGTGGAATTTCACTCTTCTTCTTCTTCTTCTCCCTCTCTTTTCCTCTGTATCTCTTTCTGTCTCTTGGTTCACAAGAATGCCGAGTGACTTGTTAATCTATCACTCGCAGAATCGTCGTATTTAACCGACTCTTAACCCTCATCCGTCCCTCGTGACAATTTGACACATTTTTCACGAGAAAGATAATGTTATTCTGTCATTTGTAGAACAAAACATTGTGACTTTTGTTATTTTAACATGAAATATGAATATTTAATATTATTAATAGTAAAACACGCGACAAAAAAATGTTCTTTCGTATCATTCAGGTTTCGTATCATTCATCATATTCAAGTCCTTTGAGGGCTAGTTCATTGTTCTATAATTGTTACACGGCATTTACGCATCCATTGTACAACGCCTTGAGAATGCAACCAGACATGTATAGTTTTGAACATAAAAAATTAGTATAAGTGATGTTACGTAATCTCTTCGTTCTTCTTTTTGTCGTGAGAAGAAGCTAAGATCGATAAGACAGAAACGAAGCGAAGTCCAATACGTGCGAATGAAACCAAGGAATGTGAATATGTGAGCAAAATATTGTGTAAATATTTATTACTTTATTCTCAATATAATAATCAGCAAAGTTAATTATTTATCGTTTAATTTCATTTGATATTTTACCATTGTGTCAATTTGACACACGAGGGACACATTAAGTTGCGAAACTGAGGGGCGGATGAAGGTTAAAGGTTGGGCGATTCTGAATCGATTTTTTCGAAGCGATTTTAAGTATTTTTTAATCGATTCTTGGATATTCGATTTTGAAACGAATCGATTTTTTTTTTAGTAATGAATTGATCTTCGATTCAAGGGGAAGCACGGGAGAGTTCGAGATTAGAAGTGGACGATAGGGAAACTGGTTGTCATATCTCTATCGACGGTTTTGTACATTCTAGAAGATTTTGCTCGTGCGTGGTACAAGAGATTATTATTTAAACATATTTGATTTTATTTCTAGTGCAACAAATTTATATGTCGCAACTCCGAATCACACACATAACATATACTAAAACTCTTTACTAAAGAAAATACAGTTTTCGTAAATAAAACTTTTTTTTTTAATCTTCTATTGAACAACTTGATTTCGTAAATTGGTTCTATAGTGCCATAAGAGTTAATGCATTCCATATTAGGCGCGATTTACATAATCGGATTCCGCGATATAGCAATATGCCATGCAGAATGCATGTGAATATGAATAGTATTTCGATAGATATTTTTAAAATCGTTTTTCTATTGAATCGATTTTTCTCACTGCGATTCAGTATCGATTTTTTGTAAGAATCGCCCATCACTAGCTTCTACGTTCTATTTAAATTCTCGAGGCACTTATGTATGCCAGAGTATGCACTTTCGACAGCTAATTGTAACGTTGCCGATAATTAAACCAGAATTATTCCCGCGGAACTTCTCTTCGTGCGGAAATCTTTGCTTTCGTTCGAGGAGTGTAGGAATTCGTTCTCTACCACGCAGAGAACGATTCCTAATTGGATGTTGGTACTTCACCAGATGAATGTACTCAGAGATTGTAATATTTGCATCTACTATTTGCGAATTACCTTCCCAACCAATTTTTTTTGTCAATTACACTTACCAACTTCTATAATTTTAGTCGAATCAATTTCAGAAGGTGAATATTCATTTCATGACATTTTGGAAGTATTATCCTTACAATCGCAGTACTGACAAATCTGCAGAAGATGTGCGTAGGCAACTATTGTACTTCCGACTCTGTAATCATTCGAAACGAAGTCAATATAATTATTAACGACCCTTTGTACTCGAAGCTATTCTGACTGCAGAATTTCACGAGATAATTTTCGTTACATATTACTAGACTGCGGATTTTTATGCAAAAATAAAATTGTCCAAGTTAAATGTAGGAAACAGAAGCCAAATGAGAATGTATTTCCTCTTTTGACAATTCTAATAAGTCAACAATAATATAACAATACTCTTCAATTCTTTTAATGTCCTTCCAATTTTATATTCGATGAATCCATTTTTAGCATAAATGCATAAAATCCACAGTACTATATATATCGAAATATATACACGAAATCGACTGTATTTGCCCGTACCACACCTGATTGTTGAACAACTGTTTTTAAGTACAAAGACATTTAGAGATGTAAAAATTGTTTTGATTACAGTATAGTAATTTTTAGTGGTGCGCCAGAGGGGACACTCGAGTGTAAAAAAGTATCTTTTGTGCAAATATTGTTGAGAGGCGTACGAGGGTCGATACAATATAAATTGTTACAAAACTTGCAAACGAAACCGGTTGACAATTTTCTTAAAACACAAAAATTCAAATCTCCCAATTGTGTATGCAGTTGAAAAAATTTCAGAAGCAAGTAAAAAGCGTCGAACCATAAGCCGCATTCAAATCATCGCGAAAAGGGGAAACACAGGAGCGCGATAGAGCCAGGCATGATCTGGCACAAAGTATAGAGCCGGGATAAGCGTATTTCACGGTTCGCGGTGTACCGAGCTTCATAATTCAAGGCATTGTTGCAAGAGAGTATAGCGTATGTAGCGTCGAAGTTGGTCGTTCGGTGTTGGCCCCGCGTTGTCGAAAATTTTTCATAGGCGTCGTAAAAAGCGCTCCCGGGGGTGAGGGTTAAGAGAAATAATCAGGGGTGACGTTCGCGGAGCGAGCGAACAAGCGTTCGTTCGGGGCTCGAGTCGGCGAGTGACTCGGATTGGGAGGAACAGGCTTGGATCATAGAGTTTCGGAGCACGAGTAACCCGACGGTGGCCGAGGACTGCCGAGCTGCTCCGAGGAGCGGTGAACGCGGCAACTCGCGAAAGCGGCTACAGTCGTGCCGCGGCCTCCACAGAGAGAGGTTTGTATAGTCGGCGTCGTTTAGAGCCGAGTACCGTCGTGAGCGAGCGTTGTCCGACGCGTGTCACGATTCGACGTTGATCGGTGGATCGAAACGATGCTGTGACGTCTCGCGCGAGAGAAGCGTGTCGACGATCGGTTACGTCCGAAGCGATTACAAACCAGAAATTCCTACAGTTCCGTGTGTGCGGCGATCGTAGGCCGCGCAACAGATGCGAGGTCAAGCGACCCGCTGTAGCCTGCCGACTACTTGCCCACTATTTCCTGCGGCAGCTGACTGGCTCCGCGAGTGTGTACTCCTCCGGTTCAACGATCGACGCTTCGTCGCTCTCCTACGTAAGCCGGTGACGTAATATGACGCGCGACGAGGGTGTACCGCGCGCGTCAGTGACATAAAAAAGCCCGCCGACTGTGCATATACCAGCCGAGCCTTGAACGAGAGCGACCTGTTCGCGGACGGTCAGCTCGAAACTGCAGTCGTCGCCGTACCTTTTGTGCCCGCGGTGATCACCGATCGGATCCGGATACGGATTCGGATCGTGTGCGAGCCAAAGTGAGAGGGGGAATTGTGTTTGTCGTGCATCCCTGGATTCCCGCTAGGCAGGCCCTGGTCTCACCTTTTCTTTACCTGTGAGGACACCGGGTACCGGTTCGGAAAGAGAGACGAAGAATTCCTTTGTCCTCGAGGACGCAGCAGCGAACGCTGAGTAAAGAGAAGGGAGGAGGAAGCCACACGGTCGAGTTTCTGCGTTGTCCTCCTCTGTGCATACCTGCCGGCGCGGAGGTGCGAGCAGGATAGTCGCTGTTGGTGAGACGACTCTCTCCTTCGCCGTAGCATCGGTGAATGTCCGTCAACGCGTTGCCAACAGCAAAGGGCAACAACCACGCTGTGAACACGGTGGTACGCCAAGGCCAAAGACAGCCACGCTTCGCACAGTCCCAAACATCCTCAGCTGCTCGACCTCGGTCGAATCCTCTACGGTCCGACCTTGTCCACGACATGCTTCGCGATTAGCGATCGTCGATTCGATCGGACCCAGTTTCATCTAGGAGAGTGTATCAACTCTCTGCTACCCCCCTCGTGTGTTGTTGTTTGTTCCCCCGTCAGTGAACCACCGACTCGTGAGACAGGATGCAGCGACGAAGACTACCGGATGCGCTGCTGCTACTCGTCAGGACAGCTGTCCTCGCAGCTGTCTTCGGACAGCTTCTGGGACCCAGTCTGGCCAACAGACCCGCCGGAGCACACCCTGGACACGCTTACTTCGAACAACCGTGCTGCGGACGGTCCCACCTCAGGCATCACAAAGGTTCGAATTCTGGAATGTTCCAACATGATTATCTACGACACACTGTCCCCAACTTTGTGTGCTGTAGATAACTGGGGTTGAGATCGAGCCGAATCGATAGCCGCGTGTGTTTGCGTTCGCAGGGCTTCGAACGATGATCTAAGAACGATCGTCAGTCGGGAAGTTCTGTTTTCTGAATCGATGAATATGAGAGATTCTTTCGTTGACTTCGTGGTTTAAAGTTGGAGGAAAAGAGTAACAGATGTTGAGGCAGTTTTTTAGATGTGCTAGAATAACATTTTTTGTAACTCTCCTCAAAATCTGTTATTAATAGCAGTTAGAAGAATGTAGAATAGACGAAAGTGATTCATATGAAATATTTTGAAACAGTTTGCTGCTAGTAATCCTTAACAGTTGCTTCAAAAAGTGACAATTTCCTGGTTATTAAGATACAGCTGAAGCGATGATCGTTTATGTTTATGCCCTCGCAGCTCCGAACGATGAGCTAAAAACGATCGTCAATCGGGAAGTTCTAGATTTACAAGTTTAAATCGATGAATTTCTTTCGTTGACTTCGTGGTTTGAAGTAGGGGGAAAGGAGCAACAGATCTTGAGACATTTTTTTAGATGTGTTAGGATATCGTGTTACTTACGAAAGCGATAATGTACGCATTATTATGATATGGATGAGCCGATAACCGGATATGTTTACAGTCGTGAAGATACGAACGATGAACTAAGAACGATCATCGGTTGAGAGCTTGTGGCTCTATACGTTCGCGTCGCTGAATTTGGTGGTTCTTTAGTTGACTTCTTGATCGGAAGTTGGAGAAATGGAGTAGCAGATCTTGAAGAATTTTTTAAGACATGTTAGAATAACATTTTTAAAAAAAAAATCTGTTATTAATATCAGATTAAAAAATGTGTAATAGTCAAAAGTTATTCACATAAAATGTTTTGAAGTAGTTTGTTGTTGGTAATCCTTAACAACTGCTCCGAAAAATGACAATTTCTTGGTCATTATAATACGGCTTAAGCGATGATCGTGTACGTTTTTGCACCTAAAGCGCTGAACGATGAATTAAAAATGATCATGAATGGAAAAGTTCTGTTTCTAGACGTTTGAATTGCAGAATTTAGAGAGGTTTTGGTAGTTTCGTTGTTCAGAATTTTGGAGTTGAAGAAGAGTCTTGATGGATTTCAGGGAATTTTCAAGGTGCGTTAGAATAATTTGTAACAAGGGAAAGTGGTTATTATGATACAGCTGAACCGATGATCGTGCTTCTTCACCTCTAGAATGCTCCGAACGATAGGCCGGAAACGATCGTTGGTTGAATCGTTTTGATGCCAACGATTTGAATTGTTGAGCTTTGAAAGCGTTAATTTGACGATGAGGATTTTCGGAGCTAAAAACACGGAGTGACAGGTTTTAAGGAATTTTTTAAGGGAATATCAATTTTTAATGTATTACGGCACTGTATATTTAGCGCGGAATGTATAGGCTTGGTTTTAAATTGCTAATCTTTCAAGTCTTGGCCGGAAGTGATTCGTGTGGTTGATGTTTGATCAATTTAACACGTTGATCGCCCACTCACAATCACAAAAATTACACAAAATCAGAGCAATTTATTTAACATAACAAAACCTGAGAAGTTTAGTTTTCTTATATTGAAACGTTGACTGCCAGGCGCATTTTCCATGGTTTGCCCAAGGCGCCAACGTGAATTTTTCATTATGCGATACATATTATGTTGAAATATTATTTGCAGCAAATAAAGTGAGTTATAAAATCATGCTTGAAGCATTTTTCGTGCATTAATTTCTTCGAACCATTATAGTAATCCATACAGTATCCATATTTACTCTAATTATGTACTTTTATTATTTGCTGCGTCGCCGGTCACCGGTGCCACCCACGGCGATGTAGCCAAGTCGAGTGCCGGTCATCGGTGACCACCATGGCAGTCAACGTGTTAATTACTGTTTCAAACCTCTTCCATTTCGCAGATCGTAAGCAACTTTTCTGCACTGAATCTATAAACGTAAAAATTTATTTTCTATTCCGTATAATTAATTCCGTTATGCAGATATGGGTGACATAGCGATCAAAGTGTTAAAAAGAAATTGTTGGTGGGATATAGTTCCTTTTAAAAGTAAACAATGAATAAGTGCCCAATTTTTGCATATCAATCCACAGTATAATGACGGCATGCTGTTGAAATTTTAATTTATTCAGTTATGTAAATCTTAATTTATTTTCAACTAACCTATGTCATCGGCGTCATTAATCTCGATTGACCTTTCATTTAGTCATGTTTCGTCTGGCAGAAATCACTGCTTTCACACTTGTTAAATCATTTCGGAGCACTACACGCTCGTTAATCACCCCATTATTGTTCGTGGAATATATTACTAAAGAAATACGCGAGAATAATGTTTCACAACGATGAAAGTAATTTTAGCTACCCACAGATTACTCTACTCCGAAGCTAAATGATGACAGGTGTCACTTTCATAGCATCGTTAAATTACTTTCTGTTAAGATGCATAGAAAATCGTTAAAAATGTTGAATTGGACAAACATAAATGTGCCAATAGACAATCGGTTTATTGAAATAATTCAAAGCAGGTGATATTAAAACAGTTTAGAGAAAGGACCTCTTCTCATTATCACTAAAGTTGGTTCATTCGATCACGGCTGCAAAAAATGAAACACTATAATTTCGGAAAGAATTCCTCGGCTTTCACGTAGACCTGAAAATTCTGACACACCCGTACAACTCACGTTGAGAATTCATCAGAAAGGTACACAGTTTGTTAACCTTGTAAATACGGTCGAGTTATTTCCCCCAATCACGGACATCCAAGAAAGACCGAATCTACATATATCTATTGTTTCGCTTGCTGTCGTTGACGAGTGTCACGTACCACGATCTTCACTGTAGGGACGAAGTTGTCGTAGACAATTTAAATATTTATTGAGCCGCGCAGATTAATTGGTCGACTTTTGGTCACGTTGTTCTACCCTTGGTAAATGTTTATACATCTTTGTCCGTTCCTAGTTTCATTTATACGCATTGTATTGCAAAAAATATATTCAAAACCACTCTTTTCCAAATATCCAACATTGATGAGTAGACAATGGATTTTATGCATTTATGACAAAAATGGGTAGTTGTAACTTAAAACAGTATAAACATTAGAATAATTTATCCCTTTGCGGACGGGAATTATGTTCAGCGTACTTCTCGACGGTCCGAATGTACAATTTTCCTTGGGAAATGAAATGGTACTGAAAGCTACGCATAAGAATTAAATGAAGGAGCAAGTGTTGTGTTTGGTAAAAATTTGTTTGGTGTTTTCTGAGAGTAATAATTTTTTAAAAAGTGATTTTTAGCCACGGAGTAGCAATTTTACTTGGGCGACTGTCTGCAGACACGCGTCCGCAAAGAATTATAAATACTGTTACGTTATTTTCAACCTATTACACATATTAACAAAGAAAATAAATTTAATAAATTAATATTACTACAAAGTATCCGAAGAGACATTTTTAAAAAATTCACTTCTCATGGTCTTCGCTCCACACGCGCCGCAATGCGAAACTGGTGCATGTCAATAAAGTTATTTCTAGATAATAAGGGATGAAGTCAAAGTTTTGTAAAATTCAATAATAGGAAAGAAAGTTACATTGTTTCCATATAAGCCGCCGTAAACTTTAATTAATGATGCTAGACCCAGACCTAGGAAAATCTTATTTGAAATAGAAATAAGAAATAACTATTTGAAATCATTTCTTCGGACTGTTATCGTCGATGTCGCTTTTTGGACAGAAAAATAATATTGATTCATTTGAAATAATGGCAATTTAAAATAATGTTTTATTTTAGTGTTGTGTAGTATTTCATAATATTTTTATTTCAAATTTTACAAGATAAATAATCTTGAAAATAATATGCAACGAAGTGTGTCAGTATAAACCAGACTCAAACCTGGTGATTACTTCACATGATTAATCACAAGTTGCTTGATATAATTTTGGAGGACAATTTTACAATTATCTTAAACAGTTACTTCCAATAATTATAAACTAATATAACATGTTATTTCAAATACTGTAATTTCAGAAGTGCCCGTGTCTGACTAGACCTATACTCCAGCATAAAACAGAATGAAGACAAAACTTTCGAGATGTTTCTTCACATATCGTTACCCGATGAGCTGTATTTTTCTATTCTTTCCTTATAGCTGTTGTTATTCTTTATATCTCCCGGCGTCCCTGAAGTACCTATCCGGCTTCTAAAACGATCCTCAACATAATAGATAGTTGAGCATCGAGTTTGACTAAATGGCTCTCCTTTACTGCACCCTGTAGTAGCATTTTTCATAGATCACGAGTTTGTTTCTCCCGTCTAGTTTAAAGTTTTCTCCCGGAATGAGCAGCCGGGCGTTTGTTCCCTTTTTAATTAAACTTACTCAATTCTCGCGGCGATGAGCCGGGTGCTCCCGTCAGCGCGAGAGACAATATATCGTTAATGCCACGTAAATATCCTTTCACTAATTAATCCTACGAGTTTCACTTCTGCGGCCGTTCTAAACAGCAACGGTCCGGCGTAGCGTCTGTGTGCTCAACAATGCGCCCCGCGCGCCGTATAAATCGCAAACTTTCGAACATTCCGCGTCGTCCGACGACCCTTCGCGCCCTTCATCCCCCGTGCGGAGCATCCAGACACCCTCGGCCACGGTCGGATAAAGGTTAACGAAGTCTCCGGTGGTTTACCGGCGGAATTTTCGGTGCGCGGCGCGAGAAAACACTTTTCGCCACGAGTATACACAGCCGAGGGGGTGGGATTAAAAAGGGCTGCAGTTTTTCCTCGAGGGGGTGGCAGAGAGGGTGAATAGCGGGCGCGGAGATACTGACCGGGCTAACGCGCGTTTTCTCCTTCCTTTCTTCCCTTTTTCACGGTAAATCATTTAGGAGGACGAGAATGGGGGAGGGGGTCGATGTGAAAACGCAACCCCGGTACCGAAAAGCCTGTTAGTATACATCACCAATATTATCTCGGGGTGGGCCCCTGCCGCACGATATTTTCGGGGCTTAGAACGCCGGGACTGACTTCATTATGTACTCGAGGGGGAGAGAGACTCGGCGAAAGAGAGAGGGAGAGAGAGGATCGTCGAATGGAATGTGGAATGGTTGGTTGGTCGAGCAGCCGGCTGCCTGGATGGCTGGCTGGCTGGCTCGCTGGCTGGATGGTTGCACGGCTGCCTCTCTGCCAGCCAGCCAGGCCTACGTGTGCAAGTCGAGTGTGGAAAGTGCGTGTTTAGAGTCGCATATGTTTCGCTAGGGCACGCCGAAAACTACGGGCAACAGCGGCGGCTGGCTGGCTGGCTGGCTGGTGGTTGCCGGTGTACACCGACGACGTCTACCAGCCGCATTTTCAACTCGTTCCTCGCGCGGAAAGCTCGTTCCTGCGTGTGTGCGTGTCGGGTTTCCTCCCCCTTTTTTTTCTTTTTTTTTTTATATTCGTTTCGCGAGACATTTTTCCGCGACCGGCGCACATACGAAATCGTCGCTTTATTTATTTTTTGTTTGTCCTTTTCGCCTTTTTTACCCCGCACCCCCAGGTTGTTTTTCTTTTACGGTTTCCGTTTTATTGTTTCGTCTCGCGCGCAAGCTCTCCATCTCTCCCTCCCCCTTTTGCACGGGAGAACGTAATTTTAATTGCGCGGTTGTCCGCCTTGTTATGCGAATTTGCTCGACACTTTTTTCATTTCGTTCGAAATTGCCGGTGCCAGTTTTCCTACCTTTTGGTTGCCCTCCATCCTCGTTCGCGCTCTTTTCGCCCGTTTTCGCACTATGCTGATTATATTCGCGCCCTTTTCGAGAATGGTTTTCTGGTGGATAGGGTTCGCAAATGGACTTGCGAACCCCTACATGGGTCTACTTAGTTTTTCAAATATGTAGTAACAATATCACATAAGATATTATTCAATGCATAGCTTACAATCCTTTCTCGAAGACATTGGTTTTGATCTGTCGTGTGACAATTATTGTTGTTGTTATAACTTCGCGGGATGAGGATAACCTCGAGTATTATTACGTGTAAAACTGAATCTGAAATGTTTCAACTTCAACTTTATTTCACATTTTCATTTTACCAATTGCGTTTTATTTATTATGCAGCTAACCATTGCATATTGCTAATCAAGTTTTGCAATATTAATTTTCTGAACTTATAAAACAAGTTCCAAGGAAGAATCAATATTGTCACAGAATGGTGTAGCATTTACCGTGAAAAGTATGGTATTCGGAAGTGTAAACAAATGTCTAGAGTCACAAGGAAGTAGAAGAAAATTTTCAAATGTATTTAAAACGTGAAGCGTGTAGATGCTCCGGTAAAAGTAGTAATTAACATGATCTAAACTCCTAGGGGATGCTTTCAACACTTACCTGTGTTCTATAATTTGTGATCTTGAGCTGCCGACACATACCTAACTCTAAATTTTTGTTGCTGTTTAGTAGTACCGAATATTGCATGTATGACAGGTAGCATTAAAACAGTTGAAAAGTGTTGAGTGAATTTAGATTCTGCGTGACAGTCGCAAATTATGGTGACTTTTTTGTACCCTTACATTTTATTATTGCATCTCTCACTCCAAAATGAATTAACACTTAATAGCGCGATTAAAATGAATTTTTGCACTAATATATTCTGCGTACTTTGATAAGGATATGCAAAATGTAGACGGTTAAAAGCCTGCTTAGTATCATACATTTTAATTTTTCAATTTGTATGTTAGCCAACGAATTACTTTGATTTTATGAAAGTTTTGTTGAGTTGCCAGTTGAAGTGAATTAATCTAATTAATTACGAAAAAGATACAAATTTTTGTCGCTATTTTGACTTACAATGAACATGTTAAGTTCGTATTTCTTCTAGTATTAGAACTTACATATGAAATGTCCGTTTTCTCACAGTAACATTAAACAAACACAACTTTTTTCGTAAATGAATTTATTGATCAAAATAAACTCCATTGTAATCAACGTATTCTGTCATTGAATTCCAAGTTTCTTAATTCTATCACGGCAAAAATTTAATTTTTTGGTCACTCACTTTCTTCATTTATAATTTTACAAGATTGTTATCTCCAATTTGTAGTTCTTTTTGCCATCAACGCATAGCACGTTAATTAATCACCACATTTTGACTAAAAATCACATAATGTGTTATTTTTCCACGCATTCCAAATGATGACACGACAGTTGCATTGATCGACGTTAAAATCAAATTTATTTAAAAATAAAATTAGACATCTAGATTAAAATTCAAGACAGGATATTAACGATTAGGTTTGTATGTTAACCCTTTGCACTCGGAAGTATTTTAACTCCAAAACCAAACTTTTTTTTGGATCAAAAATATTTCCATTCTATATTATTTTTTTCATTTTGAAGAAATGAAACTGATATAATACCTCATACAATACCTACATGTTTGGTAACTAATTTATTGAATATAATTTAATAATGTAAACAATATTTTGAATAATGGTATAGCAATTTTTAGTGGTGCCTCAGAGTCACCACTAGAGTGCTAAGGGTTAAAGTTTTATTTAATAAACCTGCAGACTGTAATAGCATTTCTTGGTCTAAACGTTTTGTAAGAATTGTATTCTCAAGTCGGAGATTTCATATGCAACAACCTATTAATTTCGACTATTTTCGAAGATTTCTATTCCTTCTAATAAATTCGACCGTCTAATCAAATCAACGATGGCAGCCTTAACGTGTGTAGTCTTGAGAAAAATCATGAGAATTTATCGGAAAGGATATTTTCGGAGTTCTCGTAACGATGATGCTGAATCGTGGTTTCGTTTGCCTCTCGGATGGAGTGGTCGCACGAACCTGTATTCGGAGTGTGACGTTACATCCTGCCCGGCTGCTAAGCGCGGTAACCGACGATATGTAAATACCATGGAAGTATATTGCACACTCGTTATTGAAATGCGAAACTCGTGATAAGAAGACCGTGCCGATTTTTATCCTGCAGCGATAAATCGGCGAATTGTTCCATTAATACCGTATATGACATTCTTCCTTTACACATGGCGGTATGGAGATGTATCATGCATCACGTCACTTGTGGCATTTTTGCTTCATAATACGGTAAATAGCTCGAGCCTTTAGTTCACATTTTCATAAAACGATCGAGGAATTTCAAGACACAATGCAGATAAAATCCTTTTTTACTAACTATTTTACTTATAATAAGTACAAATATGATACAATCTAATGCAAGCATTCTTCGATAAATAAATAAGAAAACTGTAAATCAGTTGATTGATTTTATGTATTTATAACAAAAATGTGTAGATAAAAATGCACAACTGTAAAAGCATTTCAAGCATGTAAAAATACTGTGACATTATTTTCAACTGACCAAATTGATTACGGAAAGAAATGAATATCTATATAGCTCCTGTATGTGGCAATTAATACAGACAATTCTTATTTTGCATAAAAATTCGCTATCTGGGGATTAGTATGCCCCCTTACCGGAGAATATTCTGTATCATCCGGGGAATTATCGGAATTTATATAACACGTTTAAGTATACAAAGCTTTTACGATAATTTGTGCCAGCGTTTTTTCGTAAACGGCAAACATTAGAAAAAACCGAAGAGGAGGAAGTTGTAGTATATTTTACTCGCAATATGATAGCATATCTCAATTTTTTATATTTTTAATATTTTTCAAAAAACAAAGGTGACCTTCATTTTTAAAAAAATGAAATGCTACATAATTTTTTTTCATCATATGAAAACGGGCATTAACACGAGTTCAACCATGTAGTATACTATGGTCGTTAAGATCATACAAAAGCAGAAATAAAACCACCTTCTCCTGCGTAGAATAACAATACGTAATGATAATGTATTATTAAAGACATCAAATATGATAAGAACTTTGTGGAATTATGCCAAGGCAACCGTTCCTGATTGCTTCGCACAAATATACTGAAACTAAAGGAATAGTCTTGTCTTATGAAAACAGAAACAGTCACACAGGCAGAAGTTACGTTGAACACAATATGTAGGCTTATCAATACAACATACTAGTATTTACTAGGGCTGTTACTTTTCCGAAGCTTCGACTCTTCGAAGCTTCGAAGGATTCGAAGGAACGAAGGCAACTTCGAAGGTGATGAAAATCGAAGGTTCGAAACTTCGAATCTTCGAACCTTCGAAACTTCGAAACTTTGAAACTTCGACACTTCGACACTTCGAAACTTCGAACCTTCGATTCGTTTCCAGTTAACGGATAAAAGAAATAAATTTTCATAATTTGTTTCTATATTCACTATCTGAATGATTTCAATAATTTATTGTTAAGATAATATATTTATAATTTGAATTATCCTTTCGATAGCACATTGTTAAAATAATTGTTTAAATAAATAAATTTTATAATTTGTTTCTATATTCATTATCTGAATTGTTATTTCAATTATTTATTTTTAAAATAATTGATTAAATAAATAAATTTTTACAATTTGTTTCTATATTCATTATTTGAATTATTACAATAATTTATTGTTCAAATAATAGTTTAGACAATGTACAAGTATTTACATAATGAATATAGAAACACATTTCTACAGATTATAAAAATTTCTGTAGATTATAAATTTTTATACTCTATAGAAATGTGTTTCTATATTCATTATGTAAATACTTGTACATTGCCTAAACTATTATTTGAACAATAAAGTATTGAAATAATTCAAATTATGAATATAGAAACAAATTGTAAAAATTTATTTATTTAATCAATTATTTTAAAAATAAATAATTGAAATAACAATTCAGATAATGAATATAGAAACAAATTAAACAATTATTTTAACAATGTGCTATCGAAAGGATAATTCAAATTATAAATATATTATCTTAACAATAAATTATTGAAATAATTCAGATAGTGAATATAGAAACAAATTATGAAAATTTATTTCTTTTATCCGTTAACTGGAAACGAATCGAAGGTTCGAAGTGTAGAAGTGTAGAAGTGTCGAAGTTTCGAAGGTTCGAAGATTCGAAGGTTCGAAATATTCGACCTTCGAAGGAAAGTAACAGCCCTAGTATTTACATGCAAAATTTCGAAATTTAAAATTTATTTCTTTTATTTCTGCCCTTGTACGACCTTGAAGAGCATAGTATACTATATGGTTGAACTCATCCTAATGCTTGCGTCCATATGATGTAAAAAAATATGTAGCATTCCATTTAAAGAAAATGAAGGTCGCCTTGGTTTCTAGAAAAATATTAAAAATACAAAAAAATTGAGATACGCTATCATATTTTTAGTAAAACATACTATAACTTCCTCCTATTCCATTTTTTCTAATGTTTACCATTTACGAAAAAAAACGCTGTTACACATTATCGCAAATACCCTGTAGGTACAGATTGAAAATAGTATCGTACCGGTTGAGGATGCCGAATATTACAAATAAAACGATATCTTGCTCAATTACGCTAAGAGGGTAATTTATCGAACGAAAATACGAATTTATTGCGACACTGCAAACCGCGGTTCTCCGTTCTCGAAGCAAACACTAATGTCAATTTTAGCCGCACTTGTGGCTTCGACTGTACGCCGCGATGTGATCATGAATCGTAAAGCCCCGATATCGAATGTCTAGTATCTAACAGAACGGATATTAATTTCGCCAAGCTTCTCAAACAGAATCCATTAATCTAATTTGCACGGATATTTGATGCGCACAGTACTAATGTTTGTAATCTGCGTACATGTAAGTGTTGACGGTCAGTTATTTAATTCCCGATCTTCCGTGACAAAAAAATATTCTCTCGATTCTCATTTTGTTCGCGTTGAATTGAAATTGAATTACCAATTTTCCTGCAATAAGGCGTACTGCGAGAACAAAAATGGCAATTTTTTAAAAACAACTCCCTGTGTGCCATTAGTTGTTTTACCAAATACTGATTACAAAGCTTACCACCGTCAAAGAATCGATCTTTTATTGAAAAATCATTAAAGTTATGAAAATGCATTCATATAAAGTGACGCAATAGGTTTCCTTGTTATTAGACTGCGTATTTTATGCGTTTATTGCAAAAATGGGTAGGTACAATTTGAAAAAGTACAAAGATTGAGAAAATTTGAAAAAAGTATCAACGTTATTACTTTCAGCTTTTTTACAGTTATTAACACTAGAACTACCGATCATGTTAAAATGATGATTCCAGATTTTTCTTTTGCGTTTCGTGAAGTTAGAGAAATATATTCTTGAGAAATTTTGTAGTTCTTTATTGAAGTACATGTCACCATAGAAATCCTACGAAAACTTAATAAATTCAATCCTGTTATTTTTTTTTTATTGAAAGCTTAAGTGAACCTCCCCATGGGGGGTTATAAAGCTATACATTAGGATTAACATAATGTCTGATATACAATTTGTTAATATGATTTCTTACAGTTATACATTACTAGTGTAGGTACAGCAGAATAGAACGCGTTAAGTACATAACTTTAAATCTTTAAATTACATTGTTTGAAAAAATTAAAAAGAACATGACATACCTGGATATTCGGTTTATAAAGTAATGATCTGATATTTAAGGTTGGAAACAAATTGAGCTTGCTTAATCGTTTCATAAGGTCAACTCTTTGTGATTCCATCAAGGTTCATTGCCAAATGATATGGTTAAGATCTTGAACCTCATTACCGCAGTTACATTTGGAATCATCTATTATATTATGTAGTAATCCCGTTATTACTATAAAAGATTATACATCAGTATTTTTTAGAGCTCGGTAGTTTTATTGTTAAAGATGAAAAGAACTTTCTTCTTGGTACCAGTTTCTTGCACTTGATGTAGACAATTTTTATTTTGCATAATGATCCGCATTTATTATGTATTAGAATAAAAATCGCAGAAAATCTAGACAAGTCCAATGCTACCATTTTTATCGGACTGTGCTTACCATTTGCTTCTCATGCTTGGTACGTTTAGTATTGAAGTTGTGGCGGATACTTCTTATGCACGCCAGAAGATGAACAATAAGACAACATCTTCCCCACTACCACCTGAACCGTCACCGATCCGTATATATAGGGTGAGTCACCTAAGATTTTCACCTAAAATATCTCCTTGGTTCTTAGCGATACGGAATAATTTATAAGGATGAAAATGTTTGATTTAATTGGGCAATTATTGCAATAGAAGAAATTTTTTTCTTACGGTCACATTTTCCAAAATTTCAATGTGTTGACCTCTAAATGATCTACGGAAGAGTTATTCTTCAAATGTTTCAGAGTTTACATCAATGGAATCTTATTTGAATACGGTAAGCTTGAATGGCATATTCGTATTTAAGTTATGGTTTCTGAAAAATAACCTTTCTGAAGGTAATTTGAAGGTTAACATATTAAATATGGCTGAATTCGTTTTTTTATTACCTATAACATTACAGCGATCAAAAATATGTCATCCTATTTAAAAAAAAAAAAAACGTTGATCATGAAATGTTGGAAAATATAATCTTCGGAAAAAATCTTTTCGATTGCAATAATTGTCACTTTTAGTTAATTATTTCCTTTCTCACACATTTGCTCGTACCACTAGGAAGGGCAGAGGTATGTTAGGTGAAAATCTTAGGTGACTCGCCCTGTATATGGTACTTAACCGTTCTCACGGTATACCCGTGTCTGAGGCAGAGCCTTCTAGATAGCCTTACTGACAAGTTCTCTAGCAAGCCCAGGACGAAACGCTCCCATTCCTTTTCTTCTTCCCTCTCGCTCATATTTCAGCCGTCGCTAAAAAGCAAAAGAAAAATCAACTCTTTTCACTTGGTAAACGAGGCTCCCCTCAGTGAACTGCATTGCGGGCTTTTCACACCACCAATATTTGATAAACGAAAATTGATCGCGAGTTTGATAATTGCTTCGCGCAAGGTGGTCGACAACTATTTCCAGGTAGTCGTATTCCCTGTGAATTGCTCCGCGGCTCTCCTTCTACATATCTTCTCTCGCGCAAGATTTTCTCCGACTTCTGAATTACCCTGCGTAAATCCTTAATTCGACCGTAAACTCGAGGAGCTCGCCAGGATATTTTTTTTGCTCCGGCTAGAATTCTACGAATGATGTTTGCGTAAGTAGCCGGGCGAAGACGAAGAAAAAGTGTGTGAGAGAGAGGAGGTGGGGAGGAGTGGGAAAGAGCGAGCGGTTGGACAAGAGTTTCGGAAAAAGACAGACAGAGGTGTAGGTGTAGCTGGATAGGGGGTAGGGCAACGTCGGGTAGCGAAAACCAACGGGCCCGATGAGGTTCTCTTTGGTCGCCAAACGTCCGAAAGATTCCCGAGATTAAAAGCTAGCACACCTAAAGCGCACTTTCTCTCTCGCTGAAACCTCTCGAAGCCTCGCGCCGTTACGGAGGCTGACTGGCTAATGAAAGACGATGGCGGGGCAACTCATCTGCCATGCGGTATTCGAAGCCGTGCATTCCTGCGGCAAAGACCGATCCCTGTGAATGCCGAGACATTGACTTTGCCGGACGAGTTTACGAACTTGGGACCTTGGCTCCTCCAGCCAGGTGCCTTTGGACGAAAGGCTGCGCCGCGGTCGAATTATCCCCTTTGAAGCCTCGGAGGAACCCCCGTCCGAAGATATCCCCCTTGAAAGAGTTAGTCGCGGACCACATTGCTGTGCATTCATCACGGTGAATCATTACCAACTTTCCTTAATAATTTACTCAGAAACCGACCGGCAAAAGCCAGCCATTGGCCAGCTCAGAGACTGTTTCTTTCGATCGGTCGCGTGCCCGTCGCGACTCCCCAGTTTTTCCACCGAAAGTTTCGTCCTCTCAAACGTCCTCCAGGATCTCGTTGAAAGGGTTAACCGACGGAAAAAGCTTGCCAGCAAATAGTACTGCGAAAAGATGGGGAGAGGATAGAGGATAGAGGAGAGGAACGGCGTTGTCGTCGTCGTCTGTAGTTCTGTCTGGAACACATAGATCCTAGAGGGGTGCCGTAAGTCTGTTTTAAGATGGCGACGCCAGTCTGCCGAGATTATTGTGTCGATGCGGCAGCAACAACGCGATAAAACTTTGGAATTAATAGTCACTTAATTCGCCGCGTTGCTGAACGGCCGCGCAACTTCCGCTTTTCCTGGATAAACAGGTTTCTTCGGTGGAACTTTTCTCCCGCTATTTTCGCGGGACAGCTTTATCGGACTAGAGTTTGTGAATTATTTTTTCTCGACCGAAGACCTCGGATTTCGAAGCCCGTTTATCGACGGATCAGCGAGCGGGATTACCGCTTCGTTCTTTGCGACCGTGACGGAGGAATGAATCTTTCATATTCGACTTTTCTCGTTTTAGGGACTAACTCGTTTTAGGGTTCAGCTTTGAGTGAACATAAAATGTAACGCCCGAGTGAATATATTTGGCATCCCTTTTTACCGAATTGGTGAAGTGAAATGAAATTTTTTTTTGTGGCATCTAGGAATAATAACTGTTTAACACTAACACTGCCGAGTAACGAATGAGACCAATGTATATTGCTTTGTAATTATGACAAGATTTATTCAGACTGTATTTAATTTTTATTGTAATGTGTTGGCTGCGGATTTTTATGCAAAATAAAAATTGTTTGCATCGATTACAATGAAAAGGAGCCGAGTAGAAATTTCATTGCTCCTTTAATCGTTTTAATAAGCTGGGAATTATGAGTTGAAGCTCTTAAATCCTTTTTATCTATTTTCTGCTTTAAATTCCACATACTCGTTCTTATCATATATGCGCAAAAATCACAATCAAGTAATTTGCGCTACGATAAAGAAGTTCATTTGAAAATTTCTATTGAAAACATTTCCTAGTGTTAAATTTGGGATAATATCAATACACGTTGAACTATTATCTGCGGACTTTATGCATTCATGATAAAAATGGGAAAGCAAGAAAGACAAAAGATTGATTTTTATTTAATTTCAATTTCTCAGGATTGGCTCAGCCAATTTTGATTTTACGTAGGGATCAACAGTTTAATTATCGGTATATTTTGATATGGTAGGAGTTCAGTTAAATGCTAAATGGAAATGACAATAGAAGAGTACAAATAATTTTTAACTGCTGTAAATGCTTTAAAATCTTCGGTTTTTGTCACAAATATTGAATACAACATTTAGTAAAGATAGGTAAAGTACTGCGTCACCCACATATGACCGACGTGGCAGTCAACGTGTTAACAAAACTGAAACATATGTCAAAATCAAAAGAAAAAAACGATACCAGGTACCATCAACGTTTAACCCTTCTTAGCACTCGAATGAGGTGCCACTTAAAATTGCTATAGCATTATTCAAAATATTGTTTACAATACTAAATTGGTTCTTATTTAATAAATTACTAAACATTCACGTATTGTACGAGGTATTATATGCAGTTTCATATGCGGAACATGAAAAAAATCATGAGGAATGGAAATATTCTAGGTTAAAAGGAACATTTAGTTTTTTAATTAAAATCATCCCGAGTGCAAAGGGTTAATAACGTATTCGTACAGTAACAGTGAAATCCCGCACTAACGCGGTGTACAGTAATTAGAAACTCGGATAATAGAACTAAACAATCCGAGAAGCAAAGTGAGAAATTTGAAGCCCGTCACTTTGACAATCGGCGCGGCGTCAAAGTCAACTGACGGCGGCGCAAAGTACGCTTATCCGGCGCGCCAACGCTCGTAAGTTTGCATTAAAAAGAAAGGGTTCACGCGCAGAAACAGACGCGAGACACTTTTCCCGTTATGAGAATTTTCTATTCCCGGTGTCGAGATCCTTGTCCCTCGGAGAGAAGCTCTCGTGCGACCGAAAGACTGAGATCTTTGCGGCGCTGCGCCGGGCTGCGCGGGACGAACAACTTGTACCGAGACGAGAGCCAGAAAGAGGCAGCTCTATTTGCATTAGCTTGCATCGCGTCTTTATCCGAAGCGAAATCCGCTCGCGATGTAAACTCGCCTCGGCACAGGAAACAAAAACTCCGGAATAACGGAAGCTCTGAGGATGAGGCAGACGCGAAGGAAACAGCATGCGGGACTTGTCGGATATTCCAACGACAGGATTACAGTCACCCTCGAGAAAGCCTTCCTTTTCTTTTCTAGCCCCTTTCCGTGGCCTCTCCATGTCCCCTTCCGTCACGACTCGTTCTCTCACTTGCTCCTTTTCTTTATCCCGTTGGAAAACACTTTGTAGCCGGCGTGTAAACGCGCGAAAGTGGCCTTCGCGGCGGTGAGGAAGCGATTCCGCGGGACGGGCTGGTCAGGGTGGTACTTCTGGTCCACGATGGAAAGGATAATGAGGATATAATGCGGCAACCGACGCTCCAGATGTTTAGGCGAGGCGCTCGTTATCGTGTCCAACCGGTTAAAGTTCTCGCATAACGAGCTCGAAGAACGAGCATCGGTTCGCGTGATCGTTTTAAAACGACAGCGATCGTTCGCTTAGCTGCTATCTGGATTGAACAGACTTTTAAGCCGTGGAAAAGATTCTGTCCCTTCCAGCGAAGGAAGAATTTTCATCATAATATTATAAACTTAATGTCTAGATATGCGTGAAACCTTCGGGATCAGAAGGCCGTTCATGTTGTATACGGACGCTAATCCTTGATCTCTTGCCACTAGCGCCGAATGTATAAATTATATAAAGCCTTTTTGCGTCTGATTATTTTTTAGTGAAATGTTTACCAGCATACTTGTGGTACATTTCTGATTGAAAGGACAACCGCCGGTATCACCGGTACCGGTACCACGATACCGCTTGGATCATATTTACTTGTCTAATCTACAATATAGTGGAACCTCTGTTAACTGTATTTACTACTAGTCCATGGAATACGAGAGTTTGCATAATAAATCGTGTTGTATATAAACTGCTTCAGCTTGAATTGAAAATAAACAACTAAATATGATCCGAATTGTATCGTATTTGGACTCTTTTTAATGAGAAAGATGTCACAAATATGTACAACATATTTTACGGTATGTCATAATTTTGCTAGTTTACAATTTGTTTGTAACCCCTTTGTACGGTGCAGCTCGTAAATGTATATCTACACGTTATCCGACTATGCTTACAAATTTTGATCTAGGAAGTTGTTTATTGAATTGATTTATCTCTTTTTATTGTATGCGGAAAGGTATGTCCCATTGTAGGAATATTTCTTGCAGTATTTGAAAAATCTATTTTCACCAAACACAAACGTTAATACGAGCCGTTTTCTCGTTTTTTTTTTCGCGTGGCGAATCCACCAGCGAGAACATGCCCACATGCCTTGGTACAGTTTCTATAATATTTATAGTGAGTATTTTTGTTAAAGCGGCTCTACTCTCCGCGAATATCACTTGACAATCAGTGGTTCAAAAAGGGCTGCGGCTTTGCTAGCAATTTCCGGTGACGCGCCCGCTCCAAATACCATCCACCCGGTTCCCGATTAATAAAGTGTAATTGTCTGTTACTCCGCGTGATCCGTCGATCGTACACACGAAACTGGGTCAATTTTTCCATTCGTCCAATGTCCCCGTCGATCGTCGATTAAACCGTTTTAGTCGATAGTTAATCGAACAGCCTTGAATTTGTCCACTCGAACGCAATCCCTCGGATGGAACTGAATTCCGTGTCGGAACACAGGCTTCCCGAACGATTTCGCTTTCCCCTTTGCGATCGTTAATTAAGTGATATTCGTTCGAGACACTTAACCGTAGAAATTTCGTTGCAGCTAATCGGAAACAGGAAACAATCGCATACGTACCATTCGTGATCTTCATTTCGAATTTGAAGCATCTCTCTCGCAATTGAACTCTTTCGAACCTGGAAAGATTTCAACATGTCCTTCTTAACCATCAAATTCACAATTAACCTCTTAGGCACGACGCGCCACTATAGTGGTCTTCACGGATGTCATCTTTCTGAACGACGCGCCACTATAGTGGCTCACTCTAGTAGCTCACTCGCTCACCGTTTGAATTAAATGATCGTCTTCTGATACGCCTGTGAAATATATCGTACCCAATTGTACCATTAATTATTAAAGTAAATTGTTAAAGTTAAAATTATAGTTTAATCATCAAAAACTTCCAATGTAATCGCGTAGAGAACAGCATTAGGTTATATCGTTTACACGTAATTCTCGTTCAACTCCGCCGTATAGAGAAACAACCCCATGCAAAATTCTGCCGTGCCTAAGACGTTAAAAACGGAACTACTGACGAAAAATTTAGGATTTCTTGTTACGTTACATGTCGTTATTGAAACCATTTCATTGTAACTTTCTCTTAAATTCTGTCTTTCTCGTTATGCAATATAAACATTGTTTTCATCGGTTGCAAGGGGTGGGACCCAAATTGCAACGTGAAATCATTTGGCGCCTCGAATCTTTCATAAAGCCTACAACTATGCCGACAGAATACTGCGCTGAGGACCAAGGCGTCTACATATTACAGGGTGCCTCGTTGGGAAGTTTCGCAACCAATTATTTTCCAAACTATAGCTCCTTGTAAAAAACATTTCAAATAAGACTTACTCTGTTACGAGGGAGACATCTTAAGGTAGTCACAAATCTTCTCTAGATGGACATGCTTCCGTCTAGTTAAGCTAAATTTTGAACGGCACTAAATAACCTTGGATGGACATGAAAGTCGAAAGTGTTGTAGGTCAGTGAATTCGTCTCGAGATAGACTGCACGCTTACCTAAATGAAACCATATAGTTCCGTATAAAAAGGCAGAGGTCACCTTGAAATCTCGGAAGCACGGCCACCTAGAGAAGATTTATGACCATTTCAAAATGTCTCCCTCGTAACAGAGTAAGTTTTATTTGAAATATTTTTTACAAGTTGCTATAGTTTGGGAAATAATTGCCTGTAAAATTATACAAATGGGACACTTTGTATATTACACATAGGAGCACACTATTTTCTGAATTATATGTATTTAAAATCAAAATTTCATGCGCTTTTGTTGTCGCAATTTTTTTAAATCTTTGGCGATCTCTGTTACTGTGTAAACTGTGGTAAAAATCTTTGAAATTTGGGCTTACGATTGATCTAATCGATTTTGATGAAATTTTGTGCATGTATATAACTTACTTAGGTCTTCAAAAGGCATATTTTAAATTCTCATTATACTCACAGATTAAGAAATTAACAATCGCAACCTTTTCTTTTTTCTTCGCAATTTCGACCAATGGTGGTTTTGGAGTAATTGTTTTGCACTTAATAATCTGAACATTCTAACATCTCAAAAGAGCTCAAGTTGTGTGGTTCAATTTAAAAAAATGTATTAGTTTTTAAAGATTGTGCACTTAATTCTACCCGTGATTGAATGAAGGATGTTCGATCATTAAAAAGAACCTCTCCATATTAGGAATCAAAATTCCTTTTTTACTCTACCGTGCTGGGGATCGAGGGGTCTGTAGATCACGAGTCGATTCGCCCGCGTTCCCAGCAGTTTTCCGTCTGCTGAAAATTTCACGCTCACAGCAGGATATCGGAATTCCGCGTGTTCTGGAAAGGAGCCGGAGCTCGTCTGCCGCACGGGAATCTCGTTAAGCCGTGGCGTAGGAGCATCGGGCGCAGTTAAAGCACACTCGAACCGTAAGGCGCGAAAATGTAATACCGGCTAGTTTACAACGCGATGCGTCCAACGACCGCCATAAACCTGAGACTTAAGGCAAGAGATTTTTCGCGCGGCGGAAAACTCAAGACGCCGCCCCGTTATTATTTTGCCTGATACGCGTCCGAGTTGCGCGCTTCCGCTATTTCCCCTTGTCTTTAGAGTGAAACTAGTTCTATGCTAACAATGTTCCGCCCGAAGAACGTCACTTTAACTGCCTAATTTTATTTCAGTATTGTGCCAAAATTATTTTATCGTAATATTCAGAAATGCGGTCGTACGAAGTGGAATTCTGAAAAGTCTTCCCAGTTTGACGGTCTGATCATGAGGCTACATTTGAAAATTTGGTAAAATAAAGGTAGCGGGTGTTGTCATGTTAAAATTGGCACGCTTGTAGATTGAAATTTAAAGAATTTGCACGAAAGTTTGTATACTATACAAATCCAATCTGGTCATTATAAAACAATGTACAGAAATCGTGTTTAGTGCTCGATAGTTTTAACGTTAAAGAACATTGCGCTTTCAGAAATTAATTAATACATTAGCTACCACCGTCACACGTGTGAGAGGTTCATGAATTCGTACTTTACGTAAAACCAGTGAACTGAATTTTGCACACGCTATTGATTAAAACTCATAAAATATAGTAAAATATCCACAGAGTGCTCGGCTCCCTAAATTACTTTAATGTTTCATAAACGAGTTACGTTGCATTCAACAAAACATTTTAACGTTGAAGATAGACTGCGAAACAGACGGTAGTAATGAATGGATTGCAGATTTTATTTATTTTTAATTAAAATGGGCACCGCAAATGTACAACAGAAAAAACAGTCAATGAATGTAAAAATGCTTTTGTATTACTTTCATCCGTTTATAATTGTTAAGGAAAAAATAAAGGTCTATGTAGCTTCCGCGTTTTATAATTAATGCAAACTTATTTTATTTATTCAGTTACTACATTCCTCGTTCACGTTGTACATTATATTGCACAATATTTTATGGACTAATTATGTACATTTTAACACGTTGACTGCCGAGCAATCATCCTTAAAAGATCCAACCAAATCAAAGCCATTTAATAATTGCAATAAAACCTTCAGAGTTAAAACTTATTACAGTGATTGCTCCTTGAGATCTTACAAGTGATAATAAATCCCCTAAATTGTTTAAAATAAAAATTTAGTTCGGTTCAAGCAACCGTATTATGACCAAAAATAATTGGTAAATGTAGATGTGGGAATTTAAGGAAAACGATATGTTTATGTCCTGATCCCGCATAAATACATTTAGAGCAAAAATCTAAAAATAAAAATTTGGTACTTAATGGGTTAAACACGAATTTAACTGCGCCCGCCTGAACGAATCGGAAAATCACGGAGCGACAGATTTCTATCGGTAGGCTTTTATTTGGTAACCGAGATCCATTTGTCATTAGGTCCGTTATACGCGGTGACAAGGAACTCTGTTAATATCGAAAACTCTGTAGAGTCTATAATCGCACCTGTCTGTTCAGTCTCGGTGAGTCTTTTTGCGTGCTCGGAAGTTATTTCGCGTGCTCTCACCCTCGGCAGTCGATATCGGCTCTTTGCAGGAATCTTAGATCTTGCTGTTCGAGCCAACGTTAATACAAGAGAGAGAAAGAGAGAGCGGGAGGTAAAATTGAATTTTGTTTTATCTTTCGTGACGATATTGGAACGAGGAGAGGATGTCTCTTGGAAGGAGGATCGGAGCCACCCCTCGTCGCGACGCGCGTCGGCGTCGCTCGCGCTCGACTGAATAAATTGTTACAACCGCTATCAACAGCGCCGCGATACGAGCGTTCTCAGTTCTCACCCCTCGAGCCTGCTATTCTACCCGTCTGCGTATTCTCCGATCGACACGTTCGATTGCCTACAATGGCCTGAATGTACACTTTCTCTCTCGTCCATTAAACTCTCGGGTTTCGCATCGGTAAAATTTCGGTCTCGATCGAGGCTCGTTGCGGTTGCCGGCTCGCTTCGCTTGCCGTTCGCGGTGCGTCACACGCTGTGAAGATGTCAGGGATTATTCGGGATCTCGATAACCATCTCGGGACTCCCCGGTTCACGAACTCGGTGAGTCCGAAAATTATGAGGATCTATCTGATCCGATCCTTTTACCCAATCTCGTGCGACGCGCTCGGACACCTCCATTTCAATTGGAAATTATAAATTGTAAGAGACAGTATCGATCGGAGCACGTATGTCTCCGTCCGTGATTTACTTGAAACTGCTGATAGCCGTCTTTTTTCGTTTATCGCACACGCACACATATACACACACGCATATTCGGTGCATTCCAGTTGCAACACGCGCGCGCGCATACACACACACACACTCGGTTTCTATGTTCCGTTTCTCAGAAAAGGATACCTTTACGAAGGTATATTACTTTTTTCAGTACGACTATCCGCATTTGTGAACCGTAAGCAAGGCGATCTGTCCTGAACGTTTTCCAAAATAACAGATACTAATAGCACCGAATTAACCGTAGTAGCAATATTCCTCAAAAGCCGTTAATCTTCGTCAAAAAATTTAGCATTTTATTGACCCATTGTCCACATTTGATAACCAGAAGTTGAGCTATCGTCAAGTCCTTTCTTTCCGCTTTCTTTGTTCGAGTCAAGGCGCTTTTCTGGTTTATGGCCTGCCACGGTACTGCCTTTGGGACACGCGGATTCCCCGCGTGCGTCACTCGAGGTTACAAGCGTACCTGCGAGTGACTCCGGGTTTGGGGGCGGTCATTTACTCTTTCCATTCCATTTTTCTTTTTGACCAATTATCTAAGACGATCGTGCCCCTTACCAATTCCCGGAAAATGGCAGTGAACGAATCCGCTTGCCCCACACTAAAAGTCACACCCACACCGAGTTTACATTTTTTACGCAATCCATCATCAACTTCACTTCTTCATCAAACACAGTCCGGGAAACTTTGTCGACAGTATCCAATCAGTGTAGTTAAACCTCTTGTAACCAAAGTTATTTTATTTTTCAAATATAGTTTTAATTGTTCGTTAAATAGTGCATAATTTTATTACTTCCATACAGCTCTATCACCTTAAGTGATCATAGGTCATCGCGTACCTCGTTGGCGTATTCGAATCGGGGATTTACAACCCTCGTAGACTAATTCGGTCTCAACGCGAGTTCGTGATAAAACATTCTGGAACCTTCGACGTATACCTACAGAATGTTTATAGAGATTCACATGTTTCTGGGTTGTTTCGTGAAAATCAAAATATAGGAACAATTTCTTTCGTTTATTAGGAAATCTTTGTCTTTTAAACAGTTGAATGAACGCATTATGAACCGGCGATTATATCTTTATTTTTGAAAGTCTATGATCTATGGTTCAGGATTTTTTTTATTGGTTATTCAACAGTCATATCAGTTTCAATCGTAAAATAAAAAATCATTATCTGTGTATTTCCTAAGACCGTGGCGACAACTAAGACAATGGTATTAGTTTTCAATGGGATTGAGATTCGAACCGCACGTCAAAAATGGTACAAGAATAGTTAAATTCTCAGCAATTTAAAACTCTAAATTCCCCAAAGCCCAGACTTAAATCCAATCAAACAATATGGGTTTCCTTGAAGAGGCAGTTAAATAAAAAATATTATTCTTCACCAAATTCACTGAAACAATTATGGAACCGATTAGAGGAACAATAGAGATAAAATCTCGAGAATATTGTAAAAATCTAGCAACAAATATGCCATAACAATTCGTATCCATCAGGGCAGTGCAAGGTTCTTAAATAAAATATTCAATATTTTTCTTAGTTAATGTTTTGGATTGCTCCAAAAATTGAGTCCGGAATAAACTACTGTAACTAGTAAATTAAATGTAATAGAATCAAGATGTTAATCGTTTCTTAAGTTGAAATGATCGTAAAATTACGTGCCCCTATAATGTTGCGTAATCCTGTTTTAACAAACACATAAATAATGATGTTCTGGAAAAATGATTTCATGGGTTCAATTTTGTTCCTCACTGTATCTTTCCTTGTTTGGTTCAAATAATCGAGATTCTACTGTAACACGGAACGAAGTACACGGAGAACTCCGATGTCTTCGATATGCAGTCAAAGTTTCCTCGGAAAATTCGAAGTTTCCGGGCGCGGCGACGAGGACCAATTAAAACGGGAGGTTGTTGGCCCCTTATCAGAAAAACTGAAGCACACGGGGCCAAGTAGGCACGCGTACGAATTAACTTTACGTAACGAACACCGCGGCGCAATCCCGTTCGGCCGTCTCGCGTCGACGTGTTTCGCGTTTCGCGCGAACACACCTGTCCGTGATTGCGTTAAGCCTACAAGGCTCCTCGGGTTCGTGAGTCGGTGGGACCTAATTACACTAACGACCGGCAATAAAAAGCGGCGTCGCGACGCGGCGACGTCGCGGAATTCGCGCGCAATTACCGTCAGATCTGAGGGTCAGGTGTGAGCCTGTATATCGCGACGCCTCTCTCCCTCTCTCTCTCTCTCTTTCGCACACACTCGGGTCCAGCTTGTCGAGTGGCTTTCCGCAGACAGAGAAGAGACTTCTCTCCTCGCTCCGACTTCCCCCGTTCGAGCGACCGACGATTCGTCGATTCCGCGTATTAAACGACGCAAGTAATCGTGTGCGCGTTTATCTGGGAATTGCACGAGTTCGACCGAGTTGGATTCCCTTCCTCGTTATGCGCAGCTCGATCGCGCACGCGGATGAAATTGTGCCAGTTAGGATTGCCAGTCACCAGACAGCAGCGATGCGCTACCATGCTCGCTTCTTCGCCTAAGATTGAGCTACATCGAAATACCCTGCCTAAAACTAACCGTACGACGATCTGTCAAATGACCTGTTTCGCATTCTTTATTATATAATTATTGAAATTATAATAATGCTTACATGAGAAATTATTAAGTAAATTTCTTCACTCATGCACATATTGTTATAAAAATTTCGAAAACCCTAAATAAATTCAGTCTTGTAATTTTTATAAAATCGTATACTAGTCACATTTTGTGGTTGGTATGGTTAGTGTTAAGGAACTCTGTGTGTAGTCAATAATCTGAGGAAACCTGATCTTTATGAAAATTTTCTGAGGAAATTAGTAGGTTATTTTGTAAAAGAGTACATACTGTTTTGTGAATCATCGCGATGCTTTTGCATAACTTCTCTACAATAAAAGTAGACCGCTATAGAAAACTATAAACCGTTTATTATTCGAGCACATGCCTTAGGCACGTCCAGCCAGCTCGTGGCTTGTCAAGCGACTCACTCTTGTCCCCGTTGTATCGTCATCTCCAAGACGACGCTGCAATGAAGACCACTCGGCACGACGTAAAGATAACATAAGATATCGATACTCATAACATTTCCCCCCTCGCAACAATACGTCGTATTGTAAGTACAAGTATTGTGCAGCTTGTGGTTATTTTTTCACTGCGATATCATAGAGAATGCCTGCATTCCAGTTTTTCTCCCGGAAGTTCCTCTCCTAAAGACACTGCGCGGTGACCATGATTTCTCAAAACTACGTAGATCATCAAATACACAGAATCCATGAAGATTCTATTAATATATGTAGGAATAGAATGTTTTAAATGTCTCTATCCGCTTATTCAGAGTCAACGAGACGATAAAGACGGTACAAAAACTGAGACAATAACACAAGTACACTAAATGCGCCGTAATACATAAAAATCGTGATCCGTAATCCGTGTTCGTAAACGGTTTGTCGTAGCCCTAATCGTATTATGCCGTATCGTATCGTATCGTATCGTATCGTATCGTAGTTCGTGAGCAACTCTCTCGCCCGCGCCGCGAACGCGTCCTTTTATACTCACCTCCGTCGAACGTTCTCGATGTCCTTTTTAAAATTGTGCGTTAAATTTCGGCAGGTGTCAACGCCCGCTGCTCGTCGCGACTGTTGTTTCGTATGCCGCGGTATATGAAAACATTTCGGCGATCATAATACCGCGGCGCTCACGCATACACTCACACACTGGTTCGCACGCGTCTATCGGGTATAGGAGAGTTCATGAACCTCGATCAGCTGTTTACACCTTACGTACGTGCGTGTTCGTGTTACACGGATTCATGAGCTCTCCTATGCGATCCTGCTTCCTACATATATGATTTCACCTGCTAGGTTAACGAACGAGCTTCTGAAGACATTGATTCTTTACAAAATTTCTGCCGTTTGATGCAATAGTACGATTTTTTAATGACTAGATTTTTCTCCATTGCAAACTAAAATCTTTTGTCCATGTACTATTAGATAAAATGATATATTGATTACAAATACAATGTATTTAGACATAAATAGATCTAGGTAAAATAATTGAAAAATATAAATTTGTTGTGATATTTAAACCTGATACCAAATAAGACAAATAACAAGTCTAACGCTTTATCTGAGCACATAAAACAACAGAACTCGTTAATTGGCTAATCCCTCACTCCCTCTTAAGACGATAAAAATCACAAATCACTTGTCTCCCAATGTATTAAAATTCGTGACGTTTGGGTGATCGAATGAGGTAGCAAAGACTTTACAACAAGACAACCGCGCAATAAGATGCACAAAACAGGTTCCTTCTTATTTGGTGTCAACTATAGACAGTGTGTGACACCATGTGTCATACATCAATTACCAGTTTAATTCAAAGAAATTAACTCCAGTTTCTAGAAATTGTCTTATACACAACAGTCGATACATAAAAAGAATAATAAAGGCAAATTACTACAAAGGAACCCTGTTTAGAGTACACATTACACATATTCATCTTGACTCCCAACGCCCAACGAACACTATTGGCTCGTACCAAAACATTTCTCCGAAAGTAATTATTAAATCGCGGATTTTATGCATTTTTGGTAGAGATGGATCAACGAAAAACAGAACTGTGGATACATCTTAGAAGAATTTCGGAGTTTTGTTACATTATTTCCTAAGTTATTGAAAGAAGAGATGCATTCTCATCTAGCTCCTATTTCTTACTTTTTTTTCTTAGACAATTTTGATTTCGCGGTGGAAATCCGCGGTCCACTAATCACTCTCGTACGGATGTTTTCTAGTGGGTGGTATATTGTACCGTTAACAACACTCGGCCAGCAAGAATCGGAGCTGAAGAGCGCAAAGACTTGTAATTTCGGATTATTGCCCTCATAATTGGAGCCCGATATAACGTAACGACTTTCGAGTTTATTATTACTTCGAGACGCGCGGAGAAATGAAGTCGTTGTAAGCTATCCGTGCTTCTTAAACACGAAAGGGTCGTTTCTGCTAGGTTAATTACTTGGCAACCCCGGTTCCAGGTACGTCCTTACCTGCGTGAGCACTCGGCTAGCTTCGACCCCCCCCCCCCCTCCTGTTTCGTGTATTCCACGGCTCTGTAGTTGCACGTCAGGCTCGTTTCCATGAAATTCATCATCGACGCACACCATACGCAGGTTTTAGACTCCAAATTCACCATTTTGCATATTCAACTTTTTTCACTCCAAATTAACACTTTTACAAGTTTCGTTTACCCTCTTGCAAATCAAATTCACCCTTTTGTAACGTTATTATTCCGCAAGAAAAATTGTATCGCATATATCTGTGGCTGCAAGGAAAAACGCCGCATGTCACAATATCAAAAAATTTGGGTTTATGCATTAATTGAGCTTTATAGTATAGGATTTACGTATTTACCAGAAAGAATGTCATGAAAACAAATTCGAAAGGCTCAAAAAAATAATGAAAATTAACCGATGTCCTATGTCAAAGCATTAGTGATCAAAACTTTAAACGGCAATATCTCGAAAGTGAAAGCATGTGACATGCGGTGTTCTTCCTGACGACCACAGATATGACAGGCGCACAAATAAATAACATTGTATTACTTTACTTTTGAATTATTTACAAAATGAATTTGATCTATGAAAGGGTGAATTGGATTTGAAAACGGGCGAATAAGACCTGCAAATGGGTTAATTTGAAGTGTAAACAGTTGAATATGATCTACAAAAGGATTAAATTGTAGTGTAAAACCTGTATCGATTGAGCGGGAAAATGCGCAGGAAGACGTTAAATATTTATATTTATATTTCCCGAGCGAACAACAAGAAAGCGCAGGTATTCGCAGTGGAGATAAGAACAACTCCGTGGTTGAAAGTTCACCGGGTTCTGCAATAAGTTGCTGTTGACGGGAAAACTAGTCGACCTTTAACCGGATCCAATAAGTCAAACGTCTATCGGCGAAGGAAGACAAACTTCAAAGTGAAATTTCAACGAACAGATTAAGATGAAGAAGCGACGCTGCTTCATTAAGATGTTTGCTGTCGGAATTTGTTTCGATATCGGTCTTCGTTGATACAGCGAAGTACGTTAAACGCGTCGTATTTCAAAGGTATTGTCTTCTTTAAACGATCGACCTTGAACAATGAGCTCGAACTTTTTCAATTTGGATTGGTATTCATTTTTAAATTTGAGATAGAAAATCCTTGCTGGCGTGGTCGGAGAGAAAAAATTAGCACAGACGTTTGTAGAAGAAATATACATATACAGGGTGGGGCATTTATCCTGGCCACCTGAAATATCTTAAAAACTAAATTTCGAAGAAAAAATGTTTTAAATAAAAAGTTTAAATCAAGGAGGGGCTGATGCAGCAGTCATATCCATTTTTAATTTTCATCATGTTTTCAAGGGCATTCCAAGTTCAACTTTATTTTTTCAAATGGAAACATATATTTTTCATTACAGATTCTTAATCTACGACTTCAAACAAATAACTTTTATTTGAAACGTTTTTTTCTCCAGAATTTAGTTTTCGAGATATTCCAGTTGGCCAGGATAAATGCCCCACCCTGTATATTGAAATTCTGACAGGTATTATTATAATTTTGACCTTTGAGTAACCTACGGTGGGTGTACAAAGTATTCGTACACCTTTAAAAATCGAGTAACTTTTTTAAAATTGGACCAAACCACTTCAATTATTTTCAGATGTCAGACGCATAAGTTTACTAGGTAGCGTGTAAATAATTTTTTTCTACAAATTGTTATTGGTCGGAATTGCGACGAAAGTAGTACTGATCACAATTTTTAACTTTTTTATCTGTGCCTGTAATAAACATTTGAAGATGATTACACAAGGACAAAATTCCCTGAGACGATCGAAAATCTGCGACTTTCACCAAATCTGCATTTGATCGGAATCGCGAAAAAGTTATAAGTAGAAAATCTTGAAAAACTGCAATTTCTTTCACTTTCGTCTACAACTCGTAAACCAATGAACCAATATCTATGAAATTTTCAGCATATAATTTATTTGAGTCTATAAGACACATTTTTTAAATTTTCAATGCGGGCCCAGATAAAATGGTTAAAATCAACTTTTACTATTTGTTTCGCGTTTCCGATCAAATGCAATTTTTTTAAAAATTTGTTTACGCATCAGGTAATAAACTAATCCTTCTAACTTCTCAAGAACAAACATTTCACTTGGTCTAATTTGAAAAAAAAGTTATGCTGTTTCAAGTGGTGTTGATACACTTTTGCTCTTCACTGTACTTAAATACCTGCCGAAACCGTTGTACATATGTGCGTGGCAACGGTGGAGGAGCGGAAGAGCTCGACGTGTAGCGAACGCAGGACAGTGAAACTCGCGGCAACAAAGAGCAATTGGAAAATTGGCCTCACCGTGGAAACCGCGGTGTATCAGCCGGGCTTGAAAGAAGTATTATAACGGTTGCTACGGGGGTTAATAGTCGACCGGGCCAGTTAATGCCTCGTAATGGTTGAACGAAAGGGGCCGTGCGCGATCGCCCCTCGTAATGACCTGTACCGGCGTAACACGACCGCATGGCCCCATCAAATCTGATGTTGTCGTCGGCCGAGAACCTCGTAGACCTGCTTGGATACACCTAACCCACCCCATAAAAAAAATGTGTACTACATTCAGGGAACCGGGCTTCGGCGCGAAAGTTCACGGGTATCGCGCGGAACGGCCGTGTCCGATGACACGAGGGGGATGACAGACAACGGTGGATATCGACAATTTGTATCGGCTGTTAATAACCATCGGGAGAAGGTGTTAACTGAAATGAAAACCTCCGGGGGGATCAGCGAATGCTCGCTTCCGGGTGACCATTACAACAAGCCGAAAATCGTGCGGTCGCGCAGACTCATACGAAGACCTAGAGCACGCTGGATTAATTTCATCGGTACAAGGTGTTTGCCCCTTGTTTGACAATCTTCTTCCGGTCGTCGCCCAGCGAGTCTCATTTTGTTTGCTAGCTTGAAACTCTGTGAAATTTTGGTTTGTCCACTTGTGCGCGACGAGGATGTGCTAGTAGACTGTGGATCTTTATGCAATTACGGCTTCTGAAAATTTTCAAGAAAATGCTAGAATAGAAGATTAGATAGAATTCAGTACGATTGTAATTAATTTACAGATCTACAAAGGCTACTACCATGGAAAATAAGATTTTATTTGATTCCATTCATTTAAAATTCATCTTGTTATTGCAAATTGCATAAACATCTGCAGCCTAGTAATTTGATAAGTTGTCCACTCAGAGATGACAGGATCATTCCCTCCTCGGTTTTATATCCCTTTATATAGTTATCGAAATTATAAACATTCATTTACGGAAAATAATGACATAAATAGCTTTGTCCAAACATCTATTATATTAAAATATACAGACAATCTCAATAAGGTTAGTGTCATCATTTATGTGAGTCAACATTCTGACGCAGACAATTTTTATTTTGCATAAAACTCCGCAGTCTAGTCTGATGACCCATCTCTAGCTGCAACTTCGCCAATTCTATCTCCATCAGGTACTACACATCGCTAACAACTATCACCGCAAAAAACATACTTAAAACTGCAGAAAAAATCCCATTCGCGGATTGCCTATAGAGTCAGTTGAAGTGACCATTATCAGTATTATCCGTTGCGTCGTATAAGAATAGCAGGGATTACGTTCACAGGCGTGTGCAGGAATAATGATCGCATTTCGTCGCAGCTTTTCGCGCTCGAAAAAACCACTTGGCGCCATGCGTTCATCTCTCCGCAGCACGACGTGGCGTGGCGGGAACGCATAATTTTTGCGAAAAACCGCGGAACCGCAGCGGTTCATTATCTCGGTCGCTCGTAATAGTTCTAATTGCCGACAGCTTTTAACGGAACGAGTCGGCACGGCGCGGCGGCGCCGCCGGCGTCGCGAAACGTGTTGGAACACGGGGATGTTCGGTTGTGTACGGTTGTCGGCGAACGTGCGTGAAAACTTGCGCTGCTCCTCTTTCACCGCGGGACGCTGGTTGCAGCACACTGCATTTCTTAATTGTTCCCTAACAAGAGGAGTTGGCACTTGGCACCGTTTGTTGGCCTGTCTCACCTCTTTCCAGGGTCCTCGACCCACTCCCATGAAACAGGCACCAGCGGGGCTCGAGCAGTTCTTATTCGCCTTAACCAACCTCGAAGGAGTTAGACGTCCTCTAACACTTCCTCTCTCTCTCTCTCTCTCTCTCTCTCTCTCTCTCTCTCTCTCTCTCTCTTTCTCCCTTTTCTCCATCTCTTCTTCAGACATGTTACAAAGTGATTACTCAAGTAATACCGCTGGCTACTCCCTGGCTGCGGTATGTCATTAATGTTCCGCAAGACTTGCAGCTGCAACTGCACTTCGCGGTTACGCCCCTCGGAAACTTCAACGGGCCACTGATCACTTGACACGCGAAGATTTAAGAGAGGGTTCGCGCGACAATCCCCGTTAACGAGCCGATCTTCCGCTCCGTCTTCGTCTCACCTGCTTCGTATGCGTGTCACGGAGACTCACCCGCTATTCGCGCAAAGTCGACGATCCCGTTTGGTCCTATCTTAACATTGACTAAACCAGCATGCACCGAGGCGGTCGTAAATATCCTCTTGATTAACCAATTGTTAAATTATTGTACGAGTGTTTACGATCGCTTCGTGTGTCTTTTTAGTTCCGTGAACTGACGAGAATCTATGAATCTATGAATATAATGAACAGTTTTTTATAGACTACAGCTCCCTAACATGAGATCCACTTTTATTATAATTCACACAAATATATTGGGTGTCTCACCAGATATTACCACCTTGATTTACGTCATTATTATTATTCGCGGCGACAAATAGGTTGATGGAAATTAAATGATTTCAACAGATGCACATAACGGTGTTATTAGTTCTTTTGCCGGTGGATGCGTGAAAGATTTATGAAGGTCATCTCTGAATTTTTGTATGGAACCGATGCAGCTTTTCTTTATTCTCTATAGAAAAGTATTAACTCATGTATGTTGACAAATGATTAGTTTAGGAGATATTTTAAGAACTGCATATGTATTCTTTTGAAATCCATTGGGAAGTACTGTTAAACGATTCTTTATTAATGTTTCTTTCCAACAGTTTATCAAAAAAAAAGTAATATATGATTAAATGTGTAGATAAAATGTATGAATGCATAAAAAAATAAGAGTTCGCCAAATGTGTCGTGAATGCAATTGTATTATTAGAGCTATGCATGGCGAGGAGTGAAAAGTTTCAGCGTCTGAAGACAACTATGAAAGTATGAAAGTATGTACTTACTAATTTGAACGTTTCTTAGAGGTTTCGATATTATAGCTGCTCCCACCTTTTTCAAAGAACTATAACAGCGTTCTCCGCCGGCGACCGGAAGTACAGCATCGTTAATTTAGACGAACGTAGCCTGTTTCCCGTAAGAAAAATTTACGAGCACGCAGTAGTCGATTACACCGTGTCGTGTCTGATGAACGTTCCTCGGGACACAGCTGCTATAGTTTCATTAGGGTTAACCGTGCGTGTAAAAGTCCCGCGTGTTTCCCGTTTACACGCACCTATATCCTGCGCTATTTAGGCTAAATTATTTCCTTCGTTCACCAGCAATATTTGTATAAGTGTATTGTATGCACGCGGCATGGTATAGGTATTGTAGTTTGCACGCGGTTCTCGCGTGAATGATTTAAATTTCAGGTAGCCAAGTTTAAATAACCTCGTACAATCAACATCATTTGTTTCACTCGCAATTCAATTTACATCAGCAGCTCGCAGACTCTTTGTCTTTCGATCCTACAAGCTCCAATCCAATCACCCAATGTTTATGCTACTCAATTTTGAAGGACCTAGTACACTGGAATGACTCTATATAAATAAAATAATGTGTGCTTGATTATAATGAGTTTTACATATATGCATATATTTATTCAATTTCGTCCTTGCGGCCAGGAGATGAGACTTGGCCATCTAAGTCTAAATCACTCATACCGCCATACACCACACACACGGCTATTCTCGTATACTTGCCCTCTACATACTATTTCGTATGCCTAAATATTATATCTAACTTAATCTATTGCACTCTAAACTGTGGCACTGTTAAAATTCACCATCTCTCTCTCGTGAGTTTCTTCTTTTGTTAACCTCTCTCAACCAATTCACCACTATACTTTCTTTTATTCTGCAACATTTTTCCTACACACAGATTTGGATAATGATTTTTACATATTGAAAATAGCATTTAGTACATTTTTACTGAGAGTTATTCCGAATAAAGTTGTAATTATTATTGCTTCAATTTTATTTGTATTTCTTCGTTTCAACCCCTTTTACAGTCCAACGTGCGCTGTAACGTATTACTGTAACAAAATAAGAATGAATAATGTTAGCGTGAAATCTAATCTCAGAGTCTAATTGTAAATATTGTACCTATTGACTGTGGATGTACAAGTATAAATATGCTCTTATCACATTCTACTATGTTGAGCAATTTCAGCATATAAATTAATTTCATGTGATAAAAAGTATCGATGGACAATTGAAAACATACAAGAACTTATTGTTACACATTGTAATGCAAATTAAAAACAGTGATATATATTATACAACTATTTTATTGTATTACAGTATACCATTTTCAATACACTTTTTTTTATATTTCACATATTTTTTGCATGTATTTCACATATATTTTGCACACATTTTCCATATTTCGACGTATAGAATTTGCATAACATTTTCGCAGTCTGCTCATTATTCAGTATTTACTCTCCACGGTGAAACAACTGAAGAAATCTCTCCTTCATCGTGTTTCCCCCATTTCCTCCCAGCATCGACATAATGATATTCTGTTTCCTTGGAGTCATTCAGCTAGCGTGACCCGCATTTTTCAGGCAAACGGCTAGGCCACAGATTCCACTGATCCATATACATATGTACCTACCTACCGACAGACAGCATCCAACAAAGCTGCTCTTTTTTTACGGGGTCGTTCGAGCTCGAAACCAGAGAACTTTATAATTACGTAACGATATAGCCGCGCAGCGGTGTCGGCATTATTCGCATATTTTCTTAGCGTGGGACGAGTTTCACCGTGAAAAATAAAGTCTGGTTCGTGGTGGTGGATGGTGGAGAGAAAGACGAGAGGAGAGGAAGGGAGAACGGTGCACCCGAGTCGCATATTTTCAAGTGTAAAACTTTATGAGCAGTCGATACCGCTGCGCATCACCAGATGCACACGTTCCGTATCTCCAGCGAAAGCGAGCAACGCAGCTGTCACTCCCCATGAGCTTCGGCTCACTATAGCCGGAGACCGCCGCGTGTCTCGCAGTCCCTCCGCTCCATTATTCCAGTTCGCGAAGAATTAATTTTTTAACGGCGGACCGCGCGCGGCCCCCATACCACGGACACGTGTGCCCGCCGCTCGCAGTTTTTCCTTTTGAAAAACGGCTGGAAAATTTACATTTTCGTCGTCTGTTTTTCATTTCTGCCCTGCTGTCCGCGTTCCGAACCAAACTGCCCCCCACCCCTCTCAACCATTGTCCTCTCTTTCTCTCTTCGAGCCAGAGATCGCCAGTGGCTACCGTTCAAGTATATTTTTGCACCAGAACTCGGTCGGTCGGCGTGTGTGTGCGTTTTTTTCTACCACGGAGCCGGCGGAGGGGGGCACCGCACGCCAACGAAAACTTGTAAACAATTTTCGACGGCATTCCGATACCGGCTCTCGTTCACCGTATCGCGTATTTATCCCCCCCCCCCCTCACACAACGTTCCCCTCCGCAATCCCGTCGGCATTGTCGATTTTTTTTAAATTCTTCAACATCGAAAATTGAACACCGCGTTCCACGAATGCCGCCACCGCCACCCGCCTCACTGCGCGCGAACAATTGCGCGCTATTCGACGGCCAGATTCTGAAATGAGCCATGGACTATGGAGATTTAAGGATAACATTGTTACCGAACGCTGGTTGTTGCGCATGTCGCCCGAATGATTTGCATACGGCCGTGCGTGCAGTTTTCGATCGAATTTTACGGGAATCGTTGACTGACGTGATGTTTATTGAGGAGAAATTGGAGTCGAGTGACACCGATCCGGGACATCGAATCGCAAATCTTTGTAGTTTCCTTCTCGTTCCGTTGGTCCCCGACGGTGTCGTTTAATTGTTCGACTTCTGATAAGTGAAACTTCGCGTGGTAAATGTAACACAATTGCATATAATGTCCACTGGTTGTATGAAAGGCTTTCTTTTCAAATGTTTTAAATTTATACACTTTAATTCAACCAATTCGTCAATCATTCTTTAACATACTTTTTAACGTACTTTTCCATCTATTAACCCTTTGCGATCGGTGTCGCCACAGTGGCGGCGTTTACAGATTGTCGTAGAAATCGGCGTCGCCATTCTGGCGGCATGATCTTATTCATGATCGTCTGAATTTCTAAAATATTGCAATTGCATCTGAAAAATTACAAAAATTAAAAATTTCTGTTTTGTATGTATTATAAGTACTATTAAAGACAATAGATAAGCTTCAAGATATTCTATGTTATTAATATTCATATATTTGCTTTAACTCACTTATCGTTAGGGAAAAATAACTCCTAAAAGCGCTTCGACTATCTAGTACTCCCGTCAGAGAAATTTGCCGATCGCAAAGGGTTAAAGAGCGGATAACAATCTTCAAAGTTGACATCTTGCACTGCAACATCGAGACAAATTCATGATGGATGTTTCGTACATCTACTAAATATGTACTTCAATTTCCCTTAAACGGAAATAAAATTCTATTTTGTTGCTATCGATATACAGAGTATTCACACTATGACTAGTAATGGCGTATATTATTTTGTTGTGTTTGGACAATTTTTTTCAGAAATGAAGGTGGTTTACAAATTTTTAAATGGAATGCTACATACTTTTGTATATCATATGAAAGCGTGTGTCAAGACAAATTCGTTCGTCTACGACGCAATGATCTCCAAGGTCATACAAGGTCAGAAACAAGCGTCTTGAATTTTTTCTTCTTTCATTTTTTCTAATACTTATTATTTGCAATAAAAATGGTGGCTAGCAATAGCGTGAATCGCCTGTAACCATATGGGGACAGGAAATTATGAACAACCAAAAATTTGTTATTACTTTTTGTCAAAGATTAAAAATATATTTCCAGTTTTATCAGAACACAAACACAAAGCTAGGTAGTTCAAACAAAATTCATATGTTCCTTCAAATAAATGAACGCATAGGTAGCTCTGTCAAGACAACATCCAGCAAAATCATTATTCGACTAACCACTTTCCACATTGTATTAGGTGTACATACAAATTAATTCCTGGCTCTCACAATTAATCAGTTGTAACGTTATTTTGAATTGGAATCTATAGAAGATTCATTAATTACTTCTAAGCTGGAGTAAATGTATGGATAGTGTAGGAAATTATTCTGCAGAGAGTTTGTAAGTAATCAACAAGCTCAAGAAGAACGAGCTGCGAATTAATCTGGAAACGTGATACATTATTTAAATAACACCAATGACTGCAATCGAGTAGCTCGTGGACGGAAGTATGCAAAAGTGTATACAGAGAACGAAACTGCACCGGTGCAAGCGATAACCATAATCCGCAGGCATCGAGTGCAGGCCTAAGTGCCCGGGTCGAGCATCTTTCGCGAAAGTATCCTTATCGTGAAGGGGCCGAGAAAGGTGAACTCCTTGGTACCGGTTGCTCGAATTTCGCTAGTCGTTTCTCGAATGGTGTTTCACAAAAGTTTGCAGAGACGCGGAACGAAGTCGGAAAGAGAATGTTCCTCGCGGGCAGCAGCGCGACGTACAATTAAGCGTCGACTTCATGGCTGTTTACGGCCGAAATTTATGTGCATCGTGGCGTCGCCAGGCTGCTAATTATCCGATCGTCGTCTCGCGCGACGGCAAAACAAAATGGAACGGAACAGAACGGAAGGGGACATCCGCGAAACTCGACGCTCGGGAAAACTTGAAACAGCCGCTTCACGATTTCCCTTCTAATCGGCGAGCTCCTGCATGCTTCAGTCTTCTAGCACGTTATCACGGACCCAGGAACAATACCTGGCGTCGACAAAAATTAATAACGACTCGAGCAATCGACCCGTTGCTTCTTGTGTGCAGCCTCCATTCCCACGTCGTCTCGTAAATTGTTGTTATATCGATTTCATTTTAGGAGAACGCTACCGTTCATTGGTCCAGACTGCGAGTACACTTCCGCGAGTTTTGTACCGGATATAAAATAACTTATCCCTGTGAAAATTTGCTAGCTTGTTTCTAGATGTTCGAACTGTATTCCTGAATTTTTATACGCTGCTCTTGTTGAAACTGTGGTAGTTATTGTGCGAAAACGGATCGATGCTATGGGAATATATTCTTCAATGACAATATATTTTTAAAATATTCTTTTAGCATTGTACTCTAGTACTTTTTTATGTAGGATGACGAGAGGAATCCTATTAGTAGTAATAATCCTATTAGATATCCTAGGAAGAGAGTATGAGACGATTAATATTTCACAAATTGCATAGGCATTCTATACAATGCCAAAATACAAACTGGCAAAATATAAAATACTCCCACTACTGACTTTTCTGTAGAATACCTAGATAAAGTATACAGGGTGTCTCGAAAATGTTGTAAACCCTTGAAATGAGCGATTCCTGAGATTATTTAAAGTAACTTTTTCCTTTACAAAAATGTTCGCCTCGTCTTTGTTAAGGAGATATTAACGAAAAACACGGACCAATCAGAGGGATCGGCCAACGGGAACACCACGCTCAGCGGAATCTGTCGCCGAGCCGGAATCCGTTCGCTATAGCCGTGCTTTGATTGGCGTGTGTTTTTCGTTAATAACTCCTTACCAACGCCGAGGTGGCAATTATTGTGAGGAGAGTGTGATCGCTTTCGGGAATAAATTGAGACACGTGTTAGCAGAACTTGCTTTATTACTGAGAGACGGTCGGTACAACCCGCGTAGCTCGCGACGACCGCTCTCGACGAATTCTCTTACCGAACTAGCTTACAAACTAAACGTTCGCTCGCAGATGCATTCCAACGGAAAATCATTCTTTCTCATTCTCACAGATCGCTTTCACTCTAAACTAAAACCAAACGCAGTCACCCTACGAGACACTCGACCCAATCGTTCAAACATCCACTCGACGCTATCGCACAGCACGCAGCCCGGTCCATTCATTCGACACTCTTTCGACTTAAAGTAAACGCATGGCGGAGACGTGGCGCCAGCTTGTCGCCGCCACAATTGTAAAGGAAAAAATTACATAAAATAACCTCAGGAACCGCACATTTCAAGGGTTTGCAACAATTTTGAGACACCCTGTATATAGAATGCCTCGCGTTTTAGGGCAAAGTATGAAACGATTAATATTTCACACATTGCCTAGGCATTCTATAGAATGGCTGCCTTCTACATTGCCGATAACATGTACAACAAATTGAGAGCGTCCACTTTAATCAACAAGCGGCAACCCACGCGATCAAGCAAACCACGGAGATGACGCAACAGGATCCATTCATTTTTCTGCAACAATCGCATTGTTATGTCGCGAAATTCTTGGCACAGGAGCTTCGATGAATCGCGACTTTCACGCGCCGAATTAACCTTACGTGAAGAGATAGGATGAGTGGACTGTATAAAGGTTTAAGAAATCTGCGTGGATCGGTGGATTAATGCGTATACGTCGAAGTGTACTATTGAGATCGGACAGAGTGAAATCATGCTGTGTATAAAGATGTCTCGCTTATATACAAAAATATTCTGCTGGAAGAATTCGCAATTAGCCAATTGGCTTTAAGTTGATTTTGGGCAAAGACCTTTTCGATCTTCTAGTCACCGTCCACTACTCGGCTTGTGGGGGTAGAAGATGGCCCGCTACGGACGGGCACCAAGCGGGTGGAAAATGTCGTCGGGGTTTTCCAGAGGTCTTAGAATCTAAGGCTTAGATGTCTTGTTAGCGGACATGACCAGGTACTGCTGCCGGCCTGGAGTGCTATATGACTTCAGTTTATGACTACGATAGTTAGGGTCCTGGAGGTGCACGCGCTTGCCAATTGTGCGCAGCTTATAAAACACCTTCCAGGGTCCTAGCCTGAAATAAATCTGTTTTGGCTTAACTACATAAGTTAATCTGTTTGTAATAAAATAACTATTCACTAATGTTCCGGAGCGAACACGCATGCTGTAACAGGTTTAATTACCACCCCAGTCTCTCTGCTCATCCGCTAATAAGTGTCTAGAAGAATACCAGGCTGCGTTTGGAATTACCACCGCGCCCTGTCTACAATAATTCCGCTCTTTATATTCTGTCTAGCGGTAATCTATACGCGTCTCTGAACCGTGCTTCCGGCGCGGCGAGCCGCGTAGCCTGCAAATATCATCGTCTTAATACTTGGGAGCTCGTTTCACGGTTCCGGAAGCAGCGGCGGCGGTTCCAGGCTTATAATGTCGGTCGATCAAAATAACCGCTTCGCTCCCCAAGAATGCCAGCTGCGCGGGGGTGGAATTATTCCCACGAGCGTGCCCGATTCGCAGGATAATCGGACGCCTCGCAGGAACGCTGCCCGCGGTACCGCTCGAACATGATTTCCGTTTCGTCCGTCTGCTCACTAGTCCCAGCGCATTATTATCTAAAAACAGCCAGTACTTTGATACAACGAAAATAATTCTGTTAACTATCGTTCCAATTTCCGAAGGATGCCTTTTTGATAGAGAATAGATCTGTATTTTTAGTTGTTTGAAACCAAGTAACTGAGATTTACTTTTATTAAACTTTTTCATTTAAAATTAACGACAGTTGCATAAGAACTTTTATTAGAATATAATATTTAATATTTTAACCAATACTACTCTTACGATATAAAATTTAGTGATTTTATTATAGAATTTGTAATGGATGATTACACAGCGGATCTTCATGCAAAATATAAATTTTCTATCTAAATTGCAACAAACTGGAGTGGAATTGAAATTTATTTTCTTTGTCAATATGTTTAACCTCTAGTTTGTAGTACGATTCGTTTTACGGTTCCAGCGATTAGAACTTCTTTGTAGTTCATAATTTCCTAGAATCTGACGAAACTGTATATCTATTGTACGCGTGTATGTTCTCCAATGGCTGTACGTTTACAACAAAGTAGAATTTTGTTTCGGTTTAAAGGAAATTAATAACATACATATTTATTAGACTCTGTTCAGAATCTTCGTCACGAGTCTGTCTCGATGTTATAGTACAAAGAGTTAATATTTTGATCATAATATTATAGTATTTTTAAGTTCTTCTAATGCTCTTACTGTTTTAAATTACATCTACTCCTTTTTGTCGTAAACGCATACAATCCGCTGTTTATGAATAATGGATGTCATCCACGTGACCACTATGGGGTTAGATTAAAAACACTTACGAGAGGAAGGAAGCATATCACAGTGTCTTCTAAAATGGTCACCGAGTCCATTTGTTTGCTGACTCGCTTTGTTGAAGCTAAAACTCTCCAGAAATGATCACGAACGAAGTTTAATCGATGCGTGTCAATCGGAGTGTTTAAATTGACAATAGAACTCTTGGTCTAAGTCTACTAGTCGATTTACCCGATTTTAAATCCAATCTAGCCATTACAAGGTATCAGACTGGAACATCTCATTGGATATTGTAACAAATCACGTTCTACATGAATCATTGTATATTAATACGATGTGTACGCTAACCACGTATCAGTACTTACGGATAAAGTGCATATGTGTTACTGAAAGAAGGCGGGCTTCGATCATGAATTCTCAAAGTGAAATAATTTGAAAAATGTTTTATACACCCGACAGTCACGCTAACCGCTTTATACATATATACAATAAATTTATTGGCGCATATAAATCATTAGGAAGCCGGTGCTAACGTGTACGCGGTTATTCATGGTAATTCAGTGTGTTACTCTAGCGAGCGTTAACGTACGTATATAATTACAATCCACTGGAATAATTAACAAATGAATACAATCGCGTTGATCATCGTCGGGAATAAAGTGTGCTACGCTCGCGTGTTGCAACTTCCGTTTCTTAAAGTTGATCGAGCGAAGATCTCCAATTTTCTTGATCGCGCTGCGAAAAAATGGGTGAGACGACTGGGGAAAAAATGGCGCGATGTTATTGACACCCACGGAGAATTGTTTGTGAATTGTCAACGGCAGTTTTTCCCCTAACATTGTCACAAGGAAGAGAAAAACTGTTTTATCGCACCTCTCTCGGTTCCCGGCGTTGCATAGTGGGGTATCTTGCCCTAAAAGCGCGCAAAAAGATAGTTTTCAAATTTTGAGTAAGAAGTAAAATTTTTGACTAGTGAAGATGCAGGATTCGTTGACACATCAGAGGTTTTATGACACGTGTTTCATTTTTAACCACCGCATGAAACGCCATTCATTTCTTAGAGATTTTTAAATATTTTGAAGGAATTAAGTAAATTTTTGCTATCATAGAAGCTTTTAAGGTATGTATGTACTACACTTTGCAATAGGTGTTTCTTTATCATAAATATCTGCATAGTTATTAATATTTTTAAATAAGAAAAAATTCTTATTTCTTTATTGCCATTGTCTGTCTTGGAACTGTTTATATTTTCCATTTCGTAATGTTGTAGCTGACGTTAAGACGAATTCAATTGTATAATATTAGATCCTTGAGCGTAAAATAACGAGTTTTTGAGCGCTTTTCGGGTCAAATACCACGATTTTTCAAGAGTTTCCGATAATTTGACATAAACATGTTTCGAAGAAAAGATAAATAATATTTACGCATTTAAAAATTTCAATATAAAAAATTTCCAAAATTTTTTTTCGACTGACAATGGTTACTTTGATTTTTTAAATGTTAAAATGTACATTTTATCTCATAATGTTGGAACTGACGTTATGACGAAGTCAACGATATATGATATTATGACTTTTCCTGGCTAAATACCTCACTGTGCGTCAACTCGTACCTCCTGCGCTCGGTCCAAACGAGAGAACAGCGATTTTAATTAAATTTCGATTCATTCTGTCGACCACGGAGCAGCTTTTACAAAACTTGGATTGCGGAATACACCTCTTATTACCTCGCCCATAACGTGCGTCCGTGCGTCAATCGGAATCAAACATTGAACGGTTTTCTACGTTATGTACACTTTCGCAGACGAAAAATTGGTATAACCCCCCGAAGTTTCATGATGTACTCATCGCGAACGTATTTCCTTTTTTATTCCGCCAACGAGGAACGCGAACCTTTGATAAAAACAGGACAAACAGGAATCGTAAACATAATTTTTTATTTATTTGCGCAGCATGTCGCGCTCGCCTTTTAGCATACAGCAGAAACATTTTTATTGGACGGAGCTCGTTGTGAAAAGAAAAACGGACCACGCTTCGCTGCGTTCCTTCTGTTTATCCTGGGAACATTGTGAATTTCCCTTACTAAATGTTCGCAATCTCGTCGAACATGTTAACGTGTGTCCCCTTTGCCGACGTGTGGCGGAACATCGATTGCAATTAGATTAATGACATTTGTCTGCTCTATTGTTTGCTGAGGGAAGATACGATATTTTTAAAAGCTCGTGTAATAGAACGGACAGGAATGAAAGATAAAATTAAAAGGTTGCAAGAGAACGATGTAATTAGAAAACTGAGATTTTGAATATTGTTTACGGAGCACTGTTATTTTTGCAGCAGACATAGTTCGTTTACAAACGTATTTACTAACGAAGTGATATTGTTGCTGATATAGTTGTAAAAAGGAGGTTGAGAAAGAAGGTTTTGAAATTAGCATTTTTTCAAAGATACTTGAAATATACGTGGATATAGTGTTGGCCATAGTAAACAATTTTCTAAATCCGTTACCGATTACGGTTGTTGGACAGTTTATTTTATTTTAATATTGTTTGTATCTGATATTTTGTGTTTTTTAACTCAACGTTTTGTTTTACCGCAATATAATTATCCGATTCGTATAATGGTATACAAGATGCAGTCTCACTAAATAAAAAAATTATAAATATAATCGGGTAATTCTCTATATACAAGGTGGTTCACAAGTCTGCTGTTTCTAATAGTTTATCAAAATATTTCAAACGAATGTGGACTGATATTAAATGAATAATTTACGGAGCAAACAAAATTTGGATAAATATCATTTCCACATAAAAAACAGGAATTATTTTGTGTGTTTGAAGCAGCATCGCGTAGCATCTCTATTATACTCTTAAACTGCAAAAGAAGATAAATTCAACGCTGCAGCAATGTGTTTCACGTTGATGCTATGAAAAATCGATGTTATATCTGTGCAACGAAGTCGCAGATAACAATGCAGAACATCAATCACATTGTTATTAGACTGCGGATTTTATACATTTATGACAAAAATGAATAGGAAAAATATAAAACCTTAACAACATAAAAAGAAGTTTGAACTATTATTACATTAATTTCAACCAATCAGCATCCGCTGATACCATGGAAGAAGGAAACGCTTCGCCTATCGCGAGCAATGCGCAGGTCTCGCGTTCGAACACACGTGAAAGACAAAAAGGGGGGAAATAGATTCTATTTTGTAATCTCGCGACCCGATCATTCCGAAAATGCGAACAAAACAAAATGAGACATTGTATTTTGACGTTACTTGTTTATATCGCGCGTGCTGTTAGATACAAAGGTACCGTCCGTCCATCTGGAGATGGCAGTGATTTTCGACGGTGGTGTGCAGGGGGACTGCGAGTTCCCACTCTAGACGCCAGGCTGCAGACCCCACTCTTACGTTTACGTCCTGGCGAGAACGGTCGACATAGGCGCTCAGCGTCACCACATCTCTCTGTTCCAGTCACACTAATACGCGCGTTTCCGTCTTTGTCGAGCGATTCGGTCAATAGCCGTAGACGTGTAGCGTGCAGAAGGGAGATCACGTGGTACCTCCATCTCCTGATGAACGAACGGTACGTATGGTGGGGGCAACGAAGGCGCGCGCTGCGTGAAAGAAAGATTGGTGGGAGAAGCAGGCGTTTTAGGGGTCCCTACTGTGCCCATCACTCTATTAGCTCATTAAGAAAAGATTGTTCTCTAGTTTGTTCCAATTGAGATAGACAATTTTTATTTTGAATAAAGCTTTCTAATCATCATAATTAGATTATCAAACATTTCTTCGTATTGTAATGCATTTTGAAGAATGTCAAATGATCCCTGCCTTCTACGAAGAAGTGATACTTTCACAAAATATTTTCACATCAATAAATTCGTCCCATATTATCAATGCGTTTTGTTTGCAACATCGTTTCGCGAAACTGTTTGACATGGCTCAGGCATCGTGGAAGATACGCGGGCGACCCTATATTTGGCTATTGTTTCTTTCATGATTTAACGAGCATCAAATTGTGCAAAAGGATAAAGTGGGGTAAGAGACGCAAGAACAAATTGGAATGTTGCTCGGCCGTACTGCCGCAATGATTAAAGAAGGAAGAAGAAACCGAACGGTATTGTAGAACACGAAAAGCTTGCTCCGCTGTCGTAAATTGCTGCGTGAGAGCCTGATAAAAAGTGAAATTCCGTGGTAGTTCGCGGGCGTGAAAACGAAGGGAGCAATTGCTCGTTAAACTTTCGTCTTGCCTCTCCTCGAGGATAACTTCCTTTCAGCGGCCGGTGATTATCGGAGCCCGACAAAAGAGAATTTCTCCGCTCGTTCGATTATTTGAACGACTGACTGCGATTCTCCTTGGATACCCAGAGCTCTGTCGATCGTCTCGATCGATTTCCCTGCGGTGTCATTTCGTCTCGTTTCGGTAAACCGTTCTGTATCGACGTTGAGTTTCATAATGACAGGGTGATCCAGATAAGTGTGCCACCCAAATTTCTTGTAAACTATTTGGCATATGAAAAAATGGTTGAAATGTAAATTGTATTGCTTCAAACTTAGCATGCAATGTTATAATTAGTTTTTTTTTTGTTTTGCTTCTTTTCTCAAAACATAAAGGTCACCGTGAGTTTTCTTGAAGGATACATTTTAATGTTGCGATTGAGCAAAGAATTAAACCCTGAGTAAAAAACTATAAGGCTATATGAGGCAAAAAAGTAGTAGTTACCGAGATATTCTGAAATGATTTTTAATGCAAGTAATACTCAGAATGTACTCCATTACAATTAATACATTTGCGTCATGAATCGATGATTGCAAATGATACACGTTGAAATGTTTCTTGAGTTACACTTAGCACATTTATCTCAATCACCCTGTATACATAACTTTTTTCATTTCACATGTAAATGAAGTTCACTTGAAAATTACACACCGACAGCGAAAAATATTTAAATGCGCGTTCAGAGTGGATATTGACACAAGAGTTATTCATTACTTCTTTAATTTTAACTGCGTTTTTGGAAAATGTTTGATGGCTACTCGTACAATATTTCCGGGTTGGCAATAATTATTAGTTCGAAAAATTGAAGAACTTTTTAATGGTACTTCTGCATTTCCAGTTTAGAGAATGAGAATATTTTAGCAAAATTCATTTATTTAACAAATTCATTCATATAATCAAGGAAACGAATGTGATAGTCAGAATTATAGTGGACCCCAAAAAGTATTTAAACATTATATTTCCGATTCTCGAAAAATTGGCGATATTTAAATTATGATCATTTCGAAAAAACAAATAATACAACCATAAGTCTAGAATTTTTGGAAAGTTTCAAGCCTCCATTTTCGCAAAGCAGTGTTCATTTTTCTCCAAGATAGTTAAAGGGAAGACCCATTTTTCCTCAAAAACGCTGCTAATTTAAATGCCTGCAAAGACTTTTAAAATTTTTTTCGTGAATAAATCTTTCATAGATTGGAAAAATGAAGTCTCCTCTTTACAATGACTCTTTAAAAATTGAGGTACGATTTTCTTTCGCTGTTTTATGGAACAAAAATGAGCAATAGGTTCGATTGTGCAAAGCCCTCATGGTGTAACCTCTGTAACTTAAAATTATAATACTTCTATAAAGTTGACGGCACACCTCTCATTCAAAGCTCGATAAAACGACTAAAAAAAATATCGTACATCAATTTTTAAGGCGTCGTTGCAAAGAGAAGACTTCATTTCTCAAATCTGTGGTGGTTCAGTCACGAAAAAAATGTTTCATAGTTTTCACAGACGTTTGAATGTATAGCATTGTCGATAAAAGAAATTAGATGCTTCTCGCTTCAAAATGAGTCCAAATTTATTATCGAACGATAATTTTTTATGAAATTATCGCAGATTAAATATAAGTAGTTTTTAGAGAATCGGATATTTACTGTTCAAATACTTCTTGGATCCACAGTATTAACATTATAAATACATATTTACTACGAGGAATCTTTTGAAAAAAGGTATTAATGTTTTAAATATATTTTTACCAATTGGAATCTTTTAATCGGAGAAAGAAATATATCGCTTTTAGCACGATAATTAATGAAATTTGCATAAAAATCTGCAGTCTAGTAATTACGCTGATATCGTGCAATGTACATGGTTGATTGCATGCGTTCGATCGCAGTGCTTTCAAATGTGGTAATTCTTACCTGCGCCACACCATGTAAAACGAATTGCTACAAATTATCCAGCGAGCTGCGTATAAAACCCCGTATCAGACGTTTGGCGGCGCAGGTTTTAACCAGAAATCCGGCGGTGTGAAATCGTTGACGTACACAGCGGTCTCCGATTTACGAGCTGCAGATACCAAGAACTTCCGCAAAAACCCCGGTCGTGCACACGGAATTTAGTGATACGTATATAATCGTGGATCGAGACATTTTAGGTTTTGGTGGCTCTGAAATGGAAGAGCCACGGGACCGCGTCGAAATGCATTGGATGTAACATTTGTCTGGGCAAGTACAAACTGTGCTTTGGAAAACGTTACTTTTACATTAATTTTTCCCCGGGCCAATTAATTGCTGAGAATAATAAGCGCGCGGATAATAACAAGTTTATGAAATTATTGAATCAAGAGATTGTATCCAATACAATTTTTAATGCGATGATTGATTCGACTGGAGATTAAAATGTAAGACACAAGATAAAATATTAGGAACTAATGGTTGTTTAAGCCACATACATTTCTCGCGATGGAAATGCCTCCATTTTCTTTTTTGGGTACTCTTAAATGTTTTATTGCTTTCGGTTTGTATTGCGAAATGCATTTCTTAAAGAAGTGAAGTTATAAATATAGTGCGGAACTTTATGCAATATAAAAATTGTCTAAGTCAATTATACGGAAAGGAAGTTGAATGAAAGAACATTTTCTTTTTCAACCATTTTGACAAGCCGAAAATAGTATAACCACGTCGTTAAACTCTTCTAATGTTTTTAAAAGTGTGTATTTAATAGATTCAATTTTACCACAAATGCATAAAATGGGCACTCTAGTTATAAATGAAGCATTATGCAGTGGTTCCAGAACACATCTGAACAAAATTTCGTATTCTGGAGAAATCATCGACATTTACGTTAATTTCGTTGAAAACAATAGTACAACAATAAGCCTAGTCTCGTTTTAAAGCTTAAAGCTTTAGTCTGTTTTTTCTAGTTCTTTTAGTCTAGTTATTAAAGTTATTAAAGTAACGTAAGATGAGATAACTGTGAGGGCTTTACACCACCGAACTTGGTCCCTAAAAAGTTTGTTCCGTAAAATAAAGTAATAATAATAATATTTATTTATTTAATTCAGCCTCACGGCTAAGAATCGGACTTGGCTTTACATAAAATCTAACTTAATCTAAGCACATTCACCCACTCATTCATTCGTTCCCATTCACTTCCTCTTCTTCCTTACTTCTTCTATTACTAATTAATTTTCTATCCTATCTACCCTGTCTACCCTATCTATTGCACACTTTACTATATTACTCTTTGGATTTACTATTCCTCTGTCCCCTCCTTGCGTTGCAGCTCTCCTATTTCTCTTTTTCAATTGTTCACCTTCTCATCCTTCCTCCCGCTCACTACCTCATCTGTCCTTATTCCTCTTTCGACTTCCCTACAGTCCCCTCCATAAAATAAAGTAAAAAAATCGTACACTCATTTTTAAGGTATCATTGTAAAGGGAAGGCTTCAGCCTTTAAACCTATAGAAAATTCATTCATGAAAGAGTTTTTTTTAATGTTCTTACACAGGTTTCAATTAATAGTATTCTTTTAAGGAATAATGAGTCTTCAGTTTCTCACCTGCTACATCATGTAAGAATATCTTTAAAAAATAAACACTGCTTTGCGAAAGTAGAGGCTTCATGCTTTATAATGAGTCCAAGTTTATTGCTGTGCGATTGTTTTTTAAAAAATTACGACAAGTTAAATATTGTCAAGTTCTCGAGAATCAGAGAATCATGTTCAAATATAATACTTTTTGGTTCTACTGTAAATGTATCCTGTTCAAGAAATTGTAATATTTCTATTTTGAGAATTAAATTGTATTACTTTTTGAGAAAATCTACTTCTCAAATCGCATGCAATTCATACAAATTAGTTTTAACTACAAATTACTGATATTCAGTTTATTTGCAAATTTCTAGTATTTAACTTGTGTGCAGCATAAATTGATTAATGTATTTCAGCAGGAACAATTACAATTAAAAGCAAACGTCTGATTTTACATAAAATTATTCCAAATTATGTATGAATGAAAATGTAAAGCTGAAACGAGCGACAGATAATCTTAGGTCCTTTCGCACAGCTATTTCTGGAGATTGTATGTGGATTAAGGTGTACGTAATGGAAACGTCCCTTAATGAAATAATGTTCTTGTTTATCAAAACATAACGTGAAGTGCTACGGTAGCTCAAGAGACATTTCTCAAGAGTCTCACAAACTACATATATACAATAATTCTTAAACCTTTGTGGTTGTTCTGGGTGTGTAACTTGAACACAAACCAGCACTGTGTCACCGGCTCTTGGGACCTGCTGTCATGAAACGAAGTAAACTGTAAGTTGCGTTTCAGACCCTTGTAACTTCACTCTGACGAAAAGCAGATTTCCTAGGATGGTGGTCTAAATTAACACAATAAGATCTTCTATCTTGGGAGCTCGGCTCTTGGTTAGAATTCCATTAAACGATAAATTCGTAATTGCCTCGGGACCAAGATAATAAAAGAGAGCTCTATATTGCTGCAGCAACCTTCACAATACCTAGAAAGTCTAAACGTCTGATATATTTATATGTTCGAGATAAAACTTTGTCTATTAAAATAAAGACGACTTTTCTGTATTGACACTTTACCTACCGCTTGAATTCCATGAATGGTTGACCATCAACAATTTCTTGACCATTAGACGGATAACAGACAAATATGTCGCTTTCAAGACAATTAAGTGAAATAATATTAAGACATTAGCACAGTATGTTTTCTGGCATTCTATTCCTCTTTCTTGTGGGTGTGAAAGGGTTAATACGTTGTTCAATAGCGATAGGAATTTTATTATTAAACCAACAAGTTCCCTTGAGCAATTTAATCCAACAGTTTCTCGTGAGACGATCATTTAAAAGAAAATCATTAGCCCTCATACGTTTTTCCGGATGAATGTTCACTTATTTATTATTTTTAATTTCAAACTGACTGATCTCTTTCTCTTGGTGTCGTCAAATGTATTTCTTTAAAATGCGACGCTATTAATGGAACATAATTTGTTGATTTTAAACGTGGAGCAAGAATATGAGAATTATTATAGTAGGATCTTTTAAGCTGCTATTGGGTTGTTCGGAACGTAATTTCGTTTTTCCAAGGGAAAATGAAGACGATGTTTCACTATTTATTTATTCGGCGATGAAGTGGTAATTTTGTTCTATGATCTTGTGCCATCTTTCAAGTAACTCGGAGATGCCATGTTCGTAGAATTCCTTTTTTTTATTAGCAAATAATTGAGTTGTATTACTTTTGACGCCTTCATTTAAAATGATAGTTACACCGCTTAAAAAGTGTTGAAAAGAACGAAATAAATGGTAATACGACGGTACACCCTCTCTGTAAACAGCATACATCCTCTTCCCTGTTTGCATTGCGTTTTTACCATACCCGTAACAAAAAAGTAAAATGTGACGGAAATGCTCACTTTGATTTTGCATATTTGATGCGATGACAAAAGAAATGCTTGAAAGATTATAAAGTTCGATAAGGCACGAAATGACGTCCGAAATGTCAGTTCTGAAAATATACAATGATTTTGCGACTTAGAATAATGTTAAGTAATAATAAATGGAAGCAATACCATCTCTACACGAAAAACGAAATTACTTTCCGAACAACCCAATATTTCCGACGGACATATGAAATTCATTGATAATCCCCGAATTGCTAAAGCCTCGGTCCAGAAAATACGAATGATGACTAACTACATTGTCTAACTGTCCTACGGACAACAATTTTAAACTTATTCTAGAGGCAACATGTTTCCAACATATAATAATTTCTGAGCCGGAAAAGTCCTTCGTTTTTCTAGAGCTAAACACGAGCCGAGTAGAACGAGTCGTCGAAACAAGGCTAGCGACCATTATAAAATCCGCGGTCCCTGGTAACATGCGGGATAGCCTCGGAGCGTATATTTTCGAAAAAAGAAAGCATGATAAAATATCAGACACACAGGGAAGCTGAAACAAGGAATCGCGGAAATATTAAAACGCATGGCGGCGGATTCATATCAAAGGAGAGAGCAAAACGCGCGGTTTAGAAAAAGAGAAGGAGCGAGAGAATGATAGAGAGAGCCGGTTAACGAGGGCCCCGCAGCATGACGAAAAAATTAGCAAACTTCCTTTCGAAATTAAACATTCGACAGGTTTAGACGGACAGACGTACGAGATCTGGTCTCACTTGAACGTGGCCCACATCGCGCGCGTGTGTCGGTGAGTGCGCGGGACTTTCAAACGGAGCCGACATTAAAATTCCATTAAATAGGGGTATTTATCCGGCGCAAAGGGGCGGAAAGGGGGGAAAGGGGATGCGCAGGCGTAGCTCTCTCCCCAGGGCCTCTGTGCAACGTTTGCGGCCGCGTGTTTGACAAAAAACGGGAAAATTCCGCGGCCGCTCATCGTTTCAAGCAGCCCGAGTCCAGCCCGTTCCCGCACCGCGGCGCGTCGGAGAGGCGATTCTTTTCACCTTTTTCGAAAGCACTTTAATGTGGCGGGACCATTTCTCTTGCCCGGGCTGTTACGCGGCCACCGGAAGGGATGGGAATCGGGATACAAACGCGGCACAAAGCGTTTAAACGCGTTTCGAGTGCCCGGAATGGCTGGCCTTGCGTCGAGTGCCCACTGCAAAGCGACCCATTTTTTGGATTGCTTAACTCCCATATTTCGCGTTCGAGCCCCAGCCTACACAACCCTGGGCTGCACTCGCGTGCAGTCAGTCCACTTAACAACAAAAAATTCATAGTTCGGTGCTCGGTAATCGCGAAACTCGACCCGGCAACCTGAATTCAATGACGTCACGCGTGCGTCCGCCAACAAATACGTGACACGGGCTCGATAAAGGTGTATCTCCATGATCTTGTTAAGAGACACCACCAACAGGCTAATTTTCACCTCTCCCAAACCTCTCACAAAGTACCATTTCGTGCAGGTTCTTAAGAAAAAGGTCTGCTGCGAAAATCCTGAGCTTTGTATTTTTCGATCACTTGCTGTGATACAGGAATACATCGAAATATGTGTGCGTGTATTAACCCTTAGCACTCGAATGGCGATTCTGAGGCGCCGCTACAAATTGTTACATCATTATTCAGAATATTGTTTACATGATTAAATTTGTTTATATGTAATAAATTACTAAACATTTAAATATTGTATGAGGTACTATATCAGTTTCGTAAGCATATAATGAAAAAAAGGTAATTATTTACACTAGGGGCTTCCTCATCGATTTTGATGACGTTGAAATATGTTGTCAAGGTCATCATTCTGAACAACTTTTTCCTATATATGTCACCGCCGCTCGGTTTTAGTTTTCGAGATATTCGTAAAAAACTATTGCTAATACTGTATTGAATTTTCTCTCTTGGATTTTCGTATATCAGCATAGGCGATCGCTTAACAACGTTCGTAACGTATTCTGCTTCTTACAAATGTTATGTTCACGGCCGGCCCTCTCCGCCCACTCCACGACCTAACCACAACTCATTCTATTCACATGATTTTTCCATTACTAGATAAAATTCTGGATGATAGCTACAATGCAAAGATTATGCGAATAGAATGAGTTGTGGTTAGATCGTGGAGGGTAGACCGCCGTCAGGCCGGCCCGACCACGCATACAATAATCGAAGAGTAGTCTTTCAAAATTGAAAGCTCACCTCATACATATATGACCAGCGTGAGACCTTGTCTTCTCTCTCATTTCCACAGCATGTTTCCAAGAAAAAAGTAAACAGACGCCGCGCCGGAACAGGCTTACCTTACCACCGAGCGTGCAAGAATACGGAAAATTCAATACAGTATTAGCAACAGTTTTTTGCGAATATCTCGAAAACTAAAACCGAGCGGCAGTAACATGTATAGGAAAAAGTTGTTCAGAATGACGACCTTGACAACATATTTAAACGTCATCAAAATCGGTGAGGAAGCCCCTAATGTAAATAATTACCGAAATGAGTTCGCGGTCGACACGATTCATTTCACGTTTCAGTTCGTAAACATAAACAGACAAGACAGTGGGTTTCAACTGATCGAAGTCGTTTTAAATGGTGACCGTGGCCGCGTTATCGGCGGCCACAATTTCAAATCTAACCCAGACCTACTCCGACCACTTTTCGAGATGTTGAAACTTTTTTGCAAATATCTCGGAAACTAAAGCTGAGCGGCGGTAACATGTATAGGAAAACGTTGTTCAAAATGATGACCTTGACAATATATTTCAACGTCATCAAAATCGGCGAGGAAGCCCATAATGTAAATATTTACCGATAAAAAATGATGTACAATGGAAATATTCTAGGTTAGAAAAAATGTTTGATTTTATAGTTGTAATAGCTCCGAGTGCAAAGGGTTAAGTACATATTGGCTTTTCTTCGTGGATTTTTTCAGAATTTTAGATCACTTTTTAGGGGTGAAAAACATAGTTTAGTGTACTGAGGTTTCCGAGTGACGAGTACATTAAGTGCTGAATGTCCTTTAAACTTTTGCAAAGAATAAATGACAAAGTGATAGCACTAATTTGTTGCTAAGTGTTACCTGAATGAGAGTCCTTGTCTCAGACAAGAATTAAAGCCTACGAAACTTTCGTTTATGTATGGCAATTGTTCTTCACAAGCATGTTTATATGTACTGAATATTATGAATATAAATGGTTTCCGCTAAATATTTTCAAACGAAAAAATTAACAATTATTCCTTGAATACGATGTAACACGTCCTGAATCTTTATAAAAGAACCACTTCATAGTTTCTTCAAAAATAAATTCAAAAGTCGCCCCATTTTGAGCGTCTTAAAGAGAACTCCATTCTTAAGGGGTTGTTTTCACACACAGGCTTGAGTCAACGTAATACGTGTTCATATTGCGCAATATTGTAATAATTATTATTCTTTCTTTCACAATTATTGTAATTATGAAAATCTTTTCAAGAAGTTTCTGAACGCACTTCTTTATTAAAACGCATCGTATAGTAAAAATTGTACGAATTCTGAATAAATGCAATTCTATCATTTTCCCAGGACAATATGTGTTAATCTCATTTAACGATCGGCAATTCTAGTATTGATTATGGTTATGTTTTGATTAATTCTTTCCTACACACTCACATTTCCACGTCTAACATTTCGAGTCCCAGTATACCTCGCTAAACCATTGAATGAAACCCGTCGCGTAAAAGAGGAAGTAACTTATTAACGTAATTAAGTTCCTCGCTACCAGGACGACGAATCTGTGCCAAGGACCTCTCGCAGATGCATTACTAGTGAAAAAGAGAGCTTGCTGTGATCAAGCCTGCAGATCTCGTTCGCCTCGTTATTCCTTTCCGCTTGATCGTTTGATTCCCGGCTGCCGAAGGAATCTTGAGGGTGCTGAGAAAAGAAACTTTGATTAATTAGAAGTGCTTTGGATCCTCCAGGCAAATGGAACGATATTTAATTCGTATTTCTTTGTGCACATTCCCGGCTTGCCTCTTCGTTTCGCGAACTTTATTTATAGACGATGGGAGAGTAGACTTAACACTAGATTTACCAGACCCGTCAAAATGACTGGTTTTGCAATTTCAATTCAAAATTCCTACTGCATGTAACATTTTCTTTCCGAAACGATATCATGACTTTTGTAGCCATAACTAAAGAATCAGTTTTATGAACTTTATATTATTTTATATGTATTCGTAACAAATATATTTTTTGTTATTGACACTTATACCAGTACTAGTCAAAATGACTGGTGCATGTTTCTATGTGATGAAATGACATTGGGACAGCTACAACAATTGATAAGTACTGCAACGTTTTTTCGGGACAGAATATATGATTCCGGGAAAATCATGATTCTGATGCAGTACGCTAGCGGCCCTTGGAATTGTATATTTACTCAGGGTTTTGGGCCGCACATAAGGTTCTCCTTGGGTCCCGGTCACTTGGCTATCTGTAAGTACAAACTCGATACTCGGGGTTTCCGAGTGTCTTGGCCGTGCTCGGTTGACTCGCTTTTGGGCGAGTTGATTGAGTTGTGCCCTTTAAATTTCTAGCACTGGCCCTATCAATATTATTCAACTTTTTTGACATTTTTTAAAGGTAAATAAAGACTGGAAACACCACTAAGCACTTTTTCTAAAGAAATAGATATACTTAAATAGCCGGTAAATCTAGTGTTAAATAGGATTCCAGCCAGGGAGTTTGCTGGAGCGATCAGAACTTCGAATCAAATACCGAGGGTAATACACGTTGAACGGAGCAACGTTGTGGTACGTCGCAAATAATCGCTCAGGAGATTATGGGCCCAGCTCGTCGTGACCCGAGTAGGTATCTATGTATGTAGGTACATATAGCGTATCGCGAGATTAGCAAATGCAACGGAGCCCTGGCATAGTTTCCACAGGAGAAAGTGGCTTTAAACGATCAATTGATTTTGTCATGAATGTACTCGATCACCTCTCTCCAAGTTGCCTTTTTATTGCCTCTGTGTATCTATTCAACACTGACATAATCAATTTAATACAGCTGGATAGTTTCAGTCAACTATCGGATGCCCAAGTTACAAAAGGGAAACAGGGATTAAGTAAAATCCTATTTCGTCTATGAGCAACTTCGCTAAATTGCGAATAATATTATATTGTTACAGTATTGAGCTGTGTTAAACCGTACTGAAAGTTGCTTTGTATAGTTTGCTCAGGAGTCTTACGTAGCACTAATGCACAAAGCTTTGTACCTTGTAGAGATTAAATCGGAACTTCTTTTGTGGCGAGATTACAAGAATAAATTTCTAAGTTGCTGTCGTTACGCCTTCGTCTCTATAATTTAACGTGAATCGGGAACGATTGGGATCTTGATCCCATTCAATGGAACCTCTGCATATGTTTGAGGAGACTTCAATGGCACAAGCCTCTACAGGCGTCCCACTGTAATTTAAATTCCAAATATCTATCCGATCGTTTGTTTGAGATAATAGTGTCCCTTGTAAGACTTCTTGTGCCTTTCTATTTTTCAGTACACTCTCTGCTTACTGGAACCTGAGTGTTTGTCAATTCTATAAACGGAGTTCCCAGTAAGTAATTCATCGAGGAGGATGCTCATAATGTTCGAATTGTTACCCAAGAAAGTGATTATTCCATCGAGTCCGAATAATGCTTGCAATAGAGCTTATACAAAAATCGATATTTACGAAAAAATTGAAAAATCGATTTCCTGTTGTGAAACTGTTTTCGAATTGCTATTAAAAAAAACAACAAAGTACAGTTGCAACAGTAAAAAATATTTGTACTTATACTACCGTTTTTCAGTTTATTTAAAAAAATAATTGAAATCCGTACCAAATACTTATTTTCATTTCCGAATTTTACAAAATCCAAATAATATTGATTTTTAAAAATCATTTGTAATCCTTGAACACTTTAAAATATGCTTACAAAGTGATTTGTAATTCGGCTGCGGATTTTTATGGAAAATAAACATTTTTTGCATCGATTAAATAAACAGGTGCCAAATAGAAATTGCATTGCTCCTTTAATAATTTTAATAAGCTGTGACTTGTACATTGAAGCTCTTCAATTGTTTTAGCCTGTCCCCTGCTTTAAATTGCACCCACATATAGATTCACAGTCTATTTAGAATCATTAGACTGCGGATCATTATACAATTTGCAATTTTTGTAGACGAATGTTAAGAAAGTCGAATCAAATAAAATCTTATTTTCGGTGGTAGTAGGCTTTGTAGATCAGAAAGAAATAAAAATCATACTGAATTCTGTCGAATTTTATATTCTAGCATTTCTTGAAAATTTTCAGGAGCTATAAATGCATAAAGATCCGCAGTCTAATAATCATTAAAGTGAGGTTTTTATGTATTTTTGGTAAAGACAACTAGGTGTAATTTGAAAGAGTAAAAACATTAGAGGAATTTAAAAATACTGTTATATTATTTTCAACCTATGAAACATATTAAGAAAGGAAATAAATTTCTATTTCACTCAAGTTTTTCGTAATTCACGTAGAAAATTTGTATGATTTTATATTCTAGCATTTCTTGAAAATTGTTAGAAGCTATAAATGCATAAAGATCAGCAGTTTAATAATCATTAAAGAGCGGATTTTATGTATTTATGGTAAAAACAACTGGGTGTAATTTAAAACAGTAAGAGTATTAGAAGAATTTAAAAATACTGTTATATTATTTTCATTCTATGAAACATATTAAGAAAGGAAATAAATTTCTATTTGACTCGAGTTTGTTGTAATTCACGTAGAAAATTTGTATGTTGCTTAAAGATCCGCTGTGTAATAATCATTCTCACGAAGTATATTAGCCAGTAGTGAGCATATTAACCAATTAGCATGAGGGTCGGATGAATCTCGGTCACTCGAACGTGGAGCAGAAAATGGCGAACGGAGGGAGTGAAAATTAGCGTCGATCTGGCTCGTTGTTGGCGATCATTTGCAGAGCTTAATGCTCCGTGGCGAGCGGAGGAAAGGAGCAGAAGCTGAAAGCTCGATCGAGCGGACAACGACATCGGCGCGCGTTGCTTCGACGATTTCTTTTCTTCAAGACTCGCTCGGTCTCTTCGTCGTTCTCTCTTCAGCTTCTAAACGTGGCTTCCTCTGGTTTTAGAGTAATACCGTCGGCCATGTGTCCGATGCCTATCCGCTCGTCTGTGTGCGAACACCCGAGATTCGCTCTTGGGGAGGACCATCCTGTTCTAGAAATAACCTGGCGCACGTCGGATAGATAGTAACAGAGTCCTTTTAATAACTTGTCCAATGTCTTTGCTCGGGAACGCTCGCGCTTTTTGCGGGCGGCTTCGACGGCACGGAAATATTGGCCGTGAATCGTCGGCCATTTGTTTCATCGACTAGAACGCGTTCCTTTTCAACGATCACCCTCTACGTCTCTCCTTTCTCATCGATCCAGCTCTGGACCAGCAACAAGTATTATTTGCTTTTTCCGTGTACCTATTTTAGGCTGACAAGGCTGATCCAATAATAGCTCAGTTGATTTTGAAGATATGAAAAGGATTTATTAACGAAAGTTGTTCGACTTAGAAAGGCATTATGTTTTTTTTTTTGGTAGGTTGAGCATTTTCGGAGAGTGTTAGGTCATATATACTTTTTTCAAATTGAATCTGATTTATACACTCGTTAACCCCTTGCCCTATATTATTGAGTCAGACTCGTGACGAAGATTCTGAACCGAGTCTAATAAATATGTATGTTATTAATCCCCTTTAAATCGAAATAAAATTCTATTTTGTTGTTGTGAACGTACAGCTATTGGAGAACATATAGGCATACAACAGAAATATATTTTCTTCTTCTTCTAGGAAATTATACTATATTAACAACAAAGAAGTTCTAATCGCTACAACCATAAAGGAAATCGTAGTGCCAGAGATTAACGCAACTCGAAATATCCTACAAGAAAATCTTAACCTGTTGTCGTCAACAAATCATTAATTTAGCTGACATTTTTACTTTACTCTTCTTAAGAGATGTTATCAACTGATAACCATAACAATGTGGGAAACGAAAGAATTAAAGAGTTTTATAAAACTTGAAAATGGAAATTCTTCCTCACTTCGTATTTAATTGTTCGACGTACATGGTAACTATTAAATATCTTCAAGCATAAGTATTCATTATTCAATGAGGCACAACTAGCGAGCTTTAAACTCCATTATGTACCACGCATACGACAGTGGTTACGAAAATGATTACCATTTTGGAGGCACGTATAATTTATTACATAGATGGATGTTCTCAGATCCATTTTTACCCAGCATTTAAAATCATTTAAATCATCATCTAGCCACTCAGTTCATCGTTAATGGAAGTTTTATGTCTCTAAGAAGAACACCATTATAAATATGTCTAAACAAATTGATGCACCCTAAATGAAGCTTTTCAAATGTCAACGATGTTATAGCTAGTAAGTCTTCATCATGAAAATGATTACGCACATGCCATTTTGATTAATCGAATCATCTCGAATACTTTTCCGAGCACATTTATGAAAATATACTAGCTCAAGACATTTAATTTAATCTGACTAATACAGATCGAACACTCAAGGATACTATGACGGGTTCAGTTGCGAAACAAAACCTCATCGCTGAAAAATTGTGCAACGATGATAAGCCGGTGTCTCATATTAGGAGAGGCCTCGCATTAGGCGAGTTCACTCTATAATTTCACGGATAATAGTCGGACCGTAACTTTTTGTAGCCCCCGATAAGACCCAGTAGCTTCCACGCTAGAACAAAAATGCCTCCACCGAAAACTCCATCCTTGAATAATGGACTTCACATGCGCGCGATCTATCATGCCTCTGCAGCCCCAACCCCCTCGAACGGCGCTGGCCGTTAAACGTAGTCATGAGAATCCGATATTCAGCGGAATGTAGGTTACTCGTTCAACGCGTGTCGCGATCGAAGCGATCTTCGGCGAAATGTAACACCGGCGTGCAAAAATTCTGAAACACCGAACGCGGGTCATGCATGAATTCCATGTGTCCCGAACCCCGCGGATCATTTCAACTGTTTCGATTCGTCGGAGGAACAGTGGACACCCTGATCAACCGAGAATGACATCCGCAGTCCATTATTTTAGCTTTATTTTGTATTAGGTTGGTTCAAAGATCGTTGTGGTTTCTCGTCTTGAATTTTAAAGCTGTATAGCAGGGATGGACAATCTTGCCTCAATTGAGGCAAAACCGTCTACACCGTAGCGCCCTCTGTCCCCTTCCAGCAAGCGCGGTACAATGGGGCAACGAAGACACGAGACATCAGCGTACGCAACGAACGTGCGCGCTGCATGAAAGAGAGGTTGGTGGGAGAAGCAATCGTTTGAGGATCCCCAACCGAGCCCAGCCCTGCTGTATAGGATAGGATCGGAATATGAGATACGTTAAAAATATGAGTCACTAAAGTTTTGTTCAATACACATCACATTGATACTTTTAAGAATAATCGTATTGGGTTGTTCGGAAAGTAATTTCGTTTTACGTGTAGAGATGGCATTGCTTCCATTTGTTATTATTAGACAGCGGATTTTCATGCAAAATAAAAATTTTCTGGATTATTTACGAGGTACTAGGACCAAATAAAAATTCATTTCTTCCATCAATAATTTTATATATTCTATAAAATTGTAATATAAGTTGATAACAATATATCGATACTCTTAAATTCCGTTTATCTTCCTACCGATTCTTGTTTCACATACACAATTTTATGCCAAATTAGATAGGTGGTGTATAAAACAGTAAAAACATATTATTTTCAACCTATGAAACATATTATGAATAAAAATGAGTTTCTATTTCACCGCAGTCTACTGCAATTATGTTGCATTTTTGATTTTGTATACTTTTGCTAAATCGCGAAATAATTGTATATCTTGATAGCTGTCATTTTGAACGTCATTTCGTGCCTTATATTGCTTTATTACCTTTCAAGTATTTTTCTTTGTCGTCGCATCAAATAAATATGAAGAATCGAAGTTAGCATTTCTCTCACGATTTGCTTTTTTATTACCGCAAGGGTAAAAAGACAATGTAAGCAAGGAAAAAGTTGTGTGTATCTATAATTACACTTCAAATTATATCGTGTTCAGTGTCATCAGAAAAATACTACAAATGAGTTGGTGAAAGTCCCATAAAGAAATAATGAGAGATAATGATGTTTTATAATTGGATTAGTCGTGGTTTCACACCGACATATATTGTAATATGGTTAATAAAAAGATACCGTGATGATGTACTGTTTTAGAATATAACTGTATTTCACAAATAGCTCAGAAGAAACTTGTTGTCGCAATAACTGCCGGAACACGACTGAGGACGGAACCTCGTAATACAATACTCATTAGCGATATACATTCGGACAGTACATACTCATTACACGTGAACAAGTTAGATGTCGCGATTAGTATCTATATTCTAACAATATACCTGACCCCGTATCGGCTTGCGCGGCATATTTTCACTGCGATCGAGGCAGCTCTAGCTTCCGGTCCCTTGCGAGGCATAATCCGCAGTGGTAGGGATTGACGCTTTGCATAGAACATAAGTACACTTCTCGTTTGCTTAGAACTTCACTGAGAGAGAATCTTTACTCTATTCCCTTTTTTGGTGGCATCTCATCCCCTTGATACAGAAAAAAATTCAAAACTTCGCGTTCCAATGAAATTGTCATACTGTTCTTTATCGAGGACTGGTTTTTGACAGTTTTAGGCAACCGTGACACGATTCATGAACGGCACTCGAGCAGATTGGGTTACACGTTGAAATTCAAATTGCAAAAAGTAATGCCACGCGTTTAATAGTCGAATCAACGCATTGGAATATTAAACTGGCTCATCGTATATGTAAAGCGGACCTGTAGATATTCGGCTAAAGTTTAATAGCGTGATACAGATTCAATGGATATGTATGAATATTCATCACGGATAAACCATCGTCATTGGTACCTCCGGTATAAAGGGTGTTTGTGAAATCGTGGTATAACGGGCAAGGGGATGATTCCTCATATAAAATTTAGTCGGAAATAAGGAATATAGTTTTTTCATACGGAGCTTCATTTTCGAGAATATCGAGTTTGAAAATTCAGCGAATACGCGTACACCATTAGATAGAAATCGGCTGTCGCGTCTGATCATGACCACCAATTCTACTCTGTGCATATACAGTAATTTCGCGATCTAAGTCCAACGGAATGTCTCGATCTATGTCCCTTGGTTACTCCTTCCACTGTGGAGCTCAAGCTGCAGTGTAAACATCCCGCGTAATCTGATCCTGGGTCGGGTATATCGGTGTGAATCACAATAATCCAATTACAAAACTTCTTTATTTTTTATTATTTTTTCATGGAACTTTCACCAACATATTCGTGGCATTTTCCGAATGAAAATGATACCATATATAATATAATTCCGATGATATTTACTTGTGTAATGAACGATGGAAGTTTTTTATTCGCATTACATTGTGTGCCGGTGGCCGCGACTCTTGTCGTCTCTTTCTTTCCTATACGCTGTCCTTCTTTACATCCAAAACTTTCATCATTTATTCCACAAGTAAATATCGTCGAAATTATATCATATTTGGTATCATTTTCATTAGAAAAATTCCACGAATGTGTTCGTGAAAGCTCCATAAAAAAATAATAAAAAATAAAGAAGTTTTATTATTGCACTAGTATTGTCTCACCGATACGCTATTTTTTGTTGCGTCTTCGACCGCGCGGTCCGTGTTTGCATGCTATCCTTTTCTACGTTCGGCGCGGTCGACGCGGTCACAAAAGAATAGTGTCCCTTCGCGATCCAAGTCCCGACGGGGAACCGAAAAAGGACTTAGATCGAGGAATTACTGTACTAATACACACGAATCCGACGAATCTTTAAACTCGATTTTCTCGAAATTCAAGCTCCGTATGAAAAAACTATATTCCTTATTTGTACTTATACTACCGTTTTCAGTTTATACAAAAAAAAATAATTGAAATCAGTACAAAATACTTATTTTCATTTCCGAATTTTAAAAAATCCAAATAATATTGATTTTTAAAAATCATTTGTAATCCTCGAACACTTTAAAATATGCTTACAAAGTGATTTGTAATTCGGCTGCGAATTTTTATGGAAAATAAACATTTTCTACATCGATTAAATGAACAGATGCCAAGTAGAAATTGCATTGCTCCTTTAATAATTTGAATAAGCTGTGACTTGTACATTGGAGCTCTTCAATTGTTTTAACTTGTCTCCTGCTTTATATTGCACCATTATTTTCGATTAGATTTTATATGAGAATTCATCCCCTTGCCGGTTGTATCACAATTTCACAAACACCCAGTATAATTCTACTATTCTCCGCGTTGTCAGTAGATTGAAGACTTAATTAAACTTCGAAGGAATTTACTTGTCGACATTTTTGCGGAAATTCTTCCAGATAGTCGTTCCATTGAAGCTCTATAAAAATTTAAACTTCCAATGTTGTGTTAATGGTCCGGAAATACATATGTTATAAGAGAGAGCAACTAACTTTGGACCGGTGCCAACGTTGGACCTAATTTACAAATTATAATCTATTCGTACCACTAATGACACCACAGCCATTTTACTGTCTCCAGATATATTATGGTTTAATCTACCCGCTAGTTCAAATTGGATCACCCCTATTCTTAGGTATAGTTAAACATTGTTCCATTCTAGGCAGAAATCGTGTGAAATAAGCCACTTAGAAAATCATATTTATTTTAGTTGACCCTCATAACTTGACTGCGAATCTTTATGCAGTCATAGCATTCACATATTTTTAAAGAAAAATATTTTACTATAAGGAATTTTTTAGTTGGTAAATTGAACTTGATCGTTACTCTGCTTTTTATAAAATAATCGATGAGAATTGGGATTTGCATAAAGATAGAACAAATCAATTTTTCTGACGAAATTTCTTATATTAACACATTCCTCGTGACCAAAATATAATCTTCTCCATTCATGGATTTTTATGAAAAAACTGCCAGTTATTCCAGTCACGAGTCTTCTGAAAAAGATCATCTGAATTTCTCCAGAGCCAATTAGTAAAATTTGCCGGAGCGTAATCTGCGAAAGTATAGTAGCAGTGATAAACTATTTGGAAGGGAACCATGAAATCTTGGATCTCGTGTACAGGTAGCGCTAGGAAAGTCGCTATTCCGTACTCATTGTCTCGGAAACAAAACGTTTCACGTTAATATGTGCACGCATCTCGAAGGGATTGGAGGGGAACAGCTGGCGTCTAAGCTGGTTTTTCCAGGCGCGAATGTGGGTCAATCGAGAGCTGTCGGCGATCCTGATAGATTTCGCTCGGAGCTCTTTATCGGGGATCCTTATCCGGACGAAGAGACGGGAGATTAGCCGGGAGATCTCGGAACGATTCGAAAAACTCCACCTCCCGAGGGACGCAACCGGGAAAGGAGTCGCGTTTTCGCATTCCTTCGAGACGCAGCAGTCTAGCTCATCGATTCTAGAATTGAGCCAGCTGCACAAAATTTTGGTTTCACGGTTCTGAGCTTATTTGGGGTTTTAATTGTACGAACGCATATCAGCTTTGTATTAGAGTCTATAAATTCATTAAAAATGTTAATAACAACTAGCGCTATTTGAAATCTGTTTTCGCAGATCTACTTCTTATAAAAAATTACACAACCTTGCCCTTCAAACTATTTCTCTAGCTGTAATAGTTTTCAAGAACTTTGATAAGCTTGTCTTTCAGATATGTCTTTTTAAACATTAATTTCGACCTGATTTGCAATGTTTCGCGAGTTCAGACTGCGATTAAACAACAGTAGAAAGTCTCTACTTTTTATACATTGAACTCTCATCGCGTGTAACGCGATAATTTCCTAAATGGAGAAATAGAAACACATTTTTGAAGGGGGTGAGAGAACTTATTTTTAGATTCAAGGGGATGCCGATCACTAAAAAGGCTAAAAACCACTGATTTAGAGGTATTAAGACTCAAACATATAGTATAAGATCCTATATGTATCAGACGTTTATGATTTAATTGCATTTTCAAAAAATTTGCATGATATTCCCATCGATTATGAGAATGTGATCGAATAAGTGACACTTCACTGTCTGCCGTTAAGTCGAAGTTTGCCTAATTCGTAAGCATTAACAATTAAAATTTAACGTTTTTTATTGTAACTGCCTTAATACGTGACTATTATAGATCGCATTGACTCAGTTAATTTTTGTTGATTTAAAATGAATTTTATCCAACTAATTGTGGCATTCGATAAACTGTGCACCGGGATGTATCCTTCCCTGAACTCGTTCGGAGACCACGTATTTCGCTGAGAGTCTCGCTTTCATCCCACCCACTATTCAAGAAACCGCTTTCACCTCGTTACATGCTCCCGGGATTGTCTACTGCTCTATTCTTCTTCTAATGTGTAGCTTGTACAGTGTAAACTTCGAGTAAATACTTCAGAAAAGTTAATGCGTCATTATTTAAAGAAGCATAGTGTGGTAAGGTAACTTTTTAAAATTTAAATAATTACATAATAAAGAAGAAAGTTGCGGCAACGAAAATAACTGCATATTGTATGAAAGAAATGTTAATTGAAAACTTTACTCCCGTTTTTTTTTTGTAAATTGTGCTTTCCAATCTTACAAACAGTAGATCTTCGAAACTCTTCATCTATTAACATGTTATAAATTATTCTGTATAAAATTATCTACATCATGAGATTATACCAATATCTTTCATTTCATAGATTCTTTTAATGTCGCATGAACTTCTTGGTTTCTAGCTATTTTTTTTTCGTAATTCAATTTCCCTTAAGAACGTGATGAAGTTTTCAATTTTGTCTTCTGCGAGGTTGTTCTATAATGTTGGACAGATTTTGACGCGGTCAACTTAATTTGTTGTACTTTAAGAAACGTTCAATGGCAATAAAAATTTTGCCCTCAACAATTCACCATTTTATGATTTTTCATAATGATTAAAAAATGTCTACTACCAAACCATATACTGTCTAAGAAAACTATTTATTGTCTGAAATTGAAATGGAATTTGGAGATTTCAAATACAAATTGGAGTTACTACGTTTATGAAATCAGCTACAAGTAGCACTTACAACTATAAAACTGATGCGGATCTAGTTATGACAACGGCTACCGTTGCGTCAGCGGTCAGATATTTCGTATTCTCATAAATGAGTATACATTTCTGGCACAAGAAAGGGAGTGACGTCATTTCACTATTTTCGAATATACGATCGAATATTGTATATAAAGTCTAATTGACAGATGAATTGACGTAATCGAGCCGAATAATTTATTAACTAGGATCAATTTGTTTTTGGTGCCGTTGGAATTTCGCAGAAATATTGGAAATAGAACGAACAAAATTTCAGGAAATATTGTAGAGTTCCTCGTATTGATCACTGTGGCTAGAGGCGACAAAAGGAACCCACGATGGCGACTAAATCCTATCTCGATCGGTATCTGTTAATCGGTATTCGATAATTGATATTGAGAAAATGAAGAAATGCGCTGGTATAAAACAATACTGGGCTATATCGGTGGAATTTTATAGGGAATGGTAGATATCAAAATTGGCTACAACATTCAATTAGTTTTTCGTTATACGTGCTGCCCGATTAACTTGTACTGCGAGTCTGTTATTCGATCAGATCGATACGGTATTCTAACAAATTAACTTTCACGTTAATAAAAGATTATAAAATCGCCGGATGTAAAGGAAGTATGTTAATATAATCAACGTTACACAAGATCTGATATCGCAGTTACATTTAAATAGGTCCGAATCTCATATATAAACGAGAACATATTTAATTGTACAAGATTTTAAATTGTAAAATTTTATAAGTGGACATTCAAATTTAATACTCGACAGTAATACTATTTCTAACAAAAACAAGTAGGAACCAATCGCAATACATTTTTTAATATTATTGTTACGATCATATGAAATTATGACAGCAATAAAATTTCGTTCCCCTGCGATATGAAAAATGTGAAACGCAAATATAACAATTGTGTACTCCATTTTAATTTAATATTTAAACGATTGACACTAACTTTCTGAGGCACAAATCTTTCGAGATCAGCAGTCCCCTAAACTTCTGATTCAGATTTTATGTTAACATTGTGCAATTCATACCATATTCCACTGACGCCATTTTAATCAACACCGATATTAACGCGTTAAGCGCCACGCCAGCACGTGACAAAATTCCAAGAAATCGAATCAATTTTTTAATAGAACACGTAACTGATAAGTCTAGATTTATTACAGTCACTGTTTTTCTAACATTCTTATAATTCGTAGATCCAAACAAAATTTTGATTTACTCCGCCTGCCACCCTACGAAATAACGTTGAAATCTAGTAAAAAAAAATGGTGTCAGTCGCGTATGCTTGACGTGGCAGTGAACGTGTTAAACTTAACATCGATGAAAACCCCAAGACAGACAGCAGCTGCAACTCGTGGCTGATAGTGGCGGCCTACATCGTTCATGATATGCCACTGCTATGATACGCAGGAAGAAGGTCATCTCTCTTCCTGGCATCAAAATAGGGTAACAAAGAACTGAATGCGTCAAGGAAAAGCTTTCTCACAAAGATAGCAAAGATATCACATTCGTATCGAGAACCCTGGCTAAATAAAATTCGTCTAATCCGAACTGATCGCGAAGTGTTACAAATTCGAATGTACCGGGTGTGAAAAGCGCTTCTAACAGTGATTGGGCTTTAAAGGGAATTTAATGGGTCTGAAACTACTAGGACTAGGAGATGCGAGCGAACAACAGCCGTGATCCTAGAATATCCCGAGCACGGGTACTCGAAACCCGGGACCTCCTTTACGTCAGTTTGACGAGGACCGATTCCGCTTGCGGAAGATCTTCTGTTCGCGTGAACGAAAGCCAGGCAAACGTATCGGGACTTCGGGGCGCGATGGTGGTCGGCATGCATATTCATGAAGGTGAAATAGAGTCGAAACGGGCGGAGAGGAGCGGCCTAATGAAGTTGTTGTCTTCTTGGAAAACAAGGCGGGCTGCGGTGGCTTTAGACCGAGCGTCAACGTTGCGACCGTTCCTCTCTTTCCATCTTGCCCGGATTGTCAGGTTGCCCCCTCTTGTCCTCTTGCCCCTCGTGTGCCACCACTCTTTCATCAGGTCAGGCTCGTCCACCTTCGTCCGCAACCTTGTCAACCTCGTTGCGGTCGACCGTGGAACTTGTTGTTGACGACTATCCGCGAACAGTCCGCCTGGTCCAAATTGTTTGATGTCTTATTTACTTGGCTCTGGAGCCCGCGAGCCGTCGTCGTAGAGGATGCGTCACTCCGGGTTTATTTGCGGTCGTTAGACCTCCAAACAGGGAGGAACGGAAAGAGAGGGAGAGAGTGAGGAACCGAGAGATTCTCACGAACCGCGAACGAGAGACGGACTCGCAGTAATTTATTGCACCGGGCGACGTTAAGGCCGACCCTCCTGACTCGACCAGGTACGATTCCAGTGGCTCGATGAAATTCCCGTTTGAAAACCCGCGATCCTCACGTTAGGGTAAATCATATTTGGCAGATCACCGGTGGAACGCTTGCATGGAATGTTCTACTTCATAGTTCCAATTGATTTTCATACCTCAAATGTTGAATTACTCTGTGACCATGAGACTGCGGATTTAATGCATTTATAACAACAATGAGTAAGTGCAGTGGACAGATTAAAAGAATTTTAGAGTATCATTTTGTTAGTATCAGGTTATTAAATTTAATAAAGCAAGAAAGAAGTTTCTATTTGGCCCTTGTTTTTTGCAATTGATGCAAACAATTTTTATTTTGCATAATGATGCAAAGTTTAGTGATCATTCAAGAACTACTATTTGTCAACAAGAGTATTAAAAAAGTTTTAAAAGGAGATTGAAAATAGATATTTGAGTACCCAGGTATTAACATAAAGGTTAATTTGATATTTATAAATTGTTAGTTGAGGAAAAAAGAAGATAATAAATGCAAGTAGACTGAGGATTTTCGTACAAGATCAAAACTTTCTGCATCAATTGCAATAAACAGGAGCTAAATAGAGCACTCCTTCTGTAGTCATTTTAATAAGATCAAACTAATATATTGTTATTATTAAATTCGTTAGATTTTTTTACTGTTTAAGTCTCAACGTTTCATTTGTGTCGCAGATACATCAAGTTCACAGTCCTTCATTAGCAAGGAAGGTGCATTTAGAATAAATACGAAAATAAACATTCTAAATTTGTTAACATTCAAAAACACCAACTCAGTACACTTAATTCCGCCAAGATTATTTTCAATAAACAATAGAACAAAAAATGTATGATAATTTTAATTTCGAATCATTTCGACGTTCATGTATGCGATTTCGTATAGTACATTAAATAATTAAACTAAGACTAAATATTGTTTCTATCAAGATACATTAATGAAAGAGATTTTTTTGCTGCATTTAGGAGGCGTCGACCTTACGTTGCACTGTAAATTTTCTAGTGGGATGAAATACTGTTTCCATGGAATTTTGAATTTCGCCGATGAGCGAGGGTCGGGCTATTTCTACGAATCGAGATGTGGCAGACGAGGGAAATTCCAATTCGAGCAGGCACCTGCGGCTTGAGTCGGTCGCCTTTTGATGTTCCCAGGGACTCTAAGAATCGTTGCTTTCGAATTAATTCTACGCGGAGATTCGCGGAATGTCTGCTCCGGTTCTGGTCGAATGCAATCGGTTCTGTCTTCAGGTAGAATTACCTATTCCTGTAAATAAGAGACGTTCCTGAATTTTCATTTAATATGCAGAAGTCGTCTCATTTTTATTTTCCTTTACTTCCTACGATATTTTTAATTCTTAATTGTAGTTTATTTTTGCTTTATTATATCCTAGTATGCTTTAGAAATTGTACACTCTTACGTCTCTTGTATTATGATAAGATTGCGGATCGATTTCAAAATAAAAATTATCTACATCGATTGCCAGAAACAATAGCCATATAGAAGAGTCCTTTTCCTTTAATAATCTTAATAAGTTGACAATAAAATATCGGCGTTCTTTAAATCTTTTGATCTTTCTACTGTTTTAAATTGCACCAGCTCGTTTTTGTTATAAATCCATAAAATCCGCAGTCTAATTATGATATTCTAAAATCGATGTAGACAGTCATTGCAAAATCTATAACATACTACTTTCGCTGAGTTAACGATGAATCATTTTAATGATTATACGGTGAGACTAATTTAGTAATTATATCTCGCACCATATAAGAAAATGTATCATAAAAAGCATGTTTTTATTTCGATAAACGAAATTTTTTATACTAAACATAAACTATTCTGTCATTTTAATTTTTATGATGTAATCTTTGAGGACAACAGTTTGCAATTTAAGGTCATAATATGCTAGGACCTAGCAAGTAGCGCCATTTAAAACACTGAAGGTGACCTTAACTTTTTATCGAAATGGAATACTGTTAAAAATGCTCAATATTACAATTTATTGTCGATTGAAAGTGCTTAGAAATTCGAAGAGACTAATTCTTTTCTTTAAACAGCTGTTTATGTCAGTCACGTTTAGAACTCTGTGGTTCAAGTATCAAAGAAAGAAAAGAGCACAGCACAGGTAGATTACTGGATCGACTAGGAATCGAATCAGTGATGAGATATTGTGTGGTTTTTTTCGCGCATGCGCGAGATTTTAGCGTCAGTAAAGTAGAAAATTAGGCTAAAATGGGGTACCTTGGTCACCCCGCATAGTTTAGTAAAATTTGTTATGTATTAATTTCGAAAAAAGAATGTGTAAAATGTGTGTTAATAATAACTTACCTCAAATTCGCAGCTCCCTCGTATCGTCGTAATGTTTTCGACTCTTCTGGCACTTTCCCGCCAGAATAGTTCCCAGCGCCACTTTTCTCCTACTTTCGCTACAATATAGATAAGTTATTGTTTTGGACGCGCATGCGCGAAAAATACCACAGAATATCTCAACACTGTGTCGAATGAGCTTGCAAAATCATAGGGGCTAATTTTCACACCACTGTGTATGTCACTCGCGTTTAGAGCTCGTTAATTTCGATATTAAAAAATAAAAAAAGTGCAACGAACAGGTGGAAGTAGTGAAACTGAATCCAAGCATCATCGACCGAAAAGACCCAAGCATCTTGTATCCGATTGCAAACTGATACATTTCAATTATAGGAAGTGCTTGAAAAATCGTGGGGTTTTAATTTTTAGACCGTTCTATATATCAGTTGCATTTAGACCTCGTCAGTTTCAATGTTAAAAAATAAAAAAGTGCAACGGACAGGTAGAAGGAGTAAAACCGAATGCAAGCATAATCGAACGAAAAGATTCCAGAATGTTGTGTCCCGGTCTTTCTGAGCGCGCAATAAAAGCGCCGATCGTGATGTCGGTGGCATGGTCTGGAAGAAGGCAGAGTTACCCTAATGTTCAGTTGGCCTATTGTCGAAGCAGTCGATATTGAAGCCGTAGTTCGTCTGATGTGTCTGGTATAGTCGGCGGTATCGTCAGTTCAGGATCCACGGTCAATTTCCGGTGGTTCCCTTGGCGTCGTCCGCGTTCCAGTGTCGCTCGTAAAGTAACGGCTTGCCTATCTGTACTCAACAATGAGATCCTTCTTATGCGGAGCCCCGAGTCCACGTGTATAATGGCTCGACTATCAACGAGCATACAGACGCCTGGTACTCGACCATTATTGGACAGTAAATCGAGGCCGTTTAACAGGATATTTATGGAGGGCTCGCATGTGCGCCGTGCACCGCTGGGGCAACCCGATAGTACCATCTATACGTATGCATGCTCGTTTTATGTATCTCGACTGCTCACGGGCCATCTAGCAATGTTCACGTTCATGCGTCGATATTCGACTGGAACTTATCAAAACTTGCCGATATTGCGACTTTTCGCATACAATCCATTCCGCGTCAATTCGCACACAATTCGCCACATAGTCGCCAATCTCTTTTTCACTCTCGTAGGATGTGCTGTACGCCTTGACAACTTTGGCAGGAAGGTAGGAACACCCTACTGTCATGTCACGTGTAATCATGTGCAATCACCACACTGCGGATCTTTATGCAAAATCAAAATTTTCTTCGCCGATTGTAAGACACACGAGCCAAATACAAATTTCTTTTTTTTTCATACATTTTACAAAGCGGAAAATACGCGTCGTACGCCGCGGCATCACGAGATATTTATTTACAAACTTTATTTATAATACACCTCTTATAACTTTATATAAATCTCTTCTGTTCAACGATCAACAGTTCGTTGACAGCCCCTATCTTCAATTATTCCCTTAGGGGTTGTTCATCACAGCATTACGGCGACTTCTCAATATTCACGCCGCCGTAACAATATATTTATTAACATCCGTAAATTGTTTTATTCTTTTGACTTTTTTAAATTGCACCTCCTCATTTTTTCCATAAATGCATAAAAGCCGCAGTCTAGCTATCACGTTACATACAGAGGAAACAACAATATGTACATATAGGGTGACCGGTTTTAATCTATACATGCAAATTATTCGTACCCTATGTATTATATAAACAAATAGTTCAGATAAGAAGTGAATGGTTTCGAGGGGGCCACAACCTGGTGCAAATTGTTTTTGTTTTAATGGACGCGTCGAGGTCACATGAAGGTGACCTAGATTTTTTAAAATGGAATGGTATATTTTCTAATGCACTCATCGATGCAGCTCGTTAATCTCTAGAAAAAAGTATAAATCTAGTTGTGTCGAGAAATTATTGGTTTAGGAGATATTTTCTCCAGAACAGTGGAAAATGGTCATGCATAATATGAACACTTACTGCTTTGAAACAACAGTGAACCAGTAATTTGTATTTATAGATTAAAACCGGCTGGCTTACAATGTAAGAATGTCACGTGAAATTACTTGTTTTCACCTACTTTCACGTGACGTGATAGTAGTGTGGTCCTACCTTAAGTATTGTACAATGCTAACTGTTGTGTATAATGGTATGAATGTTACAATGATAGGGACATTGTACAATATGGTATCGATCGAATAGGTCGATTGTCGCATGGACGGATCGATATGAATTTGGTGTAACGAGACGGTTCAGTCGGTCGTGTATCTCACAGGGTAGGACAAATTGTTAACGTATATTGTATAACATGGATGGGCATTTTTGTCTCAATTGAGACAAACCGTCCCCACCATAGCGCCCCCCTTCCCCCACCAGTCCGCCGTTACCATAGTGCATTGGTGGGCACGGGTGGAGCCCCTCAAACGCCTGCTTCTCCCACCAACCTCTCTTTCATGCAGCGCGCACGTTCGTTGCGCACGCTGATGTCTCGTGTCTTCGTTGCACCATTGTACCGCGCTTGGTGGAAGGGGACAGAGGGCGCTACGGTGTGGACGGTTTTGCCTCAATTGAGGCAAAATTGCCCATCCCTGCCATAGAGGAAGGAAGTGCTTCGCCTGTCGCGAACAATACGCAGGCCTCGCGCATGAAAGAGAGGTTGGTGAGAGAAGCAGGCGTTTGAAGGGCACCTACCGTGCCCATCCCTGTGGTACAATGAACGTAGAAATAACTTCTTCCCGTCTAACTTCTACATACAAACCTGTAAACACAGTTCAAAAATATAAAAATATTGTTTTATTTTTTTGTGGCTTACCAGAATGATTAAAGGTGGAAATACATTTCCATATAATTCCTGATACTCATAAAGTTTTCATAAAGATCCGCCTTTTAATAACGAACATTCTGATGATTTGTCTCTTAGGAATTATTGGAGTAATTTGTAACAGTACATTTCTACATGCTATGCAACAAATGCTTTAAAGTCTAAATTAAATCGGAAGGTATGTGGCAAGTTCTGCGCGATTGACGTGTAACGTGCATATACAGCCACGAACTTTCCATGAATCTCGCCATCGAACTTATCTTTGCGCACGCAGGCACCGTCGGGCTGGGGTTTATCGAGCTAAAGACATTCTTATCGTCGATTTTTCACCCATCACACACTGGTCCATTCGTCCGATGTAGTTGTTCATTAATATTTTAATATTATTTGAAAGTTTAAGGATATAGTTATTTACAGTATAGTCGTTGGATTCGTTTCGATATCTCATTACTTTCATCGTTTTCGAAAGTCATGGACATTTAGGAAGCAATTCGATAAACATCGATATGAGCAAGTTGTTTTTTTACCAAATGAACAGCTAAATCGGGCGAGTGGACCACTGTGCAACGGTGCGAGAATAAAGCCCGTAAATCCACCGAGAGCAACCGAACACATCGGATTTCGAATCGGACCAGCGCGGCACGGCGAGTCGGGAGTTTTGTTTCGGCTAACTACGCGGAATGCAACGCTCGTCGTGTTCCTGTTCTTCCGAAGTTTGTTTTGCAGTGTACTTCGTTCTTCGGCTAGTTAGGCGGCTTCTTTCCAGCCGGACCGCCGGGTTCGTTAACGAAGACCCGGTTAACGACGTATTCGATTAAGCCGCTGGCTTCGTGTCCGACAGGTTGGGCGTGGATCTGCTCGACGACGGAAATAGTGTGACTTCGAACCTCGATCCAGCGCAGCTGGGACTTGTCGGCAATCGATCGGATCAGCGGAACAGTGTGTCGAGTCTTTTTGTTTCGTTTGAGCAATTTATATCTCGGCAGAGAGATTTTCGAGCATAATATGCATTGCGGCGCACGCTAGGCTGGAAACCCGTTTTTTTTTTCGTGACCTTAATTGACTTTTTGAAGTTTTTATTTTAATAAAATTTTTTATACATAACTTATTTTAACCCTTCAAAGCTTCAAAATCCAAAATTTTTGCCACTTGAGATATTTATGTGTGCAGAGACATCGCTCTGAAGACAAAATTTAGGAATTCAAAGTAAATTCAGTTATACTAAAAGCTTATTCTTCAGCATGAAATAACAGGTTTCCATTAATGTTTCATATATGTTAAAAGTGTTTTCATTATTTAATTGGTTCCTAAGCATTATTTAATCTATGTAGAATTGCCGTAATATTTGTAACTATTTAAACTTTTAAAAGGGTTTTAAAAATATGTTTAAAACTGTTGGACATGGGAGTCGTTTGATATGAAAGCTTAGACAATTATGACGAGCATCGCGTATATTTCAAGTGCAATTACTTGCAACATTGACAGTTATACGAATTTTAAGAAACCGATAGCCGGAGTACCACAGCTATATTTTTACAATTTTCATTGTTTCGTTTTAAATATCTCTTATTTTATTAATGTTAGTTACATTAATGGTATTTTCTAAAAAAATAAATCGATGTAAAGGTATTTCTAATTATGGTCTCAAAAAGTCACATTCCAGACCACTTAGCACTGTTAGCACTATTGTTCAGACAATATATTCATTTCTCCACAAATTTAAGAAAACCTTTTTTTTAAATGAAAGACATCACGATTTTTAAAATAGAAATAAATAATATATATATATATATTATATATTATACATTATATATATGTATATATAATGATGTTGCCTTTAATCCTCAATATAAAGTTTGTAAACATTTTTGATCGTTTTTAACGGTTAGAAACTGGAATATGCATTTTAGAAGTCTGAAAAACCTGTTTACTACCTATATCGATATCTGCAATTCATCCATCTTTTTCGAAAATTTCCACGTGTCATTTAAATTAGAAATAAAACTAATATTTCGATTTCTCTGTGTTAGTACCTTTCTAGTCAAGATATGTAATCAGAACTTATCATGTTTCTTCATAGTTGCTTTTCAAGATCCAAGTCATTTTTAACCTCGTTAGCGACATATCCTTCTCATTCATTTTTATTTTGTTGGTCTCCTTGATTTATTGTGAAGAAACGAAAAACGGTATTACCTACATAAAAAACTGTATATATAAAGAACTTATCTGAACGAACGTATGATAAGGTAACCTATTTTCCACTATTTTGTTGTAAGAGATTGAAATCGACAGAATATTACGTATCATGCACAAAGAAATAATGAAAGCACTCTCTGCTGGAAGAAGTGCACTTCACGTTCGAAGAAACGAGCTGCACTGATGAACGCATTTACTGTTACGAGTGGGTAACTTCAATTTTAATCAAATCATATCGATACACGAAGAGTAGTACCGATTGAACTTCTTGGTTTTCTTCGATCATACACTAATGCTTTGTTCAATTTTTAAGAACGAATAGTACAAGGGACTCATCTTGAATCAAAAGATCGCCTCAGCTACGATATAAATTTGTTTCCAGGAAAGACATGCATCGATAAGGAGATTAAGTGTTCTCGTATATTCTCGACGACGCGATCCAATAAATAGAGTAGTGAATCACAAAGCTGTATCCTCGGTTCCGCGTTTTTATAATAATAAACAGGTGTCGAATATTCTGAATTCGTGTCAAGTAAACTTTTCGATTCGGAAAGCAGAGACGATCGGTTTCCAGAAATTTCGGACGACTGGAAGTAAATCTCTTGTCGATGACAACTAGACGCACGGAATCAACGGTAATACAGGGTGTTCGATAACTGGTGGTACAAGCGAAAATGGGATGATTCTACGTGAAAGAATAAGTCGAAAATATAGAATAAAATTTATTCATTCGAGGCTTTGTTTTCGAAAAAATCGGGTTTGAAAATTCAGCAAATACTTATACATATTATCATGACCAACCAATTCCATTCTGTGCATACAGGGTGTCCCACGTAACAGCTTTCACGATTTTTTATGTACTTGCGATAATCTGACAAATTATCGCATTCATTTTTTATGGGGTCATTTACAGTCAATAATTTATACTGTTCAAATACAAAATAAGGAACATTTAAAGCAGCGAATCCGTACAGCATGCGAAGAACTTTGCTACGACAGTATCGTAAGAGCAACCAATGCAAATTTACTACGAAGAATGGAATTGTGCCTACCACAAAACGGATTTCAATTCGAACATTCGATGTTACCTTTTTACGAAATCATTTAATAATAAATATAAGTTATTATCACCTATCTACTTATCATTTCTTCGACTTCAAGGTCATCCCAAGGTCATGGTATACTAGGTCGTTGAATTTGTCTTGACACGGGCTATAATACTGTTAAGTCAAAAATACAAAGTGCCATTTAAAAAAATGAAGGTGACCTTGACAATACTATAAAAAAAATGTTTTTTGAACTTTTTTTGATTGCAATATATAGCCAATCGAAAACTGTTTAACTTTTCTTGAAAATATTTTTTGTCAGATAATCGCAAGTACTTAAAAAATCATGAAAACTGTTACGTGGGACACCCTGTACACTGATACACGCGATCCCGACGAATCTTTAAATTCGATTTTCTCGGGAACAAAGCCTCACATGAAAAAATTTTATTCTGTATTTTCGACTTATTGTTTCATGTAGAATCACACCCTTTTCGCTTGTACCATCAGTTAGAGAACACCCTATATAATTATCTCACAGCGTTTCTCTGATTTTCCTTGGGATTCGAGTCTCTCGGGAGCTCAACATTTCGATTATATATGTCGAGTAGTTTTCGTACGAGCAACACTCCGAGGCGAAGCGTTAAGTATAGTCTACGCATGGCTAAACAAACGATTAACCCACGGCCTAACCAGAGCTTATGTTCCAGCGGTAACCAGGGTTTATGTTTATGCTCGTGGTGCCACTAACTAGTTCTCCGTTGTTGAAACAGTAATACACATCGTGAATTTTGGCCTACGAAAATCGATCTCGTTATCGACCAAAAATCTCGGGATTACTCGCGTGAATCTTCGCAGTCAACATACCACAGATATGTTCGTTAAAATGAATCCAGATACTTTTTTTTTTATTTTAAGCATTTTAAACCCCTCTGGGTTTATTTATATTTATTGTAATCATTGCTGACTGCAGTTTGTCAAAGTCCAGATCGGATACATCTCACATTCAGATACATCTCACATCAAAACTTGCCCACAAAGTTAATGCATACCTAAAGCTGCCATTAATATTGAAAAATCATTTGATGTTGATAATCTTAGGAAAAATAGTATGGCAATGACTTGCGATGATTGAATGATTTACGGTATACAGAAGAAACGAAGATAGTCCAAATCCAATAAATTTTTATACAAACTTACATTTAGTGTTAAACAGCAAATTGCACTAAACGACGACTTTTTTAAAAATTGCTATTGGTCAGAATTGCAAAGAAAAAACTGAAGATCAGGAGTTTTAACCTTTTTATTTGAGCCTTCAATGTAAATTTAATATAATTCATTTAATATAATTCAATGTAAAAAAGCTAAAGGCATTGAAAGATTTAAGAATCTTTGAATTTTGCGTTTACGGTTAATCTAAATCGCAGTTTCGCATGATTTTTGCCATTTTTAATCATTTATTGCTCATAACAACGTTCATCGTTTTTCATCGTTCAGCAATTTCATAAAAATTGTAATCTTTATATTTTTCTTCACAATTTCGACCAATAAAAATTTTTAACTAATTTCTGTACACATTATCTACTAAACTAATCCGTCTGGCATCTCAAAATAAAGTCAACTCGTTTTGTCCAATATTTAAAAAATCATTCCTTTATAAAGTGTGTCCCAATACTTTTGTTCGACACTGTATATTTCTCTATACATTGAATTAGAAAAAAGAATCATAAAATCGAAATAAAACAAAATATCATATTCTTTGTTAACAGATTAATTGAGTTAAAAATCGTCTGAAAATGAATATTCTGTAAAGGTTTTTATTTTCGATGTTGTTCGTAAAGTTTGTTTGAGATATGACTGCATGCAAAAGTACAGTCTGGAAATCACAGACTTTCGCACAGCGTAATCTGTTGCAACAATAATGAATCAAATCTTTTGAACCACGGGCGAGATTTTCGTTTATAATTTCTTCCGTGCAAGTTGTTCCATCATTCGGCGCATTAACCTAATGAAACCGCGCTTTCTGGCGGGCGCAACACAGTGGCCGAATAAAGTTCGCAATTGCGCGATTATTCTCGCGCGAGTTCGCGATTCATGGATCATTAGCGTGGATTGAAATTTTCGTCGCGCACGGAATGTCAATTACATTTGGCAGCCGGGGCCAGAATTTTAAAACGATTTCATTCACGATTGCTCGTTGAGTAGCAGCTTTCAGCGAAAATGACTAACTTAAACGAAGACTGGTTCTGGCGAGCGTTAACATTAATCACTGTGTACAATCGTACCGTTATCTTCGTTATAAGATTTTTAATCTGTTTCTTGTTACTCCAGGCGAACTTGTTTCTCTATTGTTCTAGAAGCGAACAGGAACAAAGTTCCCCGCTCGCTTCAGTATTTCAGATTCGCTATTTGCAACAATTAAGTGAAGTTTCCTCGGTTCTTTGTAAATAGAATTTGCTTGTTAGTCAGCGACAAGCGATTGCGTTTCCGGAGCGACCAAGAAAATAGTAATCGAGGTTTCTTCGTTGGCAGAGGACGGACGAGAGAAGAGATTTTTTGGTGAATCTGTTTCGTACAGCTTTCGGGGAAAAAGCTCTGGATAAATTGATAGGATAATTAAAGCCCCGGCGGAGCAGGAGCTCGGTAAACGGTCCGCTAACAAGGGACACCGTTCCTCCCGGTTGCTTAAGAAAGAAAATTAAAAAGGACGGCTTCTGTCGATGGCAGGACCAGCATCGTTTCTCTCCCCGGGACCTGGGTTAATGCCGGCCAGGACACGAACGGAAAACGAAGATCTCTCGATTCAGCCACGATCGTTCAGTCTAATACGACATCTCATCAACCTACTACCAACTTCCGTTTTAACCTCACAGATTCCTACGGTATTAACGGGCGATTCCTACCATTCGCGAATCGATCAACCGAGCTTCATTTTAGTAAAGGAAACTAATTGGAGAAATGTGAAAACGATTTGGAAAAAATCAATTTTTTTTAACTTTTGTTTCTTGGAAGCGATCCAGAACATTTTTCACAATGATAATAAAAGTATCGGTCTTCAATATTTTCTATTTTATTATTCATTTTATATATTTCCATATCCCTTTTTTAACATTATTAGCGATTAACAGTAGTCGACCAAAAACAATTTTTGCCGACGATGTTGATTATGCGGTAACCGAAAATCTTTGTCCTCGTGAACAATGATTATAGGAAAGCAAAAAGGAATTTTTGTCATTTTTTGCCAAAATAATTTGAGTAATGCCTACGTTATTCGTAACCAAAAGGGTATAGCCGGATAAGATGGTCAAAAGTGCCATTGATCCGAATTTTATCGACGATGGATCATTCGATAGGGCATCAAGAAAAAACATACTGTGTAAAATTTCAACCCTGTATCTCAATCTGGAGGGTAGTTATGGGGTAAAATCGAAAAATCAGTTTTTGGCCTATTTTCCTAGTTAATGATGTTTAGAAATTCTGTTAAAAATCTGACACATGTCAAGAACCCAAATGCATACTTTGCAATAGGTTTCAGATTTTTACATTGAAAATCCTGCCTGTAAAAAATCAAAAACCTCAAAAAATCGAAAAAATGCAGATTTCACATGGAAGTTCTAGGTTGACATAATTTAGATTTTTACAGTACCGATATATTGTTATAGTTACTATTCATGAGTTTTTTCAGATTTTTTTGTTAGGGGCGCCATTGTAAACAAAAATAAAAACTGATTTTTTCGACGTTTTTACCGTGAAAAACTTAGTTAACCTTCATATTGTAACATTTTACTTATTCTGTAAGTTTATTGGACCTATTAGATTCAAGGTCACTTTCGACCATCTTATCCGGCTATACCCTTTGTTAATTAAATGTATTAACTCTTATACCATAACCTTTAAATTTGGTCTTGTAACAATTACGATGTCTGTATGAATCAGATTTTAGAAAAAAATATGAAACCGGAGGCCCACGTTACCACCACTTCCACTATATTTTTCGTACTATGGTTCTAACGATTTGATCAGCCACTGTATTATACAGGTGCGTATCGTAAAAAGGTTTATGCAGAATGCGCCAGTGAAAGAACAAAATCGGATCGGTGTTTTTTACGCGCGAGATCCATTCCGGGGTCCGCGATGCTCGTCCGACGGCTGATTTCCGCTTTTCAATCATCATAACCGAACCGTGATTTAATGTCGTTCGTAGCCAATGGACCGGGTCGGGGCGTTTTACATTCCGGCCGTCGAAAGAATCGATGTAAAAGGGAGGAGGGCGCGGGACAGGCGAGAAATGGAATCGATTCGACGCGGAGCACTCGGTTTTATCGCGAATGCTCGTTCGTTAGAGGATTTATGCGCGCGTCCGTGAAAATTGACTCCTAATAACGGAGCACGCTTCACCACCGAACGCGGCGGCTCCCCCACCCGGCGCGGCGCGTTACGTGCCTGATTTAAAATTTATACGAGGATAATTGCGCGTGTAGCTGTGATGGAATTTGAGTTACGGGGCGCTCCGTCGGTTGCCTGCATTTCCGGAGAACCCAAAAGGAGACGCGACCAACCCGAAAATTTCGGTTTCCACCTTCTCTTGAATTACGCGGGTTGCTACGGATTTACGCCTTTGCTCTGAGCTAGCTTTGAACGTCTGTCCGTTGGTCAGTCGGTTTGTAAATTGTGTATAGCTAAACGGTTTATTTAGAGAAGAATTTTGTAGCTTCACTACGACGTATTTTTCAGGTTTTAATGTTGGATTTATGGTCGCTGAAAATGTTATCGGAAAATTGTTTATATAGTATGTCGACATGTAATTGCAGATTGATAAACATTGCTCATCTACTGAACCATATTCTGTTCGGATTTACAGCCCTTTAAAGAGTATTGAAAATTCCGTTTTTTGCACGACATGGACTTCTAAATTAATTTCGTATAACTCTTTTTCCTTTTAATAAGTCCTCACGTAATTGCGGGTTGATAAACAGTTACGTCGATTATGTTAATTTGGTAGTTTGTGTCGTATAAAGAACAGTGTTTTAAATATTCTTTGTATAGAGTTGCATGAATTTAAATAGCATGTAAGAGCGACACTAAATTTGGATGTTTTTAAGTAATATGGAGAGAAAAGACCTTTATTAGAAATACAATTATATATTTTGATAGTAAAATTACGTCAGCTTTTAACATGACAGTTCGTGGAACTGTCCATTAACTTATTAAAATTCTATTTTTGTTTATCGAAATAAAAATTAGTTAACGTAATATCACATGCGGTAATATTACGGCGAGGTAGCGGTGCTATGAGAAATTCATTATTCATTTCGGTGGCATTTCTCCTTAACAGTGTGTTTAAAAATAGTTTTTAAAGACAGTAGAAACTGTCAACGTTGATTTCAGACCCAACGTGAAGAAATTTTTATCCAACAAATATTTCCTGCCTGTTTAGTCGTGCTCTGCATATTATTAAACGCTATACATATGTTCATGTGAGTTTCATTCGAGTCCTGTTGGACGAGTTTCCTTTTGTGGTATACGAGACCGTTTAATCACCCGTTCACATCATAATCACAGAGTATTCACTTTCTGCAAGTCCAATATATTCCGTTCCTGTGTCTCCGAGTGCTAAAAGGGCAATCGTTTGTAATTAAACAATTCTAAAACATTAAAGTAGACATAAGTTTTTACACTCTTGGGTAGAATTGTCTTTGTTAATTTCAATGTTACATACATTATTGTACACACAAATCTGAAAAACAAATTTAGCTAGAGCTGATAACAAGTTCAACATTTTCATAAGCGACTACAGTCATTTTTAATAACGAGAATCTTAACATTGATCTTATAATATCACATTTTAAAGAAATATTTGTTATAACACAAACAGATTGAGCTCAAACATTTTGGTAAGGATTAAACAAAATGCTGACCAACAATTTAAACTGTGATAGAAATTACAAGGGATGTTCAACAACTAGAATATTAAAAAACTTGAAAACTCTTAAAAACTGATTTTGATATTATGGTAAATATTTATGATAGAGAAACTACAGTACAGGATGGGGAAAAAAGTTGCAAAAACGAGCAGTTAAAAAAAATTCTTTTGTTATTCAAAATGTAGTTCCATATCAGCCATCAAATCATCACAATCCTTTTCATTGAACTTTTTCCCCGTGTCGCATGTAGGTTTCTAAATATTCACGATAGAATTTCTGTGGGTGTTTTCACTCCTAATTTTAAGACCATTTTTCACCAGGAAGAAACACGTTCTGTTATTACTAGACTGCGGATCTTAATGCAATATAAAAATTGTCTGCGCCAATTGCAAGAAATTAGAACCAAGTAGAAGTGTATTTCCTTCTTTAATAACTTCGAAAAGCTGGAAATAGTATGTCGATACCTATAAATTCTTTTAATCATTGTACTCTCTCAAATTGCACCAACTGCATTAAACTGCATTAATTTCTATTTAATTCTGTAAATTCTCAAGAATAGCGAATTTCCATTGTCAGCGACCTTTCGCGATTTCTCCCCGACGAATTCGAATATTGTGACGTCGCGTGCAGCGCTGACGAAGAATCGTTGAAATAAAGGAAGCGCAAGGAACGAGTGGTAGGTTTCCATAAAACCTGTTGATGAAAAACAACGCAAACCGGCTCGAAAGCGGTGCACACACGTGTACCGCACACCTGTTAACGAACTCACGAGTTTCACAACCCCCGTCGTCGGCCCTAAATTAAATCCTAGGGACGGGACGGACATCGCGAAAAGAACATTTGCGTGTTTTCCGGCGAGGTTGATGGCTCCTTTATTTAGCACCGAACTCGATTAGCAATTACGTTGTTTGACTAACAAACTCCGTATTTTTTTGTTACAGGTAAGCCCTCCCTCAGACGGTTTCAAAGTGAATCCGCGCGGCTTTGGCTCTTGGGAGCCGCCTCGCATTTTCGGTGAGTAAACAGCGCGTATCGACGCACGCATAATTAGTAGCCGACACCCCCGGAGGGCCGTCGAAATTCTGACGGAGGGTTGGTTGCCTTCTCTCATTCTTTTTTTCCAGTAACGAGGATACCCTTTTATCCCCGCGCTTCGGCCATCTCTCGCACGCAACCGCCCGGCCCCGTGTATACACGCGTGCAGGGTTCGTTTAACGTGGTTCTTTCATCCCCCGACGGTAGCTTGGCTTGCATTTTTGTTAACTAGAAGAAGGGTGCGCCCCGACCCGACTGATATAGTTTATTTACGCTCGCAATTAACACTCGAACCCGCCGCCCAGCCACGGGTATCCTCCTCTCGTTCTCTGTTTGAGAAATTGTTTTCCTTGGGTGTCTTTCAGATTTACGGCCTCCTTTGTCAATTACCGAAGGGGTTGCCTTGACGATCCTGTTACACTGCTTCACCTGGGAATTCGTTTATATTAGCTTGTTACATATGGTATGGCCGATCTTAGAGTGCAAATTTTATGAGGCGGTTTGATCCAGAATTACTATTATGGCCCACACGTTTACGATTTTTGAAGTATTTCCAATGGTCTGGCAAAAATGTTTTCTAACAAAAGTTGATCAGTTTTTAATGATTTATAAATGACAACATTAGGAATTTGAAAAAAATATTTCATTTCAATGAAAAGTCACTTCGATTATTTGAAATGGTACTGTGTATTTTTGACTGACTGAAAATGTGACCTTCAGGAGTTTTTTCAGAATACTTAGTGAACTTTTTTAACGAGCGCGTTATCTAAGAGTACCTATGTGCTAGAATTTGTAGTAATTTTTGCATTCCAAAATCTTAAAAAATGCCCGGGTGGCAGCACCTTTTTCAAACGTGGTTTTGTTGAGCACAATTTTTCGGAGTTGTACATTTGAAAATAAAAAACACATGAAAATTGTATTTGTACGTGTATAAAAAATTATGATATCAAAACTAAACTTAAAGACTGATTATTGGCAACATGGCAGTCGTTTAATTTTTTAAGATCTTGCAACATAAACATTACTGTAACTTGTACAATTACGGTATTCTAATGTAAGTAAACGTAATGTCGCTATTGTTGTTTTCAATCAATAGATTATGAATGTCACCATGGCAGCATCAACGAAACACAAACAATGAATTATTTATTTTTCAATCGCATTACTTTTTACCACTACATTCGTGTGACATCAATGAATAAATATAAGTCGGACAGTTAAGGGATGGACGGGGCTTAAATTTATAAAGATACCCAAAACAAATATACTTAGGATTACGCCAACTTCTTTTTGAAGACGTACGATTAATTTTTGGATTGTTGTGAAACTTAGTAGAACACATTTGTGTGGCTAACCGATGAACTGACAGCTCCCATTCTTCAAGGTGCAGTTTTAAACGAGTATCGTTCGGCCACGAGAGCGGGGGTTCTTCTGTGTAAGAAACAGTGAGGGTAAGGATGGTTCAGACTGCGAATGAATCAGCCCGAGGAAAGACATTGGGTCATCTATACTCTGCCGAGTTACCATTACGTACGCCACAAACAGAATACCGGACTGATGCAGCCTGTGCTCTCAATTAATCGCCTGGTAAAGGCAGCGGAAATTGATTTCCTTCATTTACAATCTTGTGTTGGAAATCCATCCCAGTTAATTATCAAAAGATGTTCCTCGACAAAATATATCTCTTTGTTTATAAATAACCTACTCTAGACCTTCAATATTTCAGTTTACGTGCATAGTTCCGTGAGTAAATATTAACCATTGTATTCTTAAAATAGAAATTCATTGGAACAATATTTTATTGGACGCGTATATTTAGTTTTCCAAGGTTTTATGTTACTATCGTTACTCTATGTAACTATCTTTAGTAATTCATTACATATTTGTAATGTTTATTAAGTTTTTCTGTCTCGGAAACAGAATTGTAAGCTAATACGATACACGGTGTTAATTATACAATAATTCACTAAATTTTTGGAAAACATCAGAATGGAACGTTGCTTTTCGTTCTAGGAATTTATTATTTTTATGATGAAGAATTAAACATGTAAAATCTAGAATCAACAAGGAGTCATATTCAACAGAAGAATAGAAACGGTATAATAAAATTAATAAGCCGAGTATGCGAGTTGAAGGATATAAAATCCACAAAATGCTAAAAATGCTTATCATCAGACTTTGTTAAATTTTATGTAATATCAACTGTTCATCTTCTGCGTTTGATTATCACCATCCAGGATCATCTTGTCAGTGAATAGAACTTTGCAAATCCATAACCAATTCGAATCAGTACAAACGTAAAGAATATAATAGACCAAGTTCGAGTGATTCGTCACGCTTTCGCAAGACATTGAGGATGAAAGGACGATTGTGCCTCAAGCAGCCATAAAAAGTTCATATTAGCGAATCCGCCCTCTCGACTGACAGACAGAAAGGTTCGATATTAGATAATAACAGTGTCGCGAGAATCCCCTTTGATGGGATTCAAAGTTCCCGAGCGGGAGGAAGCAATGAAACGTTATCCCCCTGCGTTTTTAGGGATGGTTCTCGCATGGGAGCGGCCCGGGAGATGATTAGCAGCGGCTCTTGAAATATCTTCGATGTTTCTCTGATTTAAGAGTTCCCGGTACAATATTGCCATGAGTGGCTCGGCCGGATTGGCCGGAAGAATCGTGGATGTCACAAATCAGTGGCCGCCGATGTAAGGCCGCAGGGCGGCGGTTTCAATGCGAGAACGGTCGATTACGCGCGCGCTATAAATATTGCGTGCAATCGGCCCATGGGGCGCGAAACCGGGAAGGGCGTGTGTTGCCGTCCCGGCGATTTCACTCGTCCCGGCTCGAAGCCGGCTGCTGGCTTCTCGGGGAGAAGCCAATCCGCCGACGCCGGTTAATTTATTACCGGTATTTATGGGCAGCCCTTTCACCGGCCAAAAATCGGGCGGAATTCTGTCGATTGATCCTCGAAAGACAAGAATCGACCGCTGTACCTTGATGGCTTCTCCATTCTGCTTCAAGATGTCGAATACAGTAGTGCACACTTAACACTAGATTTGCCGGTTATTTAAGTATATCTATTTCTACCAAAGTCAGAATGACTGGTCTTTAGAAGAAGTGCTTAGTGGTGTTTCCAGTCTTTAATTACTTTTAAAAAATGACAAAAATGTTGAATAATATTGATAGGGCCAGTGCTAGAAATTTGCGGGCCACAACTCAATCAACTCGCCCAAAAGCGAGTCGACCGAGCACAGCCAAGACACTCAGAAACCCCGAGTATCGAGTTCGCACTTACAGATAGCCAAGTGTCCGGGACCCAAGGAGAACCTTATGTGCGGCCCAAAACTCTGAGTAAATATACAATTCCAAGGGCCGCTAGCGTACTGCATCAGAATCATGATTTTCCCGAAATCATATATTCTGTCCCTAAAAAACGTTGCAGTACATATCTATTGTTGTAGCTGCCCCAATGTCATTTCATCACATAGAAACATGCACCAGTCATTTTGACTGGTACTTGTATAAGTGTCAATAACAAAAAATATATTTGTTACGAATACATATAAAATAATATAAAGTTCATAAAACTGATTTTTTAGTTATGGCTACAAAAGTCATGATATCACTTCGGAAAGAAAATGTTACATTCAGTAGGAATTTTGAATTGAAATTGCAAAACCAGTCATTTTGACTGGTCTGGTAAATCTAGTGTTAAGTGTCCGCCGCTAACCCCGCTCGAATTCCAAAAAAAAAAATGGGACCTCTCACTAGACCGATTGAAACGTGATACGTGCTGGGTATCTCATTCACACTCATCCTCCCTCCCTCTTTCAATTGATTCGGTTTCGACTGCGGACGCTTAAGTGTGTACTATTGTAATCATAGTTCGTCTAGCGAGGTAGCGAGATACTATAGTTCGCCGAGGCGAGAGAGTAAACGTAAACACATACTTGAGAGTTGCGGTCAAAACTATTGGCTGCCACTGTCGTTCTTCATGGGCGAGTGGACACCGTTATTCTGTGGTTCCTACAGCGGGTCTAAAAAATATTCAAATATCCTATAGAACTGAATAATTTTTAAAATTTTGTCTAAATTTTTTTTTAAGATATTAGTTGGCATATTATTCAATGTGTGTAAGACTCTACAGGGTGTCCCGTAACTGGTGGTACAACCGAGCAGGGGATGATTCTACATGAAAAACTGTGTTGTTTTCGAGAAAAATAAGTTTGAAAAGTCTAGTGCGCCTGCACTCGGCTTACTTGCGGCTCAACGGATTCCACTGCCTCACGTCTGGAAAACTCGGAAATTGCCTTCGTACTTCTAGATATGTTTGCAAACATTGTCAGTATATTGATATCCGTTCTATCGCCCCTATTCTTTTCCCATCCTCATGAAATTACGCCTAATTTTTCAACAGGATGGAGCACCACCGCACTACAGTTGTAAAGTAAGACGTTTTTTAAGTGAAAGTTATCAGTGCTGGATCGGTCGCGGTGGCAGAGTACCTTGGCCGCCACGATCTCCGGATTTGTCACCGTTAGATTTTTATTTGTGGGGTTAGGTGAAATCGATTGTGTATCGTGATGACATAACGAGCATCGAACAATTACAACAAAAAATAGCGATAGCGTTTGAACACTTAAAGCAACATAATAATTGCACATTACAAGAGGTTCGAAGGATTTTAATACGAAGAGCACAATTATGTCTACAACAACGTGGACAGCACTTCCAGCAACTTATGAATTAAACGAATTCCTCAAAGGTAATTCTAACATTGTAACCTCGACCTTCGATTTATTCGATGTATACAAACCTCGAAAACTTTTTCGAAAAAAGGTTGAGGTAACTCAGAATAAAGTTCGTTGAGCAGCAAGTAAGCCGTGTGCACACGCACTAGACAAATGTTCAAAATCATTTTTCTCGAAAACAAAGCCTTGTATAAAAAAATTTTATTCTATATTTTCGACTCAGTTTTTCATGTACAATCACCCCCTGCTCGGTTGTACCACCAGTTACGGGACACCCTGTATTTTCCTCGCAAGGCGCGTGCTTAATACTATTCGAGTGCGAACGCTAAACAAAGCTATTCTCGGCGGTAAAGTCTGAGTGTTCCGACGGGTGCGGGAGTATGCGACAGAATGCCTGCCCGGAGTTATCCCTTGTTCCTCGGAGTCAAGAGTCCCAGGGCCAGGGGTTGACGAAAAGGGGGGGGGGGGGCGGTGGTCGACGTGCAGGTAGCCGTCGCACGCCCCGCGGTGAGGGTCCGTTCCTCGGGCCGCGTCCCCGTTGCACGCGTTCTACTCTTGCTGGATACACGACGTCTTACATGCGTAAGAAATTTTAGAAAACCAGTAAATTCTATGAGGGCGATATATGTCAATATTGATCGCTAACTTTATTATCTTCTTCGCGAGTCCAATATATTACAGTTTTTAAAAGTTTCATTACACGCTGTCTAGCAGACTAATCCTTACAATCCTTCTCAAATATCTAAAAACTGCCTTTATTCTAGGTATTATCATAGTGAACCAGCAGAACAGCAACTTACTTATTCTTATAAATGTTGACAGTAACAAGGTACAACGAAATACAGAGTGAAATACAGGTCAAGAACTGTTTAATGAATTTTGTAGCATATTAAGGGACGCATCATTTTTTCTGAGGTATCAAGGTGACCTCGAATTTTTTCAAAGATTTTTTTCAAAATCAACTCAAGAACATCGTATTATAGGTCGTGAATTCGTCTTTCTATCGGTAACAGCGTGATGTTGAAAAAAATGTGGATTGACTTTGAAAAAATTCAAGATCACCCTAATATGTATATCAGAAGAAGAACGAGATATAAAAAATTCAAATTCTACTCATTCGATGCGTCTTTTAAAATGCTACATAATTCAATACACAGTTTCCTTTATACAATCAGTAGATACCGGGTTATTTCAAATGGTAGTTCTTATTGACTCACCCGTTATATTGGAATATAATATAAATCAAATAAATGCATAGAAGGCTGAGCAGATATAATTAGTCAGAAACGATAAAGACGACAACCCATTTGCATTTATGACGCTCCATTACGCCGACCAAAATTGATGCGCGCGATTCCCCAGACTCGAATTGCGAAATTGCTCTGGATTACCAACAGGTTCTCAGAAATTCTGAAAAGTCGATCGGCTTTAAACTTTCCTTGTGGGTCCCTTCGAGACTCGCGTGTGACGACGATGGAGTCGCGCCGACTATAATCGAAGAACCTCAATTAATCCTCGATTACGTAGCTCGTTGATCGGATGAACAGGAATTTCTGGGACGGGGCCGTCGTTCATGCATATCAATATTTCAGCTCGACATAGGCGGGTCTGTTTGACTTATCGTTTATGCCAGCGGAACGCATACTAATTTTCAGCCCGTTCGTTCGTCGCGCTCTAATGGACCGATAAACCAAGTTAAGAAGCACTCCAATTTATCAATTATCTGATCCGGGGGCCCATCGAAACGCGAAAACAGGTGTGTACCTTGCCGATAAATTACGCGACTTTGTCTATAGATGCGCGGCGGAAGTTAAGTAATTCTCGGCGGCCCATTTGAAATTTCAATCGCGGCCCGGATTAAAAATTTCATGCCGCGCGTTTAACGTTTTCCGAATATGTTCCATATACGTACAGCAGTTTTAATCACCATTCAGCGTGACCTTAATTGTGCACAGAGAATTGAAGTCCGACGAAAATCGGAGGATTGCTACGTCGCGTCGGATATTCAAAAGGGCATTTTTCTGTGAACATTGCAAAATTTCATAATTCTCATAAATCCTTTTTTAGTCACGGTACGTTTACCGCTATGCTTCTGTTTGCAATTTCGTTGGCTACCTTTTTGCCGTATGTTCCAACTTTTGTATACAGCGTAGGTGTCAGAATTTAGAACATTGGTGTTGGTGACGATCGATCGTCGGCAATCAGCTGGGACTGTCATACTGAGCTACGATCGATTTGCTATTAACAACCCGATGTTCTTTTAGTAAATATTAATTCGTCAGCGAGATTCAGATTGTAACAAACCGTCATATGAAAAACTTCTATTAAATAAAGCTCCTATAAATTTCAGAAGTGGGATACGATTTTGTGGTAGTGCATGAAATTTAGTATTTTTTGTTCACGGCTATCGAGTTTCGGGAAGTTAGGGAAAATATTAGAAGGAACTTTAGTAGATATCTTTAGTATCGTATTGTTTCTCGAGTTTATCTCGTGCATGTTTTATGAAGATTTTATATCGAGATAATTTATAAAATGACGAGTTCCATCATTATTCGACGAAGTAACGAGCGATGCGCTATACTGCGTTAACCCGCGGAACATGTGTTTCGTATTACGGATACGTGGAACTGTCTTTGATCTCGCGAACGAGTTGCAATGCTGTGACGGGACTATTTATGGTTTCTGAATGGATTCGGAAGTCGGACGGTTGAAACTGTTAGGGCTTGTTCATGCACAGTGTAAACCGTGCGGATCAACCGCGCGGAGCTTATTTACATTGGCGTCTTCATATTCGTTCACACCTGTCGCTCGCCTGCCGCCAATGGACCGCAGAAAACAAAATCCGTGCAGTTTCCGCGCGATGCTATTTACTATGGCTCTTATGAGAGCGTTCAGTTGGTTGACGGATTACACGCGTTTGGGACGTGTGCCACCATGAATTGCTTCGAGTTTTTCTTTTGGTGACACATTTTGCCCCATAAGAACGTTAACACTTGAAATTTCTTCCCTAATCAATTCAACTAATTCATCAAATGATTTTATCGACGTTCTCAAATAGTTGAAGAAATTGGGCTCAATCTTTATGTACAGTTAAAAATAGGCCATGCGGGTGCCTTAATTTAATATCGGATGCACCCAATACTGCCATTTTCTGTTTTTCACTTTTTTCTTTAGAACAACCACAAACATACTGCTCCTTCGACTTCCATCTTAGCACTGAGGTAAAACTTCGCCTCTCTTCTGCATAACCGCACGGTCGCCTCTTCCTGAACAACTATCAATTTTCATGCGGTTCGAACCGCGCGGTCGAAAACGCGGGGATTCCGCCGTGTCTGAACTAGCCCTTACCAGTAGCGTGCGATCCAACAGTGTCCCCCATGCGTCTCTATATATTGCTTCTTACAATTGATGTCGAAAATTGATATTTTTCATAAAGTTCTTTTCTTTTTTTTTTATTTAAAGCTCTTTAGACCCTTAAACGGGTCCATTTCGCTTTACAATTAGGTGTTACATTGATACAATTTGGTGTTACAATGTTGCAAGATGAAATGTGAATTAAATAGGTAACTTACAATCTTTGAAATATGAATGGATATAAATGCAAGCCTTAATATTAGAGGTAGTTGGTAACCCATTTGACATAAAGAATCCAAAAGTTTACGCCTTTGAACATCATACTTTTCGCACTGCCAAGTGACGTGATTTAGTTTTCTGTCACTTTGATCACAACTACATTTGCCGTCAGAAATTATGTTTACGCGCGCCAACGAAGCAGCTAAATGATAGTGATCCGCCCGCATCCTATTGACCGTACTAATAAGACACCTCTTAAATCTTTTATGGGAGAACCAGAGTGGGGAATTGTCGCGGAAAAATCTTAAGAAATAATTTTTGCCCTTAAATAACCCTTGCATCCTCATAATTTCAGTAGATTTCTCTTTGGCCTGTTTTTCATGAAGTTCTGCGATTTAGTAGTAATGTATGTAAGAATCTTTATTCAGAACGGAGTGTCTTGTATGTTAGAACACGAACATTCTGGAGGATACTAATCGCGACATCTCTGTAGATTTACTTATATGTTGTTTGTACCGTGTTCATAACACGGTGGCGCTCATTAGAATATGCGTGTGTGTGTGTGCGTGCCTCAGCGAGGTACGCGTGTCGCCGCTGTACGCGGCTCCCTTCTCCTCTACGTGAACTTCACAGTGTAAACACGTATATTTCTATATACAATATTGAAGTGTACAGGGTGAATCACCTAACGTTTGCACCTCAAATATCTTTGTTGTTTCTAAAGATACGTAAAATATGGTAAGGACAAAGTTGAATGGTACAATGGGGCTAACACGATGCCAAAAAAAAATTTTGTTTTTATGTCATTTTTTTCGAGATATCAAGGTCACTTTAACATTTTTAAGTGAAACCACCTTTTTTTAAACACCTACAATGATAGTCCCTTTCATTACGAATTCAGAAAAACAAACGAATGACATAAAAACAAAAATTTTCTTGGTATCGTGCGAGCCCCACTGAAGCATTCAACTTTGTCCTTCAGACATTTGACGTATCTTTAAAGACAACAAAGATATTTGAGATGGCAATAATTAGTGCCTCACCCTACAATGATAGTCCCTTTCATTACGAATTCAGCGACTATAATTACTCAAGGTCATTCAAGATCACGGACAGAGTTCAACATGATATCTCGAAAAACATGATATAAAAACAAAATTTTTTTTAAGCATCGTGTCAGCCCCATTGTACCATTCAACTTTGTCCTTACCATATTTTACGTATCTTTAGAAACAACAAAGATATTTAAGGTGCAAACGTTAGGTGACTCACCCTGTATGTCCGTAAAGTGCATATAGATTATTTCTATTACTTGAAACTCCAAACGAAGCTGCATAAACTCCAACATTGTACAATATGCCGGTTTATCAATCAATACCCAAAACGACGATTGTTGATACGTTCAATCGTCAGTTATTTTCCAATGCTCTACCAGTATCACATATGACATTAATAACTCATTACTAGACCGCGGACCTTTATGCATAATAGACATTGTCTGTTTTGATTGCGAGAAACAGAAACCAAACCCCGCCTGTTCAATTATACTATAACTGCATAAAATCCGCAGTCTACTCATTAACAATATCGCACATTACATTAGTATTTAGCAACCTTCACACTTCTTATACGATGATTTCGGCATAGTTCCAATTAAAAAGCTGACACTATTTGAGCAGTTTAATGCAAAAGTGGTGTAAGTCAACATTCGCCTGTAACATCATTCGATATTATCTTGTTTTATAGAACATTTACTTAATTCCTCATTATCCAACGATGAACTGTTTTGACTTGTATCATTTTTTTCATTAAATAACTCACTTTATGCTGTTCCAACAAGTCGATTCAGTAAATTGCCCAAAATATTGAGAAACAAAAGTGGAAGAAGAAGTATCGCGAAAATAAACTCAGGATAAAGACGTTGTAAAACTGAAATCGTGATTGTTGTCCAATAAGGATCTAGACCGAGGAAGAAGTATAAACAGTGAGATAGAAAGCGTAGTAGAGTGATAGATCGTCGAACGATCGTGAGGATTAATGCTCGACCAATGGAGTCATCGATCCTCCGGCAAACGCGACCTAATGGTGCGAAATCATGGCCGATAGCGACGCAGCGGAACGCAACCGCGGCGCAATCATCCTTTTTATAGAAAAGTAGCCCGAAACAGACGGTGAATTACGTCTCGTTAGCTGAACCGTTTGTTTTGTCACGTAGAAAGCGTGTTTATCGATTCGAACGTTGTCACAGAGTGACCAGAGGAGGAGCTCGGCGCCGCGCGCCGGTTCAAATATATTTCCGTCGTTGTTTCCAGCCGATCGATCGATTTTGCGGTCGAGTTCAATAAGCGTCCGCGTCAATTTGTTCAGATTTCGAGGAGAAGAGCCAGAGTACACAGTTCTTGATACTCGCCGGTGCACTCGTGAAACTGGCGTGTATCGATGGACTCCGGTACGACGGTAAATCGTTTTGGATTCACGTCGGCGCCACTTCGTAACTCTTCCGATACTTTACCTCGAAATTTTTCTCTGTGACACTGATAGATGTATCACGCCGAATAACGTCGAATTACTGACGTATAGTCGTGGAGAGAATTAAGTGGACACCCTTTAAAAACCAATAACTTTCATAAAATTGGGCCAAACAACTCGAGTGTTTTTGAAATGTTAGAAGGATTAGTTTACTAAGTAATGTGTAAAGAAAAATTTTTTTTGAAATTGTTAGTGCTCGGAATCTTTCTCTGTGACAGTCGGGGGCAGAATTAAGTGGACACTATTTAAAAACCAATCACTTATTTTAAAATTGAGCCAGATTGATTCACTAGGTAATGCGTACAAAATTGTTTTTTTTTTTAAATTGCTTCGGAATTTCGAAGAGAAAGCGGAGTGATCATTTTTAACTTCTTTATCCGTACCTATGATGAAAATTGAAAATACGTCTTTTGTAGATCTAGTCATTGAGTCGATAAGTCAATCATGATGCTAACATATAAAAACGTTTATATCTGAGAAACGGTTGACTTTTTTGCTCTGCACAGTATGTCTTATGTGCCATACATGTAAATGTTGAATTATTTTTCCAACGCCCTGTACATGTTGAGTAATATTGTACCTATAATAAAATAGACATGTATATATATTTTACAAATGCATGGTCTCGTGAAAAACTAGTCGATCGCATCGTATAGATAATAATAATAACGTTATAACTGCTCTGAATTAAACGAACTGGGTATAATCTATGTTGCTGACTGAAATAAGAAACACTGTAAGCATCTATCCATTTAGGAAGTACAATTTTTCGGTCTTCATTTTAAATCAGATTATACAATAATTCAGAGGAAATGTTGTTACAACTACAAGAAATAGAATAGAACACAGTACGTTTGCAATAATTAATAAAACTGTGAGGAAACTGAAAGTTCGTCCATTCCTTTAGAAATGAGGTTATTTAATCTTAGCTCAATAAATTGAGAAAACGGTGAGGCCAGTGAAAGACTGGTCCTGAAACAGTTCAACAACTTCAAAGTATCCGATGTCTTACCATTTTTGAAGCCGGCCAGAGAGAGAGAGAGAGAGAGAGAGACTGGCTCTGAAACGCGGAACGACGTTAATTAAAGCACCCCGAAAGTATCGCAGTGATCAGTAGAGTTTAATCAACGCAAATCCGAGGAAAGAGGAGGCATAATGCTCGGATAACCCGTAATAACGTTAATTGCCGGCCGAGCTATTGTTCCTAAACCCGAAACCATATGTCCACGTCGGCGAAGGGCTGACGCGGCTCGCCGTTTTTCTGATCAATCCCCACCGCCAATTATCGCCTACTGGTTATGGGGTGGCCGCGCGACACCCTAACATGTCGACGCTGCTATGGTATGCGGCCCAGGGCAAGAAGCTGCAGGATTACGGGGACGTGTTCCACTTTAACAGCCATACTAACAGGAGGGTCAATAGAAAGGGTTCAAACGACTGATTTTTTCTCTCTTCGTAAATCAGGATTTTCCACGATTATTTTGTCCCCCGTTGAAACTCTGTGATAAATCTCATGGTTGCAGACGCGACTCTTTGTTCTAAGTAATAAATATGTATGACGATGAGGTCGATAAAGCTAATTTTGTTGACAGGTTATATATCTGAGTTCATATCATACTGAACCTATAAAGTTGAAACTATTTTTGCAATTTTATTTTGTGAAGATCAATATCTGTTTTGTGACTTTCATTGTAAATACCTTGAAGAACACAAAAATATATATTTAGTTCGTCTTTTTAATCAAATTGTGGCGATGTAGCCGTTTCACCATGGATCTTCATCCTTATTCTATCACTCGAAATAAAAAATTCTTGAAGATTCTGTATTTATTAATAGTTGATGTCAGAAGGATTTTCGATAAGATGGCAGCTGTTTAACGCTGGGATACAATTTTCCAATGTTTAAATTTTTTCTCCTTCATGAATTAAAATAAGAGTTTCTATCAAAAATCCTCCGTTTATTCACATGATGAAATCATAATGATTTTTTAATTTTAGACGCATCAATTACAGAATATCTTGCTCACCGTGCACCGCAGCATCTTCTGGGAAAGAGATTGCTATCTACATATTTTTAAAAATATTGCAGCAGAAATATTACCACACGTAGTTCAATATATATGCACTTTCGAACAAGGTGCTGTTTTAAAAAAAGGAATTCCTTAATTTTTCAGAATAAATTCCTGAAAATTACGTTAATTCATGTAGGTAACCACGAATAGTCCCTGAAATGAAGTTATGAGTGATCGAAAAAGACTAGAAGAAGGGTTTATTTTAATTTTGCATAATTTAGAGTCAGAACAGTCAATTGGTCCAGCGAGTGTGTCAGGTAGCGAATGAGCGAATGAATGAGATTTTTAAGAGTAATTTAATTGGTGGCGTCGCGATGCACCATTGGCAGCGGCATACGCACCATCGATTCAGCGACCGTGTTTTCACCCCTTTTTGATCGCAACCGATTGCCGTGGCCGGTATTCGCTTTATTGCATTTTTTTCTTGGTCGGTGCAACGATATGTTACGGATCGAGACGACGCGATCGTGTGTCCCGCGGCTTTGTGCGACCTCGAAGTAGACCATCGTCGCAATCTCTTTTTTAACCGACCCACCTCCGGCAGGTTTCTTCTCGGAACCAACTCAAAGCTAACGATTACACGCCAGTTAACGATCCTTTGTACGCGGACCTTCGTCCATACTCCTTGCCCCTTACCTTTCAAGTCGCCTTTCCTGTCTATTTTCTTTCCTTTGGCCGTGATAGACTTCCACCCTACCGGCACACGATTCTCCGAGCGAGCTGCCTTCTTCCACCGGTCGATAGATTGTCAATCGGCGACTGTGTATCGTTTATGGCTCGCTGATAGAGAACTCGGCTATCGCGATCAGCTCTACTTTCGATCTTCACAGGAACCAGCTGAGAAACACCCTTTAACCTCTTGCCGTATAATACGTTGCCCGGCATTTCTATAAAGTGTAAGCTACAGTTTATAAAAGGCGGGGAATTGTGTAACCAGAACCTGGCAAGTACAATATGTACAACCATACATGTCGAGACGCAACGTATTGTGGTTCCTTCGAGAGAGGAATTTCGTGGCAGGCACTTTGCAAATAGCATATTCATCGTTTTCTTAGAATTTGACACGGAGTGCCAAAGACTTCGACCACCCGATTCGAGACAATAAATTAGTCTATGTAAGAGTCGAGCGCTCTTGACCCAGACGCGGCGGGACTAGCCCGAGTTTTTCTGCGACTTTCCGGCGCCATAAGACTAACATCCGAAGACAGCGTCTCCACCATTTCCACCGTTCATCCCCAATCTTCTCCCACTATGTTCTACCACCTCCACTACAAAATTCACATCTACTAGCGGTCAGTTTTCCTTTTCGAGAGTCAGTCTTCACTAATTGTTCACCCTAAGCAACATCAGCCTGTACAGTTTCCATAGATCAATATATACTATTATTCACAACAAAGTATGGTTTCAAGTAACCATAAGTGACAATAGGTGTACATGACAATACAAGTACAATACATGTATTCGATTCGGCGAGCTTGGAAGAACACTAAAGATTCGATCTAACAAGGAGAAGACGCGGTCATGGTGTCTCAGATTTTCTCGAAACTTTGCATATTGGTAGATTTCGTTCTCTTGTTTATGAAAATGTAGCATTATAGGCGTCGATACTGAAACTTTTGAGATATGTTAAGATTGATTTCTTTCATATTATGTTCCTTTCCAATAAAATTTTTATATTTTGTTTCCTATAGATATTGTGAGTGTATTTTTCAAGTGTAAAATACAATTAATTAAAATAGATAAACTGAACAGAAAAATAAGAAAAAACCGGAAAAAAAGGAAAAAGGGATTTGAACACTGGCCTTCCCGGTAATGAATCTAGTAATCTAGTACGTTACCAGCACGCCGTTTGGCACTTGACAAAAAATTCAACCAAAACTGTACTTAACGGCTTAACGGGTATAATGAAATTTAAATTTTAAATATCTCAAAAATTATTGAGTATTGACGCCTATAATATTTTCATAAACAGGAGAACGAAATCTACCAGTATGCAAACTTTCGACAAAATCTAAGACCCGATGACCGCGTCTTCTCCTTGTAAGCTAAACCCGCAGGACCGTGCCATTACATGGATCGTACAGTTCCCCTTTTCGTGCGAGCTTGCCGAGCGCGTCGAACGTAGTATAGGACAGCGCGTGACAACACGGACCGCGCAACCGATGACGCAACTAAACTTAAAATTAAACCACTAAATACCATTCAAATTATGCTGTGTTTAGTTTCATTTGTTTTGTAATTGGATTAGTAGTGGTTTCACACCGATATACCTGACACCGTTTCGCAGGGATGGGCAAAACGGTTCCAATCATAGCGACTACTGTACCTAACCAGCATCCGCCCACGGTGGAAGGACGCGTTTCTTCCGTCGCGAGCAGTGTGCATTGCGCAAGCCTCGCGCATCGCGGCCACGAGGAGCGCTACGTGCGCCGTGGCCGCGCACATTCGAATGCACGTGGAGGACAAAAAGGAAAATAGATTCTATTTTGTTATCTCGCGACACGCTCATTCGAAAAGGGGCAAAATGAGACAGAACAAAATGAAACATGGTATTTTGACGCTTCGCTCTGTTGCCAACCGTTACTAACCGTTACTTGTTTACATCGGTGAACTGTTTATATTGTGCGCGCGTTCAGATACGAAAGTACGTATGGTGGGGGCAACGAAGGCGCGAGGCATGCGCGACCGCAAGGAAGGCGTCCGCTGTATGAGATAGAGGTTGGTGGGAGAAGCAAGCGTTTGAGGGGCGCCTAGCGTGCCCATAACTGGCGTATCCGGTTACGCGGTATGTTTATCGGTTACTCTAGCTCTAGCTTCTGGGCCCTCCGCGTGGCATAATCTGCGGTGGTGGGAGTTGGCGTTTTGCAAAGAACGCATACTTCTTGTTTGCTTAGATCGAATCTTTACTATATTCAACAGAATGCTGCACGTTTTTCGTCCATGCAGATTACGCGACATCTAACAAAAGCCACTTTCATTTTCGCAAAAAATTTTGAAAATATTCCTAACTGTGTTGCTCCATTGTTTCTGTATTTATATTTTGTTGATATTCAGATACATAGAATATGCTATCTACTCAGCTATGTTTATATTTTGCGTTTGTTTTAATTTATTATACGAAGTAGTATAAAAGCGCGAAATTTACACACAGTCACTTCGTTTCTGGATGCATTCGAAGCGGGTAATTACAGCAAACTGTGAATATTCTAAAATTTCTGATATTAAACTTCATACAAATCCTGTATTTGTCATAATTTAATTCATCTGCAGCAAATTTTAAATACTTCTGTACGGTATTGTTGAACTAAGCTACTACACAAACCAGCCCTTAGAAACGAACATAAAAGGAATGGAATAATAAAGAGAATTTATCAAAAAAAACGTGTTGATTTTCTTAAAACAATTTTTTTAAAACAAGTTTTTCTATCAATGTTATCAAACTCTTATTCTATTCGTTTTGTATATTAATTTGAGGAAACTCTCAATCAATTGAGACTAATACTAAACAAGCAAACAGCTTGAATTACCTAAATCAGGTATAAAACATATTTATGAGTATAATAAATAGGATGAGACAGTGCTGTTTTCAAGTAAGTATTTCATGCTGTATAAACAGAATAATTAAAATTATAACTTCAAGGAGCAAATCTTCATTATTTCTGTCAATTCAACTACCAACAACATAATCGCCATCGTAGAAGATTTACCAAATCTGTACGAGACGTGTGACCAGTTCGAAATACTATACTATCGAGAACACATTTTCAAAATCTCATATTGACACAGCAAAGCACTGTTACGTACACACAGAGCCCGTCTGTCCGGATTTAACCCCCAGCGTCCTCTTATCGAAGACACTTAATCTGCGTTTCTATGTGCGTCGCATGAGGGTTTGCGATCACATGGGGTGCATTGAACAGTTCCAACCAGATACGTCGATAGAAGCCTAATCGAATGGGGGTCGCTGAAGATTGCGAGGGGATCGATAGTTTTCCCATGAACAGCAAGTACACTGTGCTGACACCGTGCTTACAATTTTCCTTTGCTCACGGGGAACAATGGAATGAGTAAACATAGAATGGACATTCTAGGCGAAAAACACTTGTTACCAACTATCAAAAACTAGTGCAGCGTATTTTCAGTGTCTTACCAGACTTTCGGGACCATTCAGGGTTGGTTTAGCCAATATTTAATCCTCGAAATTAGTGCATCGATATTTTACATCAGGCATGGGCGACGCTGGCTCAAAATACACATGTTGCTGTTTTTCTTCTTCGCCTGTTCGGCAAGGCAGTCCCCACCACGTCCACTCCGACTCTCCCTTCAGCACGGGCCCCACGCAGTGATGGTATATGGTCTCGGTTTTCTCGCGCATGCGCGACGATTTTAGCGTCAGTAAAGCACAAAGTTGGGTTAAAATGGGGTACCTTCGTCATCCCGCATAGTTTCGCAAATTTTTTTTTCGATTTTCAAATATGATTTGGCAACTATCTCCTTCTCCAATACTAGTTGCCATTATGAAATCGAATATATTAACATTAACTTACCAAAATTTCGAAGTACGGTCGTCTCGTCGTGTCGTCTTGCACTCTTCTGTCCGGTTTCCCGCCAATAACAGTTCTCCCCTACTTTCCCCACAAACATAAGACGTACGGTACGTTCCAGCATTTAGTCGCGCATGCGCGAAAAAACCGGGACCATATACTATCACTGGCTCCACGATGCTGCACCTACCTGCCGATGCAGCATCGTGGGGCCCGTGCTGAGGGGAGAGTCGGAGTGAACGTGGTGGGGATTGCCTCGCCGAGCAGGCGAAGAGGAGAAGCAGCGATATGAGATTTTTGAGCCAGCATCGCCCATGCCTGCTTTACATTGTCAATTGCAATATTCTGTAAATGATCTGTTCATTTTTTGTTTTGATCCTCAACATATTGTGTGTGCAATTAATTGTGATCAGCTTCGGTCTCATTGACATAAAGTATTATTATTTGACGGCTTGTATTCCAGAGTTTGTTTAAGCAAAATCTTATGAGTGTTTTGCACTTGGATGTCTGTTTGTTTCATCGTGCAGGGTCCCGAGAGCTGGTGCTCTTCGTGAAAGATGGATTTCTGTGCTGCGGACGTTTCCGTGAGGTGTAACGAGGTGACGTCGAAAGAACGGAGCTGCGTCGAAGTTGCGCGGTAGTTGGCGAGCGGAATGGAAACGGGAAGCGATATCGCTAATTACGGCCGTTACGGAGCGCAAGAACCGGGGAAATGGCACGAAAACGTTGTAGAACCACTGGTGGCTCCAATAAAAGAGCTCCCGGCCGTTTTTTAACGAACTTTCTTCGAACCGGTCCGCATTTCTTTCGCCGTCGACGACGACGACGACGATGACGCGCCACCGGGGAAATTGTCGACGGAAGAAATCGCGCGCGCACGGCCACTCAACGGCGAGAGGAAACATCAGGCAAAAACAAGAGGGACGCGACAAGAATGAAATACGCCGGAGCATCGGCGAGACCTTTGCTTTCAAATTATTGCATAATTGTATATTTCCCGGGCAGGCAAGTTAAACCGAAAGTCTCCGACGACGTAATAACGAGATGAACGTTTACAGCAAAAGCCAGCGTCCTTCTCTTCCTGGACATCTTTCTTGAACCACCGCGGAGCTCATCGCTATCTTGGTCTTGTAGGAAGCTAGGAGAGGCTAAAATAACGAGGCCATTTCCTTCGATAAGCCTGTAAGACTGATTCTCCGATCTTCAATGTATTAAATTCGTGTCTTCACGCACAAGCACTCGTACACGCACACACTGATCAAAACGAACGCACACTGAACACGCTCCGTCGCGTTGGGCCGTTCCCGCGACGACGCACAGTGTAACGATTACGTAGGCAGAAAATAAAAAATTTAATTTTTAACAAAATAAATGAGTAACAAATATTTTTCAAGCAACAAGGACAAAATAAATGAAATATATACATTTTCTAACATATTATTCAAACATAGGTAATTACTATCATATTATTGTCACTTAATTACAGATTCTGAGAAATAAATAATCTCGGGATAGAGCACTCAGAAGCAGATAAAACTTATACCAAATTAGAGGAAATAGGGGAAACTAATTTTAATAAAAAAGATGAAAAAATTGATGTTTCAAAATGCAACAAAAATCTACTGTGGTATGAGTAATGGTAACTCACCCATTACCAACTGTAAATACTATAACTTTCAAATATATACAATATAACAACTAAAATAAAACACTTATAACTTATTTTCAAAAAAGAAACAAATAACGTAACTTCCAGGTACAACAAAATTTCACTTCATAAATATTGACTGGATGTAATGTATGTATGTTGGCTTGCGTGTCTTTACTCGACTTCTAACTAGATTTCTAACCTACATCGGTTATTTGTGTTACTAAATTATGCTGTTCTCGTATTGAAAGTGTGTTTACTACCTATTCCATGAAAACAAATATGAAATTTTAAAAATCGATTTTTATATTTCTGAACGCGAACCGTCACACTGTGCGACGATGCCGAACTCAATGGTCGGTCTCGCTGGCTATACAACGTAAATGTCTGTTGCGCCTGTGTACTCTCTACAGCAGTGATGGACACGGTAGGGGCCCCTCAAACGCCTGATTCTCCCAACAACCTCTCTTTCATGCAGCGCGTGCCTTCTCAAGATCGCGTATGTCTCACGCCAGGGATAAGCGTTTTTGTCTCAATTGAGACAAAACCGTGCCCACCACAGCGCCCACTATCCCCCACCAGCATCCGCCGTTACCTTAGAGCAGGCCTGAGCGCTTCTTGCCCGCAGAACAGATATTGCTGCTTCTCCTCTTCGCCTGCTCGGCAAGGCAGTCCCCACCACGCCACTCCGACTCTTCTTTCAGCACCGTGGGTAACCTGCCGTCGCGGCAGCACCGTGGGGGTCGTTCTGAAAGAAGAGTCGGAGTGGACGTGGTGGGGACTGCCTCGCCGAGCAGGCGAAGAGGAGAAGCAACAACATCTGTTCCGTGGGCCAGCAGTGCCCATAAAGGAAGGAAGTGTTTCGCCCGTCGCGAACAGTGCGCAGGCCTCGCGTATGAAAGAGAGGTTGGTGGGAGAAGCAGGCGTTATGGGGCCCCTACCGTGCCCATCACGGCCTCACGCCTTCGTCGCCCCCACCATATGTATCTTCGTGCCTGACCGCGCGCGCGATATAAACAATTTTCCGATGTAAATCAGTAACGGTTAATAACAGTCGGCAAGAGAGCGAAGCGCTATGGTGGGGACGGTTTTGTCACAATTGAGACGAACATGCCTATCACTGCACTACAGTTTTCGTATACGTAGCCAAACGAAGAGCAGGAATTTATGAATATGCCATTGAGCCCGATGACTTCGACTCTCTTCTAGGCGCTTTCCTAACCTCTTCTTCTCCTACGGCTCTTTGTGAAAGAAAAACCGGTTTAAATCGCGGAAGTGCAATTTACCGTGAAAGGTGAACAAACTCCCGTTTCTTTCGGACTGATAATTTTTCTCTTTACCTGGGCATGCTTCTCCAGCTTCTTTCCACCGCGATCCTTTTTATTGCGAAAGCCATCTCCGCGGAAAGAGATTGGCCTTGTCCTCGAGAAGACTTCTATCCGAGCCGGCGCTTTATGAAAACTCATCTGCAATCGTTTGTTCTCTCTATGACTGATTTATTTACCGGTGTATTGTCCTCCGCCACTGAACGACTATGAATACTAATGCCATTTTTGCACGAGTTTCCTTGTTGTTTTTAATTTAATGCGAGTTCGTTGAAGTTTATTGTTTTAGTAGAACTCCACAAAGTGGCGTTTCTACGGACTATCGACAACAAAGTAATTTGTAAATAAAGCTTTAAATATAAGTGAAATTAAAAGACATGAAACGAATGTGTTAGCTTGCTTTATAATCCAGAAGAGATGGCCGAGTATCATTAGGGCTCACTAGGTGTGATTTAGTCGAATATATAAATGCAATTCGCAACTGCAGTTCTAAATATGCACTAAATATAAAATCACTAATTATAATAGTAAAGTCACTATTAATAAAATTCTCCTCATCGATACTGTTAAAGCGATGGAAATAAATTTCCCACACAGATAAATATTATGAGCGACTGAATTAAAGTTTCCCTTATCGATAATCGTTATTTTATCTTTCAGTCATTCATGATTAGTATTTGTAAGAAAATACCTTTTGGTTGGATAAATAATCATTATTCTATGACTGTTTTCATTTTGTTTGTAACAGTTAAGGTTCCTGGTTAATATCGTTCCGCATACTCTAACTGTCGAGTTCAGTTCTCATTTTCCGCATTTTTATAAGTTTTACTCACACTAAATAGAAAAGAGAATAAAAAGAGTGTCATAGTCGGTTCCATAAACTAGTGGAGAGGCCGTAACCATATCGGCGCTGATCTTAGCGCATTAATCAAAAGCGAGTCGCCTCGGCAGCGATTATGTATTAAGGCGACAGACTGACAGCGGGTTTGCTCGGGGATTTCTGAATGGAAGTCGATGAAGACACGTCAAATAACGTCCGACGACGGCCTCGACGTCTATCGGTAGATAAATGTACCGTCCCAGGGATGCTCTCTCCCCTATCGTGCGTCTTTTTTCCCCGTTTTCGTGAGGTCCCAGCATCACACCCCTCCTATACCGCGTCGCCCACCCCCGTGTCTCATCTGGTGTAGCGTTATCGACACCTTTACGGCGTGCTGCATCGTCACGTTCGCCCGACCCCGCCTGCCGATACAGGCATTGCTGCTCTATGCAATGGAGAAACGAGATATCGTTGACGACTACTGGTCGACCGGAGCCAGTGTTAGATATCGTAATGGGGGATACGTTACACCAGGCGCGGACAACTGTAAGCGATCCTGACCGTCGATATCCACCCGGTTGAATAGCACCTTTTCTCTCCTAATTTCTCGATTTTCCGGATACATTTTCCTTAACTCCTTAACGAGCACCTACGCTGTCCACACGATCGGTTCTTTGTTACCGGCCTTTTTAGCCGAACTTTTTTCCACAGATTCTTTTTGTGTCTAGAAAGGACCACCATCGATCGCATCCACGCGCTTTGTAATCGACACGTACAGATTTACCGTGCGAGATCACACGATCCGCCCTCTAATGAGCAGCCCGGATTATTTTCCAGCGACGCATTCTTTCGTCGCCGCGAAACTTTGCGAATTTTTCCAATGTCGTTCGTTTGTCTATGGCACTTTTACTGGATTTCTTCTTTCCGTGGCCGATTCATCGCGGGTTACTCGAGAAACTTAACCCCTTGGCTTTCAATTTCTTTTCAAAACTCCTTTAATGTTTTTATTGGCCAAGATTATTGTAGACTTTTTATGTTCTTGGGTGATTCCAGATTAATTTGTCTTCGAGGCACAAAAATTTGCGTTGAAACTATAAAGTAAATCATAATAATATAAGGGTTAAAAGAGAGGCAAAATGTTAAGAAAGAGGTTAAAATGCATCATAAACCATCTGTCTAATTAAAGGTTCGTTTTTGATATGTTCTACGTCAACGTAGAATGCAAAACGATGCATCGTCGCCGACCGAAATCACTGTCATTCTCAGGTGAGGAATCGCCATTTTCGCGGTTCTGGTTTCGTTCCATTCACTTCATTAACGCAAATGTAAACTTCCTTTTTCATTCGTAGTAATGCGCTTTCCTGAGGGAGACAAAGAGAGTCTTTCCGCGCCGTCACTGTATTGTGTGTGGCTTCATTTGCGAATAAATCCTGATTAGAGTGGAGCGGTATCGCAGCTCTGAATCGAACAGCGTCCGGAAAATTCTCTCCCTCTCTCTATCACACACAACACACACTCGGGCGTCTCAGCGACCGCATCCCTGGCGGACAGAATTTTTTTTCTGCCGGGAAAAGATTAGCCAAACGATTCTCGGAATCGGCCTTGTTCCTCTCTTAACTCTTCAAGGACGACATCAGTATAACATACTAACTCTGACGAATATTTAAAAATTGATTACACGTGATAAAATTGTTTAGAAGCATAAAGAGACATATATGTTAACATTCGGAATTTTAATTGACCGTATTCGAAAAATATAGAGGTCACTACGTGTTTTGTATGAGAAATGAGTATAAAGCATACCAAAAAGTTGCCAAACTGTGATCGATGATGGAGAGAATTGCGTCCATTATTAAGTAAAAGAGTATTAGTGCTTTAAATGTCGATTCGATTCATATAAAGGTCTTTTTACAAATATATAAATATTTATAGAAATATCGTTTGCACGCTCTCGTGGAACAGACTGTATTGAAATCCAATTTCTCTCAACGATTACTGCGGTAGCAACAGAAATAAATTTTTGGTCATTATAATTATTATATGTACTCAAAAATATATTAGTTAGAAAAGTAATTGTTATCCTATGACGCTTTGTTATGCTGGTTACAACAGTTATGGTCCCTGGTTTCTAGCAATTCACAACTGATTAATTTCAATTTTCTCTTCTCGGCTTAAACGGCGAAGGTGAAAGTGGCCGGAGGGGTACGAACGGGATGACTTAGGACGAGCAAACGTTCTGGAGGATCGCCAGGAAACATCTGTTGAGAGAGGGACCGCGAAAAGTTCAGCGCACCTCCAAAAATAATGCCTCGTAATTCGCCGTGTAATAATAATACGAGTCGACCGCGCGATTGTCAGTCCGACCAGTTCGAAACGGTTAAATCGAGATCGGCAACGGTCCCCGAGGGAAAGGCTTTACACAGAATGTATTTCTAGAGATGATTCCTTGCAGACTTCTTCTAGATGCTTATTCGATGCTCGTGCGATTTTTAGTGGTACCCCCTGGACCGATAATTCAGTTTTCTTTCGTTCATTTTCTTTCCGCGGTTCCAAGATTTCTTGTATTGTTTTAGGCTTTTCGATCAGATGGAGTTTTATTTAATACTAATCGTGTGTATAATGACTATCAACTATTCTCATTTTTATAATAATATTGTCTCGGTTTTCTGAAGGTCTTTCACATTTAAATAAAAAGCAGTTTTTAGCTCTATTTAAGCATTATTTTGTTAATTATTGGCTTCTTGGGGAGTTCGATGAATTTATAGAATGAAATTATTATTTTTTCTAACAAGCAATGGACGTCTATAGACGGCATTTACGTCAACGTGTTGAACTTGTTCGTCGACATATTTTTAATGGTACGTTTGATTGAAATATTTTTTTTATTTGTTTTTGAAGATTCTTGAAAATTTGGAATGTATAATAAACGGGTTCTGTTTGCGATTGATTATATTAGATTTCAGATTCTATACACTTGCGACGAAAGCGATTTACTTACGGTTAATGGTATTACACAGATGTTCATTGTGAGCGAACGTGGCTATCATTATAATTGTTAATTAAAACCCCTCAGTTCGCTGGGATACAATGAGAATATGATACAATCGAATGCGTTATAATACCCAGGTATAATACAAGCATGTTCCACGCAACACTGATCATAATATTCTTCGGAAATATTGCAAGATAGAATTTCAGTAAAAAAACCTGTTCACTGAGATCGCATTCACGTTACTAGTAAAATTATTTAATGCTCACAAGAGATTAGAATTTACTTTTTTACCATGTTCGCTACGTTGCAACAGCTTCCATGATTATATAACATTTTATTAAATGTAGCGCGTACTATTATATGCATTTTAATTTTAAATAACGACATGCATAACATTAATTTTATTTCTTTTGCGCGAAAAGCAAAATTATGATCGTCACACGCGTCAGACGTTGGCAACGAACGTGTCAAATTACTAATGAACGCAATTCGAACTATGTGGATGAAATTACAAGCGTTACGAAAGTGGTAATTACACGGTAATACTTTTAAAAGTCAAGCTGAATGAGATTTTCGGATATAGTGCAGATAAAAAAATTCGGTGATTGCGTGTTAAAACAACTTCAAGTTTATCCACTTAAATAACGAATAACGGCAATCAACTAACAGTAACAACAAAAATGCTTCCAATAATCTCGCGACGATGCCGAGCGTAAAACGAAGTCTTTTATACAAATGTTACGAGTTTTCTGATTTCCTAGCTTTCGTTTTCTGGTTTTCGTGGGCGAGTCGAAGAATTCAAAAAGTCTTAATAAGTAGATAATTCCCCATCCTCAAGGGCATATGGAAAATTTCTCCTAAAAATAGCGACTGGAAAAGTGCTCGCTATCGAAGACTCTTTGATGGCCGGGCTAGGGTTCTGGCAATCGTCAATTTTATGACCCGGCCTTGAAACCCGGCTTCCAACGGCAAGCACTTGGGGAAAGAGAGAATTTCCGCGTCCGAAACTTCTTTCTTTTCCACGCTCAAAGTCCGCTACAAGATCACCGATGACTAGACTGCTGAAATAAAAATTGTCTGCATTTATTGCAAGATGCAGATGCTACATAAACACTTATTTCTTTTCGTAGCAAGTTTCGCGAGTCAAAAATTAAAATTTATAAGGCAGTGCATTGCTTACGCCAAAGTGGTACAGTATTTCATCGTTAATTGTCGTAGACTTCTCTACGATAATTGTCGCAAAACAATCCCTCCTTCCGCGGGGTATACCCCGTGAGGGCCCGTGAAGCTGGAGAGAAAAGTCATTGGATTAGTAGTGATCTCGCCGATATATACTCGACCCGTATTATGTTACACTTCTCGGCGACCGAGGCCTCTCGAGCTTCGGTGTCAAACATCTGTACGAAGCGAACAAACCCCGTCAAGCTAAAACTTTCCTTGATAATTTTAATTATTTTTCCGTTTGGCTGAATCCCTGTTTTTCGAATTGAACATCATCCTTTCGAATCCGCGGACGCAATATCCTGACTCAATTTGTTCAGAAAGAACCGGAGACACGCGGTATGAAAGCAGCGTCGGTTTAAATGAAAATAATATGGAACAAAAATAAAACTGGAATTCAGCTTTCCAACAACGTGGTGGAAAATAAGCGGGAAAGGTAGAGAGTGATCGCTGGAATTGATGCATGCGGAACGATTTCTGTATACGCGCTGAAAGAAAAGCTCGGTGTATCAGTGATATGTGCATGCATGCATATACATACATGCATAGACACGTAGAGATACAGCCAGCCAAAAAAGTATCGATACGCCTTTTAAAAGAGAGCAATTTTTTGAAAAATGATCCATATGCCTCGAATTTCTTCAGGAAATATTAGCTTCCTACGTGACGTATAAAATATAGTAAACGTTGATTTTACAGGTCATTTATCTAAGCTTGTTTCACAAATTAATACGTGGTCCTCACAATCAGTTAGTAGTGACTTTATTCTAACTCAACGTTCTGTATTCACCAAATTGAAGATGAAGGATTGACATACATAGATAATTATTCATAAGATGGATTAAATGCACAAAAACTGATGCAGTTTGTTTTTGACAATAGAGCATATCGTGATCGTTTGTAAATAGTCAACAAATTCAAGAAGACAGTGTTTTCAAATTTCATCGAGATTGGATAACGTTGCCACGAGTCACCTTGAAAGGGTTGATAATCGTAAATTATCACAACATATTTTTTTATCTCTAAAGTGAACTGTTGTATGCCAATAATTGTATGGAAACCCCTCCTGGGCTTTCTTTCGCGAGCCCGATACATGTGACCCAATTTTTCATTACATTTTCGCATAACTGAAATTCAATTTCATCAATGGCGACTGTGATATTGTTTCCTAGCTCGTCAATAGTATTTAGATTATTAGCGTAGACTTTAGTTTTCAAGAATTTCCATAGAAAAAAGTCTAATGGTGTGAACTCACACTTGAAGGTCAATTGATGTCTCTCTTTCGTCAAATTGCGCGTCCATTAAATTTTTCTTTATTTCTCATCTATCTTATTTAACCATTTGTACACGCTGCTGCACTGCATAGTGTTCCATGATAATTTGTTTACGTTTTTTGATGAAATTCATCGAAAAAGAATGAAGATATATCAAAGCGTCTCGCAGTGCCATCTGTTCAACAATGTGACACTTAATGTGAATGACTCTTCGAACGTCGCAGGAGAGCTGAAATCGTTTGAATCGATTTGAAAAAAGTGATTGTTTCGAGGGCTTAGAGGGAAACTTTTTGGCCCGACTGTATATGTATGTACCTATATGTGGATAAGCAAACAGAAGATTTTATAAATAAAAGCAAGCTCGCAGAGATCGAGAGCGTGTTGTTCGCCCACGAATTTTTCTTGCAAACAGGGAAGAGGCCAATGGGTCGGAAAAGGTAATGCAATCGGAATACGCTGGAAACGGCGAGAGAGGCGATCGGCCTAGTCGCATCTCGAATACAAAATCACAATCCGCGCATACGTTATACGCACGAGTGGGTATATTTATCGCGCTACCAATCGTACCAGTGCGCCGGGGCAAGCTTTTCGAGATTTTTGAAAATCCGCCAGCATCTAGCTCCGTTCTCTCTCTCCCTCTATCCCCCTCTTTCACTCTTCCTATCTCTTTTTCTCTCTTTTCCCCCCTCGACTATGGCCGCACGACGAGTTGTTCACACGCCCGGGGCCAATCTCGATAAATGCCGTTCGAACGATTCTCGACCTATCGACATCTGTACCGAGCGCAGCCTATCCTCTTCGTTCCTCTACGAATCGAGAACAAAGACCCTGTCCACGGATCGTATTTACTCGAATTCACCGCGATCGCTCTTCCACGATCCACCGTAAACAATATCACTCTTGTTCACGAACAATATCGCGAAATCGGCGATATCCGCGCGGCCGATTTTCCGCACGTTAATTCGGTTTCGAGTATAGCTTGTACGGAGGCCTAGTTTTCGAACAATCCGTTTTTGAACCATGCTTTTTCCGAAGCGCCGGTTAGACCAGTTTTCGAGAAATTTGACATTGGAACGGTAAAATAGTATTTTTGCTTTATTTGAAGGATTTTTTTCACACTTTTTTTTTAACAGCCTTGCGCTAATGTTTCGATAAATTTTTATAACTCTTTGTTCTTTCTACCTGGAATGCTTCCATGGTATATGAATGTGTTCATTTTATGCATATGGTACCGATGCAATACACTCATACGATACTTAAATGTTTAGTAATTTATTAAATACGAACAAATGTAATAATGTATAGAATACTTTCAGTATGATATAGCAATTTTTAGTGGAGCCTCAGAGTAGTCACTCGAGTGCCAGGAGTTAAAAATTCTTCATTTTTAACTCTTCGGTGCATGGGTCAAAAGTATCCATTTTCTCGTCGACGTTTCTTCTAAAAGCTTTCCTTCATTGAGGAATTAGAGAAAATTAGATAATTAACTAAGATAATTAGAAGAAAATTAAAATAATATAAATTCAATTCATGGATTTCACAGACCAATCCGTGTAGTGAAGATGCTAGAATGTTACTTAATGTGTTAATTAGACATTTATGTTGCATTTAATATTTTTCTTCAGAAAATATAGTTTCAAAAACCATAAAGTGATAATTGAGTTTTCATCGATCCGTATGGTGTCACATAAAATAACAGAATGGAAGGCATTTGTGGATTTGCATGTCAAACATTAGTTTGATTTTCGAAGATCAATTCTAGTAGTAAGAACATGAAAATTCTACCATTTCAAATTTAAAAATCCATTTTCGATTTTTAGAAAATTCAAAAGCAACCAATTTTTAAAAGCCGACAGGTTCTATTTTCAAGTTGTACAGCCTGTCTAGTTAGTGCGTGACTAGCATAAATTCCAAGCTAATTAGACTATTCGACACATATTTGGATTGGTAAAAAGTAAACGTTTCTAATGGATTTTCGTGAGCTGAATACGAATCTATAAATTCTTTTTAATTCTCACGTGTAATATTCAAGAAAAACAATCTTGAAAAAAGGCGCAAATTCCAACTTTGAAAATGTTTTCTGCTTTAACAGTAATTATAATATAGTTCCAATTTGCATAGTATTATTTTGTGGAGTCTTCTGAATAAACAGATACAGTTTAATATTACATTCTTAGAATCTAAACATGTTGAAGCAATAGTTAAGGTAAAAAAAACGCTCTCGATAATCCATAGAATATTTTTATGGGAAATAAAAATTATCTAGCTGGATTGCAAAAAACGAAGGTACAATGAAAATGCTTTTCTTCTCTTAATGATTTTAATAAGTTGAGGATAACTATTTTTCTGTTAACGATGTTTCATACGTTTAACGATGTTTAATCGTTATCATTTGAAAACTTCTGAAAGAATCTATAACATGACTGTATCGATCAAAAATTGTATAAATTGTCTAACCCAGCTCACTGCTCCGGAACGCTTTGGATTACAGCCGGGGGCAACGTTTCGGGCCAAATGTCGGCAGAGAAAGAGATAGACACTTGGCAATGCAAGACGCAACTGTGACAGTACCCCACAGGGCAATCTGTGCTTGAAATACTATTTTGAAAGGTTTCAATGCTCCACCCAGTCTCATAAAGGAAATAAGGGGGTGAAAGCCCCCAACATTATAATAATTTTCCTCGATTACTACGTAAGATACCTGTAGTAAATCATCAAGTAAATAATAAACACTTGTACAACATCGATCCATAATATTCAAGCGTCGTTCATATCCGAATGAAAGAATAACCCGTTCAGACTTAAAAATTCAGTTTTCAGTATACCAAAGGAGCTTAAGGTGTGTGAAACATAATATGACAAAAATTGTAATTTATTTAACTTCATGAGATTACTAAATTGTTGCATATGAAATGTCCGATTTTTAACAGTAATGCAATTGATTAACTGCTATTTTCCTCGTAAATCTGACCATGTACATTGTTCGAAACTGCAGTCGTGACGTTTATACATCATCCCCGACAAGTTGCACACGTATCGTTAGAAGAAACGGTAAATAACGTGCAAAGTAGCCTCCAAAGAGAACGCGTGTTCTCTCGTAGCGTGATTACATTCTCGCAGGAAAAAAAATTGCAAGAAAATTATACGGCATGAGCAGCGATCGTGCTCTTCGAAAACCGCCGCGCGAAATTTCGTCTCGGGAACGCGAGCGGATTTTTGCGAATTCTTCGAGCCGTAAATTCCGCGTTCAGTGTACAGTGAATCAGGTTGCGCGAAATTCTGGAATTGATAAAAGAAATAATTCGCGTTGCGGCGCTGTAACATTCTTTTCGACAATAAACGTCGGTAAGTGAATCTCTTTAATGAAAATAAACAAATAAGATACGATGCAGATGAGTAAAATGCATTAAAATTATCCCAGTAGTGCAAATTTTGTTGCATATTTTTCAAGGTGAAGTACAGAAATGACCACAATCGATAGTCTTCTGCATCTTTCTGTATGCGTCTGTATGCGACGTCACTTCTCTATATGTATGATTATTTGATTGTTAAAAATGGAATAAAATACACATAAACGCTAAAGTTTGAGATTATTTCTTTAGTATTTTACCTTCTAAAAACATAAAAACAATTGCACTACTCATGGAATGACTTGGTACTATACTGCTTTGTAAGAAACAATAGAAACGTACCATATTGTCACCAGGCGTGGACGTGGGGTTAAGTCATGTCTGTCCTTTATTCTCCTAATTTCATTTATTTCTTGGCTCCAATGGTACAAGATGAATACAGTGGAAAAATTAATTGTTTGAAAATATAGAAGCAATTCCGAAGTGAAATGCCATTCAAGAAACAGAAATAAAGTTATCAAGACTACATTAATAATGAAAGAGTATCAATAATAAAATACATAATTTGTAAATACAGATTTAAACATAAATGAAACAAAATTAATTTAGAAAATGTGTCCCAGCATACTCCATGATCTAATTATCTAATTTGTTTTTCAGCACGTTCGCCACCAGCGTCATACATTTATGACGACTACGTATTTACGTATTGAAATTCAAATTCATGTTGTACATGTCTTTATTTAATGTTGAATCACGTGGTATTCTATTCGGAAAACTTCAAACATCTGTGATGCTATTTTTATTCCAATTTTATAAAAGGTTACGTTGCATTTAACACTTAACTGGTATACTGGGGTCTTTCATGACCTCAACAAAATTTCTGTCTACCAACTTTTGTTACTGTATTGTATGATAATTTCAAATATGAATTTCTTTAACTTCATTAGAACATTTGAATTATTTAGTCTTAAGATATATATGGTACTTAAACGTATCTGAACAAATACAGAATTTTAGCAACGCCCTAGTACAATATTTCATAACCTGAGCAAACACCATACCACTTAGCAGAATGTTACTTTAAAGACTGTTGCTGAAACAAACGCTGGTGGCGAACGTTTTAATTTGTCTCGTTGTCTGGATGCTGTAATTGTTAAAATTTGATCCAAACGAACTAAATTTTGATCCAGAATTTCGCGTTCTTGTGCAGCTTCGTGATTAGTCCGAGGAAAGGCGATTTTTGTGCGTTAGAAGATCAAGAAACAGCACATTTTTATCGAGAATTTCGCGGTTACGTGCACTTCCGCGATTAGTCCATGGAGCCGCGATTATTGTACGGTGAACTGTGAACAGTGAACTGCGCAAAGTTCCGACATTGGATAAGGAAATCACTCGGCGTCGCGACGCTGTAACATTCTTCTCGATAGCATCGGCCGGAAGAGACGCGGGATCGCGTGACACACTTCGATTGCGTACAGTTCGCAAATACTTATAAGCACGGAACTTTTCGCCGACCGAGCAGCCGACTATTTCTGTGCTCGTAAAAAACGTTTCGGGAATTGTTGCGAATTATGAGTGAATTACGGGTTGCCGGATCCCATTGATTACCGGAGGGGATATATAGATATATATATAGACCATTGCCACGAGAAATATGGGGGAATAAGAAAGGACATCGCCCGCGGATCATGCAAACGATATCTTAATGTTTTTTTACTGGAAGGTTGTTTCGGTTGTTTGCTTATCTTGATCGGAACCAGTGCCTCGACCGTCATTCACCCTGGAACTACCAAAACAGTAATTACTCTTTCCCTCCTCTTGTTTGACGAGTGGAACGTTTTTCACCGCATAACCTTTTTATTAAAAGTGTCGTTCCTTGAGGAAAAACATTTTAGAATTTATGAGCTTCGAGTAAGACATTTTAGTGAATGTAAATCACCAGACTACGGATTTTATACTTTTATAACAGAAGTGAGTCGGTGGAACTTACAACAGCACGAAAATCAAGGAATTGAAGAACGTATCGAAATTGTTGAAGGTAGCAGGACTCCAGCAGAAAGGTTCCTGTTCCTTTCGAATGTATTAAAATATTTTTATTTTTTACGATGGTCTGCAATCTATACGTCGTAGTGTATTAACACTTTTAGTCTACAAACACAAAACCAGATTTTGTTAGGCTCTGCAACTTGCAAGAAGGTTACAAGAGTAAGTGCTATAATGACCCTGCCTTTTATATTCTTATATGATTAAATCAAGTGTTTAGAATTTGTCAGACTTCTGTGAAGATTTGAGCATTCGGTGGCTATCTTCGTGCTTTTAATTCCAGTGTGATGATAACGTTACAATATAACAACAAAAATATCTGATTAGGGCTGCTTTTAACTTTTTCATGATATAGAGGCAGGCACTCTCGATCCTCCAGATTCGTCGAGGTCAACAGAACGTGAATTCTCACGGCGATCGATTACGCTTAGCCCGTTCGGATCCCCGGCGAAACGCGAGCCGAGAGTCCTCCGGCTCGCCGAGGAATAGGAAAGTCCTGATGGAGGACTCCTCGGGGAATGTTCGTTCGCCTAGCCGCGATTATGGGATTCCTGCATCTTTCAGTTCCTTCCGGCTGCGCTGGGCTCCTCTTCCCACGCCGTACTATGTACTATCGAATCGACGACGACGATGTTGCCTGGCTGGTAGCTAATTCTGAGCAAGTAGCTTCTGGTTAACTTTAAGCAACTGTACAAATACTAACAAATATTTCCGAGACTGTATCTCTTATAAATTTGAAGATTGAAGCTTCCTCTTCACAAGGAATCTCCAAATCTTGACATATGATTTCTTTTTGAACGTTTTATTGAATTTTGAATGGAAGGTGTGCATCAACTTTTTAATAATGTAAGATGATCGAACTTGTTCCCCATTTTTGCTTCATAAAACAGACAAAAAAAATCGTATATCAAGTTTAATGGGGTCGTTCGATAGGGGAACATTCCATCTTTAACTCTATCGTAGATTCATACGAGAAAACAATTTTTCAATATTTTTAGACATGTTTCAATTTATAGCATTTTTGAGAATAAACGTGCCTTCAGTTTTCCACTATTATAGGACACAATCTCTGACACGTGAAAAACGGTTTGTTAAGAGCGAATGCTAGTTATTTTTAGATATTGCAGCTGGAAAGTGAAAAGGTGTAAAGAATTCGACTGACACGATTTGGCTTTAGAGACAATGACTTTGACCGTTTATTTCAACGTCGAGAGCGAGATTGGTACACTCGAGGGCGATACATAAAGATCAAGGAGGTCTTAAACCGATAGACTGTTATGACCATTCAGTTAAAGGCGATGAGCACACGTAAAGAACAAACATACACACTTAAACGTAAACATATATGCGGACTGTACTATCGAATATCGCGCTAACACGGTTGAATTCGTTTTAATCAATGACTAAGATTGATTGTATATAAATGGACCTGTTAATTACGTCTATTAACCCCTTAACCTACAACTACGGGCATAGCCCGCAGTACGATGATCGGGCCAAAAGTGAATATTACATAAGTCGTGCGAATGGCTCGAAGGCTACGCGAGCTTGTTTACGTTTTCGGCACAAAATTCTCGAACGTAAATCGTAGGTTAAGGGGTTAATTGTTGTTACTATCTATTATGATATTATGATATAAAAACCGAACATCAGATAAGTTTTAAAAAATGTTTACGATTATTATTATTTAAATTACAATATGACAACATTGAGATCATGATTAGAGGTGTAGTAACCCCTTTTTCGTGGAAATCCGGTATTCACGTTCAGTCTGGATTAGAATTTCCGATGCCAAGGGCACAGGGACACAATGTCCACAAACAAAGCATAAGATCTGCAGTTAACGTGACCCGAACCATGACACTCCTTGGATTCCGCTTTGTCCGATAGTTTTATCTCGCAATTTCCTCGGCGCTTGATGAAAGCTTATTGAACGCGAACCAGCTATGATATCATCATAGCTCGCGTTCTGAAACTGACGTTCTCATCGTCCGGCCATGGGAAATGAAAAATGAGTCGGAGGTTGGGATCCTTATCAGCTGGTGGATCAATAGGTACATTTGTCCGCGATGCTTCCTCCTTCAGGATCTGAAAAAAGAACTACTCCAAATCTATTTTATATTTTCCTGTATAAAACTCCCGTTACATGTATTGCAAAGATTTTATATAACATACTTTAACTTTCTTTTCGACAAAAAATTAATCTTCCAAGTGTCAGAAGTTTTCGCGACAGAATCACAGTAGCTTCTTCAATTTCCAAATAACCTCGAACGAAAGAAACTAATTCAATGGTCCTGCCTTTTAGTATCCCCCAGCTGACCGAAATTTCGTGTTAATCGCCCACACGATCTCGCTTGAAGTCTCTTCGCATTAATTCTGAGCATAGTATAAGAATGTATATCTACAGGGTGTACCACGAAACTCACTGTTTTTCGAATGTTTACAGACCACGTGATAGAAAATGTTTTGAACCGCACTGTAATGGTGTCGAGTGCTTTACAAACGTTGATACAAAAAAAATTCGGAATATACTTTGTTTACATAGCGAGGCGAAGGTCACCTTGGTTGACATAAATAGGAACGTAGGTTTTTTTTCAAGATTGACTTCACGACAAATTGGAAAACATATTACAATAGAACCACGCTCGTTGCAACCTCGTTTATTGCACGGAATCCTCGTTCGTTGTATTCCAGCGATTCTCACTATGAGTTGTTAGAAGTTCTGAAGCTCGTGGTGGGGGTTGTGATGGCTACGTAATATCCCCGACAACTTAAGGAGTGGGGAAATACGGATTCGGAAAATGGAAAAACGGATCCCGCGATTGGTTACTGCTTTCGTTGCACAATCTCTCAATTGATTTACGCATTTTCCATCCCGTTTTATGCAACGTGCGAGGCTCTACAACACTCGACATTTTATAAAAATCAGCACCAGATTTGCAGTAGTAGAAATTATATTTCACTCGTTGACATACTTGATTTTGGAACGGTGTAATCTGTAAACCCACCTAGTGCAAAACAGCTGAATGTAAACATTGGTGTGTTATTTGCGATCGTGAATACGAAAGTAATATGCTTTTCCAATTTGTCGTGAGGTTTTCTGCAATTTCGAGGAAAAAAAGCATACGGTTCTGTTTAGGTTTATCAAGGTGATCTTCGTTTCGATATGTAAACAAAGTATATTCGAAATTTTTTCATCATTATTTGTAGAGCACTCGATACCATTATAGTACGGTTCAAAACATTTTCTATTAAGAGAAAAATTGCGTTACGTGAGGACACCCTGGCGCGAGGTTGTTGATGCGTTGACAAAATTTATAAAATTTGTCCGGTGCAAAAAAATATAGTTTCACAGAAATGCTGAACTTTCATGTACTGCGTAATCATTTTTTAAGTGAAAAATCTAACTGTATGAAGTAGACGTGTATATCCCAACAGTATTTAAGAAAGAAACAAAATACATTGTATATTCAATAAATGAATTACTTTATCCAATAAAGTGCATATATGATAGTAATAAGTTTTAAATTATATTCCACATTATGACTTCATTATAGATATAATCCATGGGAATTCTACTGTACATGAATTTTTGCAGACATTTTGCAGAGCAACATTTCATAAAGTTGAATGAGTTATCAAGTTTTATCTTTGTCGGTATATCTGCGTGGTCGGTCAATCTTTAAAATCCGGCGTTTTCAACGGTGCGCAGGGAAGATGCTAAAAATCGTGACTTTAACGCGCGGAACTTTGCAATCAACGATGGGTTGTGGAATTTTTCATCGGATGGTAAAGTTAGACTCGGGATAAGAGGTCATAATACGAGGCTAATGCATCGAATCGTTAAGGGCGGCTTAATCAACGGTCCCGGGATTCGGTCGGTTAAGCTAGATCGGCGCTCTTGAAAACCAAAATGGCGGACTCCATTAACCGCGGCTCCTGGCTTTTTTTATAATGAAACTTCTGTTTAGGGTGGAGCCATACGCAAATGTTTCGGAAGTCGTAACGAACCGGGATACGCGTAACATCTCCAGAGTCCAATCAACGGCGTTAAGCATCTTTAACGATATAAACTTCCTCTGAGCAACGCAGTGGCACCGGAGCCGATAATAGGTTGCAATAATTTGAACGGTGTGTATCGATGCATTAACGAACCGGATTCCGATGGCTTCTGTCCGTGCATACGTATCTCGGGAGATTTACATCATCATTGCGTCATTAGTGCGCATTCGCTGGGACGATGTGTACGGGCCGGCTCGCGATAATTGTATCGGCGCGTTTCCACGATTTCCCTCGGATACTCGGTCTATTTCTGACACCATCGCTATTTCGACCGGAGCTCGCGTTGCCCGAAATTTTCTAACTCGAAATGTTGCATCGGACCGATCATAAAATCGACTTATTTCACAGCAGTGACGCAACCGACCAGCATTAATTCACTCGTTGTGGAGCATTGCTCGTCGTGTTTTCACTGTACATCGTTTCACACGTAATCGGGATATCTAAACAATTTTTGCAGGCAGTTGTTTTACGTTTAGTTCAGTTTATTCGCCGGAGGAATTCGTTAATCACTCTCATTAACGATTTATTTTACGGCTACAGTGATTAGAACTTCTTTGACGTTCATAATTTGGTTAATTTCTAAATGAAGATCTAGCTACATTGAACTCTTATTATGGCTGTTCTTTCTTTTGGAGGACCAGATGTTTTTAACTTTATTGAACACTTTTTAAACTTGCTCCTGCAGATATCGATGAGAACATTACGAAAATGTACGTATTATTTTTAGGAATTCACTGGTTTATAAGTTATACGTGCGTAAACATGAGCAATTTTAAGCGTTTTTGACAGGTTAGGGCGTCGCCATATTGGATATTCGTTGGGTGGTAGAGGTAGGACTGTTGAGCGCATGCTGGATGGATGGTTATACGCGTGTAAACATAAGAATTTCAAGTGTTTTTCATAAATTCAAGTGTCGTCACATTAGTATATTTGCTGGGTGGTAGACGTAGCTAGATAATATGGTATATTCGCGGATCGGCTAAGTAGTACTGAGCGCATGCGCTAAGTACGGTATGTTTACTAGATAGGAGCACGTGGATAAATGAAGCTGATTTTAATATTTTTCAACAGTTTGTTGTACATTTTATTGATGATTTGATGCGACTAAATCAAGAAAATGTGGAAAAACTGGTTTTTTCCTCGTAACTACCTTAACAGAAGAGGACTGAAACCTTGCAGAAATGGTTCCTTCTTGGTAAGCTATTGAACAAACCCATTTCCGGCCAAAATCGGCTGGTGGGCGTTTTTAAGTCCCTCGCCCGACTAAACCTTTTCTTTCTTTAATCAATTCAAAAAGCTTGTTCGTTGCATATGGATTGAATAAACAATGATAAACAGACTATAAAAGTTTAGATTTCAGACTTCAGTAAGACTGTAGCGAATGTCAAGAAAATCTGAGTGATCATCGGAGGTTTAAACGGAATGCTTCAAATCGCAATAATTTTTACACCAGCCTAATACGACCGTTGTTGCCAAAAGAAACACTGGTAACGAACGGGTTAATGAATAGCCTGGACAAAAGAGGTTTAAGTATTCACTCGAGCAGTTTATGGGGGAGAGCAGGGTGGATAGTATTGTGGCTGCGTGTCCTGGGCTTCATCATCCAGAGGAGCACACCTGAACAGACCGAGTGTCGTCTTTCTGGTCCTTTTTAGTTGAAATTCGGAGGTCGCTGGGCCAGAAAGAGCAGTTCCACGGAAAGAGGAGCTGGCAAGGTGAAGCAAAATCAGAGCTGCAAAAAGAGGAAGAAGAAGAAGAAGAAGTAGTAGTAAATGGAGGATGGAGCGTGGATGAAGGAGGGGGTCGGAAGTAAAATAGCGATATATAGGCTCGTCTCGAGGGTGAGATGCAGTCGATAGGAACAGAGCAAAAGGATGGAGAAGAAAAAAACTGGGCGAGTACAGGGACGCAGGGAAAATTCGCGGATGAAACACAGTTCACCGAACACCGTTTGTTCTTTCCGGGTCGGTGGACCGTGCAATCTTTTCGCAAATCAAGGTTACTGCGGAACTACGGTCCCGGCCTGTCGGTCGGTTGGTCAACCTTCTGTCGTTTTCAACAAGTATTTCGCCCGTGTCCTCGGACAAGATATTTCCGGGGGAAAATTCATGAATCCCCGATACCGTCGAGAATATTCCCGCGGTATCTCTCGGCTTACGTATTGTCGTCGACGCGGATGATATTCTTTTTGCGGTCGCCCGGCCCGCAACGATTGATTCGAACCGCTCCGAAAGTTATTGGTATTTTTATTGCATTCGAAATCGAGTTATCGGCGCCGGTATTCGGGAAATTGCAACTTCGGAAGATGGCTCTGAAGCCGGACAACGTTGAGAGGAAGTAGCCCCGGCTCTCTGAGGGGACAGAGAAACACGTTTAAGAACTTCGTGACGAGCGAAGTACCCCGACAATGGGAACACGGTTATCAGGAAGAATAAAATCTCAGGGATTGACGTGAACGTTCTTAACTTATTGTTTGGAAATCTGTTTATCTATCCGCCAAGGAACGAAAATTCAATAATCCACGGGTACAGCCTGTCGCGACTGTTGACTGTGCACCCCCAGAGACTTGAGTATAGCAGGCACTGTTGTAACACAGTTCTAAAATGGTTGATTTCACGATAAGTTTGCATATACGTGTCTCGATATATGTAAAAACTTCGGGATGGAAATGCCACTTACATCGTGTACAGATACAATTTTCTTACCGCGTGCATCGAACATGCAGATAATAGAACAGTTACTTAGCCACAATACTAGATTGAATACTTATTGATTCGTACAATGGATCGTGTCGTATATAGACCACGTATTGAATTGTTCACATGTAAAATTCAGATATCAACGGTTCGGATAATCGAGGTTCTATCGAATCTTGAATTGAACATGTATAGTATAGAGTGATGATTAAGTCATCACGATTAAGTCTAGTCATAAAGAGATGATTAACCCTTAAAATATGTTTTATATTATTAAAGTTCGTAATTAATAAATTACTAAACATTTAAGTATTATACGAGTAAATTGCATCAATTTTATATCTATAAAATGAAAACAGTTAATATATGTCCGAGAACAAAGGGTTAAAAACAAGGAAGTATTGTCATTTGTTTGGTATTATCGTGCACTCTTTGAAGGATATGCAGCACGGCAGTCGGAATATTTCACATCTACCGAGACATTATTGCAGTTTCATCTATTGAATGGTACTGGCAAGTTGGAAATAGGGTTTCCGAGTTCACGTATAAATAGTCGTCGCTCTTGCTTCTCACGGTTGTGCATACAACAAAGCAGCCTCGAGTCCGTTTCAAAATGAATTTTCCAAGCCAATTGGCGTGCCGTTCATCCGGGACATGTATCCGCGTTTCTGGATCTAATTTCATTACGTTCTACTTGTAGTTCACGCGTTCAGTGTTTCCGATGGAAGTTGCCAGGTAGTTCCAGGGGCGTACACAAAGCGAGTCTCTCGGCGGAGAATCGTGAATTCAGTGCACGTCATACAGACGGGTCAGTGAAAATCGAAAACACTCGTGGTGACCCAATCACCGGACCTGATATTCTAGATCGATTGCCGGTAGCTTGACAATGCCGGTCCGGCGAAATCCATGGTGTACTTAGCCGAGACCGAGGAAGCGTTTCGAACTCCCCCTCGGCTAGGTAAACTCTCGAACTACTGAATCAAACCAGCGTCTATTCATTGTCCGTCTTAGCAGATATACCTTGGGCTTCTCTTACTCTAGATCAACGGCCTCGAGAACGGGCGGTAGATTAGTCCACGTCTGCTGTACATACGCGCCGGCAGCGTTACGGTCATTAATTTCATTAATTAAGGCGAGCCTGTCCTCCACCTCCGCCGGCAACGATGCGCCGACCGCTTGCAAATTCGACGAAGATTTTGTTGCGAGGATCGGCCAAGGGGAAACTGTCGACCGCCTCTGGGCGAATTTATTGACCGCAACAATGTTAATTGAACCGGTGTCGCGATTCCGTCCCAGGAATGATGGGAATATATTTTAGAACACATAAGGCGATCCGTCGATTACCATATTTATGCGCAACCACTTCTGCCGCAGATGTTTCAATTTTTCCCCCAAAAATAGAAACTCGCACAGAATTTTAAACTCGGATAAATTTGCAATTAAGAAGGGAAGATTTTCTATATTCCATGGACCTCTTAACTTGCTAATTCAAATTTCTCGTAACTCAGATAAATAAAGCTAAATGAATCTGTCGTATATCATCTCGGTAATATATCCAAGCCAATGTTCCAGAAAGATTGTCATTTATTTTTGCTGAATTTTTGCGAAGAGTGTTTGTACTGATCTGTAAACAAACTTTCATTTAGATTTCAAACACTAGTCATTCATTGTAGAACACTAGTCGATTGTAGCGTCGGAAGCCATTAGAACGACCAACCTGTTATTCATTTGGATTACGCACGCGAACAATAACATTTGCTGTTAATCACTTCCATTCATAAAAATCTAATTAAGCGGCGTACAGCCAAGTCTATCAATTCGCGTGCGACGTCCTAATAAAACCCTATCTATAGGCTAATTATTTCTGAAATTGTCGCGCGGTAGTATTGTTTGATAACGAAAGGAAGGTACGTGCGAGCATGATTCGGCGTTAATGAGACAATTAACACTGTAGGATGGAGGTACCCGAGGAAGTTCCTCGGTTCGCAATGTCCCCGGAATAAATCAAAGATTACACAAACCCCCCGAACGATTGTGAACGCAGTTGTCCCTTCTTGCGTGTGTTTTTCTGCGTGATCCTGTACACACGGAGTTCTCACTGCCGAGTACATATTGACGTTATTGCGCAAACAGTATACGGCTGGACCGGGTCCGATGAATATATTGTTGATTCCGCGACAATTTATGCGACCGTGCGGCCCGACCACATTTCAATCGCGAATTATTCAGCCCCGGCTGACAAGCACTCCATCAAAGTGCATTCATATAAATAATTACATCGGCCGGCATTATTAAATCATTAATTTCAATTCTGTTCGGCCGCCCAGCCAACAACCTATTAGTTATCGTTCGTCGGCCAGGCTAACGATGAAATTCCAACAATTCGTCATAATCTCTCGCAAATGTTGCCCTTGCGAGAACCCTTCTCCCTCTGTAACCGCCCCTTTTTCATGCGTTCGAGTGCTCACGGGTGAAATGCAGAATTCTCAAGCAATTCTCTCTATCTGATATTCTGTAGTCGAGATTTTTTCGAAAACCCGGCTGACCAACTCTGTGAAAAAAGAAACGGGAAAACCTAATTATAATTTTAACTTTGACCACCTCTGAATTTAGCGTGAGTTACTTTCAATGCATTTTAGATGTAAAATTCACTCGTCTTTTATAATAAAATTCTCATTCCTCTCCAATTTACTAAAAAGTAAATACAAATTATTTTTCGGCTGCAGTACAAACTTATTTTTTTTAATGTATCAGATTATAAGCATTTGAAACTCTCTCACCTATTTGATCAATCAAAAACTCTTTTGTATTATTTTTTAAATACAACATTTATACATTATTTATATACAGTAGATCCAGAAAGTTTTTGAACACAATTTCGAATTCTGGAGAAGTCGTCGATATTTAAGCTGTTGTAATTTCGTTGAAAACAATAGCACCAGGATAAACCTAGTTTCATTTAAAAGTTTAAAGCTTCCACTTTTACGATTAAGACTATCCTTAAGACTATCTTGCACGACTTGACACATGGAAAACTGGAGACATATTTTCTCTCGAAAATGCTGCCAACTAAGACGTCTCTAAAACATTGAAAAATTTTTTATGCAAACGAATGTTCCATAGAAGTCTTCCCTTTTACAACGTCACAAGAATGCTTGATGTCTAATTTTTCTTTAGTCGTTTTATTAAGGTTTAAGTGAAAGATGTACTGCCAACATTGCCGTGACATCAGGTACATCATGAGGGTTTTACAGTACCGAACTTGATCCATATTATTGTTCTATAAAACAGTGCAAAAAAATCGTATAATATTTTTAAGGTGTCGTTGTAAAGGGAAGGCTTCAATCTTCAAATTCATGAAAAAATTTTATATTTGCAAAGGTTTCAGTTTATATCATTTTTGAGGAAAAATAGATATTCAGTTTCTCATTTGCTATCGCATGTAAAAATATTCTAAAAGGAAATGAATAACGGTGTGCGAAAGTAGAATCTTTAAACTTTAAAACGAGTCCAAGTTTGCTGCTGTAATGTTACTAATTTCTCGAGAATCAGAAGTTTCATGTTCAAATACTTTTTAGGTCCATTGTAATTTTTTCTTGTATTCGTCCGAGAATTTAGATTCTGACATACGTATACTTAGATTTAGCATGATCATGATCCGAACAAGAGTTTGCAACCCGATTATAATAGTCGAACGGAACAGAGAATAAATTTTTATTTTCAGGTTCACAGTTTTGTCGACAAAATTTTCCGTTTATTTTCCCCACGGTTTTGGAACATACATATTTCGATGGTGTCGCGTTATTCAGTTAAGTGAAGAAGACATACAACGCTGATTTTTCATTATTACGGGCGTTCTCATCAATCACTCGTCATTCAGTCGCTTTTAGGAAACCGACAGATTCCACGCGTTCGATGGCTTTGACCGATTTGAATATTTATAGCGTTTCAACGAACGTATCCTCTTGTAAATATAAATATTCATACCATTCAAGGAACCCAGCCACCATGGCTCGTCCTCTCACACCGTATATTTCATACGAGTCTGTCAGCGTTTGCCAAAAAAAAAATATGTTGAAATCCTCGATTGCTCGGACATTCTACGGACCTTAAATTTTAAATTATAACTGTGAACTACTACGAATGTGGAGGCAACACATGGAGTAAAAATATAACGGTTATCACACGAACTATATTTTTGTTGTTCAAACTTCTAATTTTTATCCGAAAATAATTTGTTTGATCTGTACTTAAACGAAATATTTAATTCGCCGATACATATTGTGCCACATAATCAGAAAAGAGACTAGTTTTCTTCCATCCACTTTTCAACAATACTGCTACTTTCTATGTATAGGTGAACAATATCAGAAAAACTGTAAAATAAGGAAAATAATATTTGTCGCTTGTTGTACTAACATTTTTCTATTCAATCTTTTTGTACAAGTTATTCTGAACTTTTCCAAGTACCAAAAGTGCATTCGTTGTTTACAAGAAAACATATGAGTTGATCATTCGAACTTTTAAAATTTTTCAATTTTTTCCTATTTCTTTTTTTCATTAAAATGCTGCCATTTTGTAAATAATCAAGATGTTCAATTCTTTTTGTTTCAGACCATAACTACATTCATACTGATTAATAAACAGCTACATTTTATTTGATTCCGTTTAGTAGAAAGACTGAAATCATGGCATCCGCCGACCATGTTTTTCAAAACTTCCCCACAAAAATGAATGTACATATAACTTATGCAATCTTGATTATTTTTACTTGAAAAAAATCACACATGTACTTCAAATACCAATAATTATGTACCCAAATACCCAATGCAAAGTGTTTAATAGTTTTTCGGATAAAAATTCCTACAAATTCGTGCAAAAACGGTCTCTGAAGACCAGAATACCTCTTTAAAGAAAGCGTGGTAGGCAGAATAAAAGAAAGCTCTTCTCATAATCTTTTTTACAAGATCTCGACATCGGAAAGTTTCCTGTTGTTTAGTTCAATATGAAACCTTATTTTTTATGTTAGTAGCCAATGCAAGCGTTGAAATTCCGGCAGAGATTCATTTCGATAGCCAGATTCTGCTCGATCGCCGCGGGTTTCATCGGATTCCGAAGAGAGTAGCCATAGTAGACACAAACTCGCATATTCGATACGCGATCCCACGCGTCTACGATGTTGCACGAGGCTCGCGGGCCAACGAGGAGAGATGAATGGCCGGTTATTTGCAGCGGCGCTGGCGGAGGCGTTGGCCGACGATGCGGCATGTAATTAAATATTTGCACTGCCATCGCCGATCGCGCCGTTTGATACTCGAATTGATAGTGTTCCATTTTCTGCAACGCTTACGCGCTGCCCGACTGCTGTCGAGTGTCGATAAACACGGATAAAGGAGATTTGTGTTTGTTCTCCTTTTTCTCTGCTCTCCTCTTTGTTTCTTTCATTCTTTCGCCTTCTCTACCTCCTTCTTCTCGTTTTGTAAAACGTGCACATCAGTCCGATTTTCATCAGATAAATTCGACGCTTTACCGGTGACACGGGAATAAAGTGATCGAGAATCTCCCACTCGGCGGATTGATCGAACCGTTTACGATGAAAGATGATTTTCTATTGAACCTCGATTGTAGATTCGCTTCCGTGCGTCGTGTTGCGGTCGCCGCGAATTTATTTCGCTTTAAACATCGGTCGGCCCTACCACGATACTATGCAACGGGAAAATTCAATGGGAGTGCGCGAGTTTACTTCTCTGTTCTTCCGATGATGAAAAAGGATAGTAGAAATTGTCGAAAGTTCGACTAGTTCTGCAACTAAAATTTCTGTTTAACGAGTTATAGATTTTATATAGGTACTACAAAACTATAAAAATTATTTACGATAGTCATGTTGGGAAAGTTAAAAGAAACGCAGATAAAATGAAAAGTGTGAAAAATTGGATATCACGCAGTATCCTCGAAACGCGTGCGTGAAATGCAAAAATTCAAAGAGTATTTTCTAGATGGAAGTCAACATTAACGATCTTACTTGAAAATGTCTTTCAAAAAGTATCAACTGAAAATTATGGAAATAAACAATGAAGATGATAGAATATTGTGACGTTGGCGCCCCCGTGTTCTAAACATCACTAGATAGAATAAAGTAGGCTTGTTATAAAAAATAGTGTTCCCTTTATTGTTAGAGCAGGAGCACTTATATTTGGCGTCTGTTCACTTCGACTTGTTACATCGTCGTTTCTAAATATTTGTAACAATATCATGAAAACGAGAAACTGTGTCACTAGAAATACCCAGCACTGGTCAGACATACTTTTCGGTTCATTTCCGCGCTCGAAGTTGCCTCGGTCGAAATCCCAGCATGATAATCACACTTTGCACAGTTCAACACAATTGCCAAAAAGGCGAAAGTTGTTTCTGCCAAACAATAGCAACGTGCTTTAGCTTAAATTTTCTCTCACGTGTTATGGCGTTAATATTCGCCCCATCGCTCGCGATTAAATTTTATTGTGCAATTACACCGGATATAGCTTCGCACCCCTATTCTCTCGATCCCTCTGCAGACGTATTAATTCCGATGTTCAGGGTAATTTCGCGTAGCCGATGACTCGCCTCTCGATGCTTTCCACCGACGTGACCTTCGTGTACACACGCTCATGTAAGTGTCCAATATACGCTCCCGACCATAAGTCACCGGAGGTTTGCTAAAAAACAATTTTTGATTACATCAAAAATTGAAAGAACCAGTCAATTTTTGTTACAAATTCCCAAAATTTAAACTGTTATAACTTCGCGAACGAAAATCTGACAACAGTTTATCTAGGATCATTTTAAAGAGCGGAACTTCTACTTTTAGAATCTCTCTTTGATTCATTTTTTAAGGTAATTGTGCATCTTACAGAAAGGGGTAAAAGAAGCATAGGTCTGGGTTAGGTATCGATATTCGTCGAGAATCTAGCAAATTTAAACGTCACTACTAGGACGGGAAAATTTGTTTCATGCCTTAGATCTACGTAGGTGTGGAAATTGACGTTTGTCCTTTAAAATTACCCATCAAAAGTCGCTTTACGATTTTTTTAGCCATTCTATTAAATTTGGAAAATATACGTTATATTAGAGATTTACGTGTAAACCGGCACGTGTAAGATGCGCAGTAAACACGCCCAATTATTAAACTATTGTTTCAGTAAAGCTGAATTAAAGAAAAGTAAACCGTCGCGAGCCACTCTGGTAATCATGAGCATCGCAAGATAATTTTTGATGAAAGTTTAATAAATCGGCTGAAAAAAAATCGTACAAGCACCTTTGGAAGCTCATTTCAAATGAGAAGCTTCAATCCTGAAATCTATGGTGGACTCAGGTATGAACAAAATTTTCCCATTCCGTAGAAACATGTATATTTGCCAGGTTTTAGGAAAAGCTACGAAGATATTCTGAAAGTATGAGCCTGGGTGGATTGTTGTACGATTTTGTTTTACGAAGTTATGATAATTTTATGTGTCTGCAATTTTCAGCAAAGATTCAAGTGTTCGGTAACTTATGAATGGAGATGTATATTTAACAGAGCAGAAAAGCTTCTTTCTCTACTGTCGTTTGACGCCTGCCGTCGCCTGCGAGATCTGGGCCGTGAAAATGAAAAATAAAAAAACTTTCGTAGACTGCGAGATTCTGGCACGGTGACTCGAAACAGTCTTCCGTACCGGAAGATTCGGGATTTAGGCGAGACTAGTTCCGCTAAGAGCTCGTTCTCCATTCACGTGGGATTAATAACTCCACCGGCGATGTTATGCGACTGGTACAACTAGAAGGAAAGAAATTTTTTGTAATGAATAATTTATGAGCCAGTTCGGTTTTAGCGCTTGCCAAACGCGCGAGATCGAAATAAGCAAGCATCGCGTGACACCACGGTATACGATTAACAGCGGATGCACATAAACTTATAATTACAATTAATTTTAATATTGCTTTCTGCAAATTCAAACTCTGTAAATTGCTGGCAGAAAATTTTATTTCCATTGTGATAATGGAAACAGTGATTGAGGCTGTGGATTCGCGCGATCGTATTCATTCGTATTCGTAAACAAATATACAGGGTGTCCCATTTAAATTGAAATTGTAAAAAAATCTCGAAGACATGTTATTTAAAAAAAAACAAACTGACACATGTCCTTTAGTGTTTCGCGTGGAGAGCCAAATGGCACTACTAGTTTTCTAATGCGTGGGTGTTTTCAAGGTTATTTCAAGGTCATTTTGTCTTCCTTGATCATAAACCCATATTTTTTATTTCGGAATCATAGTTTACGTAAAAGAATGCACAACCTTTGTTTGAAACATTTTTTGTAAGTTCAATATTTCTTAAAATATTTAGCTGATTTTTCATGTTTATGTCAAGGATAATTTTGTTTTTCTATGAAAATGGCAACGTTACTATCCTCTTGCAGGTTTTTTTAATTCATTTAAGAACATCATAATAAATGCTCGAAATTTTTAACCCTCAACTTCTAGACACTTAGTAATCCGTTTGATAAAAGACTCATAACCACATAATAAAGTTCTTCTCGTGATATTACGACACGCAGTTATAATTTGCTCTCTCATGTTTTCTAGTTTAGTAGGTGGATCGTGTTATATCTTTTCCTTAAAAAATGTTGAACTTACAAAAAAATGTTTCAAACAAAACTTGTGCATTTTTTTACGTAGAATATGATTCGGAAATAAAAAACATGAGTTTATGATAAAAAAAGACAAAATGACCTTGAAATAACCTTGAAAACGTCCACGCATTAGAAAACTAGTATATCCACTGGATGATATTGGTTATACATCTAATGGTTATACATTGACAACAAAAAAATGAAATTTTATTCCGGTTAAAAAGAAATTGGTAACGTACATACTTAGTAGATTTTGTACGAAACTTGTGTTGCAAGTCTGCCCCGGTGTACAGTGGAACGGGTTAATGACACGGGATTCATTTTTTAAATTGAAGCTTGCCAGATATCACTTATTACTTCAAGCAGGTTAGGTGATGCAGCGAATAAAAGCGTAGCACATTAACACATTACGTAGCATGATCCTCATTTGGTATCATGCACATGGATTGCACTAAGGAGTGGCATAAAAAGAACTAAATACATTCAAAGCGCCGCCATCCTCAAATGGGGATATTTTTTCAATTCATCATAACAATAATTAATTTTGCAAATTTAATTTAACTTTTAGCATAAACCGTCTTAAATATGTAAATACAAAAATTAAAATGTTTGTACTTAATGGGTTAATAAAAGAATAATTTTTTGGTGGAGTCAACTTTCGAAAGATTAGGTCCTGTGGAGAAACATTACTCCGGAGCTGCAATTTCTTTTTATATGATCCAGTATGCGGGTTCATATTACAGGTGGGTGTCCGATCCAATCTAAGCTGTCGCTTTGAAAACGGGCACGCTTCGCAGGTGTCGGAAAGAAATATGCAAATTGTTCCGCTAAGGAGGAATCAGCGAATTGAAACGTGTAATTACGGATTTCTTTTGATATGTGCGAGCGATAGTGACGATCGTTCTTGCAAAATACAGGGGCGCAGTGCCATTATTCGCGTTACCGCGATCGCCGAGCCCTCTCACGAATACTATACCATCTAAGGTAAACCGATGTAAGTAAAGTCGGAGATGCACTTTTTGTTCGTTATTTTTTAGTCTTACATTGTCTTATGGTTGTACCTACAGCGACTTCCGTTAATATTCGGACTCACTTGAATAGGCGGCAACTTTTTTAATATTGGACCCTACGACTTGGTTTTCTTTTTAGAAGATAGAACAATTAGTTTACTACGTGGCGTGAAAAAATTGCGAAGGAAATACTAAAAGTTGTATTTTACAATTTTTTTATGTAGGCCTATATTGAGAATTTAAAAAACATGTTTTGCAGATCTGTGCCAACTATACATATTCTGAAAATTGTACTTGAAAATTCCAATTTTATAAAGTTTTCATATTACACGTCCATCCATGACGATGTATTTCAATATCGCATGAAATGCATTAGAATTGAAACTGTGAAAGACTTATCGAAATTAAATACGACAATTTCTATAATATACTTTTAATTAAAAACTGAAGCTACAATGTAAACTCCGTTTATTGATTAAATATTAACATGATAACTAAATGCCGATATTATGCCGCTGACATTTATCATTTAGCATTTTTGAATAATGAATTAATCCTCATAAATCAACCGAAAGCAAATAGCATCTGACATTCATTTCATTTGAAAATAAACTGATGATAACATGCAAGTCTTCATGAATTTTATATTTTAATTGAAACTCGATCGAACCGAATAATCCTTGGAAAAATCATGCCACGCAGATTTCGTTTTTAATACAGAATAAATTCACATCGAAAAGACGATTACTTTAATTTCACAAAAAAAATTGATGGTTAAAAAGAACAAAAATCCTCGAATATCGAGTAATCTCGTCATTTTACAACAGTGGAAGTAATTGCATATGCGAAATGTCTGGTTAAACGCATGTTTAAAGAGAAAGCAATAAAAGTGCGCTATTGCAGTACAATGTTAGTAATTTAGAGATATGCATAATACGGTTTGTAGATCATATAAGTGAGTACATTGACTACTTTCAATTTATCTTTAAGTATATATAATCCAATGAAAACACATTATGAGAGTTGATGCAACATTAGTAACTTAGATTTATGTGCAATAAGGCTTGTAAATCATAAAATCAGGGGTTGAAAACAGTTATTATATCGGTTTCAGTTCTTGAAACAGTTATGGAGAACTGAAAACGTCTCATAAGTATTATATGTATAAGGTATATCGGTTTCGATTCTTCGATATTATATCGGTTCTATAACTGTTATTTTTCGATTCTGGGTTAGGTAATACAAGAACCAAATCTGTAACCGATGCAAGTCATAACCCATATACCCTCTAACAATTATGAAACTTTTTAGGTTTTCCATAGCTGTTTCAATCAAATCCGATATATTTATAACAGTTTGAAACAGTTATTTTCGTAACCTTGTCAATGCCTGCATAAAATAGACTTCTTTAAATTTGCCTTCCTTGGGTAGTCATAAATAAATTTGTATCCGAGGCACGAAAATATCTGCTAAAGTTATGAAGTCTAAGAACTACAATATTATTGTAAGTCGTACCAAATTTAGAGTATTGACACAAGGGTTGATGCGAAAAGCTTCTCAGTTTAACTCGATCTGCGAAAAAGTGGCTTCGCTCGAACATGCCAACATTGTCGCTTTCATAACGTTCTTTTAGTGATCACAATATGCATGAATTGTTCAATCGTCGGTCCAGATTTCGCATAAAGAAATATTCCATTAGAAACGCAGCCGTCGCCGCGTCGGATGCAACAAATCGATAACAACCCCCGACGGTGTTCCACTCCGGAAACCTTCGCATTCTACGCGATCACAAATTATAAAGACGATCAATCGTTCGTGAAAAATTGGTGAAAGGTTCTCGGGACGTCGCGTCGGAGAGTGGCGATCGCGTTGCTCCTTTTGTCTGAAATCGTCGTGATGAAATCTTCGTCGTGCCTATAGGATTGCTCGGACGATCGAAAAAGAAAAACGTTTGCCTTTCTTTCCTTTCTGCGATAATCCAGCCGGCGAGCAATTCCTCGAGCATTATCTTCCATTGAAGGTAAATCGTCGGAAAGACACGAATTTGCCGTGAATCATTTCTGTCGTTCCTCGATCCACTGACTAACGTTGGTAAAACTTTACTTTCTACGCTATTTTCCATCGTCATCGACCGTCAGTAACGTCTTCGCGCATATTTTCGTTCCAGTTAAGGGTTCACCTAGACTCACAGTGACAATGATGTTTTAATTGTTATTTTTCATGATACTTTTGCCGACATTTTTCTTGTTAACGTGAAACCAAATACAACATTATTCGGAGCATATTTCTTCGTTTAATTGATAATTTAATAGAACCACTGATATTTTGACAATTTGATTTTGCGTTAACCCTTTACACTAGCATAGTGACTGTGAGTCACCATGAAAAATTGCAATACACTATTCAAAATATTTTTCACATTGTCAAATTTGTTTGTATATACTAAATTATTAAATATTTGGATATTGTACGAATAAATTCCATGAATTTCATTTGCATAAATGGAAAAGAATCAGATAGAATGGAAATATTGTAGGTCGGTAGAAATATTTGGTTTGAGAGCTGAAATAGTTCCGACTGCAAAGGATTAATATGATGTTTTTCATTTAGGTTGTTTTATAGAAGATGTATACTTTTGTGTATAAACTGTGAAAGTTTCATCGAATAATTAGTAAAATTATAGATTTAGTGAATAATTTTATTAGGTCGTTACATATGACATGTCCGATTTCAGAATGCAAATGTTATGAAGTGTTTTAATCAAGAAACAGTACTGTAATCTGCAGGATTATTATATATTATTTGAAAGTGCAAAAGCTAATCGTTTAAGTCCTATCATCAGTTTATATTTACATATCCAACTTTACTTTTAAATAAAGTTTATTTCAATATCGGTCAATGTGATCGTCCTGTATTCTTTTTATACGATTGAGAAAATAAACATATTGACGACCACATTATGTGATGTTTAATCAAAATGTGGTAGCAAATGAATTGTTAGTCAATGATAGAAAATGGTCAGAAATAGAGATAACAATCTCCTAAATGAAGAAGGTGAATGACCAAAAAATTTAAGTTTTACCGTAGAGTATAATCGAAAAACTCGCCATTTGTTGATAGAATATGATGATTGCAATGGCGCTAAGATTTATTTAAGGAAAAGTTATGTTTGTTTAAAGTTGCTGTTATAAATTGTACATTTCCTATTCAATAACCTAATGTATCACTGTTTTCACTGTAGCGATCAATCTTTTCAATGGTTTTTACGTAAGATAAATGAATTTCTTTTTTAGAAAAAAACCAAATAATTCTATTAAAGTGTTATTGATGTCCCACTCGAAAATAGGCATTAATTATCAAGAAATATTAGTCACCAATGTGGCGACATTGTTTATAAAAAAAAAACTCGTTAGAAGTATCGGATATTGCCGTAATAAACTGGAGTAAATATCTATTGCTGGTTGTAGCTTCGTTAGTTCGATGAATTTTCGCTAGTTCGAAAGTATTGCTATCGGATCAAAATATTTTCAGACAATCGGTTTTTTTATCTGGATGATACGATTTGCATGTATGGGACTTCAACCTTCTGTTGCGTAATCCTCCGACTGGTAAGTTGGTGATTTAAAGTCTCGCAATAATCCGTCAGGGGTTGAAGCACATGATAGAAACTTGGCGAACGCGAGGCTAATAAATTCAACTATCACGCGGACATATCGATTGCACATCCAGGTGAAATGGTAAAGTTTCCACGAAAATGAAAATACGTGACCGTTCCAGTTGAAAGAATCAATGTCGAATCCATTCGGTCGTGCAGCGATCCAACAAACTTTATAAACGACAGTCGGCCTCAGAATTCGTATATCTCAGAAAAATGTATAATGTACGCGTTATACAATTCAAAAAGTTCCATACGCTATTTACTATACGTAGGTTAATCAATAGAACATTTTCTATCTCGAGATTAAAATAGCTAATCTTCAATATGCGTTTCAGTTCGTTTCGAAATTATATAAGTAGCTAGACATTTCAACAGTTCATTCATCTTATTTAAATTTAACTCATTGTCTTTCCAACAGGTTGAGAACTACAACAACAATCGATTGTTCTCAGCCAACAAAACGGGCCAAGGAAAACGAATAATTACGAATATAGTGGGAATGAGTTTGAAGCAAGTAAAAGAATAAGTTAGATATTATTTTATGATTAGCAGTTCGCCATTCCTGTTGAATTACACTTGTTAACCGTGACCTGTGATGAAGCATTCCTTTCATCTTTCCAAGTTTGGTTTCAATATCAACAAATGAGACAACATATTTCTAGAAAAAAAATTATCAATGCTGCCGTTTAAAAATTGAATACTGTTACAGTATAAGTTCACTTGGAAGTTACAAAAAGCGATGCAAAAATAGAATCAGATTTTCGAAAAGAAGTGAAGACTTTCATATCGAGATAATGACATTGTGAAAGGGTCAGTAAAAGTTTGAATTGGCTGAAATAAAGAAAGTTCGATTATTTGAACGCAATATAGAGGACGAAAAAGTATAATTGCAGCTTGGAAAGTGGACAAGCTTCGAAAGGTGTCGATTCGAAGTCGATTCTTATCGGTTCTGGACAGGAATCGCATCTTTTCCGGTTCCGGCCGAGGAAATTAGGAAAGAAAGGAGGTTTATCGTGAAAATAGGAGTGTTGCCATAATCCGGCTGCAGGCAAAGCTGAATTATCGCGCTGCCGATTGCGTAAACGGCCAAGTCCTCGGGCATGGGCCGCAGGCCCTCGTTAATAGGCGACCACTTCCATTTCGAGACTCTACTAATTAATAGGGATTATAATTGGCAATTAAGTGCGACGTGCGATACGTGCCACGACGAGATTCGATCATCAGAATAGTATCGATACATTGAAAGATGGAGACACTTTGGTGGATGCCTTTTCTATTTCCCGAAGCCCTACGAGTATTAGGATACTTACAAAAGCAAAAATATTTTGAAATCTTTGTTTGAAGTGATGCTTTGGACCATGAATTTTACAGATTAGGTATGTGTGAGATGAATTTGAAGTAGCAGTTGCATTAGGAAATCACCGTTTCAATGAATTTTACTGTATTAAAAGTGGAGACCCACACTAAAAATACATAAAATTGAAAATCTGATTCGCCTTTTGTAACCATTTAGATTACGTTAGAAACAGTTTTTGTATTTTCAGAGGTAGAGGAGATATTTAGGTGTCCTGTTTTAGACGAAACAACCTGTATTCATATTCTCCGAGCCTCAAAAGAAGAGTCTTGAGAGGTTGCAGGAGCAGAGGGGGGTGGGGGGTCCTTGCTCGCACCCGATGGGGCTAGGTTTTCGCGTCACACGCTTTAGCCAATGGCTCAGCTAGAACCGACAATACGAGTGAGCCCCTGCCTGCCACTTAGCCAACCAGGCTGCAAGCAAAAGACCCCTGTAGCCCTTGGGTCTCCTTAGGATACTTATTTCCAGGCACGGGCAATGCATGTACAGTAAAGACTTGATCTAAGCAAATAAGAAATGTATCGTCTCTGACTCCCAAAGTGGAACTCTTATGGAATGCGAAAGGAATTCACAAGGAAACGGTATGATCAAGCGCGCACAGTTGAGTCACGCGGTTCTCGCTATTCGCTGAGAAGATTACCACTACTACTTCAAGTGTATCATATCGCGTGTCTGTGAACTTCGCGCCCCTTGCCTCTGAGCCGTCCCGAGTCCCACTTTGCGGGTCATTCACAATACGTTCTACGCAAAGCGCCTATCCCCACCACTGCGGATTGTGCCCCACGACGAGTCCGGAAGCTAGAGCTGCCTCGGTCGCCGAGCAGTGTAAACATGCCGCGTAACCCGATACGGGGTCAAGTATATCGGTGTGAAACCACTACTATTCCAATCACAATACTTCTTTATTTCGCATTATTTTTTTATGTTGCATTTCTCTGATTAAAATGAAACGAAACAATATATAATTTGGACTGTATTCGGTGATTTAATTTTAAGGGGTTGGTATCAAATTACCGGCAATCGTTTCACCGACAATGTTTTAATCGACAACATTTGACCGACATTGATTTTGCCGACAATATTAATTCACCGATATAGTGAAATCACCGACATTGACATTGTGTTTACTTATGCAACTTATGTAAGTGTGCACAATGTTAATGTCGGTGATTTTACCATATCGGTGAATTAATATTGTCGGCTAAATCAATGTCGGTCAAATATCGATTAACACGTTCATGCCGGCGTTACCACCGGCGATACACGTGGTGGTTTTTGTATCGATAAAATAAATAATTAAAATAAAAGCATTTTGAATACAAGCTATACTATACTAATGGCATGCCCTAATAAATGCATAGTGAGAGTAAATTGCCTGCTGAGCCTGAATTTCACTTAACAAAATTTTGTGTATGGCGCCATTTAATGGGGCAAAATTAAAGAAAACAGCGCTGGCTTGAACGTGTTAAAACATGGTCGATGAAACGATTGTCGGTAATTTGATACAAATCCAATTTTTATTTCAGTTGTATCTACGGTCCGTGGTTACACGCGCTGTCTTTTTCTACTTTCGATGCGATTGTTGAGCTCACAAAAAGATAGTGGAATTGTACGATCCATGCAACGGCACGGTCACAAGGGTTTTGCTTAGATCGAGTCTTTACTGTACTATGAAATACATGAACAAAATAATTATGTAAACAACAGCCACATGTATCATTCAGAGTTCAGAAGGCGTCTCTAAAGCATGCGGGTAACAATTAGCGGTAACATGTAGCTCCACCTCGTCTCACACGCATTTTCAATGTTCTCCTACTATTGGCCTAGACCAGGCATGGGCGATGCTGGCTCAAAAAACACATGTTGCTGCTTCTCCTCTTCGCTTGCTCGGCGAGCCAATCCCCACCACATCCATTCCGACTCTCCCTTCAGCATGGGCCTCACGATGCTGCACCTACCTGCCGATGCAGCATCGTGGGGCTCGTGCTGAAGGGAGAGTCGGAGTGGACGTGGTGGGGATTGCCTCGCCGAGCAAGCGAAGAGGAGAAGCAGCAACACGTGTTTCTTGAGCCAGCGTCGTCCATGCCTGGCCTAGACCATGGATGTGCATTTTTCTCTCAATTAAGACCGGCCCCACCATAGCGCCCACTGTCCCCCACCAGCATCGGCCGTTACGTTGGTGGAATTTTGACGCTTTTCTCTCTCGCCAACCGGTACTAAACGTTACTTGTTTACATCGGTGACTTGTTTATATCACGCGCGCGGTCAGGTACGAACTTCGTACTACGAAGGCACGTATGGTGGGCGCAACGGAGGTGCGAGGCATGCGCGATCGCGACGAACGCACGCACTGTATCAAAGAGAGGTTGGTGGGAGAAGCAAGCGTTTGAGGGGTCCCTAGCGTGCCCATCGCTGGCGTAGAGGGTCAGAGGCGTAAACTGCATCTTTCAAAGTAAGACTTCTCAGAACCATCAATGCAAGTTACAGAATCATAAAACCTCTCGGTGACGGTTGTGATTTTTCTTCTGACTTTACACATCAGTCACAAAAAAACGAAAGCACATATAAGAAAATGAAGTTTACCACATTACAATACAATTAATTCTCTCTCAAGTAACATCAGTCTTTTTTCTACTCCTCAATGCTCCGAAGAATCCATTTTTCATCACCGTTAAATCGTTTCGTCACACCCTTACACCGGGATTAGAATTAGCCTGGCTATCGTCACTTGGTTGGTTAAACGAACTCGGTGAAAGCTGGCCGATGTAATTCCGGAATCCGCTAGGACGCTGCAGAATAAAAATTTCTTTCAGGAGCTCATCAAACCGTATTAATAGAATAACAGGAGCCGTGCAGCCGCTCGATCAACGTTCCGCGCTGACCACTGCCGAGTATCTGTTTTTCATTTTCCAAGTTTCCCGGTGAAACGATGCGTCATGAGCCCGCGGGGCTATCTCGGTCGGGATTTTTACGGTAAATTAAGCGACGGTTGGATGTTACAAAAGAGAGAGAGCGAGAGAGGGGGGGGGGGGAGAGCGAGTGAGGGTGAAAATAAGCAAGAGTGAAAGAGAGGGATCCGATACAGCGACGCCTAACCCGTTGCGACGAGCATCGCAACGGGCTAAGTAGATCAGCGTTTGATGCACGATGCCAACAAGAGATAACTCGACAACGTATTGACGTCGATTGGTAGCATCAATCACGCTGCGTGTTCAACACACGTGTATCAATCACTGTGCAACGCTATCGGTTGCCCGTGATAACCCCCATCGACCTCCACCCACGCCAGTGTATCAGGGGCGCGAGCTTTTTGTCGACGGAATCCGTATCAATCGGAGATAAGAAAGCGACCCCGGATGATCCACGGACGCGAAAATGGAATATCCACTCCTCCGCTCGTTGATCACCGCACGCACGAAATATGACATCTTGTTCTCGGCGATCCAATCTGTTCTAAACATCTGCAGCCGGTTTGGGGATGCAAGCCAAAGGGTCGCGCGATTCAAGGGTGCTGCAGCTCTTTTGGGGAGAATTCTGGAGATTGATTCGACTGTATTATTCTTCGAGCGTCGCGTTTCTTATCCTGTTAGGTTTATTTCGGTGAGAGGCGATAGGATTCTGAGATTTTGTAGCGGGTGGCTTGATCGAGCGACTTCGGAGAAAAGTTTTGCGGAAAGGTCAGGCAATTGGAAACTTTGGAGAAATGTAGTTCACACGATACTTATAATGGAACAATTCTTTTTTACTGATGAACAATTGTACTGGAGGGGGAAACACCTTACGAAAGTAAGCTTGACTCTGTATGTTAGGTGGGTCACAAAGTCGCATCTTTCTTTTCAGTTTATTGTTGGTATTATTTCTTTATTTGTTTCTTTAAGTTGCATCAACCCGTCTGGGCCATTAGCAACCATTTGATTTACATATAGTATACAATACATTTTTTTGTATTGGATTAAACAAAGGATTCCAACTTGTTCCAACGACCTCAGCACATTCGAACTATTCCAATTCGACGGTCAAGTTTAAACTAATTGCTATATTACCTACTACAAATTTGTATTTACAATTTAACACTGGTATTATCAGTCTGATTAAAGTGACTCATTTTACATCTTCTCTTTCGAAATTGTTGAATGTGTAAAGATATTACTCTTGTTGACAGTTATTGAATACATGTATTCACTCGAGCATGTATTAGAATTAAAATCTTAATATTGACACCTTAATAAACACACTTCTGTAACTTCTATAAAACTTTGAAAATAAACATTGTAAATGAATTACTAAAGTAATATATTAAAATTACTATTGAATCAAGCGATGTTTATATTAATTATTATTTAACAAAACAATACATATTCCACTATAATTCAATTGAGATTATACTTTCAGTAACATTTTCAAACAACGTACAGTAAAAGCAATTCGCAAAGCATTTTAACTTTGAACAATGATGAATAAATCTTATACTACATTCACATTCAGTGTAGATATCGTAAACGTAAGAACGCCAGCCACCCTCGCATATTATAGTTGACCCTATCGCAACGAAACTGTCAGAGGAATATATCGTTACACCGATTCTAGAAACGATGGAGATCTACGAAAATTAGTGGACGAACTTTCGCCCCCCTCCGAGATAGTGTTCATGTGTCACTTACGCTGGCTGGCAGGAAACAAGATAAAAAAATTCGCGAGCTGAGCCAGCCGGTTGCTAAGGTTAGAAGTCTCGCGATGAAAGGGGAGAGAGAAAGATATAGGAAACGAGGGTGACTGAGATAAGGGCTCGCAAGGGTTACGACCTTGGGGGAGGAAGACGAGTGGGATTAAAAGGCGAGCTTCCTCTGAAAGCTTTGAAACCGTGGAAAGTGCTTTCACCAATAGGTCGGATCGCGTTTCACGCGGGAAATACGATTTGCTGGGAATCTACAGATGACTGATACGATTAACCCTGGAACAATACTCTTTTTAATAACATATTTTTAAGGCGTTTAACACTAGAACTACCGATACATTCATATTTCGTACAATTTTTGTTTATATATGTACTTCAATCGAGAAGTTTACTAAAAAAGTTCCTCCTCAAAACATATTTATAATTTCAATATTTGTAAAACGAAAACATCGAACCCAGTAGTTTTGACTGGTACGGTAGTTGTTGTGTTATCATATTATTTAACGTTGATTCTACCGATTACTAAAAGTAAACGCGAGGCCTTGTTGAAATCTGAGATTGAATTTATTTAAATTTTACGCGATTTCTATTGTAGGAAGCTCAATTGTTTCACGTGAAATTATAATATTTCTTAAAAATTTGTTATCCATCCTTCTTAGGATATTTTAAGAAGTGATAAAATTGCTGGGTGCAACTTCTTTTAAACCTTACAATGATATACATATGTATATAGACAACAGAATTCCAGAAAATGCGTTTTTCCTATTGAAGGCGTCATTACATTTCAAAGCAGATCAAGACGTCATTGAACGTTTGCAAATATTTTTCTATGCCGAGTTTCAGGATACCAAAACTCCTATAAATACACAAAATACGCGCTCTAGTGATGTTCCTTGTAAGAATTTATCCTGGCCAAGTCAAGGAGGGTCTGATGCAGCAGTCATATCCATTTTTAATTTTCATCATGTTTTCAAGGTCATTCCAAGGTCAACTTTATATTTTCAAAAAGAAACATATATATTTCATTACAGATTCTTAATCTACAACTTGAAACAAATAACTTTCATTTGAAACGTTTTTTTCTACGCCGATTATTTTGTATGAGTAATAGTACCGTCCCTTGTAAGAACGCTATCGAGTCACCGTCAATTACGAACCATCCTACATTATAATTGTAAAAGCAGCATACGAGAGTTATCTCCGACAGGATCGGATACAGAGAACTCATAGCATACGTAACATCTTATCCACTTTTATACCGAAACGGTAGACAGTTGGCTAACGCGAAAGCAAGTGCAAGTCGACAGACTGGCGGCAGGGATCGAGCTTTGCGTGGTTCTTACGTCTACACTGGAAGCAGACGAAATCCAATTTGGGATCGTGTTCGCGCAACCAATCTTCCCGGAAGAGGAGCAGAGAGAGAGAGAAAGAGAGAGAGAGAGAGAACGGCGTGGCATCGTCGCAAAGATAACGCGGACCGGAAGGGCGCGGGAAGGATTACAGCGAAGGTCAGAAGTTGCGGGTGGAAAGTTGGTCGTTATCGTCGTAGGTTTTCAACGGGAGGAAATGGGGGCCGATTAAGCCTCGCCATTTTCCAATTAACGCCTTAATTAAATCCTCCCTCCGTCGAGTCGTCGACGGCTCGGCGCAGTGGTGTCTTCAACCCGACGAAAAAGAGGCGCGTTTAAAATTGGCATCACGGACGTGGCGAGGTTTGCCGACGTTTGGCGTGGCAACCGGCACGCCGCACAGGGAGACGAAATGGCTAGTTGACGATCAAAAATCTGCATAGGATATTGGCATGATAGTGTTTTGTTTCTCTTCTGTCGAGTAGGAGGGAGAATAACAAACATGGAGTGTGAGTGAGACACGGATTACTTCATCTGTCATTTTCTTAAACAGTAGCACGATGTAGCACTGAATTCTTTTCGTTTTCAAGAGACAAATGTTCATTCTTTTATATGGTATCATTGCATTCATTGCAAATGGTTGCAACCATTTAAATATTTAGAAGAAGTTGATGCTTCTGTTAAGACGTAACTCCTTGGGCTTAAACACTATTAATAAAGGAGCTATTAACATTTCATCACAATTTATGTACACGTCACAAATTATGTAACTAATTTAAACTGCATCTATCAAAGTAACATTTTTCAGAACCATGAATGAAAATTATGGAATCATAAGACCACCAACATAGATGGTGGAATTTTGACGCTTCGCTCTCTCGCCAACCGGTACTAAACGTTACTTGTTTACATCGGTGACTTGTTTACATCGCGCGCGCGGTCAGGTACGAACTTCGTACTACGAAGGCACGTATGGTGGGCGCAACGGAGGTGCGAGGCATGCGCGATCGCGACGAACGCACGCACTGTATCAAAGAGAGGTTGGTGGGAGAAGCAAGCGTTTGAGGGGTCCCTAGCGTGCCCATCGCTGGCGTAGAGCAGTGGTGGGCACGGGTGGAGCCTCTCAAACGCCTGCTTCTCCCACCAACCTCTCTTTCATGCAGCGCACACGTTCGTTGCGTACGCTGATGTCTCGTGTCTTCGTTGCCCCATTGTACCGCACTTGCTGGAAGGGGACAGAGGGCGCTACGGTGTGGACGGTTTTGCCTCAATTGAGGCAAAATTGCTCATCCCTGGCGTAGAGGGTCAGAGGCGTAAACTGCATCTATCAAAGTAACGTTTCTCAGAACCATCAATGAAAATTATGGAATCATAAGACCTCTTGGTGACGGTTGGGATTTTCTGTTGGCTTTAAGCATCAGTCTCAAGAAAACGGAAACACATATTAGAAAATAGAGTTTACCACGAATTATTTTCTAAGTTACATTTAAAAAAAATCGATTTTAGATCGTCGTCAGATCGTTTCGTCTCACTGCGGACCGTAATCGGCTGATTCCGTTGGCAAAATAATCGTCTTGTCTGGCTTGTTGACTTTCTAACGCCTTCTGGACCATGCAACGTTTCCAACTTTCAGTTTCCGTCAGGAGGATTGTAATCATTAGACTGCAGATGTTACGCGTTTATAACAAGCGGTACGTGTTGAACGTGTTAATGTATTATTCCAACGTATTTTAAGATCTGATGCAATAAGAAAATCAACATGTGCAGAAGAGAGGAATTTAAATAAATGTTTTAAAAAATGTCTAAGTTAAGGTCTAAGTGGTTCTAAACATCTATAACTGTTCAAAAAAATAATAATAATCATACTGTAAATAATGGCAAATTGATATCTGTTGGATTCGATGAAGCAAGAAGATCCTCGTGTGCAGAAGAGAGGAATTCAAGAGAACGTTTAAAAAAATTGATAAGTAAAGTTCTAAGATTTTATAACTATTACATAAAATTATAATGGTAAATTGATATTCGTTGGATTGGATGCAGCAAGGAGATCCACGTGTGCAGAAGAAAGGCCTTCAGAAAATTGATAAGTCCGCGCGGGTCTTCTATTCTCCTCTTATGTCAATATGCAGGAACGAGACACTTGCCAGCAAATGGAGTCGAAACCATCTTTTTATGTTTCTGCAGAAAAATCGTAAAATCGCTTTGGTTGCACGTTGGAAATTGTCTCGCAGGTCCGTTTTACATCCTAAAGGGGACGCTAAGAGTCTAAAATCCTCGAGAACGACTTTATTACACATTTCCGGTGAACGTCCAAACGCCAGGAACACAACCATAAATTATCCGATGGGGCTGCAACTACCGCGCGACTTCAGCTACGACCTCTACGTCTTCGACCATATTTTCGTACCAATAGGAATGATCAATTGGGGGGGGGGGGGAGAGAACAGAAACCTCCTCGGGGCGGGAAGAGTTTAAATTTCATTTGAAAAGTTGAGAAAGTTGGACAAATGAATCAAACGAAATTGGGAAGATGTTATTTCTCGTAAGTGTTAAATGTGTTTCGTTTACAAATCTCCTTTACGGATCTCATGCAAAATTCATTTGTAATTTCGCAAGGTCGATTTGAATATTCAATAGGCCGAATTAATCGGCGCCGACAGCACGAAGTCTTCATTACCGGGTCCGGTCCCTCGCCTGTGACTTTTTCGTTCGGCTCGTGTAACCCGAAATCGCTGTTAACTGAATCGCGGCTATCGATTCCTAGTCTTGTTTATCATAAAGGGCCATGAATTTCGAATGCACATTCCGCCGTGTAACCGTAGCCCGAGCATCGGATGTCCGTTCGCCTGCTTATCGATCGGGCCGATATCGAAGCGAATAAAATGACTGGCATCGATTCCACAAAATGACAGCTTTTCCACTCGTTTCCTACGTTCCGTTACTCCTGAGTCCTGAGACGTTCCGCGTTATAAGCTCCTCTCCATTGATTCAGAAACCGGACGTCTATGGCATCTGGCGCAACTAAATAACTAACTCATCGAGCCCGTGAAATTGAGAATTTCCCCTGGCCGATGACAGTTCATCGACTACTAAGGAGAAAACGATCAGCGTCCTTGTCGTACTTACATATCCTTGGATTCACCGTGGTTCGATGAAATAGTAGAAACCTTTCGTATACTAAGAAAATTCTTTGATATTTGTTGGGTATACAGAAATGTTCTTTCAGATCAACTTTGCACGACCAATACAATTATTAACATTAAAATTCTCGAGCCCTAAATAATGTATATTCCTTTACAATAATACCAAGATTGCAATTATTCAGATTTCATAGAATTTATATAATAACATGTAGGGAATAAAGAAGCATATTAAAACATTTTTCAAGAAAATATTTCTATATCCTCACGAATTGTAAGCTGAAATTCGCTATTTTGACGGGTTCGGTAGTCTTCTAGTCTTAATTAATGTAGTTGCTCGTTTACTGAGCTTAAAAAATCAACAATAATACAACAGTACACCTGAATTCCTCTAATGTCTTTTCAGTTTTGTATCCGAACTATTAATTTTTATTTTTAGGGGTCGTGTAATTCAAGACCTGTATTAGTGCACAATCTCTTTAAGTGAAGATTTCAGCTGCCCTGGACGTATCCGTATTTTTAACCGCATTTTGCAAGAATGTTTTTTATCATCGCATCAAATATGGAAAATCAAAGTAAGCATTTCCGTCACATTTTACTTTCTTATTGCCGCAAGAGTAAAAATTCAATGCAAGCAGTTGATTTACCAGATTTCGTTCTCTTCACCACTTTCTAAACGCGTCAAAGGTAATATAACTCAATTGTTTGCTAATAAAAAACAGGAGTTCTACAAACATGGGACCTCCAAGTTGCCACAAAAGATGGCGAAAGATCATAGAACGAAATGATTAAATGATCAGTGAAATATCGTCTTCGATTTTCCCTTGGAATAACGAAATTACTTTCCGAACCACCCAATACATGGATCGCTTTGGATTGAACTGTTCACATGTGAATATAATTCAGATATCAGTTCGGATAATCAAGATTTTATTGGTTTGTAAATTAAACAGCCAGATATGATGGCGTCCTTTTAATCAGAGAAATGTCACAAACACGTTGGTAAGGTTTCATAAAGAAATGATTAAAATTTAATTATCCACAAATACCATGCACATCTGATTCGCGTCTATCGAAATGTTACTGCACTTGAACGATTACGTATCCAGGATCTAACGAGCCGTTTAACAGCTGGCATCCTCTCAACGATGTCTTTTGTATCATTGGGGTAGGTTCAACAACGTCGATTAATGGTGCTCGATAATGCACGGGGAGCGAAATCAGCAAACCAGGCCTGCCGTGACTGCGGTTCTTTCTAATGGCGGCCATCAATGGAGAGAACATGCCCAATGCTAACCAAGATGGATGATCTAGCGGACTGGTTTATTTATCAGTCGGAAAACGATCCGAAATAGATAGCCGGACAAGAATGAAGAAGGATATGCAGCACGTATAGGGATTCCATGAAGAGGACGTTGCTGCAGCTGCTGCTACTGCTGCCTCTGGTACCCCCAGTGTACGTGCACTTTTCGAGATGGAGCCTCTTTCACAAGATTGACCCGTTAGGGGAAAATACTGCCGATGATGATGCCACGATAGGAGCGCAGCATTATCACCGTGGATCAGAGTGAATCGTAATTTTCCGGGAACCAGGTCCAGCGGATACATAGTCCTCTCCCGTTCAATGGAAAATCGATACGGTTAGCTTGCGTCGCTGGTTTTTCTGAATTCGATCATCTCTCTTTTTCTTTTTTCCTTCTAATCGTTAGGACATATAATTGAACAGGGACTCCAATTTCAAATTCGAACGAATATGCAGTTCTGGAAAAAGTTCTGCGAATTTCACACCGTTCCCCTGAAGTTTCGAACTTACAAATTAGGAAAACTGAGACTCGGAAAAGTTAGCTGAGATAAGCTGTTTAAACCCTGCTACATTTATAGAGGATTCTTCTTGTGCGATAACTTACATTGTATAAACTCGTTAAATCGTTTTGTATAAATAGTTTATACAAAATATAGACTGGAATTAACAAGTTCCGTGCCGCATGAGTTGTATACGCCCCACGCTAAACTTTCCGTTCTTTTTTTTTTACTTTGTTTTGTACTGTGTCCTAGACACTACACTTTTTTCTTAATAATTATTACTAGACTGCGGATTTTTATGCAAAATGAAAATTTCCTACTTCTAGTACCAGGTACTACAACCAAATAAAAAGCTATTAATTCCTTTAATAACGTACAGTGAATTCTCGATAAGTGTCCAAAAGATCTGGCCCCTAATTGTCCCACAACTATCCCCACTACTGCGGGGTATACCCCGTGAGGGGCCAGGTGGCCTCAGTCGCCGAGTGGTGAGAGACCACTACTAATCCAATAACAAAACTTCTTTATTTTTCTTAATTTTTTTATGGGACTTTCACCAACATATGCGCGACATTTTTCTAATGAAAATGGTACCAAATATGATATAATACTGATAATATGTAATTGTGTAATTAACGATGAAAGTTTCGGGCGCAAGGAATGACAGCGCATGGGAAAGAAAGAGACGCGGAGAATCGCAGTCGGCGGCACAGTTCAAAGGCCCACGTGTCCTGTTGGACGAATATGTTAGTGAAAGTTCCATAAAAAAATAATAAAAAGTAAAGAAGTTTTGTCATTGAATTAATAGTGGTCTCACCGATATATTATACTCGGCCCGTATTATGTTACACTTCTCGTCGACCGCGGCCTCTCGAGCTTCACGGGCCATACCTCGCGGAAGGAGCGATTGTTTTGCAACAATTATAGTACAGAAGCTCACGACAATTAACGATGAAATACTGTACTTATTAAAATTGCTACATTTAACATTTTTAAATGTAGCTCCTATTCGAAGCTAACTTTTTCATCGATGTTTGCTACTTCTTCTCAAATGTAGGTCGTGTGTTGAATTTATGAGAAGATTTCGTACGGAACACGCCGTTTGTCATTTTGGTACATCCGAATGGTCGCCAATTAATCCAATCCCGCAGACTCGTTTTAAATGATAGGTGACGCGTAATCGTCGGGCCGCGCTTTAAAATTAGCCGCGATTGCGAAAAAAGGGACAACATTATCCGTCCGAGGCAAGCGAATAAAGATATATTCGAGGTGCGCAGCAACCGGTTCGGCTGAAATAACACGTTTGCAATGAAGCGACAACGTCCAGCTATCTAGTACGCTGACAAAACTGGTTATCCCACTTTCGTTCGCCTCAGCTGTCCCGTGAAAGAAGCCTACCAATTTTGCCAGTGATGTCTCAATCGGTAGGTGTGCTTTATGAAACACGTCTTCCTCGTCATGGAAACGTGAAATTTATACCCGGTAATAAAATGGAAATGAGATGCTATTAATAACGATGCTGACACATAACTCTTGGAGAATTTCGTACACTGTCACGGCCTTCGTTCAAAATTTCGCGTAGTCTGCGAGCTGGAAGCTTACGAGGTGTTAGCCGCGTTGAAATGTTTTTAATGTGTAGTTAGACAAATTTCACCAGGTTTAATTGCGTCGGTTGCTTGTTCTGCAAGCGAGATGGAACGTTGCTTGGCATCGAGGATTAGTCGAACACAATGATTCACACATTGCATTTAATGACATATTATGCATTCATCACAAAAATTAAGAGTTGAAATAAGAAATTCTAAACACATTAAAAGGATTAAAAAGTTTTGTAATATTATTTTAGTGACTTATTAAGATTTTTAAAAGAAGAAGTATATTTTCAATCTAATTCTGTTTCTTATGATTAACTTAGTAAATTTGTATTTTGCATAAAACACAGTCAACTTATAAATGTGGATATCGAATTTTAGAATGATGGTCATGTTTTTACCCCTCGAGTTTATGCATAATGTAGCTTGGTATTAAAATTCTGTGTGTTGTACATATTCGAAGTACCATTAACGAATAATTCGTATACCATTCAGGAATTATTCGCGAGCCAAAGTACAAAAGTTTCTTTGTTGAATATTAGAAACACTGAATATTGATCTGCTAGAAGAGTGTGTTCATTAATAACATTTCATTTTCTGTCTGTTGCAGGTGAGTGAAGGACTCGTTTTACAGGAATACTATTCATAACACTCGACCCTGTTCTAACCATAGAACTTTCACATCGTGCTTTTAAGGTCGTCACAAAAAAGCAACAAGGTAAAAACTTAAAATATGTATGCTCCGTGGAAAAGTATTGGAAGCAGAATCACGACGTATGATCTCAACGTTCTTTGCACAATATCCGATGTTGCGTAAAGAATGAGAACGCAGTTCTGCGTAAAAACAAAGTACCAGTGTATGTGTCGCTAGTCAAAGAGTGAGAGTGAGAGATAGAGAGAGAGAGAGAGAGATATCTGCATTACCCGCTTCAATGGGAAAATGCAATTAAATTTTCTGGGTGTAGCGGAAAACATGCGAAAAGCAGACCATATTAATCATCGGCGACGTATGGATTGAAACGAACCGTACAAATTACTTAAAAGCGAATAGGGAAAAATCGTTTCCATCTGGAATTAATTCATTATATTTTTATGTTATTGCCACCAAAATATTTCTGTTCATTATTATTAACATTGGAATATTAATTGAATGAGCATATAACAGTTTCCGTTGTATTGGATATAAAATTTTAAACGTATCAACTTCAAATCGATATCATCAACTTCAAATGAATTTTACTTGTTTCCAGTTGATTGTCAACGAAATATCTATATTATATGTTAAAAAAACATTGTACACTCAGGAATTTAAACAAGTTCTTCAGTTTTCACTTTATCCAATAAGCATAGTGTTTAAAGTGTGCGAAAAATTAGGCCTATGAAAGTATAATACACTCACTATAATCCATACGTGAATCACCACGATTTTTCATAAAATATTTTGCCATCTTAAGGAAAGACTGTTTATTATTGTTCTTAAACATGTCGTCGCTCTCCTGTAACTCCGAATTTGTTAATCAAAGATCCCACCACTCTCTGGCAATCTAGCGTGTTCGCATACGCCACTTTCTAGAGAATTGAGGAATTAAAGGTAGAATGTTTCGAAACATCATGTTGGTGCCCAATCCAGTCTTAGTATGATATCCATTACTATACTCGCGACATGCCGAGTAAATCCACTATTCTTTTCCAGATAAATTGTCAAGCATGAAGAGAACACGAAATTCTATCCCAAAAGTATCAGTGTAGAAGCTGATATAAAGTATAAAGGTTGAAACATTAGTGTAGCACAGTGCGGTATGTAAGATTGACTCTTGACTGAACTGTATTTCACAATGAACTTCAACATACTTCATATAGTACATCCTTTATTTACGAACTTAGAACCTGAATTCCACCATGTATATCAGGGTTGGGCATTTTTGTCTCAATTGAGGCAACATCGTCCCCCACCAGCATCCGCAGTTACCATATAGAGGTAGGAAGTGCTTTGTCCGTCGCGGCCTCGCGCATGAAAGAGAGGTTGGTGGGAGAAGCAGGAGTTGGAGGGGCCACTACCGTGCCCATCACGGATGTATATTAATATACAGGAGCGTGCAAAAGTATCCGGACACCATTTGGAAACGAATAACTCTTTTAAAATTGGTTCAAACGACTTAAGTTTGTTTGAGATGTTAGAAGGATTAGTTTACTATTTAATTTATAAAAAGAATTAATTGAAAATTACTATTGGTCGAAATTGCGAAGGAATAGCAATGGTCATGATTTTTAACATTTTTATTTGCGCTTGTAATGAAATTTTTAAATCTGCCGTTTGTGGATCTAATTGTAAGTTATGTATATGCACAAAGTTTCGTCGAAAACGGTTGACGCATAGAAAACTATAAGCATTGGAAGATGTAAGAAACTTCGAATGTTGAGCTTATGATTGATCAACATCGCAATTCCTCCCAATTTTTGCCATTTTTAATTACACTGTCCAACAAATTTCAACTTTTTTTATGTTCCGCAATAACTGATGGGTGATTCTTATAGAGTTTTCTGCGCTGATTCCGAATCTGTCCTTAGTTTTTCTCCTACACGCACAGGTTTTGAGGAAAACGGCTTTTAAAAAAAAACCTATTTTTCAACTTTAAACAAATATTGTGATGTTATTATAAAAAATATTGAATTGTTCTTTGCAGCATAAGATTCTGTAGACTTTCCCGAATACAGTGATATCCAATATTAATACATTATGATTGTTTAAACATGTTTAATTTTGCACAAATTTTTGAGGATATTTTTCAATTTATCTCAAAAAATAAGGGTCCAGCGGAAAATCGAACTATACCACGCGATAGAGCAGACTTTTATCTTGAGAAACCTCCCTTTGAAGTTTGCAATATCGACATTTTAACCGAACCAGGAAGCAAAATATCTTCGCCCACCATGAGTTGCCGCCAGTGGTGCTCTTCCACTAGCGCGGTCGTTCGTCGAGATGCAGCGCGGCGCGACGTAACGGGGATGCAGTGGCTATAAGCGCGCAATTATGTCAGCTTATTTAAATGTTAAATTTTATTAAATGTTATACTATTGTTGTTTATTATTTATTAGTACATTTATTCTGTATAAATTATTTTATGTATCTTTTTAATGTTAGTCTCTTGTTCATAGTATATTTCATACTAAAAAGATCTTTCGTAACAAAAGAATAGTTTAATACAGAAATCTATATAATATCGCTATTGTGAAATATAATTATAATGTACATTATTATACATTATATATATATATATTATATATATATATATATATTATATATATATATTATATATATTATGTATATTTCATTATTTATATTATATATATATATATTTTTTATATATATTATATATATATATTATATATATTATGTATATTTCATTATTTATATTATATATATATTTTATATATATTATATATATATATATATATTTCATTATAAATAAGCTGACATAATTGCGCATTTATAGCCACTGCATCGCCGTTACGTCGCGCCGCGCCGCATCCTGACGAACGACCGCGCTAGTGGAAGAGCACCACTGGCGGCAACTCATGTCGGGCGAAGATATTTTGCTTTCTGGTTCGGTTAAAATGTCGATATTGCAAACTTCAAAGTTAGGTTTCTCAAGATAAAAGTCTGCTCTATCGCGTGGTATAGTTCGATTTTCCGCTGGACCCTTATTTTTAGAGATAAATTGAAAAATATCCTCAAAAATTTGTGCAAAATTAAACATGTTTAAACAATCATAATGTATTAATATTGGATATCACTGTATTCGGGAAAGTCTACAGAATCTTATGCTGCAAAGAACAATTCAATATTTTTTATAATAACATCACAATATTTGTTTAAAGTTGAAAAATAGGTTTTTTTTTTAAAGCCGTTTTCCTCAAAAACTGTGCGTGTAGGAGAAAAACTAAGGACAGATTCGGAATCAGCGCAGAAAACTCTATAAGAATCACCCATCAGTTATTGTGGAACAAATTTGGTGTTGGACAGTGTTATTTATGGCTCATAGCAATGCTACGGTAAACGTAAACGGTGCCAGCGTATTACGATTATTAGGAAAGAAGAAACCGCAAATAAACATAGCGGCAAAGAGAGAACGAGGCGAGAAATCAGAGCTCGCGAGCACGTAGTTCGAGCAAAAATTTACTACTCTCGAGGAACCGGGAGTAGAAACGGAGACGATCGCTCGTAGCTAGACGTCCGACAATGGTTGGCCGAGTACCGGTCAGACCGGCTCTCGGAGTGCCGCTTACGGGAGGTCTCGGTGTGCAAGTAGAGAGACCTCTTGCTCCGTCTTTTATTTCCCTTCGTTGCCTTCGGCTCGATTCTCTCGTTCACCGTCGTGGGAGACGTCCGAACAAAGAGATCGGCGCGGCGTCTCGGTCCCTTAAGATCCGCACACACCTCGCCACGCTCGGCGTCAGCAGTAAAAAGATCGGCTGGCGAATCGATATCCGATCGAAGATTCAGCCTGTAAATGTCTAATCGTGGAATTCCTCTTACACCGGCCAATTCCATCCGGCATCTCCTAAGAGAGCTTCCGATTGTGAGCTGAAAGTAGGACACCGTGTTCCACTTCTATCGTTAACGCTCCCGCTGATCGCCCGGCGAAATTCTCCACGGAAGTGGGAGAGAGAGAAAGAGAGAGAACGCTCTCGTAATTATCGGGATAGACGCGGTCCCGCGAGTGCACCTCGTTTCCGGACCGGTTTTAAACTGACCCGAAGATTTCGGGATGCGCTGAATTAACGACGCCGCGGGGCGTGAACTTCCCGCTCGATTAGCAACACTTCACCATTGATCTCCCTGCGAGAGGAATCCCGCTGCTCCGTCATAAAGCTATGTTCACACTGAAGCAACATCCACGAACGTTTCGTCGCCTTGTACCGCTGTATGTTTTATTTCAAACAGATATACTTGCAGAAATGGGTTAGACTTTCGAATGGTCCCTCAAACTTTTTGGCAGCATTCATACTTTATGTGTTAAATACGATTATACGGTTTTTATGTGTTAAATACGAATCTGTCTTCTGTTTTTGGTGGAAATTACAAATTACCGAGATATTCACAAAAAACTTTCTTATTAGAACATTGAATTCTGCTGTATAAGTGTGCATTTGTGACACAGTCACAGGCACAGCCGGCCACATTTGTTTCCCTGCACCTCCTCTCTAGAAAACCTAACCCAAACCAAACCAGTACTTATTTAAGGAGCTACATGCACCTATAATTGTGAAAAATAGGATAAGATAAAAAAATTGTTTCCCTGAAAAATCGGTTTTATGATCAAATATGTATATATGTCTTAAATTACATATAGTTTCATGTATTATACACTGCAATCTTTAAAGAAAAATATCAAGAAATGAATCGTGTGGGGGAGACAGGAGTAACCATTGTAACTTCTACATCTTTTATGTGAACGAAATAATAAAATATTCTGTTATAGTACAAAATAAAAGGAAATTTTCTGTCGCAGCCGTTTTTTTAAATATTGATTTTTTGTAAAATGGTAGATATTTCAATTCCAAAGTTTGATTTTTTAGGGAGAAAACAATCCTTCGTCATTCGACTAACAGAAACTAGAACGCTTTTAAAAAAATGCTACGACAACTACTAGATGATTGCATATTGAAACTCTGTGGGAAATTTCAACTCATTTGGTTTAATAGCTTTCGAGATATATAGGTTACCGTATTAGAAAATACAGTTTCGAGAAACACGCGTTTAAAGATTGAAACACAAGTGTCATTGATAAGTATGTACATTGAATCGTCGATTCCTGGACCATATATATAGTTCTTTATTCTTTGAGATAGGTTCCTTTTTAATTTTTTTATAGTGATGCTGTACAATGTATATTCCCTATGAAGAATTCAATGTGCTACTATAAAGTTTTTCTGCGAATATCTCGAGTACTTCTTATTTGCGCCAAAAACGGCGAATAACGTATAACAGGTACCATAAGCTTGGCGGGTAAAGTTCAGCCCAGAAAGATATTATTCCCACTGAAGTAACAAAATCCGAGGGACATTGAACCCTTTAGTACACGGATCACATTTGTGATATCCATAAATTAAATTTGTATTGTTTCAATATTCCTTAAATTGTCTTGAAATTCCACCATTAATCCTTCAAAGTTGCATTTATGCTAACAGACGCCGTCTACATGTCGCCGAATTCACACATGAATATCAACCATTTTAAAAGTCTATATAATCCAATACGGTTAACTACTTCATCACACTCTTCTACCAAAAAAATAATGTCAGTAATTCGAATGTTAACACGTCGAATATCGAACAACCATCCAGAAAATGCAAACAAAAAGACAATAATTTATTTAACGAAACTGTACTGGTAACATTTACCGCAATGATTACTCGGTTAAACCTTCCGGCCTTTTCCGGATCCTAAAACTATTCGCTTCCCGCGAACGCATCCCAAACGAGAAAGTGAATTTTTAAACCAGAACACAAAAAGCGATCGACAGAAAAGCCAAGGTGCTAAAAAAACGCCACGAGTTGTCTCGAATGCAGTCGGAAGTTATAAAAACGGTGTTCCTCGAGTCTCAGGAGGAAATCATGCTAATAAACATAGGCACCTTATCACCCAGCGGCTGCGCCAATTCGGTAGCCGGAAATGCAGCCGCAGAAGTTTCCGCGGGTTTTATAAAATCCTCGTAACTAGCGGCTTAGCATTGCTTAAGGCTTTAGGAATTAGGAAGAACATAAGCGATTATATCGAGCTAGTAATCCCCGGTAATCCGGGGTGGCCATAAAGTAGGATCCTGGCGCGGATGCACGCGCCGCGTTCCTACACCCATAATAAACTCCTCGGCGCGATCCGGCTCGCTGAATATTCCAAACCGGCCTACATAAGCTAGCCGGCTGGAGTCTGGGCGAGGGAAGAAAGAAAGCTAGGGCCTAGGAGACAGATTTTTCCCTTTTGTCCCGCGGAGAACTTAGCCTCATTTTCTTAGAGAGCGTGGCTCGACTTGACACGCCGCAGCGTCGCGTGAAAGCGTAAAACCGTGTCGCGCACTGCGCGGGGGCGGAGAACGAAGATGAAGGTAGGAGGATGGTACCGATCATTCGTCGAGAGGCCGAGCGTAATCCGGTCGGCTGCGTTCATCGTGAACGGCGTCCGCGAGGGAAGAAGATTCGCGGAACGGCGGCGCGACGATGACTTTCAAGAGAAAAGGAGGATTAGCCACGTATGAGTGGCAAGACTTTTCATCTTGAGCCGTTCTCGTTTTTCTTCATTCTTTTCCGGTGTACACGCGGATAACCGGCCGAGAGCAAGAACTATAGAGTAAAACGGATGAAAGTGCAAATAGATGCCAGAAGAAGAGAGAGAGAAGAGAGAGAGAGAGAGAGGAAGAAGGCGCGAGCGACTCGGACAGGATAGGATAAAGAATCCAGGAAGCGGGAAGATGTGACGAGGCGATATAGTGGAAAACAGAGATGCTGATGTGATGGAGTGGCAGTATGGCAGAGCCGGAGTGCCGGCAAGTGATCTCCTTAGGGAAAGAGCAGGAAGACAGAAGGAGAGACAGCGAGCCGTACGGGTCGGCCCTGTGCGGCGTTCATTCGCCTCCGTTGAAGACCGAGAGAGAAAGAGGACGCCGAAGATAAGCCAGAAACGTCGTGAATACAGATGGACCAACCGATAAGGTGACTCGTTTGCTTTACGAACCCTCGGATGTCTCCTTCGTATGGCCCGATACAACGCACCGCGCTACTGCTGGCTTCGCTTTTGCCTGCCAGCCCTGTTTACGACGTCACTTCTTTCCTGAATGCAAAGCGACCTGCCGACGCGACGTCACCTGGTTTGCGACGTCGCGATAAGAACCATTCGGCTTTCTACCATATAACCAAACGCGACTTCGAGAATCGAGGTGCTAGACTTCCCTCCGACTCGTACTTTTGGCACTGATTTTGGGAATTGAGCGAGGACTATTGGGAATCGATGTTTGAACGCTACTTGCCCTAGGGTACACCTGGGATTACTTCTTGCGGCAACGTTTTCGGCCAAGTGACGCTGGAGAAAGGATTCTCTATTTTTTTGTTGTTTGTGTAGAGTGTTCTCAGTAGATAAAGTTTCGTTGCTTTATAAACTATGCTTTATTTTCTCAAGTAATTTGTCGAACGACGACCGCGACATGCGAAAACCATTGAAAAATTTGTCTTTAACTGCTCGGAATTGACCACAGACCGTATAAAATGCAACTTTTAACGATCTGGTACTGTTTGCAGGTTATACCCTACACTTTCTTGATTTGCATTTTTTCATTCGTATTTTTAATAAACTAAATATTAACTAAACTCCAATCTAATTCGCATGGATACCTACCGTATACTGATGTGAGAAAGTTACGCACAACAAAACCAACGCTAGTGTGACTATAGTTACCGCATTGACTGACGTGGTGGTTCCCGGTGTCCGGCACTATTGATATACTTAAAACGAAGTGTCATAAAATTAGTGGCATTGAATATCAATGTATTCGTTTCGAAATAAGCTAAATTATAATTCAAGGTGCAAACTTCTTTATCAAGTAACTAATTATTATTAACTCTGATTGTTTATACGAATTAAATAGGCATGACTTGTATGAAACACACAAAATTGATGCGACAGTCAACGTGTTATAGACATGCGTCAAAATCAGCGTCCGTTGCTTCGACGCTCGTGTGACGCCTTAGACGGAGTTAGGATAGTGTTCTACGGAGCAATAAGTACCTAAGGAAGCACCTGTGATTACTTGTTACAGGAGAGTTTCGAAGCAAGCGCCATTAGAGAAAGAAGAGGTTTCTGTTTTGCGAGTCTTGCGACTATTAAAGATTGTCTACCATACCGTTTCGGTAGAATGCTCTTACATAGTAGGTAGAGTTTCGTTGCTCCTGACTTTGATGGAGCTAGAGTAGCGCCTCATGGGACAATCTGTGCACAGATGCCATCTAGGTGAGAGCAAGTTGGTGTCTTCGGTCGCATTATCCCGACATCAAACTAGACTGAATAAAAGGAACTTTCGTGTAATACAGGGATTTTATTGAAAAATGGATCAAGTACTACTTTGTTGTAAGACTATTATCTCTTTCTTATTGCATTTTTTAAAAGTATAGAACCTTGAAAATAGTTAAATACCTAACCCAGACCTAACACAGGATCACTTTTGAATTTATTTGTTTTAGTCTATCCTGAGATTTCGATCCATTTACGCCAGCAACATTTTTAAACGTACAATTGTTATGGGCGAGATAGAACCAATAAAACGACTAATTAAAACTATATAAAAAAATGTTCTGTATGACGAAAGAATCGAATACAAAAATCAAATACAAAATAATTATAAAGTAAAACACAGAAGACATATTATAAGCATAATTTTGAGAAAAATACATAGAACATCACTTATAAACTGTTTATTTGATAGATGCAAAACGTATCTTGCTCTACCGCAGGATAAATTGATACATCTCCATATTTTATTAATATATATTTTTTTATTATATATATGTATGTATATTTTTTATTTTCACAAAAAATTTTGTTTTCTAACATAATTTCGAGCCATTTTACTAGAAATAGAAGAAAAGAATCCAATTAAATAAACAAAAATAGTCATGAAAAATTGATATGCTGTGTCAACGTGTTGCAAATTGGAGATGTATCATTTTGCCCCACCGGAGGTTATTACATAAAAATATCGACCATATAAACAAAATTACAAAACGTAATTACAGTCAACCGTATACACTCTGAAAATCTCACAAAAATTGGTAAACGTTGAAATGAACTACAACCGTTTAAAGATGGTGAAAATTGCAGTTTTTCATAATAAATCGAAAGATTCTTACATCTTTCGAGGCCTGTTACAATTTTCCACGTCACCCGATTTAGATGGAACTTTTAGAATATATACAATTGACACAGATCTACAAAACGTATTTTTTAAGTTTTCAATATAGTCTCACATAAAAAAAATGATAAAAAACAACTTTTAGTATTTTCTCTGCAATCCGACTAATTGTAATTATTTCAAAATTTCCTTTGCAGGTCATGTAGTAAACTAGTTGTTCTAACTTCTCCAAAAGTCCAAGTCGTATGGTCCAATGTTAAAAAAGTTATCGTCCTTTTAAACCTCAAATATCTATCCATAATTGTACTACACTTACACATTGTCCAGATGATTGCGTTGTATCAACCAGCCCTTGAATCAACTTGCCACGGTCACCCTTACAATTACTTTGAAAAAAAAAAAAATAAAAAATTGAACAATTTTTCAGTGTTTAAACGAGACAGCCCCCTTACTTCGTCATTCCCCGGTTATAAGGTTAATGTTTCAATAATCGTGAAAAATCGGTGAAACCGGCGAATTGACCGGTGACGGTAGATTCCCAGTTGTGAAACATCGTGTTGTGGATCGATGAAATGAATCACAGCATCATGCACTTGTGCGGGTCAGTTGATCATCAGCGGTATCTGGTGGATGCGGGCAGCCATCATCGGGAATTTAGATCGGCGAGTCACGCGATGCGTTCGCTGATCGGGATATCTAGAATGCGCTAGATCCGCAGACATGGACGATATGTGCCGCGAATCTTGGCCGAACGTGTAAATCTTTCGAATGCGGCCTCCGATGGCAGAAGGCGAAACTGATAACCGCGGACCACGCGAGTAAATTAACCGGTATGACGTCGAAAAGGGTTACCGGCGTGGAATTCCATTTCTCGGGGCGATATCGTCACGGCGTTTATATCACGTCGACGGTAGGAACGGCCGAAGTTAATCACGCCTTGGCTATTCCGGGGTGAAAAGGAACGGGTGCAAGTCGAACAATGCTCGACCGGCCGTAGACGGGGCCTCGGCTCGCTTTCGTCGGGCTATAAACCACCGGACAAAACGAAACTTTTACAGGCAAGATGGCCGATTTGATACCGTTCCACGGTATCACGCACAGACACGCGCCATTTCATATCCCGAATGCCGGACCAATGAATTCGCCGGACATTTCTCTTGCTGGTTCTCCTCTTTTCAACTTGTACTCCCACCTCCTGAAACTGCGGTCAGAGATCTTTTCTTGATCGTAAATCGACTCACGTAGTCGTTCACGCATCCTTCAAGTCAGAATAACTTTTTTAAAAGTGCTCCAAACGGTTTCGGTCCTTCTGCGGAACTAAAACGATTAATTCAGTAGATGACGCGTAGTGAAAATTTTGAGAAAATTCTACTCAGTCAGAATCGTGAAGGAAATAGTAAAAGTTTCTTTTTACAATTTTTTGAAGTGAATCTTCTTTAGGCGGTAGGCGTAAAACCTCGACGCGGTAGGAGTAAAACCGATCTGGCGATGAAACGATGAAACGAAATTCTATTAGAATATACGGTTGAGGGTTCGGCATTGCTTAATAATGCGATACTAAGTGGAGATTTCACCGTGAACATTGCATCGGATCAATCAAAATTATTAATAGAGTTTTTTAGAAGTAAATTAAGACTGGAAATAGTAAATAATCCTAATGAAGCGACAACAAGATCAGGAACAACTCTCGATGCAGTATTTGCAAGACATTTAGACAAATTTGTATCAATAATATTTATATCATATTTTAGCTATCACAAGCCAATTGTTTCAGTAATAGAATCATAGAAAATTAAAGGTTATAAAGTGTTAATAAAGATTCGAAAAAAATTAAAGAAAGAAGTTTCACTTCAGCTATGTGGTCTAAGCACACACCAATTTTTTCATCTAAGCCTGTAATAAAAAATTTAATAAGTATCCCTTGTCCTGCTGAATATTGTTTTGCGAAATTCTAACTTACAGAAAGACAATTTTTATTTTTTCCAAAGATATTAACGATCGGTCGATCGTGGTTATGTTCCACCTGCATAAAATGTTTATAGTTGATATAAGTGAAGAAAATGAAGCAAATCAATTGTGATGCAGAAAGTCGTTGTATTTGAGTTGTACTGTGAAAGCTTGAATAAGTTCATTGAAGTTCTATTAAAATGAAAAAATTTTATCTAAGGAATGGTAGGCATAAGTACGTTCATAAATTTGAATACCTTGCTGACTGGCGATTTCTTCATTTGGTTGCAAGATTAAAGCTTTGTAGATTAAAAATTTTAACTTAAACTAAAATAATTAAGAATACCTAAAATGGTCTTAAGCTGCGAGCAAAACTTGATAGCGATATAGTTATTTTTAAGACCATTTGTGTGAGCAATGTTCGAAAATGAAAACGCTATATACTCTTGTCGGTCATCAAGGTGTTAAAGAGTATAGTAGCAGTCGGACACTATCGCTTCCATCTGGAAGTGCATAGTTTCTTTATCAATAGCTCAAAGAACATCGACCGCAATCCTGATAGCATAGCAATCAGTGAACCATCTATTGAGAAGACTAGATGTACGCATTTGAAAGCAGCTTTTGTTGGGTTAGTTGAAACTGACACATATGACCAAGGTAACAGAAGTGCAGTATCATGTAACTTTTGTTCGAAGGACTTTATAGAGCTCGTGTTCAGTTCTGGGATTCGATAAGAACATTTGAAAATATGTACAGGTGAGATCAAATGTAATATCATATTAGCATAATGATAGAACTACGTTTCTGGTTACCTCTTGTTTGGTGATCGATTCTTCGGGAATTCAGGTTGTTAGACAGTTTGATTTCAGCTATGATAAGACTCTCTTGTAATTACTTCTCAATTTCATTGTTTTAATGGGTAGATCATCGCAACGCTGTCGACAGCGTTTCACAGTTTCCTAGACCCAAAGTCAAACAAAACGAGCCCCGAATAGCAAAGCTCCGAATCCCATAACGTCCCACTATTCTGAACTACCATTCATAAATCACTCTTATTAAACTCCATCTCTAATTACGAGGCATCGATCACTGAACGATGAGAAGGCAGAACCCCAGGGTAGCTTTGTCAAAGCTCGGACACGAGGATGACTGCTTCGAAATCGCGATGCGAGCCCCGGAGATCTTCTTCGGGAGCAAATCTTCTTTGGGTATGATTAATTCTCTTGTTCCTCCGACTGAATTGCTGGTACACTCAGGGACAAAAAGATAGGAACCCCATATCAATTCGTTAAGTTTTATTTAGTAGATAACATAAATGATATTTCTTGTACATGTATCGTTTTACACTGTTTTTGTTTATTTGGTTTAGTTGGTAAAACTAAAATGTTGCTCCGCATGAATTTTCCTAGAGAAATGTAAATTTTCAAGACAAAATGATAGAACATGTGATTAATACACTTCTATTTAATATTCAATATTTTGTAAAGCCTCACTTATTTTTCATCACGGAAATTATTTGTTTAGGCAGAGATTTGTAAAAATGTTTAATTGTTTTCTGCTTTAATTGGTGTCATCAATGTTCAATGCATTGTATTAACTCGACAAGAGATAAAAATTGCCGGCTTTTGGCATATACGACTATTACAAAGGTTTCCTCAGATATTTTGGTCAGTCCAGAATTTTAATTTTTCCAGTTGCAAAAAAACGTTTTAACTATTTCGGCTGTATGAACGGAGGAATTATTATGTTGAAATACGAAATACGTACCAGTAATTCTTGTGGCACGTTTATTCATTTACTTCTTAATAATGTCTAAATATTTCTGACTATTCATTTTGCCAGTATTAAACTTAATATTCGTCTTTCCATGGTAGCATATACCGTCCCCAATCTTAATTCCGCTACCACCCATTTGTCAACGGCTTAAGATTTGTGTTTCTTTCTGTAAATCATGGTAATACTAGTTAAAGCCGTCTGGCCGGACCATATTAAAATTTGTTGCATCACTAAATATTATTTTTCACCACGTTCCGTTAATACATGGCAATTTGTCTAGCGTACATTTTTGAATTCGATGCTAGACATAAAATTGCACGCTTTCGACGTAATGTTAACCCAGGGGGACGACCAGCACTCTTTTCTGTGCGATATTTATCTAGATTTTTACGACTAATAATTTTGACAATAGAAATCTTTTGTCCAAACAGGTTTAGAACGGTTTCCATTTCGGATGCACTTAATGTTTTTCCACGACTCATTTTATGCACTGAACAAACCGAACTATTCATATTAACCCTTAGCTCTCGAATGGCAACTGTACTGTATGAGGTATTATATAAATTTCGTTTGCATAAAATTAAAAAAAATCATGTAGAATAAAAATAGTTTAGGTTGGAGGAAATGTTTGGTGCTTCAGTTAAAAGAGCTCTGACTGCGAAGGGTTAAATACTATGTACTTATTGGCGACTTCTCCCCACGTGTAATATCAACATTCTCTGCACAAATTTACATCCGAGAAGCAAAAATACAACGTATGTCCTATCATTTTATCCCACTTGTGGGCCACGATGTGTACTTATTTCTTCACAACATTTCTTAGAAACGGATACTAGGTATAATCTTCCGCGAAAATATTTACAGCAAGGGATGCCAGGCGGAGTTGTATGCCCCTCAAAATAGTTCCCCTTCTACTATTAAATGTGGCTCGATCAGTGATGCCAGATCAGTTAAATCGAGGGGAATACAGTTTACCACCTCTCTGATGACCAGAGTAATATGTGACACGTTGCGCGGCACGTCACGTGACCAGTGTACGGTCTTAGTGGGGGACGTTGGAGTGTGCTCAGGTAGTGGAATGCGATAGTGGAAGGGGAAAAGAAGGAGAGGAAAAAACAACCAGTTCTGGTTGTTTCTGGCATCACTGGGCTCGATTCACCTGTAGCGACACTAGTGACGATAGGGAATTATTTTTCATTCTCTTTCGTGCAGAGTCGCGAAAGGGGAATTTGATGATGAAGAAGAAGCGTAAAGACTCTACACTGGCGTCCCTGTTTACACCTACGTGTACAATATAATTGATTTACTAAAATGTATATTTTCTTCCAATACATGTGGAAATACAAAGAGACCTAAGGCATCCTATCATCTTGGTCCTGCCTGTATGCGTCTCGTCGGGAGCGGAGAGGGTGTAGCATCGAAGACGAAAAAGCGCGTTAGCTGCGTGCAGGAGGAAGATGGCCGGTAATAATCATTCACAGACCATTACCGCGGGTGAGTCATCCGTCGCGGAAGATGGACCGGCGAAAATGACCGAGGCTTCGGATGATTCGAGGATGAGTTCAGAGGGCGGGGCCGCCCCCGTGAGCGAAGAAGACGCCGAGCCTCGATTTGATTCGAATCGTCCAGCGCGCATCAAACAATGCGCGCAATTACGGTGCGCTCAGCGGCCGTGGTGCAGCCGGTCACCCCGGCGCCTGTCGACAATGCCTGGCAAATGTACCGTCTCATTTGCCAATATTGTCCCACTTTTGTGCTACGGCCGATGTTCGACGGTGTGCGTGCGTGTCATGAGTTTGGCGCCGATCGAAGCTGACTTTTGTACGACGACCTACGGTACAACAATAGAGAGACTCTGCCGGCTGGAGTGTAGGTCGGAGGCGTGAATATGGATTCGCGGGGACCAATTTACTTTTTTCGGAGAGCGATTCTTACTTAGTCGTCACAAGGACGAATTGCAGGCAGTTGTTCAAGTCTGGGCAGGAACGAGGGGATGGTTTCAACGGTTGCGCTCTTGGACCGTTTCTGGCGGATCTGTTGGATCCATTTTGACCCAGGGATAGAAACGTATCATCCTAAATCGAACTTTTTAGCAGCCAGTTTAAATTATTAGAATAATAATTAAATTACACTGGTGTTTTACCACCAGTGTAATTTTAACAATTACAATGACGAAGAAAACATTACCGGCGTTCTTAACTTCTTAAAAGCTACCAAGTTATATAAGAAAATCTAACCTTACTACCAGTCATGCCAACCGATAAATAGGAAAATCAAGCAGTCACGCTGCACCATATGTGTATTGTATAACCCACTGATGTAAATTTTATCTACTCTCCCGTGGTCGCTAATGACCTAGTAGCTGACGAGACCTTTATAAATGAAAATAAATAAAAATTTCACTGGCATCATCAATGCGATCTGGAACGAGGAACAATTTTCGAACTCCAAGCTGCTGGTCGGAGGAAAACATCCAATTTTTCCAACATTCACTCAAAACCGAAGTTGGTCATGTATGTCCATTGTCTTCCGAAATTTCAATTTCCTATACCGAACGGTGAAACCGAATTTACCTGTGGCGTTCCGAAATTGACGATTCCTGGCTCTTGCAAACAAACTTTTCTCATTATCCTGAGCCACGATCTTTTCATTATTAATCCGAACAGTCTAACTTCGTGAAACGAGAGCAAGAGAGAGAGAGAGAGAGAGAGAGAGAGAGAGAGAGAGAGAGAGAGAGAGAGAGAGAAACAGAGCAAGAAGTAGGTTTCCATTTTTCTTACAATAAGTTTTACAAAAGCGGCGGAAGAGTTTAACAACTGTCGACTTCCGCTTGGAGGATCTTCAAAACAGTCAGCTATTATTTTTGATAATTCTCGGGAAATACTTTTTACCCACAGTCTCGTCGACTATGTTTTTAACTTCTGCCATTGCAAATGTTTAAAAACTTCTTCAGAAAACGATAAAACTCTGCGATCTTTTTCGAGCCATTTGCTTGGGTCTGTGACTTGATCGAAATCTTATGATGTTGTCGAGGAAGTCCTATAAGAACTTAGGGACTTTTCTTATAAGAAAAGTTTTTCGAGATGTACCAAAAGGTAATGTAGTTGTAACAGTCCATGATAGATCAAGTCGAAAAGCAGTCTTGTAGAAGTGAGGCCAGTAAAAGCAGATTTTTCTTATCAACTTATTCCAAAATTATGTTATGTCGTAGAACAGTTTAAGAGCTTAATCAGAAGAGGTTGTCACTATAAGAGCTTTAGGCGCGGAATGAATCACAATATCAAGGATCTAAGATTACAGAAAGTCAGTATAATTAAAATTATACATGATTAGTAGCTCAATCGTCTTAAGAATATAAGAATACAAATGCATTTTACTCAAATATCCACGTTTGGCTGTCTAAACATTATTTTCACAGTCATACAGTGAATAAATGTTATCACTAAGCGTTAAATAATCGCCAATAGATCAAATATAAACATCCTGTTAGCCTACCTAACAATTCTTTTGTTAATCAGTCTTAGACCCTTATTAGACGATCAAAGAATGCTGAGCACGAGTTTAAGAATGACTATACAGGGTGATCGGTTAATCTATAAATGCAAATTACTCTTACACTATGAATTATATAAAAAAATACTTAAGATAAAAAGTGAATATTTCGAGGGTGCCATGATCTGGCGTAAATCGTTTTTCTGTAGATGGACGCGTAGAGGTTACATGAAGTGACCAACGTTTTTTGAAAATGAAATCGTATATTTCTTAATGCACTAATCAATGCATCATGTTAGTCTCTATAGAAAACTATAAAACATTTATGTCGAAAAATGATTGAATTTAGGAGATATTTTGTCCCGAACGTTGGAAAATGGTTATACATGTATGAACGAATACGTACTGTTTTGACACAGCAGAAGATTACATTGACCGTGATGACCTTTCCAATGATCTGGCCAAAATACCTCCTATACCAATGATTTTCGACATATGTGCTTTTATACTTTTTTGTAGAGACTAACGAGCTGCATCGATTAGTACATTAAAAAAAAAGACGTGGGTCACCTTCATGTGACCTCTACGCGTCCATCTACAGGATAACGATTTGAGTAGACCACTCGGAACTATTAACTTCTTATCTGAACCATTTTTTAAATATAATACATAGTGTAAGAGTAACTTGCATTCATGGATTAAAACCGACCACCCGTATAAAATGATTAAAGGAGAAAGGAAACTTTCATACGGATCCCGTTTCTTACGATTCAATCACAAAATTTTGCATTCAGATTCGCAGACTATTGATCGCGAAAACTCCGAAGATTTTTGGAGTCCCGAAATTAATAAGAGGGTATCAGTTCCGAGGCATCGAGCGAGCCAGGTTACACAATTATGCTGTATCTGGTGAGATTTCAAGTCGTGCGTGAAGTTCTTCAGGTCGCGTGGGCGTATCAAAGTTCCCGCTCCGTGTATTTAGCCGACACTTTCTTTAACAGTTACAGGATTACGAAACTTCAATCCCATTCACGGGGCCGCTCTACGAGCGGAGTCTCTCGCGTCTTTCGCGTGTTTCTCATAAACAGCGGAGATATTGCTCGACAGGCTCGGTGCACACCGTAAACGTAGACTCTGGAGCCGGAAACCGTCGAGTCTGTCGGTATATATTCCTGTTCCGTTCCCCAGTCGCGCGTATAACGTAGAACGGGCCGCGTGTTCCCGTTCGCTGAAATGGCAACGGGAATGGGACGCGAGCGGGAAGGGGGGACCACGCCGCCCGAGTAAAATAGAAATCATAGAAACGTTATCACGGTAGTTCCCGAACGAACGATGAAATACCGCTTCCTGTTCGTTATATGGCTGTACAGTTTCGTATCGCTCTAGCAGTTTTCTCACCTCCCCCCCTCAGTCCTCTGTTTCGACACGTGTTCGCGACACGTGAAAGGAGTCGCGCGCTTGCACAGGTTGCTTCTGAATGCGAGAAGTTTGTAAGTGTTCCTACTCAACTTTAGGAGCCGACAGAACTCGCGGCTGCAACGCTTCTACGCGAAACGTAGAATTCGCGCGGTGGATTTGCAAACGTGCATTTTCGTTGGACTAGTTTATCCTTCCCAATCCAATTTCAGGTAAGACTTTCGAATTGCCCCCTCGCCAAGCTTTCGACACCTGTTATGCATACACAGTGGTTCACGAAACTGTTCGAACGCCGTTTAATACATTATTACTTTTTTTAAAATCAGATCAAACGACCTAAAAAAGACTTTGAAAAAATTGAGTAGGGGTAGAGTAGGTACTACAGTAGGGGATCTGGGATAGAATGAGACTGTATTCTTTGTCTAGACATCATCTGACGGACGGACAGTACACATATGTATAGTTGGCACCAATTAACCCCTTGGATACCATAGACGAGATATCTCGCGAAGCAATGCCGTTTGTACGTTGCCACTAAATATCTCGCAAGATTTTCACTAGATTTTCACCAATTTCCGAAAATTCACTTCCTTCCACGGATGTACGCACCGCGCCCGTTTTGTCCTCCGCTTCGCATTAATCGAAACTTCGCATTGGTTCGGTGTGTGCCCGCGTTCTCGACAGCCAGAGTCCATAAAACGGCCTGGCAAAGTTTCAAACCGGCGACGTTACAAACCGACAAATCGATTGTGTTTCTGTAGATTTATAAAACTAGTAATGCTCCCATCGTGCACCCCTTTGCGACTGGACTGGCGATTAGAAAGAACTATGGGCCGCAATACAGGCAACCAAAGCATCACATTTTGTAAATATTCCGCGCGAATTCGATCGATTATATTTGATAAAATACTCGAGACAAACCTAAATATTACTGTGAGCTGAAAAGAAGATCCTTGGCATGAATGCGATGACGTAGGTACGAATGTGCTGCCGATTAGGGCAGATTGGAAGGGGCACGCCTCGTTTCACACGCATTTTCGAGTCTAGCTGATATATTGACTGGAGTGGTCACATATACTATATAGCGTGTGACGTCAAAGCATAAACATTGGGACCGGTGTCGCTAGACCAGCAACTTCGGGAGAATACCATTACCCGTGGCGGAAGCGTGGGGTCGTTCGGCGCCGGGGAGTGGGGGAATATCGTCGTAGAAGGCGAGACATGTCTTATTCCCGAAACACAGTTCACACATTCACTGGCTCACGAAAGTATTCAAACGCTCTTGAAATCAGAATAACTATTCAAAAATTGGACCAGATGAATGAATTTAAAATCATTACCAATTTCAATTTTTACAAAATCTTTTTTTCACGTCAATTGGTAAATGTATACTTCGACTTGCTTAAAAATGTGAAGTTGTTGGATACAAGTAGAAATAGTTATTCTGATTCAAAGGATGTTCGAATACTTTCGTGAGCCACTGTATTAAGGCCTAGTTATATATTATATAGATTGGGTCTAGACACGGGCCACGGACCATGCTAGACCCCATCCTATGTAAAAAAAGCACGGCACGGTACGTATAACTAGATCTTTATGTGGCGCAGGCCTGGGCATCTGATTGCTCACGAGATGCCGACGCTCGAGCTGCTACCCCTACTATCGCGCTCGTGCGAGCCGGAGCAAGTCCGGACTTGCCCAGGCCTGCCGCAGCATGTGACGTCAAAGCCTATACATTGGGACTACGGAAGCATCGATTGTGGGGACAGACATGCCGAGTAAGAGACATCCCTGGCCTCTGTGCCGTCGCAGGTGATTTCTTTTCAGCTACCAATTATGTAATTCTTTTCCTTCTTAGCTCAGCTGGTAACTCTTCAAATTTCAAGGCCTATCTCTCCCTATGAACACGTCTTACCGAGAGTGCTAAAAGCCATATACTTCTTCTTCAATTTCACCTTTCAAAACTGGTCCTCCTCGAGGAGCCGAGGCCAGGATTTCCAGTTCCCTGAGTGATATAGATCGGGAGAATCGGGGCGAGCGATCGGTCTTCCTCTGAAATTCGAGCGTCCATTCTGATAACAGCCAGAGTACGCGAACGAGAGAGAGACAGAGAGGGAGCGAGAGCTGAAGAGGCGAAGAAGGCTGGCAAGATCCGCGGGATGCGCCTTCGTTTACGGTCCATTAATATCAGTTTAGTAAGCGAGAGCAGAGTCCGACGAAAGGCAATCCGTTTTCATCCGGCCGTCTTGGATCCTCTTCGGGGGGTGGTGACGGTGCAGAAGCAAGCGGAAACGGAAGAAACCTCCTCGGCCGTTTTGCTCGAACGTGAAACGCGAGCGTGTTCATCACCTCGCCGGGGAACGGATGCAATAATTAAGCTAGATACTCGCGAGAGTACCGGCTGGAAAGAGTGTACGGCGGACACGTAAAGATCGAGCACGACCCTTTAACACCGAGATATAGAAACCATCAATTTACGTCACATTACGCCCTCGGTGTGCGATTTCAGTCGTGCAAGCCATAATAGGCGCTCTGCCAAGCTTGTACTCTAATTTGCTCGCTGCTGCTCGACGTTACTCTTCAAACAGCCCCGGATTAGGGACACTGTTTTTACCGTAGGTATTATTTAACCCCTCGAACATGGCGACACGCACCTTACGCGTAGTTTTGTACTTTTGTTGATACCCGGTTCCTGATCTTTCTACACAGCCACGCGTAATTGGGAACGCGCGAAACTGTTTGATGTTTGCGGATATTAACGTTGCTCTACCCTCGTACGTCTTTGTGTCAATTTGTCAAATCTCCCGCTGGATCTGAAAGATTAATGCGTTTTGCACGTCGTTTTATCATACCTACCTATCGATGGCAGCTTCGAAAAGACATTCTCAGTATGCTAGAAAACTTTATGAAACAATATGTGCTCCATTTTGATCGATGATCTTTGGCCAACCTCTGGGATAGTTGAAGTCTACCCCGAAGCAGAAGGTTTCAAGATTACGGGTGACTAACAATTGTAATAAAATTATAAAATTAAATAAAATTATCAGTACTATATTCTTAAAAAAAAAATTAATCATACACCATTCAGAAGCTCGTCGGACATCCTCTTCGCACACAGATTCGAAGTCGGCGAGTATTCCGATCGCAACCGGCGATCATTTGTCGCGACACGTCGCCGGTCGTTATCTCAAAAATTAATCACGCGTCTTGATAGGCAGAGGTCGACCATTACCCGAAGGAGTTAATGCGAAGCGAAATTAATGGGATCGAGAGAGAACTGGCACCGGTACCTGTGCCAAGGAAACCTCGTCGTAATCCGTCAGCTTATTACGGTAGAATGTATGAGCGACGCCGCGTGTCACTCTATCGGCTGATGCGTCCCGGGACTTGTTGTTGACCGGATCGCACGACCCGGTTTTCCTGCTGGAATTCCGTTGGCTACACGAAGAACTACAAGTTCCATCAGAACGATCTATCCTCGATCGCTCTTCTCGCCGCTTCTCACCGAGTCAATGAGATTGACCTAACTACGCGTGCAAACTTTCGCCCCATAGGTTTCCACGTCTATTATGTATAGAAATAAATTCCCTCTGATTTTTGGGTAGCCGCTTCGTTGAAATATAATTGTTAATTCTTTAACTGGACACGAAGAATTAATTCGTATCACAAATTCTTCATTTTCTTCTTAATTCAGCAAATACTTCGTTCGCTATGTTGCGTCATAGTATCGATGTTAGTATAAACTACGTCATATTTACGTTGATGGTGACAAGTTTTGTGTTATGTTAATTTTATTTGTCCTGCGTTACGTATCCCTGCACGTTCATTATGGAGAAGTCACTCGGTTAATGATAGTAAAGTGATACTAGAACCACGGAGCATCAAAAGCAAATGATATGTATCATTTCGCAATAATGATTGGACTTATTCAGATTTCACACGCTTATAATTACACTGCAGATTTTATGCATTTATGACAAATATGAGTACATCAAATGCAAAATAGTAAAAACATTTAAAAACTTTCAAGTGATTAAAAAATGATTAAGAAACGAAATAAATGTAAACAATAAAAATCCGCAGTCTAGTAATCGTAATAACTGCTTTGAACAGACAAGAATATTATAAAAATGTCTCACAAAGATCTTATTATAATTTCAAGAAATTGTAAATGAAAATATCAGTAGCGAGTGATTGTGATTCTAGTGTTAAAAAATCTGGAACCCGCCATTTTGGGAGTTGCTGCACATGTAGCATCAAGACACGCTAGAAACCATGATCTTTGATGTAAAACTATTGGCAAACGGCACAAGGGATTTTCGACGAAAGCGCGAACCCTGTGCGATCTTGTTGCTCGATAGAATATCCGTGCGCGAGAGAGAACGAAATCCGCCGGTCATTACCCTTTATTGTTATGTATATCGCCCGGTCCGATAATTGAAAAGATTTGCTCCCCTGTACCTTATTTGCTGCGGGAACGATACCTCCCCAACCCTATCGCACGTTTAGAAATGGCTCCCTCAAGTGCTCCGATGGTTGATCGTTGTCATCTGTTTACTTCGTGCTTCGAGAGAGATTCGCTTCCGTGTTTGCAGCCTTCGAGATGGGGCTGTTTATAGATGTGGAACGCGGATGGAGGTAAGTGGGTTGATCGGGGGATAATGAATTTTGCGATGGAGATGGCATGAAGTAAACGGCAGTGATTCCGTGTGAATAAAATCGCAGAAGAAAAATTGGAAAGAAGGAGTCAGGCGCAGTCGGGACGAGCGCGGACGCCGCTTATTTTCTAACGACTAAACTGCGAATTTCAGGAATTTATGTCAAAAATATGTGGAGAAAATGTATTAGGTTGTTTCACATGTCATAACAGTAACATTAGGCAGATACAACTTGTGGACACGTGCTTGTTGTATTGTAGGATCGCCGGATTCGCAGGTGTTCTGCGAATTCACGAGCGTCTGCAGGTGGTCCGATACAGGCCTCCGTGTTTATTTACTTTTTCGCGTAACGCTGTGTTTAAGAAAGAAAGAGAGAGAGAGCGAAGGAGTGAGAGAGAGAGAGAGAGTGTGTGTGTGTGTGTGTGAGGTGCAAGCGGGGAGTGCAAGCAGCGATGTCGGGGCATTCCGAGAGTAGAGTTAGGACAGTGAAGTCGAGCAGTAGAGTTAAAAACAGGGAAGCCTAGCGTAGATTAAGAACGGCGAAGTCGAGCGAAGAAGTATATGTATATCGTGCGAGATAAAGTCGTACCACGTAAAGCATTAGATTATCCGATTAGTTTAGTTATAAGTTTTGTTAAATAAAAACGCTACGCCGAAGCTTGTTCTTTGCCAAACCTTCCAATCCCACAGTATGACCGGCTGGAATTTTGAGTCTACGCTGCGATCGACTATGGAGACGTAATTTTTGAGAGTCTGTTCGTGTCTCTTTTACGAATTTTATGGCTTTACGATTTGGGTACAGCTCGAAAGTTTCTGACTCGGTTGGGAAAATCAGCCTAGCAGTATCGCTCTCAATGGCACTTGACGTAGCGAAGACCGACACATTGTGCCAGGGGGGGGGGGGGGGGCTTGTGCCTCTAGAACAGGCATGTCCAATAATAGCCCACTTGGAGGAAAATTCGAGGGAGACGCCTACTTCTTCCGCCCGCGTGTCTCGCTCCCCGTGGCGGCTGTAGTCTTCCGAGCTCCTCAGACCCGTGCCTACCGCTTGCAATATGTACCGCGTGGGACGCGTTGGTGCGACTCTCGGACCCACGGTAGGTACGGGTCTGAGGAGCTCGGAGGACTACGGCCGCCACGGGGAGTGAGACGCACGGGTGGAAGAAGTAGGCTACTCCTTCGAATTTGCCTCCAAGTGAGCTACTTCTGGACATGCCTGCTTTAGAAGGACCCCAAGTGTCCGACTTCGATTTTGATAATTTTTTGTGAGACGACGGTACACGGATCCCTAATTATGTCTGCAAAGTATTAGGTACAGTTACACAATAGTTTTAAAGATATAACAATTAAACTTTCATACCTTGTTGATATACCATGATTTCAAGCTCAAGTTTTCAAAGTTCCTTTAGCGGTCTAAGCAGGTTGCGTGATTCACACGCAAACTTCCCAGGTTGGAGCTCCATCGATGAATCTTTTTGTTTCACTTCCTTTTAATTTGTATTTTCTTCTATGCCTATTACAATTTTTAGTTCATGCAATCACAACATAAAAAGTCTCGACACCGTGAACACATTATAAATGCTTGTTTATTGCACTGGCACTTTTTATCTTTTATATCTTTAGGGACGGCAACTTGATTGACGTTTAGAAATATTTTTTATGTTTATGTTTAATAGATGCATTTCAGGAATTTACACATACTATTGCCTTTTTTTCGATCTATTGAAATGAGTGAGAAAAGAAACGAATATTTCTGTAGATCCTGTGTCTGGCAATTAATAAAGTTGGTGAGCGCTTGTTTGAAAAGATTTGAAGACAAGTAGAAAATGTGCAGGTATCCGAGTACCCAGATATTAAGTTAGGCATTGTTTACTGCGATAAAAATAACGGAAATACATAAGCTTAAAAATTGACTCTTTTCAGAATGAAATTTCACACAAATCAAAAGTTCAAGAAGATGGCTTCACAACTTTCCCTTTAGTGTCCGAAACTCTCAGGAACAAGTTTAACGCTAACAGTATCGAGCACAAAATGTGACTTGTGTTCATTGCTACTCGGACTTTTGATGACAACGTGCCTTTTGTAATGTCATTAATTATTTAATAAAAAATGTAAAACCGATCATTTTGGGCTACCTGGCTACAGAGCTCGCATCTGCCAGCGTAATCCGAGATAGCAAACGGGTTTTTCCCCCCAGCAAGATGCTTTCGGAATTTAAACACAACCCTCGCAGGAAGCAAGCGGTGGTCGCGAGTAGGGTGTAGGACGAGAAAGGGCGCAAGAGACACCGATGGTCAGCCATGGAAGAATTCAATACGTCCTGCGAGTGGAGTCGTTGCGAGGAATGAAATTACATTTCCATTGTGCGTGTTTCCATTCGCATGCGAGTCGCGCGACACTTCGGCTCGTTGCGTCCCCGGGCTGTGTTTAGATGTCACGGGCGGCTGGTACATTGCATGGGGGTTGCAGCGTGCTCAGTATGGTGGTGTCCTCCGCGACCCCATGTCCGAGCGACGAGACATAGGAGGTCCCACGAACCGGAGCGACCATAAGTCATCCGCCTTCGATATTAGCAGAGGAACCCCCGAGAAGGCGTAACTTTTCGAGTCCCATCAGTCCCCGAAGTCCAGTTTCCTATATTGATATCGGCCGAACCTGCACGCCGCCCCATGGACGCAAACAGCTCCGCTCTGCTAGGAGAAAACGCCCGCGGGCCGGGTATTAGTTGGTGTCGCCGAGACCCCCGAGAGCCATTTATCTGGCATTTGCCAGGGACAACAACGCGAGAAGAACGCCCGGCCATTGACTTTTATGGATAGCGCGTTTACCGGATACATAGACTGCCCGGGTCGAATCTCGGCGGACACCGACCGCGCGAGACGTGTAAATGCCCGCTGACCATCACAACCCCGCTAAAATTGCGGATTTCTCTTTGTTTACCGCACATAGCATGCCCTACGTTTCCTGCAGATGCGGTGGTGCCACTGTTTTGCGACGACCGAGGATGTTGTGCAATGGGAATTGTGGTGATGGAAGCTCTGTTTGCCTTGACGTGGACTTGTTTAAGACAGTCGTGTAATGGCGATCGATACTGACATTTACAAGGAGAGTTCACGACCTTCGCATCATCAATGTTGTTGAAACTTTGCATACTTATAGATTTCGTATTTCTGTTTATAAATATGTTTCTTGACATTGAAGTTTAGCACCTTACACTGTAATTGATTTCATTTCAGAACGAATACAGTGATTTTTGCAACTCAATAGCGCCGGTAACACCGGTGACCACCATGGCAGTCAACTTGTTAAGACAATCGGGTAATGGGGATTGATATTGACGCTTAGCCGTTGCTTTGAGAGATTCGCGTTGGGTCAATTTTCTGTGAGTCTGACGTAGCTGACGCGATCGCTGCGTGAAGTCATACTACGTTAAGGAGAAGTACAGTAATATTTCAATGAATTAGTATTTATAATGCTTTATTTATTGATTTTAACACGTTCGCTGCCAGCATTTGTTTCGCTGCCTACCTTTCTTTAACTTATTCTAATTCAGTGAAATGTTTTCTCAAACTGCCACTTTTAATTGTGGAAATAAAATGGTCCCGTGAGAGACGAGGTATCTCCAGTGAATCCTCAGCAGCTGTTAAAGCAAATCTGGTAAACGTGAATGCGTTAAACTTAGTGTGTATACTATGTAGATCGTAGATCTCTTTACAGAAGAAAAATGTTCTGTACCTTCTGGAAGAAACAGGAACGACTTAGAAATTACTTTCCTTTTTCGAGAATTCTAGTATTTCGAAAGTATAATAAGCTACTCACTGTCGTCACAAATGCACAAAATTCACAGTCTAATAACATGTACAGCTTACGCAACATGGAATTGCAATAAACGTTTCGAGCTTTCGCGATTTACCGTATACTTTGTATCGATCCCACTATCGGAAAACTTTAATTTTGCCGACCAGTGTTATCTTTTTCACTCGGTTGATGTGGGTTAATGGTCGTATCCTCTTACGTTTTTTTTTGTGCCCGCCGCGCCGTAAAGTTTTATTTCCATCTAACATTTTATGTGTTACGTTTTCTGAAACATCGAGATCAAGCTTTTCAGAAAATGATTTTCGCTGTTCTGTACATGGCGAAACGCTGTGATCATTGTAAACTTCGAAATGATCTTTTTTAGTGTAGTTCAGGGAGCTTTGTATAACTCCAATCAATTCGAGAACAACCAGAAATTCTGCTGATCGCATTTCGAATGCAAGCCGAGCATTTGTTGTTTGTTTGAGATACCAACAGTTATTACTGGGATATCTGCTCTAGTTCCATAATTTCCTATTTAATTCGCTGGCGCTTAATTGCGGCGCGTAATAACTGTCGCTGAACATTTGATTATGATACTAATTAATTCGTTCCTCGTAGTAATTCCAGTCAATTCAAAAAAACCCTGTTTATTACGTCGAGGTTTCTAATAATAGAGGAATAAAGAACGATAAATGAAAGAATTTACTTTCTGCATTATTATAGGAAAAATTGAAACCGTGGTTACTGTAATTATAAATCGACGTAAAGCAGATCATTATAATTTAAATGCTTCACTTGTGTCTACGGAAATTGAAAGATACAAAATGTAACTACTTTTAGTATAATCAACGTAAATGCAATTGTACCTACAGTGATTCACAATAATATTCGGACACTTTTAGAAGGATAGTAATTTTTTTAAAATTGGATCATACGACTTCATTTTTTTGTGTAGAAATTAGAGCAGTTAGTTACTCCGTGACGTGAAAAAGAAATTTTGAAAAAATTGCAATTGGTCGGAATTGCAGAGAAAATATTAAAAGTTGCTTTTTACGACTGTTTTATGTACATCTCTATCAGAAATGCAAAAATGCGTTCTGTAGATCTGTGTCAATTATTGTATACATCCTGGAAATTTCATCGAAATCGGTCAACGTTGCACTGAGCTACAAACAGTTAATGATTGTAAAAATCGTAGTTTTTCATATACAGAGTGAGTCACCTAACGTTCGCACCTCAAATATCTTTGTTGTTTCTAAAGATACGTAAAATATGGTAAGGACAAAGTTGAATGGTACAATGGGGCTGACACGATTCCAAAAAAATTTTGTTTTTATGTCATTTTTTAGAGATATCAATGCCACCTTGACTTTTTTTTAAATGGAACCACCCTTTTTTAAACACCTACAATGATAGTTCCTTTCATTACGAATTCAGTGACTATAATTACTCAAGGTCATTCAAGATCGCGGACAGAGGTAACGTATAAGATTTAACATCGATACATGCCTGTAAACGGGCTTTGAAGAAATGTTGAACTCTGTCCGTGACCTTGAATGACCTTGAGTAATTATAGTCACTGAATTCGTAATGAAAGGGTCTATCTATTTGTTGTCTTTAAAGATACGTAAAAAGTCTGAAGGACAAAGTTGAATGTTTCAGTGGGGCTCGCACGATACTAAGAAATTTTTGTTTTTATGTCATTTTATTAGAGACTTTCAAGGTCACCTTCATTTTTTAAAGTGGAACCACCCTTCTTTAAACACATACAATGATAGTCCCTTTCATTACGAATTCAGTGACTATAATTACCCAAGGTCATTCAAGGTCACGAACAGAGTTCAACAATCCTTCAAAGCCCGTTTACAGGCATGTATCGATGTTAAATCTTATACGTTATCTCTGTTCGCGACCTTGAATGACCTTGAGTAATTATAGTCACTGAATTGGTAACGAAAGGGACTATCATTGTAGGTGTTTAAAAAAGGGTGGTTCCATTTAAAAAAGTCAAGGTGACCTTGATATCTCTAAAGAAATGACATAAAAACAAAATTTTTTTTTGGCATTATGTCAGCTCCATTGTACTATTTAACTTTGTCCTTACCATATTCTACGTATCTTCAGAAACAGCAAAGATATTTGAGGTGCAAACGTTAGGTGACTCACCCTGTATAATTTAATTTTAATAAATCTGAAGATTCTCACAACTTTCAATATATAACTGTCAAATGTCTACCAAATGCCGCTTTTAAATTTCCAATCCAAATCCGCATAAAAAGGATGTAAAAAAGAATCTTGAAACTGGTCTCCGCGATTCGGACCAATTACAATTTCTTCAAAAAAATTTCCCTATATCGCATAGTAAACTAATCCTTCTAACTTTACAAAAAATTCAAGTCGTTTGGTTCAATCTTACAAAAGTTATCGTCTTTATAAAAGTGTCCGAATATTACTGTGAGTCACTGTATATGAATATCTTGACCCCATCAAATGAAAGAGTTGGTTGTTGAAGTGAACAGAAAATTTAGAGTTTCTAAAAGGTGATAGTAAAATTGAGAGACGAATTTATTGATCATTCTCCGGTAACAAGTTAACAATAATGTTTTCTGTAGCTTTATTTTAGTGAAGTCCTCACTCTTTAAGAAAATTCTCACACAATTGGTAGCAATGCATTGCTGTACCTTATTAATTGCAATTCTTTTTACGAGCTACGTCAATCTCGAAAGTTCGCGTTCGCGGAAACGGTGAATCGCGAGTTGGCATCGATATTTGTGTCGCGAAACGATCGTGCGTAACACGACAGCCCGGGGTTGCCTTTCCATGTCCGTTTCTGACAGAATGGGGGCGTTTCTGCGTGGAATGCAAACTGGTCTCCCGAGGTTTCCGTAGATCGCGTGGCATTCGGCAAGATCCACTTCTGCTACGTTTCAACTGGCCATAAATCCTCGCAATGGCCCGGCTCGAGTTTCCTTACCTAGTGTTTGTCACGTCGGATTGTTCCTTTTTTTCTCTCTTGGACACCTCACCCGGGAAACTTGCTCTTGATAGCTTCCTTCCCCTTCGGTGTAATTCTGAGGATGGTGTAGTGGCCACCGGAACAGCCGTTTCTTCTCCTGAAATATTTTTGGTCTCGGTCCATTCTTTGTTACTACTTTGGATCGTCCATGTGCTCAGAAATAGCTACAGTAAATAAAACCTGTTAATGAGACCTTCAATAATTGTACCATGGTAGAAAGGAAAAATCTTTTTTGATATAACTAGACAGCGGATTTCATTCATTTATAGTTTAATAATACTGTTCTATTATTTCCAACCTATTAAGCATATTTAGAAAGGAAATAAACTTCTATTTCATTCCAGTTTGTTGCAATTTTTAGGCAAAATAATTCAAGTAGAGCAAGCCAAGAAAGAGGAACAGGAAGTGTCCAAATGAAGATCTCCTGAACAACGTACTTATAACGTCAGATTCATTAATAGCATATCTCTGATCTCAATTAGTGAAAACTACGAAAGAACACTTACCTCCAGAAGCAATCAAATTCTTTTAGACGTGACAGATATTTACGAAAATGTCGTAGAAGAGGAAACTCTAATAAACACAAGAACATAGGTAATTCATTTTTAAATTCGTATTATTTTATTTTTATTTTTATATTTAATAAGATATATTTTTAATTAGCAAGTTGTGTCCAATAATTTCAGTATCTTATGTGTGAAAAAGGTCAGTTATTCTATTTAACATGACGGAAAAGTGCGCAAAGTTTTGCAATGAATGTCCAAGCTGTTACGAAGAAATTGCCATGTCCATTTATTTCCTTTACTCGTTCCACTGTGCGAGGGTGCGAATGAAAGGATATCGATGGAATAATAGCTAGATTCAACAGGACAAATACGTAGGCAGTACCGCAATCGTTTAAAGCAAAGGAACCACCCCGACCGTGTACCATTGTCCTTCGAGCATCTTATCGCCATAAACGCGTCTTTGTCCGACGGCCGAGAAACTCCGTGTTTGATAACTGGTTTGTCCGGGAGGGAGAACTCGCGGTGGCTGCGGCGACTTTGCAGAGAATTTCTGGGAAGCACTTGAGGGTGTCGTAGATCGCGTGGTATTCACTGACTGGGAGGAACCGGCGAGGCTATTCTTCCATTGGCAGTCGACTGGGCGCAGGAACGAGTTCTTGTCGCCGCTAAATTACTCGGATGCCGAGTACACGGGGCTGCTAGGCGCGGGTTTTCACGCTAGACGACTCCGAGGAATGACGGACCTCGTTTTCAGAAGGTCTGTTGTCACGTGACTCCCGATTAGCGATGCTTCGTGGTCCTCCTTTGCTCGACACAGCCCAATGTTCATTCGATGAATTCATATCGTGCAGATATTGATTTGACACCCTGTTGTGTTTGATGATACAGTAATGCCGCGAAGAGTGCGACAAAGTGGTTTGCACTAGGAGCGATGATAACATCCCTCCTACTGCAGGGTATACCCTGCGAGGGGCCCAGACGCTAGAGCTGCCTCGATCGTCGAACAGTGTGAACGTGCCGCGTAATCTGATGTGGGGTCAGGTATATCGGTGTGAAACCACTACTAATCCAATTAAAAGATTTCTTTACGCGTCATTATTTTTTTATGAGACTTTCGCCAACACATTTGTGGCCTTTTTCTGATTAATATGACACTAAACACGATATAATTTGAACTGTACTCAGTTGTTTAATTTTAAGTTTAGTTGCGCCTTTGGTTGCGCAGTCCGTGTTTATACACTTTGTCCAACTCTATGTTGGATGCGATCGGCGAGCTCACAAAAAAAATAATTGTACAATCCTGTACTGTATGATCCATGTAATGGCACGGTCCCGAGAGTTACGCTTAGATCGGATCTTTTCTGTATAGTCCACCGAAGTCAGCGGAAGGTCTCATTACGTTTTCTGACCAGCGCATCGTCATGCGTCAGTACGAATATCGATGTCCGCATTTTCCATAAGTTGCCTTCGGAGTTGCATTATGTTTAGCATTGGACGATAGGTCCTGTGCGACGCCTGCGCACTGCCACTCGCGATCCGTTCACGATCGCAGCGGATCGGCGGGCTCGTGGCCGTGAGGCAGATGACGAGCCATCTCCCAGGCAAATTGGGAATCGGGCGGCTTACGTCGCGCGTGAATTTGACGTCACGCGCGATGAGGCATCGTGTTTCGCGGCAGCGAACCCCGTCGACCGTTGAATTGGAACGCTAGATCCGGACGGCATGAATTTCTCGATCTCAATTCGCGATCCGCGCAAATCGTTATTTTTCGTTACATAATCATTCATTTCATCTGTACACACATCATCTTAATATTCGTTATATCATTTCATTTATTGTACAAACTCATTACATTTCTACATATCAGTGCTGTGACATTCTTTGCTGTTTCTTTGGTTCAAACTTGTACATATTGTGACTGTGGAACGATCACGTTCGAAAATAAATCGTTACATCGTTACGAAAGGTGCGCACTTAATTTTCCTATCGCGCTCCTGAACACATTACGTTCGCCAATTTATGCCGTACAGTTGTAATATATGTAAATAAATTAATTCGCGTGAATGTATTAAAGCATGTAAGCAGAACGAACATTTCATATACCTGTACTCGCCTCCCCCCCGTTGCCCTACGTTATGATGAGGTTGTAACGGTTTGCGCTAGTTTTGTATGTCTTCTCGGACTATGTTTTTGGTTAGATATTCAATCAGCGATCACTGCATTGGCTACGGTACTATGGATTCTGGATTTTCCCAAGTTACAGTTCCTCGATACCTACTGCACTGGGCTAGTAGGTAAAGCCGCTCTCCGGGGTACCTCGTTGCCATTCTTAAAACTACGGGTCTCAATAACATTATTTTACATAAAGATCTGCAGTATATTTGTAATATACCGTCGCAAGGATACTGATAGAGTCCAGTTTCTTTCTCATCACACTCCGTGTGTCGTTGGCAGGCAAAGATTGCTTGAAAATAACATGGAAAATTCATTTGCACGCCACGCGGGGTCGAACCAAGAACTCTTGTTTGCGGCCGTTTGACCATGTTTCATAAATAAGAATGCAAATAATCGGTTGCGACTCTTGGCTACCTGCGCCGGCAACAAGGCCGTCTGTCGGACGGCCGGAAATATCTTCAGTGTTTGTCGAGGTCTCCAAATGGTGAACAACACAATATGGCTTCCAGCCCTCCCTGGACCAAGTTTGTCGCAGACAGAGCTGCCGTGTACTTTATTGACCCCATCGGAGAAAGTTGAACCCCTCGGCCTACCGGCATAACTGGCCGCCCTAATGGCTCTTGATTGAAAACCTTGCTGATTCTTGACCTTCCTGTACTGCGGACCGCTTTATTGATTCGTCATATTTTGTCGGATGCTCGTCCTCATTTATTCCGGAGCATTACAGAACCCTCCGGGTCCTCTGGAATGGATTTAGCGAATATAGCAAGTGAGAAGTTGAATAATACTTTCAAACGAAGCTTCTGACGTGATTAGTAGTGCTTTATCAAACTTCTTTAGAATTGTGAAAACTGTAGAACTGACTAAATATTCTTGCTCAACTTTTTGTAAAATATCTGTGTTCTTTCTCCTGCGATTAGTTGTTTATTTTCTATTATAATAGATTCTTTGAGGTCTACCTCAGTAATATTACGTTTCTTGCAATACACATAAATAATTTCTTATTATTAGATTGCTCATTGTATGCACTTATGACAAGCTTAAGAACATTGCTGTATTACTTTTGACTGATCAAAATTAAACCCTTGTATAACATCGAGCCAACATATGTATATTATTAATTTCCTATAAATCGAAATAAAATTCTACATTCTCGTCGTCGATACAGAGCCATTGAAGAACACATAGATATACAATAAATATAAGCTTCTGTTTTTTCTATGCAAATGTGAACGACAAAGAAATTCGAATCACTGTAACCGTCAAAGAAATCGTAATGCAAGGGGTCAATAAACAAAGGGACACACCTTCATTTAATTTAACTTCTATTGTTTATAATCAACTTGGGCAATCTTTACTTTGCAAAATAGATCTGCAGTCGACTCGTAATATTCTGATCACAATTATTGAAACCTCTTTTGGTAAACTTTACAAAACAGCACTTATAATCTTACAATCTTACAATATTGAAATGATTTCTTTTCGATTACTTCTGCTAAACATAAAGAATCAGAAAATTTAATTAAAAGCGAGGTTCCCAGAATTTTCTTCATCGGGAACCGCGAATCAAATGGTCGAAAGCGAAACCGACAGGTTTGGTTTATTCAGCGTCGATCCGCTCGTCACACACACTACGACGACGACGACAACGACGGCGACCAAATCCGTTTCATCGGTATCGCGGCTCGGTTTGCCTTGAAAACTCGGAAAATTCACTGGCGGACCGACGAAGGGAGTCCTGGGGTCGTAGGTGTGCTCAGGGTTACACCGTTAAAATTGAACTTCGCCGACCCTTTCGAGCAGCCGTAGTAACTATCGGAAATTGAACACGCGTACCGTCAGTGGTGGTCGTGTGCCCACACCCGCACATTCTGCTCTGGTTCTGCGCCCGGTTTTCGCTAGAAAATGACGAAACGAACCCTTGGACCACTCGTATCTTGCCAGCAGCCACCGGAAACGTAATTCCGCCGCGTCCAGCCCGTGTTCGCGACCGATCGGCACCACCCCCGAAAAATCAATAAACGCTTTAAATCGCCCCGATTAAAATCTTAACCTCCGTCGACCGTGTCCAAACAACCCCTGTCGATGCTGCGTCTTGCATCGCCGGTGCCCTGGAATTGCTTTCGTGGGGAGTGGAAATGAACGTTTAATGAAATATATCGTGCGAGAGTCGTTTAATTCATGTCCCTTCGTCGCGTTGATTTAACGGGTAACACCTATGTAACCGCCCGATTTTCGACTCTAATTTTAAATCTCTTTTGAGGAAAGGGAAAAATATTAATTAAAAATTCATCTAGAGGACATTATTATACGGGCCTCGAAGTATTCTGTTGAACGGCTATGCGGGACGCACATTAGAGACATTATTTCAGTGATCATAGGACTTTAACGATATTAAACTTGGTTCGGACACTCTTAAAGAGACGATAACTTTAAGAATAATTAGTTTACTATTCTACATGACGTGACAACATTTTGAAAAATTTGCAAATGGTCGGAATTGCAGAGAAAATACTTAAAGTTGTGTTTTACAACTTTTTTATGTGGACAATTAATACAAATGACACAAAAACTTTTTTTTGTATTCTTCAAGACCTGTATAATAAATTCCTCTAAATGAATTTTAAATTCATTCTTTTTTTCTTTCTCCGAAAACATTTTAAATGTTGGATTCAAAATTAAGTCCTTACATAGGTGTTACCTGTTTTGGCAACGTTCTAATAAACATGTGTGATGTTTTAAGAGCTTTTTAACCGTAAAAGTGTATAAGATTGTTAAATTGCTAGACCACGGAATTAAAATTGAATTTCTTTTGAATGACCAAAGATGACTGGAGGGAGGAAACGAAAAAGTGTCTAAATTCCTGTTATTTTAGTAATTCTACACGGCCGTTATAAAGGAAGGGTTTAATGTGTCTTATGTAACATAAACGCGACAAAGAATTTATTTTGTCATAATAAGTTCGTAAGTCTTATGATACCACAGCAGAAAGTTATATAATCATTGTTTCGATGAATCGTTACGCGTTACATTGATATAACTTCGTCAATTATGAAAATTAAAAAACTCCGCCATAAAACGCATTTTTAAGCCTCTGTGCTGTAAGCACATTTACGAAAGACTTCGATTATTTGCACAGTTCTGATCCGGAATACCTTTCGTTAGAGGGAAAAGGGAGAACCAGTAACAAGCAAGAGATATTTATAGCATATTTATAGCACTCCATTCTAAATTCGAAGTCAAGATAAAAGAGAGTTAATGTTGATACGTGTATAGGTTCCCATGATTTTCCAGTAAAACTGTGTCGGTAAATCTATTGTTCGATCAAACCAGTCCGATACGTGACGGAACAGAAATCGTAACCAAACGTGAAAACGGTCATTTTGGAATGATTACATGCGAACAATTATGCTAGATTATTATCGGCAATTGCTGGATTGTGTCCCATAATTCATTGTTCGGGGACTGAAAGCATTTTTATTTACAATTTCACCGAAACTTTCACTGTTAATACCGTTTTCGAATCCGATTCCCGAAATGACAACTGCTATTAAGGACAATCGTGCGTGGTTTAATGCGTTTCGTGATCGTTCACGAGTGTAATTCAACGTAATAGCTGATCGACGTGCTTCATTTGACTAACAAATTGCCGTTCCTATGTCAGTCGTGCGCGACTTTCTGCGAATACAATGCGCCACGGGGCTCCTACTTGAAAATTGCATTTAGCTGAGAGACGAAAAACACGAAGCACAGTTACACAAATTGTATCGACACGGCGTTAATCACAGCGGGTTTCATAAGTGGAAAGAGGGATAAAGGTGTAATTGAAGGATGTCTCCGAGAACTTGTCGGTGTTCGGCTAACTGCTGTTAGGATTCTTGGCAAGGACTTCCGCCAGTAATTATTGCACCGTGGAATAATTACGGAGCCAGTGCCGATTTTGACAGAGGAAATTATAGCTGCCTTCGTCGCATTGGACGACAGCGGCTCGCGGTTCGGTAATTTCTAGGAATGTACAGGGCCTTGAAATTTCGGGTTCGGATCGGGTTGGGATCCCGAAAGTTTATAAAGTTTAGAAAATTTGTAATCCTTGGGTACCCGACGCTGCAGTCGGGTGGAATCAAGTTTGAATACCCCACAAATTTTCAATATACGAATTTGACGCTTTTTCATGATCTTCCAATATAATTTTACATTTTGACATTTCGACTATCCGAACGTTGCACACTTTCGGGATCCCAGCCCGGTCTCAGGCTCGGCTACCCAACATGTCGGTAGTAATTTTGATTCTGGCTACACAGTTGCAATTCGCCGCGCTCGTTCTAACATCGTGGACAGGATTCGCGTAAAATTCTGGCTGCTTTAGTATTCGGCGTGTTGTTTCTCCGCTTGGCACATCGGCCCGCTCGTAGATTTTATCTGAACACCGCGCCGTTGCGCCGAATCTTGTCACTCGTATTTTTGTCCCAGGTCACGGAGCGAATTTCAATCTTCCTCTGAAGTGCACCGCGGCCCCGCTACATCCCGTAGATTTTTATACGAGGAACGAAACAAAAATTTACTGTCCACCAAAAAGCCATCGTACATTATGGGTACACAACAGAAATTGAACTGCTGTTCATAAAAGGAGAGTCCGCTTTTCAAACGCAGCAGTTCGCAGAGACACCGACTCGAGTTGGTGTATCGTTTGCTTCTACGACGACGTGTTCATCTTCTTTGCTGAGAGCTCATTAATTTAATTCGAAGAATAATGCTTAAACATACTGGTATTAACTGCATCGCGTATCTGTCGATTGTATTGAAGCAATAATTTGTTTCTAAGACATCGTGCTCGTCTTCTTTCTTGAGAGCTTTTTGTAGAGGTTTCGACCTGTTAGCAAGTAGGTTTTACTAGCCTTCGTAGTTCACAGAATGATGTTTTTACAGCATTTCTACATCATTTCAATTGGTAAATTCTAGTCATCGTTTCGGTAAGTTACGAACGGTTTGAACAACCTGTTTAGCGTCAACCGATCATCTTTTGAGAGTTACGAGGCTTCAACATCTACCATACAGTTTTACAAGCACGGCATGTGCTTCAAGTCACATCATGAACGATCACAAACAATACAATTAGTAGAAGCAGAAGATTGATGTATGGAGAAATTAGACATCGTATGACGTAGCTGCGATCGCTTCATCGGTAATCTACCATTGAAGAAGTGGCATATACCTCGTACATATTTAAGTTCAGCCATTTATATTTACATGTATACAGGATGGGGCATTTATCCTGGCCACAAGGAATATCTCGAAAACTAAACTCCAAAGAAAAAAATGTTTCAAATAAAAAGTTTAAGACAAAGAGGGGCTGATGCAGCAGTCATATCCGTTTGTAATTTTCATCATGTTTTCAAGGTCATTCCAAGGTCAACTTTATTTTTTCATATGGAAACATATATTTTTCATTGCAGATTCTTAATTTACGACTTGAAACAAATAACTTTTATTTATATATTTTATATATATATATATATACGTGCACAAATATGTTTTCGTTTCCGGGATGAATATGTCCCGGAAATCCTTCAGGATTAAATATTAAATTTAAATTAGTGTTATTTAAGCGGAAATTTAAACTTATGAAACCAACTTACTCTTCCTTACACAATGACGTGTCAGTGGGGATGATTCTAACCTAAGCCAGCCGTTGATTTTTCAACGGGAATTATGCTAGTCTTCCATAATAATCCGCATGAAATGTCAGCTCGTCGCGTCGGTCCGGCATTCGTAAGGACTCGAATTCCGCGCAGAGGGCACGTCGGTGACGGTCATCCTGTGGCCGGGCACATTAAACCGGAAAATGCTTTCGTAGCTGTCAACCGTTCGGTGGAGCGTGTATACTATAGCGTGGCTGGGTAGGCAATGGCGGGGGTAACGCAGTGGCCGAAGTGCGATCGCATACGTTACGTACGTCAAAGGAAACGGGACACTTGGCGCGTCATCAGCACGGTCGCGGTGGCATTACCGGCTTCCCGACAAAATTATGATCCCGTTCGGTTTGCATTGGCGGCCGACCGTGATTGCATAACAATGAGGAGGATTTCGGGAATTGCTTTTGCGTGTCTGGAATTACTCAGAGGGTCACAATAGCCCGCGGAGCTGCATACCTGCACCCGCTCGGCCGCTCTCTGCACCCGGTGAAAGGGTGCAGAGGCGCGCAGAGAGCAGCGGCAGCAGCAGCAGCACACGAGGGGTAGAACCCGTGAGAGGACCCGGGGGTGTAGCAGGGCGTAACAAGGGTGGTAGGCGGGTGAAAGGGGGTGCAACGGGAGTTACGATTCTCGTGTCCGTGCGCCGCGCGTTCTACGTGCACGTAGCCGAGAGTACAGCGAGCGCGCGCGCGGGGTGGGCATTATGCGTCATTGGGTAATCTGGCGAACGATTCAATTGAAGCGGCCGGCATGTCGAGCATGTGGACATAATGGAGCATCCGTCTCTGTACGATAAGCGCGTATCGAGCGTTGCGCCGGGACCCTCGAGGTTCCAGCAGCATCGTCTGCCGAGAGAGAGAGATCGTAGGTTACGTATCGCGAAACCAATGATTTCGAGCCCCTTGCGTGGAGTATTCGCCGCCCTACCCCCCCTCCCACAATCATCGACCCACCGAACCCGATGCCGGGACGCCCACCAGTTATCCTTTGAGCTCGTTCATGAAGCCAAATAGCTATCGGGGTTACTTACATGAGTTACCGGAATTCGCGTTGCTCCGCGCCGCGCCGGCTTGAAATTTCCACGGTGAATCTGATAGTGGCGACCCCCCATCGGGATCCTGTGCCCCAACGAGAACTTTACGTTTATACTTTGCCGATTACGGCACCGCGACACCGTTTCCCGATTCTATCGAACGCCCGAAACCTACTCAATTTACCGCACTATGCGCTCCGCAGGTGCTACGATCCGATCGCAGGTGAAACGGATAGGAAAGTTGCTTTGGGCATCTGTGGAGTATTATAGATTGTAACGTTGACTGGGTTTTATTTTTAGTGCTTTACTGTCGCACGTTTCTCTTCGCTGATTTTTAGTACAAACGTGAGAATAGTTTCCAACCACCTAGAAAGGCTTAGAAAAGGAGTTGGGGAAACACCGGTGAACCTCTTAACGCGTAGATTGTCACGTCGGTCACATACGAGCAGACTGCGGATTTTATGCATTTATGGAAAGAATAGGTAGAATTAATTTAAAACAGTAGAAAGGTTAAAATGATTTATGAGTATTTATTATTTTATTAAAATGATTTTAGAGTATCTATTATTTTCGGCTTCCTAAAATGATTAAAGTAAGAAGGAAATGCCTATCTGGCTCCAATTTCTTACAATTTACGCAGACAATTTTTATTTTGCATAAAGGCCCGCACTCTACATAATAATGATTTGTGGTGACTAGACCAGGTTCAGAAATTTTTATTGCATTATGTACGTCCAAGTAAATCGTATTTTATTAGAATTTTTACATACGAATGACACTATTCTTTGACTAGGTTTAGAGATTACTTCTTATCGTAACGATTCAAGTAAATATGTATGTTATTGTAAGGTATATTAGTGTATTTGTTTGTAAGATATGTTTGCACGATTGCAAACATAAATGAGTGTCAGTAAAGAAACGTATGTAAGAATTAAGTTATGAGTCTGTACTTTGTTAATAAACAATTTGTTGCCTGTTACACCGTGTGCCTACTTAAGAGTCAGAAATTGGAACGCAATAACGAAGAAAATCAATCGAAGCCTGCTGGCAGCATCAAAGTATTAATTAACCAATAAAATTGCCGGACGATACCCGGCGTAGATTACCAGCTCCTTCGACTTAAATCGAATCTATCGGCTGCAGCAGTGTGATGCAGCAGCGAAGAGGCAGCCGCGATCCGTCTGCCCTCCTCCAAAGACGTCCGCCAGTTTTAATGCCTCTCGAGGCATCTCGAGAACTCTCGAGCCGCTGCTTCAACTTCCAAAAACTTTGTAGTGGCTAAATATCCAGGAGTCGGACGCCGATGTATCCGACATTGGGGGATGATAAAAACGTTGGAGGATCAAAGGAGCACAGTTTCCGGTGCTGTCCTTGGCTTCTCTCTGCTCCTCTTCGCTTCTTGAAATCGTCTTCTGATCGTACGCAGGAGAACCTTGAGTGATAGGTGGTATAAAACGGTTTAAAACATCCTGTATTTTTTTATTGATTTGTATCAAAAAGGTGTTGTGTTGCATTGCTATATGAGTTTTTTTCTCTACAAACTTCTACACGAAATGTTATTCATTTTTCTATAAAAATTCATCTTTAATCGTGATTTAGTTGAAGAGTCAAAGTATCAGCTGACTTATTTCGAGAAGATGTCAAAAGTTATGCAAAAAATTTGTTTCTTATTGAATATAAACACAATATTTAATGAAATGGAAGAGGAGGTTAATGTTTGGCGCTTCAAAAGGAGAGGAATGATCGTTCTCAAAATCTGTATTCTTTATTCAACGTGTTATTTATTTAATCGTGTGTGGTTAGACATTGAAATAAGTATTGAAGATATTTGAAGTAACCCTATATGAAGTTTTTTATTTTTGTCCTGAAAACCCATTTGTATACCATACTACTCGCTACACTACACCCACCATTACTCTGGTGGTCCTACCTCGTAGGTGTGCTTAAGCCAGTCAGTGCGTGAGGTATGAATTTGTAAGTGACTCACTACTGCACTGGGACCTAGTGTGAAGTCGTCCCATAAGTTCGTGTTACGGATGTTTATACTCTTCTTGGTGTTTTTCTTTTTTAATGGAAAACCACAGAAATTGTATAGTGACGGTACATATAATGTGTTCACCAAAAAGGTGAGAAGAAGTGTGAAACGAGAGGGTGATCACATTTTTTCGTAAACTTTAATGGTATGTTTCAAATAATACAACAGTGCAATAGAAAACGGCACAAACATATAGGACGACCTAATATGCAGAGTGTTTCAAGTCATTTCATCATCTCGAATAATGACTTAACGGTACACTTTACGAAAATTTTGAAACATGCAATATAAATGGCATCAATTGGAACGTCTTACAAAGTGCAAATATGTGTTTTTTGTGGGTGGAGGCGTTACAGAAATTTCAAGGTCATCTTATTTCTTTAATGAAATGAAGCTATTTTTTTGTACCATAGATCGATAGAGCATCAAATTCTGAGTAAGAATGTGTTAACCTTCATACGTCCTAAACCCAATAGTTAACGTGATATTAACAAAATAATTTTGAACACGTACCTGCCGGTCCGGTCACGTGAAGCGTTTCATCTCCGTCGTGCACGTGTCACACTGTCATGTGACTAATCCGGTAATGACAGAGAGAGGAGATAACTCTATTCCCCTGAATTTCTCCTACCTGGCCACTCTGTGCGTGCCACCAGTTCCCCAGGCCTGATTTACGGTATTCGCAAAGGCAATTCATAAAGGCAACACATGCACCTCCTGATGATACCATCAGGCGGGGTACGTCGATAAATTTACAAATTTTACTCGGATTATTTGACATGGAACACCGTTTCGATCTTCATTCCAAAGAGTGTCCGATATGCGGGACATCGGGCCGGAAGGCAGACGAGTTCCTACGTTGCGTCGCGTCGAAACGATTAGGATACGTGCGCCTAGTATAATCTACATGGTACTGTGGCGTGTTGGTAGCCGCGAGGCAGAGCGGCACCGAAGACACGTAGTCCTTGTCGGTTTAAAGGCAACTTTCCACGGAACGGCTGCCAGGTTCACACTCGAGCCACATTGTTTTGCCACGGGAAACTTGCGAGCTATTTAACGCCTTGCCTAAACCGCTCGGTTCCGCCGCAAGAACCCGAAACCCGCGCTGCACGCCCCCGCAGCCACCGTCTTCCAGATCGACCCCCGTGCCCCTCTGCTCTGCCCACGTTACAAGGAAACCTCGCGGCGTCGTCCAACCGGCAAACTTTGCGCCAACTTTGCCTATATATTGTTCCCCAGTGTGAAAGGAAGCGGCCCGACACCAGCTTCCCCCGTTAACCCTCAGACGACGCGCCTTTTTTCGTTAGAACACAATCGACGGTGCTTACGGCTATTCACAGCTCGGGTTATTAATCTTTTCAACGTGTCAGGCTGTCCCGGAAGCTTCTTCTATGAAATGTTCACAATATGTATAATTGACACGGATCTGCAAGACCTACTTTTTAAAGTTTCAATATAAGCCCACATCAAAAAGTTGTAAAATACATGGTTTAGTATTTCCTTTACAACTCCGATCAATTGCAATTTTTACAAAATTTATTTCGCGTCATTTAGTAAACCAATTGTTTTAACTTCTCAAAAAATTAAAGTCGTATAATCAAATCTTAAAAATGTTGTCGTCTGTTTAAGAGTGTCCGAATATTTATCAAACTCGCCGTACATCCGAGTTATAATCCGTGTACGTTTCAATGCACGGGAACACATGTATCATGATACACGGATCGTAATATCCATGTATTTGTGTATTGAAAGTCAGGGTTATAGAGGATGTCCCATTCTAATCAATAAATTGCGATTATTTTCAGTACTATTCGTTATTTGAAAAAACATTTCAAGGGGGAAAAATTTTCATACGAAACTTTTTCTATTTCGAGGGGGGCGTAATCCAGTGCCGCTATTTTGTTTGAAAGTGTACGCACGAAGGACACGTAAAGGTCATTTTCATTACTTTTTAATGACATTATATAATTTTTTGTGCACTATTTGCTGAATCTCGATATTCTAAATAAAGATATATTCATGTCGAAAAACTATTACTTTGGGAGATATTTTAATTTTAATATTGTGAATCAAAGCCTACACATTGGGTCTACGGGAGGGTCAGCGGTGGGGATGGACAGAGCGAGTGAAAGTCCCCTGTGCCCTCTCGCGAGACTTCTTATGGGACAGTACACATTCCTCCAGATTATCCTAATTCAATTTTTGCTGGGCTCAAATAAAAAAGTTTGGAAAAGTGGCTTTTTTATTTTTTTATGTAATTTTTACCAATAGCAATTTCTTCAAAATCTTGTTTCTATCGTTGACTAAGAGTGCGGTAATTTACTACAACATTTTGACTAAACATCGCATAATGTGTCTGTCAATATGTTCATCTTGTCACTCGTATAAAAAGAATACACGACGATACATCCTGATAGTACTTAAAAGATTAGCTTCGTACCTTCAAATAATATATAATAATCCTGTAGATGACAATATCATTTCTTCATTAGAATACTTCATAACATTTGCATTCTGAAATCAGACATGTCATATGTAACGCCCTAATAAAACTGTTCGCCAAATCTATAATTTTACTAATTATTCGATAAAACCTTCGCAGTTCATACACAAAAGTATATACCTTTTATAAAACAACCTAGATGAAAAACATATTAACCCTTTGCAATCGGAACTATTCTGGTTGTAAAACCAAACATTTCTTCCGACGTACAATATTTCCATTCTGTCTGATCCGTTTCAATTGATGCATATGAAATTCTTGTAATTGACTCGTACAATATCTAAATAGTTAATCGTTTATTAGATACAAACAAATTTTACAATTTGAAAAATATTTTCAATAGTGTTTAGGAGCGCGGTAGGAAGTAACACACACTCTTCGTAAATGTTCTTTATTCGAACGAGATCGTTCAACAGTCAAATGTATGTACGCGAGTAACACAAAGAAAACGATGTCAAAATGTCACGATAACAAAACACTGTATGAAATGTACTGAATTATGACAGTAAATGAAATTATTAAAGAATACTGTAAATGAAATGAAATGTAGTTAGATGAAATGAAAGATCGAAGTAACGGTAGAGATATTGCGCGGATCGCGACTTGAGAGTTTGAGCAATTCGTGCCGATCGGAACAAGCGTTCGGAGAATTCTGGGGCAGTGATGGTATATGGTCTCGGTTTTTTCGCGCATGCGCGACTAAATGCAGGAACGTATCGTACGTCTTATGTTTGTGGGGAAAGTAGGGGAGAACTGTTATTGACAGGAAACCGGGCAGAAGAGTGCAAGACGACACGACGAGACGACCGTACTTCGAAATTTTGGTAAGTTAATGGTAATATATCCGATTTCATAATGGCAACTAGTATTGGCGAAGGAGCTACTTGTCAATTCATATTTGAAAATCGAAAAAAAATTGCCGGGTGACTAAGGTACCCCATTTTAGCCCAACTTTGTACTTTACTGACGCTAAAATCGTCGCGCATGCGCGAGAAAACGGAGACCATATACCATCACTGTTCTGGGGTCGATTTTTGGAATCTAACGGTCGACGGGCTCGTTACCGCGAAACACGATGACTCATCGCGTGACGTCAAATTCACGCGAGAGTGAGACGTTAAGACGCCTAATTCCCAAATTGCCAGGGAGATGGTTCGCTAAGTGTCTCGCGGCCGCGAGTCCGCCGATCCGCTGTGATCGTGAACTGTTCGAGTGTGGCAGTGCGCATGCGTCGCACAGGACCCCTCGTCCAATCCTAAAATCAGAGTCACCACTCGAGTGCAAAAGGGTTAACATTTATAGACGTTTGTGGTTATCCATAACTGTTTCAAGAACCGTAACCGATATAATATCTGTTTTCAACCCTTGATTATACGTTTCATGTATAATAACTCGCATATCAAACGTTAGCAATAGCTTCGGCAGCGAGTGAATTTCAATTTCCATCTGTGCCCCCATTTTCCACCGTGTATTAACTTAATGAGAGTAACATCCCTGCGATCCGCGCATTAGATGCATCATTGTCACGTGGCCTAGGCCGGCCTCACAATTAAACTTTTCCTTTCGAGCGTAGTAGGGCGGCATAATGACCGTATCCACGCCCAGGAACACGTAATTGCATCGCGATGACAGTGCCAGGGGGCACGGCTCGCAGCCATCGCTAACAATAAGCGGTGCTTTCCACTTTGGAAAGCACAATCAAGGAAATCGTTGTGCACGCTGCCTGTTAAAGAATCGGACTTCTGCCAAATCCATTTCACTCTTTCCCTAAAACAAACCACTTAACCCTCATACGGTGCCCGCAGAGAAAATTCTCTCTTTTTAAACACTGTAAACCCTTTGGCTTCTTTCTATTTGTATTGCAAGATATACTTTGAAATGTGACATAAATGAGACACGATTTGTTTGTTCAACATGTAAAAAGATAATGAGTGAAGCGTAGGATTAGAATCTTTTGAGCAACTATTTCTAAGAAGTGCAAGAGTGTCCAAGGATTGCGAGTCTGTTAGATGGATAATACGTACAAATGAAAAATCATTCTTCATTTTTGCTTCATTATAACCCCGTGAATTTTATGTATTCACTACGCACACGAACATGTACAATTTACTTTTATCGATACTAAAATTGTTTTGCGGTGATTTTGATTTTATCGAAGCTAATAAAATTTTTAGCTTTAGCTTCCGTCTATCGTTCCAGCAGATTTTATATTCGCATCATCATCTACATTAGAATCATTATTGTAATAAGTTTGCTGAATACAGCTGATAAGGTTATTTTAATCGAGACGCAACTTGCCAATCGTATTACACAATAAAGTAGAGTAGTTTCAGTGTGCTACTATAATCGATTTAAAAAAAGGACATCTAAAAAATTCCTGTCACTTTGTTATATGGTGGTATATCTGCCCACGGGACTTACAAACAACGCAAGGCAAAATAAAAATAAAAATAAATGCAAAATAAAAATTTACTAAGTCTATTGTAAGAAACAAAGATTAAATAAAAATCTACTTTTTTTCTTAATAATTTAAATAAGCTGAAAATAACAGTGCTCTTAAATTCTTGTAATGTCTTCACAGTTTGGTATTTTACCGACTCAGTTATCACACAAATACATGAAATCCGGAGTCTAATAATTAAAAATGTTATTAAAAATTCAAAGATGACCCACGTACTGTTTTTAAGGTTTTTGTGCTGGCACATTGCGGAAATCAGTTTTGGTTACTTGCCATCTCCATCGAACTGTCTCGAGCCTCGTTGTTCAGTTGATTTATACGTCTCGCGGGCCACGCCCGAAACGCAAGGGCCGCATAATATTTATAATCGTACACAGTCGGTTTTCCACACGCGTCCCGAGACAATGAGGCCAGGCATAAAGGAAGTAAAAGCGCGGGAACGCTGCAATTGAAGTGAATACGCGACACATGAGATATGCGCGGATGCGAGAGGCACCGCCGGAAATATATCGGCAACCACGGGAAAGATATTAATATAACGAACGTTTCCGGCCACCGTACTTTCATCCCGGAAAATCGTTTTAATTGCGTCCGCAAAATCCAACGAATTACCCATTAGGCTGAGCGTTTTCGAGACACTTGCAAAATTATGTTTCGGCCACGATCTCGTCGCTTGCCAATTCCGAGGACTTCTCCAAACTGATCACCCGATTTACACCCTTGTGTTTTACAATCGAAACAATTAGTTTGTATTACTTATTATTAGACTGCCGATCGTTATGCAAAATAAAAATTGTTCAAGTTAATTTAAGACACCGAAATTTAATGAAAATACATTTACTGCTTTAATTATTTTAATAAGTTGGGAATAATATTACCACATCATTAAATTTTTCTAATGTCTTCATAGATTTGTATTCGACCAATCTATTTGTATCATAGATTCATAAAATCCGCAGTATACTTATAATTGCTAATATAGTTGGTCGTGACATAAGTACTGTTGCTTATGTTCCGTATCCCTTTTTGTTTATTAATAGAGCACAGAATTATATTCGATCAAGTGTGTAATTTGTGATTGAAAGTGGCTTCTTCTCAATCACAGTTATGCACATTTAATATGAACTTTAGCGGATCTTCATGCGAAATAAAAATTTGTTGCATCGATTACAAGAAACACGAGTTCAATGAAAAATTACTTGTTCTTTTAATAATTTTAATAAAATGGGAATAATATTGCAGCGCTCTTAAATTCTTTTGATGTTCTCACTGCTTCGTATTTCATCTATCTGTTTTTTCATAAATACATGAAATCCACAATCCAGTCATAACTGGAACATTAAAATTAGAACATATTTATATTTGCAACCGAACGAATTCACGTATGCACGTAATAAATTACTGTATCATAAAAATTCTCGTTTAGAAATGTTTTTACTTAAATGTAACAGAAAAGGTGTTGGCAACAAGGACATTACATTTTATTGTTGCTCATCATTCAAACGGGTAGAAAACGGTGTAAGATTTTACGAAATGATATACGTCGAAAACAATTTCATCAGAATACAGCGAACTGTTTGTTAGCGTATCCCCTGAAAGCTTCCAATCGAACGGTATCAAATGAAGGGTAAAACGAAATAGCTCGAGGAAACGATTGATATTTCTACAGGAAGAAATTCCATTTGATGATTGCCAAAATTGCGCGCGACCATCGTCCGCTCATTTCGCCGCGGTTCAATTTTCCCATTTCGTTTACAAAGGGCGGTCGCGCGATCGCCAAAAAAGCAAATATTACCGGGATTCGAGATACATAATACGAATGTGAAAGTCCGCAAAATGAGAGAAGAATCGTTTCCCATTGACTTTCCCGATTGAAGCTTCCCTAGGCATCCGAACGTTGAACAGCATGCCCCGCCGCGCCGGTCCCGTCCTATTTATGATCTCGATCAAATTAATTCCGTTACGTGTATTCGTTCATGAAATAATCTTTCCGCGCGGAATTCGAAATAATAATAACGTGGTATAGCGTCGTTTCGTGTCGCAGCGGCAATGATGGGAAACGCTGTTTAAACAAAACAAGATACGATCCGCCGTAATTATGGGGAAACAACGTTTTCGAGTTCCGTGATTTTCAGCGATTACCGCTTCGTTCCATCAACGAAGAAAATTGAGGGATCAAGTTTAACATTTATAACGTTACGTTTGGTGCTTTTTAATCTCCTGTTTCGTCCGCGTTCGCTCGTCCGTCCATTCGTTCGGTGAACCACAATTTCGTCGTTGTTTCACTTCTGTGTCTCGCTGTTTCCGGGCATTATTTCCTCCTCCTCCTCCTCCTCTGCCTCTCTCCCCCCTCCGTTCGCCGATGAGACCACCGTCGACTGTGCACAGTGTATATTTCTCTCTTTACAATTCCATAGAGACGAGATCTATACAGCCGGGCGATAATTAAAAATTTGATGGATCGCGCGATGGCTGTAAAAAGTAATTTCGAAGATGTAATCAAAATCCTGAATACAGGTCACTGCGGGCATAATCGAAGGGGAAATGGCAGGGCGCGGATCGCACGCTGCGGGTGTTCAGTAAATCGCAAAAAGCATTCGCACTGGTTCAAATTGCGATCGAGTTTACGTGACACATTTTTTAAGTGAGGACTCTCGTTTTAAAAATAACATACACAGATTTTTAAAATACAAAAAAAACACCACGATTGAAAATAAAATGACAGCGCTACTCTATGCGTACCGTAAGGAATGTTTTAGTTAATAAATTCAACTTGTTTCTCATCCTAGTTTTTATAAAATAAGCCATGAAATTTAGAATTTGCAAAACTTTAACACAAGGTTTCCGGTGCACTGAAAGTTTACATTACTTTATAAAAATAACACGAATCTGTGTATTCAAATTGCTAACCATTTTTTACATAATAATATATAGTCATATATAGCCTCCGATTACTGAGAGTGTGCAAGTTCAATCGATGTCAATTTTGTGGACAAGCAAAATAACATAAATCTCATGATTATTCATTTCTCGTCCTATATTCAAAAGCGTTTAATAATACTTTCAAAATAAAGTAATACAGTTCTGATTGATAATGATCTGGAATCATTAAAATTTTAATACTTTAATGCAAACGGTGCACTGCTTCCGGTTGGCCGACTGCTACCAAATTTTGCGCACATCATTTTCGCACCGAGTCTCACCATGTAGGAGGATAAGACCAAACAAATTTGTGAAAAAATTGCTGACCATTATAACTAACAAGGGGAAGACGCGGTTATGGAGTCTCAAATTTTCTCGAAGTTTTGCATATTGGTAGATTTCGTTCTCCTGTTTATGAAAATGTAGCATTATAGGCGTCGATACTCAACAACTCTTCAGATACGTTAAGATTGATGATGTTAGGGTTTCTATCATATTATGTTCCTTTTCAATAAAATTTTTATATTTTGTTTCCTATAGATATTATGAGTGTATTTTTCATGTGCAAAATACAATTAATTAAAACAGATAAACTGAACAGAAAAAAAAGAAAAATGGAAAAAAAGGAAAAAGGGATTTGAACACTGGCCTTCCCGGTAATAAATCTAGTACGTTACCATCACGCCGTTTGAGACTTGACAAAAACTTCAACCAAAACTGTACTTAACGGCTTAACGGATATAATGAAATTTAAATTGTATATATCTCAAAAATTATTGAGTATCTACGCCTATTATGCTATATTTTCATAAACAGGAGAACCAATTCTACCAGTATGCAAAGTTTCAACAAAATCTAAGACCCGATGACCGCGTCGTCTCCTTGTAAAAACCACCACAATACCAACCGTGCCACTTTTGTGACTCCCTGTGTGTTCGTTGCGGAACAGGCAGATCGTATCATTTGTTTCTGTTCTAATGGCGTCGCGCCGGTCAATGAGAATGGAATAATTGTTTTAAATAGCTCGGTGGGACCATTCGGGGCTAGAAGGTAGCCGATGATCGCGCGGTCGACTCTACATGATTAATCATATCTTAAATATAGGTTGTCCCTCGCAGGGCACAAAGAGGGTGGGGACTGACGCTCGCCTGCACCGTCACGATGTCTGGTTTTCGGTAATTATCCTGCCACATGCCTTCAACAATCCTGCCGGAGCCATTGATCTTTTCTGCCGCGCGATCTGACAGTGGCAATAACGGTAATGTTCCCTCGTCTCGTTTCGTCGGCAGGAAACGATACGCGACGCCGGGAACGTCGGCTTTGTCGTGAGAACGTTTCGCTTTCAAGTGGAATGTAAGATTGCGTGCGACAAAAGGAAACGCCTTGCGCGGGGATCGCCGTCGATGGTTTATGGTGGAATTATTCACGTTTATCGTTTCATTCGAATGAAACCGACCTGCGAGAACCTGTTTTATTGCGCGTGGCTTGTTATTACTTATCGAATCGATGTAATCGTTTCTTTCGCTCGAAATTACCGACTTGCCTTTCGAAAAACGCTTTTGTGCGTTTCTGCTTGCACGTATTCTTTGAGGAATACATTTTTGTTTTTTGACTTACTGGAACTGTTAATGTAGGAACGAAATTACGCCGCTTGATCATTGATCGACGTTTCTTTATTTTTTAGTATGAAACAGTTCGAAGACGTGAACAGGTTAATAATTATATCGACATTATTCTTAAATGATTTTGAACAAACCTATAAAATTAAGGTTCTATGCAGATTATTTTCAGCTTTCTTTATAGTATGTTAAAATCAATTAAAAATACTCTGCAGGTTATCGTTTAAATATATTCTTTTTGGATGGATTCAATAAACTTCATTTCGATAGTTCTTTCTGTTTGGGAAAAGATGAGGTTTTAATAACACACCGTATATAATCACTAGAGCGTGGATTTTATGCATTTATATTAAATATATAATATCAACATATATTTACATGAAATATTAAATTTTATTTCGAACGAAACATTAATACTAAACCTGCGGGTCAAACGACCCGTTTAAAATTTTTGGATTTCATAATTATTGAAGTTATCAAAATGTTTCCACTGAAAATGATTATACATGCTGCTTTATTAATGTATACATTATGATAAAAATCGCACAAAATCTAAATAAATTTTTATAAGGTAACACACTAGTCAGCTTTATTTGTCGGTAGGTTTAGTGTTAAAATTGTATTCACAAATTTCGCTAATTTTAATGCATCACTTGTGTATCCTATAAAAAATTAAAGTACTTTTTCTGTTTTTACAGGTAAGCTTCCCTACAATCGAGTCCTTACGCATTCCGCAACGTGAGTATGAATTAAGCAAACATACGGCAATGTTGTGCGATTTAATTGACGCAGATTATAGTTGTTATTAGCGTTCGATTTAAATGCCGTGGTATTTGCGCACGTACTTATCGTCGTTCCAGTGTTTGAAAGGCTGCCTGAACCAGCTGAATCAGAAATTTTGCCGTCGAAACCTCTAATTAGAGTTTTTGGTCAAATCTGGCCGTCCAATCGAACACAAAAGACGAAAAATTATTAGAGGTACACAGGGCAAACGTTTCTTTATGTAATTTCATCGACTAAATGGCGCAGCTTGCGCGCATATATACATTACAATTTGAACTTGATTGCCTCAATGAGTTCAGTTTCTCTTTATCGTTAATTGCCTCCCATAATGACCCCTTCGGTTAATTGAACCGATATCGACCGTCGAATTATTCGTCCAAAAACGAACGGGCGATTTCCGTTGAATTCGCGCGATTGGAGTACAATATGTTACAAAATCAATTTTTTCCACATCGATGTGTCTGCAATGAATGCAATCTCATTACGTTCTTTTATGGATTGCATCATGTAATATTATCGATGTGAGAAACAATAAATTTCACCTGGCGGCGCATACATAAACTTGTAAGCTTGAACATGAAGTGACAATAACGTGTTTTTACGAAACATATTTTGCCATCATATTAAAGAAATATTAATTATGGAAACAATATTAAATATTAAACAGAAGTCGCAGTGGCTCTTCGAATCGTTGCTAATTAATTTCATCTCCAGCATGCAGCTTGCACTGGAAAACGGTTGAATTATGTTAAACTGACAAACCATTAAATTGGCATAATGTTTGGCATATTCATGTGTTATCGACTCCATTTTCTTGATTTTAAAATGCGATAATAAATGGTTTAATGCTTCATTTTCAATTTATAGCAGTTTTAATGATCAGAAAAGTGTAGCTAAATTGAAAAATTCACGACATATTACATAGTGGCTAGGTACATACATACAGTGGCTCACAAAATTATTCGCTCGCCCTTTAAATCAGAATAACTTTCTTAAAATTTGACCAAGCCACTTGACTATTTTTGCTCAATTAGATGCATTCATTTAGTAAATCACCTGCAAAAAAGATTTTGAAAAAATTGCAATTCGTAGGAATTACATGAAGATATAAAAATGGCACTTTTCAAAACTTCTTTATTTCAGCCCATAATGAAAATTTAAAATATGTCTTCGGTATATCTATGTTAGTTATACATATGCTAAAAATTTCATCGAAATCGGTTGACGCAGAAAAAAGCGACGCGCATCGGAAGATGTAAGAAACTATGGATTTTAAGCAGAAACTGACCAAAAGTCGTGATAAACTGCGATTATCACCACTTTCAACGGCTTGTAGCTCATATGTTCGTTAATTGATTTCGATGAAATTTTCAGCATATAAATAATATATGTAGATGTGCAAAACGCATATTTTGAATTTTCATTACGGGTTGAAATAATAAAGTTCTAAAAGGTGCCATTTTTATTTTTTCACGTAATTCCTACTAATTGCAATTTCTTCAAAATCTTTTTTGCATGTGATTTACTAAATCAATGTTTTTAATTGCTCAAAACAAGTCAAGTGGTTTGGTCAAATTTTAAGAAAATTATTCTAATTTAAAGGGCGAGCGAATACTTTTGTGAGCCAACGTATGTAATCTTTGTTTAGTTCACAGCTTGTTGTAAGTCGACAAACGAATCCACGTACAAGTCACATTTAACGAGTTCGTGTCTTTGTTGTTATGTTGGGCTACGGTTTCATAGGTCCTCAATTATAATGCCAAGCTGTTGTGTTTTAGAAACAATGGAAACCACCGTACTAACAGACTGCCTCCAGGTGTTCGTTACTAAACGGTGAATGTCGCGCATTTACGGCGAATGCAATATTCTCTGTTCTCCAAATTGCGGCGGTTGCTATTGCAAGAAATTATATCGATAGCATATGTAGAATCGAGTTCTCTGTTATCCTCGCGCCGTAAAACAAAAATAATTAATGCTCCACGGCCTGCTTGGGCTGTACATGCAGACTCAGATATACCGCGATTGCCGTTTTAATTGCACGAACAATATTCAGTTAAGTGTCTCTAACGGTATTCTACGAAATAATAATCTGTAATCGAAGCAACGTTTTGCTAAGTGAAAATTTTACAGGAACATTAAATCGTGAAGCTTTGGACAGATCGATAAGATTTATTCATTGCTTTATCTATCACTACAAAGTTACACTCGACTATTTTTTTATAAAACAGATGTAGATGTTTGCAATAGATCTCTACACAATGTATCAATATTCATATTTCTATACAAGAAACAACAAAACGAGTCAGCCCCTTAAGGACTGAATTATTTTACAAAAGTGGTGGAAATTTCCCGAATTAGTAAATAAAAAATGGTACTTTAGATCTTACAGAAAATTGAAACCGAGTGAACATGGCTGTCGTCCTTAACCCTTATATGCTCCTCAGAAATATTCGCATAAATGATCCTAGTATAATAACTCCCATTTTTGCTCTATACTTCAAGTCAACAAATTATATTTTATTTAGGACGCCGCATATTAAAGAAATACGCCTCATAGCACCTACAGAATGAGATCAATCATTTTTCAGTATATAAAAATAATAAATGGGTGAATTTTCACCCTGAGGAACATACGAGGGTTAACAGATTCGCTAACACCGTCACACATATTTGTGTGACGTTCAGATTCTCGCAATTTATTTAAAGACAGTCAAATTAATTTAATACACTTTGCTATTTAAAGTCGTCGTACACAGTACAATATTCAGGCCCTTCATAATTGTTTTTTGTTAAATTCTTTTAATAGTCCGTACAGGAAATGTGTTGCATTTAATAAAACATTTTAGAAGTGAAGGTAGGCAGGGAAACAAATGCTGGTATCAAGGTGTTAAGGAACCAGTTTATAAATAATATTTTATTTATATTTTCGAATTCTCGTTTGAAAAAGTTTGAATGGCCATTAAACAATACGCATGACCCATATTTTTGCTCTGAAAAATCCATAAACTGTCATAATTTTGCACAATCAATCCACCCGCGTTTTGTATTTTGGAATCCAATTGAATTTCCTCGATTTCAGTTGAAAACTGAATGGCCCGATGGATAAAAAAATCATTCGTCGATGCTCACGGAACATAGTCACACGTGAACGCATCGGTGCATCGCGGTTGTAGTTTTCTCGTGCGCGATTCCAGTTGCATAAACAAAACGGCACCGATTACCCTACGGGGCACTGCTCTGGTTTCATCGAAATTGAGAGCTATGACGCCACGCCTACCCAGGACAAGTTGTACAACCAACAAAACAAGCTCATCTACCTATCGATGTCTCTCGAGTATCTCTGCCATCATTTTTCTGAACACCTTTTTGCATTCTAATAAAGGTCTTTTAAATAATCGTTACCTGAATAGTCAATGTGGCTGATTAAAACAAATGATTCATGATTTTGTTGTACTTCTCAACGCACACACTTCTCGAATAGCGTCATGCTGCAAGCACCTTAGGCATAGAATCATGTAGAATTACTTTTGAAATACACTTCAATTCAATTTTCCTCCGAAATAGTGTTACAGTAAATATTCGATCTAAGAAAAACCTTCGGGTCCGTGCTCTTTCTTAGATTGTACAGTTGTACTATTTTCTTGTGACCGCGCCGAACGTAGAAAAAGACAGTGTATGTAAACACGGACCGCACGTCCGAAAGCGCAAGAAAAAATAGCATAATAGAGATAATAATGCAATAATGAAACTTAGTTATTTTTAGCTTGTGAATGAAATACTAACATATTTGTGACATTTTTCTGATTAAAATGATGAAACACGAACCGCTATCCTCTTCTACATCCAAAAGTCACTGTACATACTGTCAATTAAACCACTAAATATAGTTCAAATTATATCGTGCTCAGTGTCATTTTAATCAGAATAATGCCACAAATAAGTTTAAAAGACCCACAAAAAAGTAATGAAAAATGAAGGAGTTTCGTAATTGAATTAGTAATGGTTCACACCGATATACCCGACGCCGTATCGGATTACGCAACATGTTTACATTTTACACCGCTCGGCTCGCCAAGGCAGCTCAAGCTGCTTGGCCCCTTGCGGGGTATCAACACCAGATGGTGTTGGGAGTATGCCCCTGTGGTGGAGGGGATATTCGTTTTTCTTAGATGGTACACTTCCCGTTTTCTCAGAACGAATATTTACTGTATATGAATATGATCCCATGAGCCGTCGATCTATTCTTATACATTGTCAAGTTGTGCTCGAGTCGATGGCTCGAAGAGGAATATCACCCCCTAATGTAAGCGTTTAACCTCCAGATCCCAAATTTTGTAACTCTAAGCAAGCACTACTGTAGTTTTTTCGTATGAGGCGTTTTGGCCCAAAGCATTGGCACCCCGGGTCACAGAGAGTGCTCCCGGGGCAAAGAGCGCTCGTGCCTCGCCACGTTGCCACGTTTTCGGCGCGGTCGTCGATCGATCGGCCACCAAGGAAAGTTAACGAACGATTTCACGGTGGACCGCGTGCCGATCGCTGCCCGTTTTTTTTTCCTACGGATCCTTTTCGCCCACCGGTTCGACAAACGCCGCGGATAGTGGCGTGCGTGCGCGGCGTGTAACGTGAGATAGAAAAAAAATCAGCGCGGGTATGCACATCGCTCGTTACACGCTACACTTGCTCGTTTTTGTCGGTCGTCGCCGCGACACGATGGAGGGAGGGACGGGAGATACAAAAAAAAAAGAAATTTCGATGACCAAAACAAGTCGATGCCATAGTTGAAATGGTTTCGACCCGCCCTCGCATCGCTCTTCCACGCCCTTTCACGCGCGAACGAGTGAAATGGGAACGCAATAGTGGAACGTAGTTTCGTTTGCGGCCAAAATATCGCGCCTCGTTATTCGAGTCCTGGTCCGTTCCTTCCCCCTTTTTTCCCGTTCGCACGTAATTCCGGGATAAGTACGGTTTATTATATGAAAAATGAACAGCCGCCGGATGAAGTTCCCCCTCTTTTCGGCCAGCGCTTTTTGTATCTCCTGCTTCTTAACACCGCCCTTACGGGGCAAGCAGTTTTGAAGCCAAAAGCTCGTGGTTCGTCAACGAGAAGTGATCTTTTGGGAATCTCCTCTAGTACTATGAACATAATAGTGAACATATTTGGCGCATGCAATGTAAAAGTTGGTGCTACATGAATGCAATTTGAGTATAAAAAGTTGTTGTGAGAGTAGAGATCATTTGATAATAAGGAACAAGTGAGATTCCCGGGTTTGATGAGTTGATCGTGATCTCAGACCTTAAAATAACCTCCAAATATACCGTTTAATACATTCACTATTATTCTAGTAGTAGAATGGCACTAGAAAGTATGATTTACTCGTAAACATTGAAACAGGCGAAAAGAGTTTCCTAGCGATACAATAGTTAGTTAAACGTTCACAGCGTTTTTGTATCTACGTTCGGTTCGTCATAACACGTATCGGTAATTATTTAGAAAGAGGTATTCCTCTCCAATTTTGATGAAATTTAAATATGTTATGCAGCTACACATTTGGAACAACATTTTCCTTTTCACATATGAGGGGGACCCTTTTAGTTTTCAAGATATTCGCACAAAACTGTTGCTAGTAAACGTAAACTCCGTGGCAACGTAAACCTGCTTCGGCGCGGCGTTTGTTTACTGTTTTTGTAAACACGTTGTGGAGATCAGGAAGAAAACAGGGCTTCACTCTAGTCATACATACATACATACACATGAGCTTTCAATTTTGAGAGACTACTCCTGGATTTTCGTATGCGCGGTCGGGCCGGCCTAGCTGCCGGATTTCTCCGCCCCCACGACCTAACCACAACTCACTCTCTATTCTCATAATCTTTGCATTGTAGCTGTCATCCAGAATTTTAACTATTTAGTAACACGTACAAAAGGCAGGGTAACATCCACAATGTCAAGATTATGCGAATATAGTAAGTTGTGGTTAGGTCGTGGGAGAGCGTGCCGGCCCGACCACGCATACGGAATGTCTCAAAATTGAAAGCTTATCTTATATGTACAGGGTGTATAAAAATTATATGTCACGGCTACCATAGCGGGCTTCTATGCCTATGGATCGCTGGAGATCTGTTAAGAAAATGGCCCGCAAATTTGCCCTTGACCGTTTTTACAAGGTCAACATTTTTTTTGTATGCATCGTATAGTTCTGGTCACAAGGAACAGAAGTCTTAAAGACATCATGGGTCTCAAGTCAACAATTCTATTGAAAAACGACTTTAAAGTTTCATAAACTGTTTTATTCCACATGTCTGTAGGGTGTCCCAAGATGATATAAATGTGGAAGGGGTAATTCTACATGAGAAAATAAGTTTAAAGTATGAAGTAACTTTTTTCGTTTAACGCCTCGTTATCATTCGGCGAACGCACTTGATATTGAATATGAAATGTTCGACGCATCTGTTCACTACCCACCTGATCTACTACGTATAAACGCTGGGAACTTGGCGGATTTTCAAACCCTAATTTCTCGAAAACGAGGCGTTAAATGAAAAAACATTATTCTATACTTAGGACTTATCTTCTCATGCAGAATCACCCACTCTGCATTTGTACCATCTTGGGAGACCCATTAGACATGTGGAATAAAATATTTTACAAAACTTTAAAGTTGTTTTTTAAAAGAATGGTTGACTTGAGACCGATGATGTCTGTGAGACTTTTGTTCCATGCGACGAGTACTATACGATGCAATACAAAAAAATGTTGACCTTGTAAAAACGGTCAAGGACAAATGTGCGGGCCATTTTTTTCACAGATCTCCACCGATCCAGAAGTATAGAACGCTGCTATGGTAGTCGTGACATATAATCTTGATACACCCTGTATATGTATGACCAGAGTGACACCCTATTTTCTTTCTGATTTCCACAACATGTTTACAAAAGCAGTAAACAGACGCCGCGCCGAAGCAGGCTTACGTTGCCACGGAGCGTGCACGAATACGGAAAATTCAATTCAGTACTAGCAATAGTTTTGTGCGAATATCGTGAAAACTAAAAGGGGCCCCCTCATATGTGAAAAGGAAAATGTTGTTCCAAATGTGTAGCTGCATAACATATTTGAATTTCATCATAATCGGAGAGGAGCACCTCTTTCTATATAATTACCCACGTATCGATTGCAACCACCGCTTGTTGCGTTCGTCTGACGAGCAGTTCGGTGGTATTCGCGAGGAAGTGTATGCGCTCGAACTGCAGCCTTAGACGTTGAAGTGTGAGAAGCGCGATCGTTCGCCGAAGGAACTGAAACGAACGGGTGTTGGTAAATAAGCACACGAACACATGAGGCTGCCGTGTCGGCGGCGCTGCGGTACGCATTACAGATGTAATTAAGATAACTGAGGTGAGGGCAGCTATGCACAATGGCTGATATATGCGCCGATGGATCCGCAGGACCGGCGGTCCGAGCATTGCATAATCGTATCGCGCGGCTATCCGCAGAAATCTTGGCTCGACACCCCTTTCGCCTAGTCGCGGATTTCCCTTTGATGTCGATTCCATGAGTAATGGCATCGGAAAATCGGGAATTGCCGCGTTGCAATTTTTCACGGAACTTCACCCGCACGCGTGCGTCCCCCTCATACACCCACTATTGTTCGATTCGCGAATCCCGATTCCGCTATGGTCCGCAACGGTCAAGGAGCTAAATGCACTATAGACAGATCGAATATACGATTTTGTTTTGAATTTTATTTCAGAGAGCATTCTCATTCAGAGCTACAGATTGCAGACGATTTACGAGATGAACATTTTTAGGTTCGCATGGGTTAAAGATTTCATGTTTTTGCGTATATGACCTTGAATGTTTCAAGATGATATCATATTATAATTTTTGGACAATTCTCTTTGTTGTTATATAAATTATTACATGCTTTCTATACTACATTTTTGAATAGCGTTACTTAAGTTGATATCATACACGTATGTCAGAAATTCAGTGGAGCTGCCTCGAATTTAAAACTGTGTCCTTTGACTTCTGGGGTACGTCCTGAGGTCAATCAGAGTGCTCCTACCAGAGGGCATAGTCGCCTTCCCCACTCCGTGGCCAAATCCTTCAAGGGAAAACTACCCTTGTTCTTTAAGCAAGCGGTACGACCTCGAGTTGCCTGCCATCATCTTCGGTTTTTTCGTTGACGGAACTACGCCTTGAGAGGCTACTCTCAATCGCTGACCCTACCATAAATTAACCGGAGTAGCGTCGGGCTATGTGCCATCTATTACCCTCAAAAACAGATTGTCGGTAACATATATGTGAACGTGGTTTTAATCCCTTGAATCAAAACTCCGAACTCATTCATGCATTTTGGTCGCGTTACGAAGAATATTGATGAAATAAATCTTCTCCTTATCCTAAGCTTTATTACATGATTGAATAAATTCATTTATCTGTGGATACGAGCATCAGGACGGGGAAAGGATAATTATAAGCTTATTACGTACAAAGTGGGGGTACGTTACAAAGGACTGCTACAAAATCTGATTTGGAATAACGAATTGTTGATGATAAAAGGGAGAGAAGTACAGCGAGAATAGGATGAAACAATAGCAGTGACAATAATAATGAAGACTAATTGTCATTACTTGTATTGTTAAATATGATCCACCATCTTTGACGATATCAATCGCGAACCATTTTCCTTTACACAATGATAGACATGTAGCGCGATCTTTCGTAGATTTCAATTTTGTAAGGTTGTTTTCGGATTCCAGCTCCAACGCTTGCTTTAAATGAATCATCTTGAATCATCCTGTGTTAGTCTCAACCTACAATTATTTTAGAATGGCACACAAAATGTCACGAAATAACACGCACATGTTAAATGATTTTATTTCAGATTATCTTGCTAAGAAGTATCTTTTGAAAGCGTGTGCTCAATTTTCCTGAAAATGTTTTCACCGTAAATTTCTTGACACAGTAAAATTTTCGATACGTTATACGGGTGACCTTAATCCATCAAGATGTCCGCTGGCAACAGGGTACACGGGGAACTATTTGTTGTAGCAATTTCCCGTAGGAACTAGTTTACACCCAGTTCCCATTACGCATAGAATTTTGCACGTTAACCTACTCCGGCTGCGGAGGTGTGCAAGCACTTACGACAGCTCGGAAACTACCTGTTACGTATTACGGCGTCTATTTCACTTTGGACATTTATTAAAGAGATTTTAAGAAGTAATTAACATCGTAAGCGCCTAATTGCGAGGTTAATTTCAGCTTGCCGTGGTAAGGAAACATTTAAAGACAACATTATCCCTCTTATACATACCAGGATAACAATAACTGTTTCTCAGGAACGATGAAGCAATCACTCGTAATAGATTGTATAATTGTATGATTTTTAATAAGCTCACTGAAAGATTTTCACATTCATATTTTGACAGACGTCTAACCCATTAGACTTGAAACTAATTCATCAATGCTTTATAGAATTTTCGTTATAAATACAATTTTATAAAATTGATCGAGGTTAGGAACCGATCCGACCCCTGTGAGGCTCGGGCGGAGGCGAAACGTGCCATCCTGAGTCTCAGGCGTAACCATGGGCCGAGGCAGGGCCGACTGCCGTCACAAGGTTCCAAGTGCGGTAGGCATGAGCGACGCTGGCTCAAAAAACACGCGTTGCTGCTTTTCTCCAAGCAGGCGAAGGAGAAAAGCAGCAACGTGTGTTTTTTGAGCCAGGGTCGCCCATGCCTGGTCTATGGTAACGGCGGATGCTAGTGGGGGACAGTGGGCGCTATGGTGGGGACGGTTTTGTCTCAATTGAGAAAATGCCCATCCCGGTCCCCATTGATGGAAGTATAATGTTTTAGAAACCTTATGACGTTTATTTCAACCAGATTTATTCACTTGAAAAATTACAAATCGCTAATTGATACAGTTTTGCAAGAAACGTACTCGTCATTCGGTTGAGCATAAAAACGAGTGCAATTGCAGATAAATCAGCGATAAATATTTTTTCACGGATGGTTGAGAGTGAAAGATTTCATTTAGAATCGGGTCGATCAACTTTTTCCATTTTGTTCGCTTATTCGAACGCAATTTTACTTCGGTGTCTGGTGTATACAACACAGAGAGCGGTGGTTAGATATTCAGGTGTTTTCAGAAGTATTTAATCTCATTAACGCGACGTCACGCGTTAAATTCAGAATGATGCAAGTAATTATCGATGTCAGGGGAACGCCGCCGTGTGAAATGCACGGGAAAAGCTCTGAATCAATCTGATTTACCCATGATCGTGATTAACGTATTCACGGACCGGGATGCATCAAGTTTTTACGAGCCTTGATTGAAACGATTTCGCGAAACGCGAATAAACAGAATAAGCTAATTTAATTTTTCGCCAGCGCTGGTAAGTCGGGCAACGGTCGCGATTCGAAAATGACTGAAAAATGACGTTTTCGTTGTCTGAATTGCATCATTCACGAGATTCACGTTTCTCATGAAAATCTTTATCTATCGAACAATAGATTTGATTATTTGATCCTGACATTTGAAAAGGAAACCTTATCAACGTTTAATGAACGAAAATTAGTAATAAAATTAATTTTATTTACAGCTTCAATTTTATTTTACTTTTCATATATGATACTAGTTTGCAAACATTTATTCGTTCGTTCGGAACATTTTATTCAAATTATCGATTTACCATGTTTGTTGGCCTAATTAATTAATGATCACATTTAAATGTTGTCATCAGAATTACAGGAAATCCCCGTATAACGCGATCCCGTTTAAACACGATTGGCTAATTTAAACAAATAGGCGTAAATTCCGATTAGTAGTAGTTGCAATTACTATTGTAAACAATGGCGAACTTCCTAATGCTATTAAATATTAAGTTTACTCAGTTAATGGACTGTGTGTATTCATGTAAATTCGTGTTTTCTCAATTAACTTTATTGGCACTAACGTTGGGAATAAATTTTATTCGTTAACTTAATCTTGCGATAGAAGCAAAGTACTAATATTATCAATTTTTTGTTAAATTAACCACACATTCTATCATACTATAAAATATAGTTGCGGTACATAGCTGCCATGCTAGGCTAAAATTGCTAACATTAATTCTGTTGTGTTCTTTAAGTATTGTTCGTCACACTCACGTTTTCGTTGTTTTAATCCTGTTATATCTTCAAAGATGGTACTATGTTTCAGCTTCATATCTTCCTCAAAATGAAAATTTATCCATGATGTTTCTTGAGATCCTGTAAAACATTCAATTTCTGTATCGTTTCATGTATTCCTTTAAAATGCGACATTATGAATAAAACACCGAAGAAAAATTCGGCGAATATACAGGGTGCGGTCGAATACGATGCGCAAGCGAGCAGAGGATAATTCTACATGTAAAAATAAATAAAAAAGAAATAATTTTTTCAAACTCAATTTTCTCGGAAACTAATTTTTTAATGAAAACATTTTATTCTACACTTTTCTTTAGTTTTGCATAAAGAATCGCCTCGTGTCCGCTTGCACATGTTATTCGGCCACACCCTCTATTAGGGCATTTTCTGCAATTATTTCTGCAACTGTATGAGGGTTAAAAAGAACGAAACAAAATTTTTCTTAACCACTTTCATCGTTACCGCATATATGTTAATATTAGTAGTATGTACGTATGTAGCGATCTGTATAAGAAATATGTGCCAATTACTAGAACACGAAATCCTTTTCTGCTTTTTCTACTAAAATATAATAAAAAAAATGTAATGCAAATAGGTTAATATAACCACACACTTTTATGTTTAAATATTCTTTTTCGACTGGAGATCGCAGCATATACTAATACCGTGCATGAAAAATGTTTCACTGCGACATGACTATTCTATTTGCTTACAATTGTCTTGACCGAACAGATTATCACATTATCCGAGCAGAGATTTACGCGCCCGGAATCAAGTCGACGAGCAGCATCCATTCCCGTTGCCGCGGCCTCTCACCTCGATACCGTCCGCCATTATTTTTATACTTCCTGCCACCTGCGAACGCGTATAACCGTACGGAAGGATCGCCAGCCAACAGTGAACACGAGCGCCGATAAAACGGCGTGCATCACGCCCGACGATAAATTGTTATGAGTATTTTATTTATCGGTCGACGTACGCTACGCATTGCACTCTATTCCGAATGGAGCCACTTTCTCTTGATGTACGCTTCCTCGTCGCGATGCAGCTGTCCGAGGATTCACGTTGAACCCGTTTACTGCCTGATCAATGTTTTCAATCATGGCCGACATCGCCTAGAAACCGCAATTTTGCCAGCTGTCACGGGAACATTACCAAAAATCAAATTTCATACTGCAGCGCATATTATATTTTTGATAGCTCCGGAACTGCTACATTTAATCCTGAGGGAGTCTCGTGAATGAGAATCGTCATCCCTTGAGGTCAAGGAGCATGAAACTAAAATATCACACTAAATATTATCACTAAACTGCGAATCTTTATACAAAATAAAAATTGTCTACTTTAATTGCAAGAAGCAGTAGCCATATAGAAATTCCATATAGAAATTCCTTTTTTCCTTTAAGGAGGACTTTTCGTGTAACGGCAGTGAAAACATGTGATTTTTAACCCAAGCACCATGTATAAATACTAATACAGCTTACTATGGTATTATACTTAAGTCACCTAGTATCGGGAGCTGATGTCGTCATATAATTTATGCGCAAAAAAATTGTGCAACATCAGTTAAGAATTTGTTTTCAGATTGGATGTATGGGACTAGGCCATTTTTTGATATATACGGCCTTAACATAACAGCATTAAAGCACAAGTGTCTTCTTTTTGTTCAATTTTTCTTATTATTTATTGTATGATATGCATGTTTCTCGAAACTATGTTTCTTTAAAACTGGCGTGGATGATAACTAAAAAGGTGGTGCAGTAATCAACTTTAGACGAAGCTCATTCATTTCTTTAGATATTTCTTTGGGGATTGGACCTGTAATTTATATTTGATTTCATGTAAAATATTTTTTTGAATAATATTTTAACTAATCGGTCAAAAATAGTAAACTTTTCTTCCCAACCCTAGAACTTTTACAACTTTTCATATTCTACAAATTTTTCATTCACATCTTTAAAATGTCTCACTTTTTGTGCTTTGATCACTATCACACACAAGACGCTACGTTGTAAGCCACTTATACTTCACGACTATCTGTTTAGATTCCAAAAACTCTACTCCAATATATCCAATAGTTATTTTGAAAAAGATTCTTAAAGATTACTTGTTTTCACTGTCGTTGCTCGAGAAGTCCTCCTTATTTATCTTAATAAGTTGCAAATGATGTATAGACACTCAATCAAATCAATGTTTTAAACTGCCTCAACTTGTTCTTGTTATAAATGCATAAAGTCTGCTAAGTATCACATTTTTATTAAACTTTCTATCCAAAATGCTTTTTATTTAAAATGCCAAGATAATAGAAGAATTAGGAAGAATCCTATTAGTCTTTCAATTCTAAAAATTACAGTGAATGACAACTATTAAGAGGCAAACATCTAGCTACAAGCCGATTAATTTCGATGGAAGTTTCCGCACTTCCGTGCAATTAGAAGATCAATGGCTTTAGAGCTGAATGCTACTACTTGTGCAATTATCAAAACGGCCAGCCTTCCGCCTGCTGAATTAGGTCCATTACCTGACGAAAAGACTGCGGCACTTCATGCAGATTTACGTTTTTAGGTCAAATTCACGGAGACAAGGGTTTCATTAAAGTATTCTACCTCGATAAATATTTTCGCTAAAAAAAATATAGTGAACGTGGGTTGAACTACGCGAAAATTTGTATCTTGCTAGACTGTTCGGTGGTTATCTTCTATCCCTACCCTCAGTCGCATTAACACTAGATTTACCAGACCAGTCAAAATGACTGGTTTTGCAATTTCGATTCAAAATTCCTACTGCATGTAACATTTTCTTTCCGAAATGATATCATGACTTTTGTAGCCATAACTAAAGAATCAGTTTTATGAACTTTATATTATTTTATATTTATTCGTAACAAATATATTTTTTGTTATTGACACTTACACCAGTACCAGTCAAAATGATTGGTGCATGTTTCTATGTGATGAAATGACATTGGGGCAGCTACAACAATTGATAAGTCCTGCAACGTTTTTTCGGGACAGAATATATGATCCCGGGAAAATCATGATTCTGATGCAGTACGCTAGCGGCCCATGGAATTGTATATTTACCCAGGGTTTTGGGCCGCACATAAGGTTCTCCTTGGGTCCCGGACACTTGGCTATCTGTAAGTGCGAACTCGATACTCGGGGTTTCTAAGTGTCTTGGCCGTGCTCGGTCGACTCGCTTTTGGGCGAGTTGATTGAGTTGTGGCCCGTAAACTTCTAGCACTGGCCCTATCAATATTATTCAACTTTTTTTTGTCATTTTTTAAACGTAAATAAAGACTGGAAACACCACTAAGCACTTTTTCTAAAGACCACTCATTCTGACTAGTCTTCGTAGAAATAGATATACTTAAATAGCCGGTAAATCTAATGTTAATAATCCCAATAAAAATGAATGCTTTCACTAAGAGTCTAAAGTAATGGTCACCGACAGGCATTAAATTCGTCGTAATATTTCGCAGAGAAGGATTTCATACATACTCTAAATTCTTGCAGACTACCATCCTTCGATCGAAATGGAAATAGACTACGAAGCTAAGATTTCTATTCTAAGGTAGTCATTGAATGGCTAAGACTCTGCTGATTCCTTCGCTCGAATCTGTGTCAGCCATATGATCAATTTATGAGGCATATTCCTCGGAGTATGCACCGCTGGAAACGAAGAAAGCAGGGATTACTACAACCAAAGAATGAATTGCTCTCTACAATATAGACCTCTGTAATTATTCCTTTCGCTTCCCCAAATTTTATAAATGAATTGCCAGATCTCGTGCAGAATTTAAGCACGACATCTGACAATTTAATCCCCGAATCCTATAAACTGCATTTTTTATCAACCAGGAGTTTTCAGTTATTTTCTAAAACTACAAAAATGGGGGAAAGGCTGGTGAAAATAGCAATTTTGTAAAAGCTAAAAATATTCGTTATTTCGGTGGTCCATCATTTGAATTGTAGCAATAAAATGACATTCACCAATCATTTTTATTAGGTTGTTGCATATAAAATGACGGACTTTTAACATTAATTAAACAAACCCAACTTTTTTTCTAAATGAACTTATTGATCAAAGTAAGCACCATTATAATTAACGTATTCTATCAATGACTTTGAAGTTTCTTCTTTGTGTTACGGTAAAAATTGTATCTTTTAGTCATTCGAGTTCTGCATTTGCAAGATTATCTCCTTTTTGTAGTACTTTTTGCCGTCAACGAATAGTACGTTTATTGATCACCACATTTCGACCATAAATCGCATAATCTTATCGACAATATGTTATTCTTCCATACATATAAAAGCAATACACGACGGTCGCATTTCCGAAGTACATGCATGCAAAGCAGGGGAAACAGATCTTTGAAAGTGATCCTCAAAAAGTGAATTTCACTGCCTCAAAAGTGTATTTTTCAAATTCTTTTATATTTATTGGATACCAGGCGCTTGAGTCTTTTTATGACTCTCAGACCATAAATCTCGAGATACCGCAAAAGGCCGCAGCTACTTTTGGCTTCTGCAATACGAGTAATGGAGTATATCCAGTAAGAAAAACTGTTTCTTATAGTAGGTTCCAAAGAATTTCTATACAAATATTCAAATTACGGGATATATTACGAATCACATCAGTTATCTAAATAATTTGATGGCTATTCTACTACTCTACAGCTCTATTTTCAGTTTCTTTATGTCGAGAAAACCCAGCACATTTCGAGCATTGTGCAGAATTGACGGTGCGTTACCGATTGTCGACGTCGCGCGGTCAGATTTACTGACGCAAGTACATCACACAGCTCCTTTTAATGTAAATAGTACATTTTACAATAGGTAGAATAATACTATAATAATGCAATAATACATTACAAAATAAAATAAAACAAGCGCTATCTCGCTGCTTGGGTCTTTTCGTAGTCATTTAGAGAAAGCGCGGTTGCGCTGTTTGGGATTCTTCGACTGTGTTTTTTCAATACCCCCTGGGAATCAAACGGTTAAAAAATTCGGAACATAATCAGTTCGGCGAAAGGGAAACATGACTTAAAATTGCAAGTTTTCAATTATTTCAATTTTCTACGTTACAAATAAAATTCAATCGAAAAAGAACTTTTCAGACACGCGTATGAAATATTAGTGAATTAAATTATACAGCAATTTTCATTTTCTAAAATAATTTTTTTGTTCTTTTTGTCCCAATTTTCGTACTTATCGACCACTGCTCACCGCGTCGTTTGTAATCCGTTGTTGACGCGCCACCACATCGGCGGAGATATTGGAAACCGGAGCGACTAGACGCGCCGTTACGAATTCATATTACGCGCGTGTTTCACCGACTTTCCTCAGGAAATTCGTAGTTTCCGTGAGACGAAATCCAAAGGAGGAGCGCGTCGCACGACGTTACATAGCGACACCCGTTGTTTGCTAAAACAATAATGTGAGCACCGAGCACTCTCCCGTGCTCGCCTTCTCTTCAATCGTAATACGGACCGAGCAAGAAAGGTTTTCCGACATACTTTGGCATTTTCTTTTTGCTCCGCTCGCTAGTCGACACAATGTTGTTCAATCGATTTGTATCGACGACGCGACGTGACGCAATGAAATTACAGTAAAACCTCGCTTAATTATCCATTTGAACGCCATGGTAGCCATTGGTGACCAGCACTATGGAATTACTAAAACGTGATTCTCATGAAATGAATACCACTGAATATCAAGCTATGGATGCTGAAGTTAACTAGATTATAATAAATTCAATACTGAACATGAATTCTACATTTCATTTACACAGGTTCTTCAGAAGGCACAGTATGTTCGTTACTAAATAAAAAGACTTCAATTATGTTCGCGTTTCTAATTGGTAAATTCTGTATCTTTATGCAAAATAAAAATTGTCTGTATAAATTGTTCGAAAGGGGAGCTAAATAGAAATTTCATTCCTGCTTTAATGATTTTAATAAGCTGAAATTAACATATTCATATTTCAAAATTCATTTCATCTGTCCACTGCTTTAAATTACACAATCATTTTTATCATAAATGCATAAAAACGAGTCAGACTCGAGATGAATATTTTAAACAAAGTTTAACGAATATGAATGTTATGCCTGCCTTTTTAAACAACATAAAATTTTATTCTTTTGTAATCAATATTTTAGCATTGAAGTAAATGCAGCTATACAAAACATATAAACTTCCTTTCCTCTTCTGCGACATTTATGAGAATAAAGACGTTCTAATCACTGTAAATAGCCGTACGGAAAGTGATACGGCAATCCCATTCTAAAATCCGTATTATGAATATATTTTATGTGAAAATATTCTAAACGATAAACGTAGATGCACTACGGTACCATTTTTTGAAAGACGTTATGTAGTCATATTTCCACGATACATACTCACTAAGCTTCATCTCGATCAGCTACCGACGCCATTCGGAAGAAAACGTGAATTGGAATCCAGTATAGTCTCATGTGCAATATCGTGGTGTGGCGAAATCGAGGAAGACTATCGGCTATCGATGAGCCTTCTGAAATTGCCAGTGTTCCCACCAGTTACCGCTGCTCCCAGGATATCCAGGATAACAGTCTCTCTCTCTCAATGACTGTAAAAGGTTGAACTAGAAAAGCAATCAATCTTCGGTTTTGACTATCGATGGGAAACCATATTTCCCGGCGTCGCGGCAGTCTACCGAATATCCCCATTAGCCGCCTCGAGAAAATGGTTTCCAATAGAAAATTTCATCTGGTCGTCTTCGATATGTGGTAGAATTCGTTTTATCAAGAATTACTGCCCGCAGTCGTTAGATTGAAAACATTTTACACTTATGGACTATGTGAAAAACACGCTTCGAATAATAGAACAATTTAAATTCAAAGACAAATTGTAAAAATACCAGGTTTAACGAATGTTAATTTATTTTTACTACGATTATCGTGAATACATACCAAAATGTAACAATTTATGAAACACGGCCGTTATAAATAATAAATATCGATAATTTTTCGGGTTTCGCTTTCAAATTACAAATACATTTTGTTGGCATTTGAAAGACTAGTACTGTGAATACCATATCTGTAGTTAAAGAATTAACTTCCCTTTTTTGTAATCAGCGCAGGAAATTATTTTACATATAAATGCTTATTCTAGCGACTAACATGTTTCGCACGTGTATCACAGATCCAGTTAAAAAAATATTCCACGCGCTTACTGTCATACAAGAACCAGTGTCGAAATCTGGCTCCCACGATATACAAAGAATCAATACCGACAGGAACAATAATTCATCCTCGCTCAAAATAAAAGGTTGTATATACGTACAACGAGAGTGTTACACGTGCTAGTAGAAAATCTTGAAGGTAATCTGCATCTGTTCTTCGTTCGTTTGACAAGAGACGCCATTAATTCTGCCGTGATCGTTGCCAGATACTCCATGGAACTTCTATTCTGCAAAAATTCCCGTTGGCGGGTAATTTACGTGGCCCTGGGCAGTCGTATTTCAAGATATCGACACATAGATTTTATCTTGAGATACATGTAAACTTGCACGTTCTCTTCTCTCTCTCTCTCTCTCTCTCTCTCTCTCTCTCTCTCTCTCTGTCTCTCCCTCTTTCTCTCGTATGCACGCTGTTCCAGTCTCCATTTCGCCGCTTATAACGCTTCTGGCTAAATCGCCTCATGATCATTTTAGGGTAGTAGTGGGTCTAATTATGCGGGTAGAACCGGGCTTGTCCCATAACCTAGTTCCCGGGATATCTCGGAAAACAGTCGAATATGCTGGTGTGCGAGCGCAGCTTATGCCGGAATCCAACGCGTGCACCGGGTGCAATGCGTGCACGGACACCGTGTCCCGCTGTTCGTCACGCACATTAACGCCCTTTCGGCGATTCTTTCTCCACATCCCCCAGCCCGATCATCGTTCGCATAGCCTTTTCTGTCCTCCGTGATCGAATAAACGCTCCCGTTCCCGGGAATATTAAAAAAGAAATTTCCCTTTAATGCGCATTACCCGGCCACATCGAGATTCCTTATCGCGAGTTTCTTCATTATTAGTTTTCATTCCCTTCGATCGTTTGTAATTCCTTTTTCTCCTTTGCAGACTACCGTTGTTCCCCGCCCCACGCCGATTCTATTTACTTCGCGGAATTTTTATCGCTCGGCGGGCCACAAGGGAATCGCTCTTTTATTTCTATTTTGCGGCCCCAGCACAGCGGTGCCCTTCCTTTTTTTTTACCGTTGTCACTGTTAGAGTCCGCTTTTTCGCGAATGTGGTAACCGCGTTCGCTGCCTAACGTGTTAATCGCGTCAATGTGATCGACGAAACGGAAAGAGCAATTTTTCTTCCTTTCTGCGTTCTGGTACTGGTTCCCGAGAGTTTCAACGATGAATAAAACTGGGTGAAGAATTTACGTACCTAATAGTTGGACACAGTCTTTCCTAAAATAAAGTGTCTGTAGATTTCTTTTTCGTTCCCGAATTTCTTCGCCATCAATTTTTTTACACATCACTCGAAGTATCGATGAGAGAACAAATTTTTGGTTACGTCATTAATTACCATACTTAAACATTCATTTCTACGGTAATAAGCTGTCAAATTTTCTTATAGTCCATGAAATGTAAGAGGATCGAAAATATCGTATACTCGTCATGCAAGAACGAACTGGCGTGGTATTCGTGTAGTATAAGAATAATAATAATTAAGCAAACAAGTGCACGTTCTAAAAATGAAGTAAAACAGTTAACAGATTAACCTCTCAGTTTCTGTTTTTATTGAATTTTGGTGGTCGTTGAGTAGGCGGTTAATTTGTTAATATCACGTATTTACCCGCAACCAGTGATCAGACATTTTTAACCCTTGGCGGACGAGAGACGGCAAATAGCCGTCCAAGCAATTTTACCGTTCTGCGACTGCTAATAATTTTTGAAAGAATTATTACTCTCAAAAAATATCAAATTTTTAACCGAACACTACATTTTTCTCTTCGTTTTATCCATACACTTTTATCTCCTCAGTAAATACACAATATTGTTTCACAAGGAAAATATATTTGACCCACCGAGAATTATGAAAAAAATAATTCCCGTCCGCTAATGGTTAAATATCCATATTCATGAAGCTGTTTCTCCAGTTAGCTAAAATATGTACTTTCAAAGTTAGTTCTGCGTGGTACAAAGTATTTGCTCAGTCCCCGGCGAACGATTGATGCAGATCTTTTTTCGCTTGGACAACGACGCGACTTTTTCTGCGATCGAGGCGACTGTAAATGAACCGACACTGACTACATAGTTGTTTTATCAATAATGTATAAGGGTGTACAGAGGGTGTACTTAGAGCCACTGTCCCCCCGGTGGACCCCCAGGTTGAAACGGAACACGTCAGCGGCGCCGACGGTTCGGCGGCGCGCCATTATTTTCGCATTTAATCGTATTATAGCGGATTCGATAGCATCACGATAGTCGGGCCAGCGGAGCGTGGATTAAAAAAGAGAAGGAGACAGAGAGAGAGAGAGAGAGAGAGAGAGAGAGAGAGAGAGAGAGAGAGAGAGAGAGAGAGAGAAAAGAACACGTATGTCCTCGCGGAATATTCTCGCTTGCCGGCGTTGGCTCTACGTGGCGAGCATGAATCCGTAATGTGTACAATTATTTATACATTATTCACTCCCCTTTTTTGCGCTCGAGGTTTTCCGAGAAGCGTGAACACACTCCCCGATTGTTTCCAATGAGAAAACGATTATCCTCCCTGTGACATCGACCATCAGTGCTTTCGTCTTTATTCTGCGCTGTGTGAAATCTACTGCCAATAATATCACGGTCTGCTAAATTTCTCAAAGTTAACACTTTGAATCCCAAATTAATAGCACAGTGGATCCAACACGTGTTCGAACATTAAATTTCCTATTCTTGAGACATTGTCGATAATTGATAGTAGAACAATATACATGCAATCATTATAAAGCTGGAAGCCTTTTTTATTGTCATTCGTCGTTCATTCTTATTTAAGATATTTTTGCATGATACAGCGAGTAAGAAAATGAAGACGCAGCTTTGGTCCTAAATGTTGCGAATTGAAACGCCTGTAAAAACATCAAAAAATTTTTTTCGTTGCCGAGACCACCGTGGATGTAAAGTTAAAGTTTCACCGGTAATTATTGCGAAGAGTTCATTATACTCCGATTTTGATAAAATTTAAATATGTTATAGATTTCGCCATTTTAAACAACTTTTTTCTTTTCCAATATAAGAGGAGGGGGTCGCTTGTAATTTTCGAGATATTTGCAAAAAACTATTACTAACACTGTATTGAATTTTCTGCATTCTTTATACTCCGATTTTGATGAAATTTAAATATGTTATGCAGCAACACATTTTGAACAACTTTTTCCTTTTCCAATATAGGGGGATCGCTTTTGGTTTTCGAGATATTTACAAAAAACTATTGCTAATACTGTATTGAAGGCGTTGATTCAAAATCGGCTAAAATTACCCAAAGACCAATTTTCCTGAAACTCTGCATATTGGTAGCCCTTTGGGTCTAATATTGATTCCGTGCAAAAACTTTTTCCCAGAACTTCACAGTTACGGGGGGGAGGGGGCCAAAGTACGTATTTTGCGAAATCTATTATGTGCTGTAACTTTTAATAAAAATAAGATATCGACACGACACTGATACCAAAAAATCATCAAAAATTCAAGCTTTCCAACGGTGTATAAGTTTATGTAATTTATTTATTGCTAACATAATTTTTTCACGTTTTTCGTGTTTTTCAGGGGTGTAAAAAATTCAGAAAAATTGCAATTCCCAAAAAATGTATCGCCTGACTTTAACCGAAAACGCTGCATTAATAGTACATTCCCTATATTGGAAAAGGAAAAAGTTGTTCAAAATGACGAAATCTATAACATATTTAAATTTCATCAAAATCGGAGTATAATGAAATTTTCGCAAATAATTACCGTTTCACCTTTATAACAAATGCTTAAAACAGGGATGGACATTTTTGTCTTAATTGTGACAAAACCGTCCCCACCATAGCGCCCACTGTCCCCCACCAGCATCCCCTGTTACCATGGAGGAAGGAAGTGCTTTGCCCGTCGCGAACAGTGCGCAGGCCTCGCGCATGAAAGAGAGGTTGGTGGGAGATGCAGGCGTTTGAGGAGCTCCACTCGTGGCTATGCTTGGCTTAAAACTTGATCCACGATTTTTCCAGTCGATTTATTCAGTTCTCAATGAAAAGTGTATATTTTGCCATCTTTGCAATAATATAAGGTATACCTTGAAGGCGTTACACCACCAAGCTTGATCCTCATTTTTGTTCTATATAACAATTAAAAAATCATAAATTAAGTTTTAAGCAGTCGTTGTTAAGGAGAAGATTCAATCCTCAAATCTGTAATAGATTGATTCGGATAAAATTTTTTTATGCTTTTACGCACGATTCAAGTTGTAGCATTTTCGATCAAAAGACACTGTTTGGTAAAATACACAGACAAAAATCGTCCTTACACACATATCCAACCGTTCAACGGAGAGTTAATTTTCTGTTGCATTCCATTCCACTTTTTATTTAAGTTTAAATGCAAAAATATATACTTAACTCATGACTGTTTAATCGGTGCGAACCACAACTATTAAGACCTCTTCGGCCTCCACAGACTGACGTATAGCGTTTAATCTGTTAAAGAGAATAACAGCGAATGAATAAATTACCAGGTTTGCTGCAAGAGTCGAAAATTCCTCTAGTAGATCGTCAAGTTGAAACATCGGCGCCGTACTACGTTTCTCGTAGCACTACCACGTCGAAACGACAATGTTGTCTTAGATTTCCGTTTCATTATCAGATTTGCACACGCGAAATACGAGCTCGTACCGCCAAGTAGTAAAATAAATGTGTAGAATGTAAACATAAAACTTCCGGGAACGTTGATACCTCTTACGCGCCGCGTGGAAATCGATCAGAGCAGGCAAAACAATACCCTAAACGTTTATAACGGGAAATTAGTCCTAGAGAGATCGTCCAATAATACGGGTGCGCGTTCTTGCTCCCCGGTGTTCTGCGCGCGTCATCGCAATGAACGAATTTCAATGACGTCCATTTAATTAGCGGCTCGGATGACTTCGATTTAATTAGCAATATTACAGATTCACTCAGCCGTAATTTCCCAGTCCGCCGGCTGATGGAATACCGATCGGATAAGTGCGCTATTATTTTAATTTAAGGAACTACATACTTTATATTATTATTATTCTTATTATTATTAAAGTTTTGTACACAGAGTATTGCGCTCTAGTTTAAGCTAATATGAACGGGCTCTGCTAAGTTTATGCTAGTGTAGCTACTGCAGATATTTTTTCTTGCTATTATTATTATTGTGTTCAGTATGACTACTTTTTGTGAGAATTAATGTATGTTGGTAGTTTTAGTAGTTGAACAAGCGTTCTAAGATAGTAAAAATTGCAGTTTCTCACGATTTTCGGCATCTAACTACTAGGCGGCGGATTTTTATTCCTGATAAAAATTTATACGTCAAATACAAAAATGAAAAGACATTGGACGAATTTACTGATGTTGTTATATTATTTTCGATATTTTTCAGGCCGTTAAAAGAAACAATATAATGTTACTTAACTTCAGTCTCTCACAATAGACTTTGACATTTATAGTTTTTATTTTGCATATAAATTCGCAGCCTAGTAATAAATCTAAAGACTCTTACATCTTTCCACTTCTGTCATTTTTCACGCATCAAACAATTTCGATGAAATTTTCAACATGTATAAAACTTTTTCAAAATTTCTTGTTCACGTCATCTGTTAAATCAATTGTTCTAACTTTACGAAAAAATTTAAATCGTATAGTTCCGTATTAAAACCGGTTATCACCTTTTTAGAAGCACATATGTTGTTTCCTCCACAGTCGTTATATGACATTACAGCTAATGCAATAATTTCTTGATGATTCAGACTTTTTGATATTCTCCCTAGCTATCTTCGAATTCTAAAAAGCGAACAAGAATACATGGAAACACATCGCCCCTAATGTTTCGATCTCTGGTAATCAATTTTCAAATGTTCCTGAGCGTCAGTACGAAGTACGGACGCCGTTCCTGAAAGGGTTGAAAATTCGAGAACGTAAGGGTGGAAAACGAGTTCGTTGGTCGGCGAGCCCTCGAGGGGGTAGGAATCCCGACTGACTCGGGGGCCACTCGAACCAGCCGACGCGCAACGGTCTGAGGCCAAAATTGCCGATGCCAAAGATTATTCGCAGCGGGTCCCGCGTAATCCGTCGGCCTATGAACACGGAAAATATCGTTCTTTCGAGTAAAACATCGATAATCCTTCTGTCCCCCTTTCCGGTGGCGTCGTCGCTGCGCTCTGCCGTCACACGCCATTACTTTCGCCGGCCGTGCAACGCAACGCAACGAGAACACCTATTTTTGTATTTTTTTCGGAAGTGGGCATTGGTGCCCGATAGCATGAACGATAATACCCACGCATCGGGATTTTGTTCCCGGAACATCGATGTTAATCTGCCGAGCGCGACAGACTGCGAGAGGGATGTGCGAGAGCGGGAGGGTAGGGCGGTTAGACTGCTCGGTCGGACCGGTTGCTCGCTGTGTGGATGAAATTTGCATACCTGCACAAATATTTCATGCACGTGCGTGGAAAATATCGAACTAACTGTCTCCACGGTGTGTACGCGATCGCTGGAATACTCCCATAGCCGAGACGCCTCCCCCCCCCCCCCCACTTGCGCACAACACCAGCAAGGAGAGGAGAAATTCTTTCGCTAGATTTATGCCAGCAATTAGAGAAATTCAGTACTATCCTCCCACCTCCCATCGTAGCATCCTTCGCGCACGCCACCGAGCCGTGTTTATGCGAGGATGCAAGATATTCCGTCGAAAGTATGTTTCTTCAGAGACGTATAAAGGGATTCTGAACGCCTTGCAACGGCATCCGACAAAGGGGTGCCGAACGCTGTTGGAATGACCGGTTTTTCATCTCTTCGATGCACAATCGAGATGAATACTGTTTCGCGTCATTGAAATATAGAAATGAATTTGCGCAAAACGAAAGTGGAGATCGTGGAACGGAAATTCCTCTTTTGCTTGTTCGGTTTTCATGATGTTTTTGTTTGGTGTCTATACACTGTGTTTGCGACTGGCAGGTGGAGACTGCGGATCGAAATTCTTTCTTTACTTGTTCGGTTTCCATGACACGTTTGTATGGTGTCTATACATCGTGTTTTCAACTAGCAGGTGGAGAATGCGAATTAAAATTCCTCCTCTGCTTATCTAGATTTCAGGTAAATTTCATTTCCTATCTGTATCATTAATTTTGTTAGATCGACCAGCGGATTTAATACGTGCGTGATTCCGTGCAGGTTGATAATATTTGACTGTCGTTTAGCCGATTCTGGGTCACGTGGGACCCATATCTTGGTCATTCTTTGAGGTACACGCGTGTTCGTCTGCTCAGTTGAAATTTTGAACATGTTTCCTTTCTATGTTTAGTATAAACGTCGTTAACACGTCGGCTGTCGCGTGGACTTTGTGTGTTTCACACAAGTCTTGCATAGTTCATTCGTACGCACGATCACAGTTATTAATAATCATTATCAATTACTTGATACCGAGGTTTGCACCTTACACTGTGATTCAGTTCATTTCAAAAAGAATAAATTGATATTCGGTGCCATTAGTTATACGACAATTGCTTTTAAGCAAATTAATTGCGTCAGATACTGGTGACCACCGTGGCAGTCAATGCGTTAATAATATTGTGTATCGGAAACATAAATTTAAAACATGTAGATAATGCAATGACTCTCGTGGATCAAAACCAATTAACAGTCATGATATCTGAAAAAGTGTCAGTTTTTAATACGTGGTCTTTAATTTTTTTGATTTTCTTTTATTCGTTCGATTCTTTTGATATGTTCGATCTATTCGTTTTTCTTATGAAAGCACATCCGCAGTCTCATTATTTGTATCTCTATTCCACGATAGCATTCAAAATATTCATAACTTATTATTGTATATATCATAAGTTGTACTAAAAAACACTTTTACACTTCAACTTTCGCATGATTGTCGTTTTAGCGCCCAACCGAACAAATCAACTAATTAATCTTTATTTTCTAAAGATCCATTTCAGTACGCCTACGGAACTATTTACATGTAAAACAGATTCAGCTGTTTCATTCGGATTTCAGCGACTATTGACCCTAATTTCGAACGCGGACCAGTAAATCATGCTGTAGCCGTACTTCCAACGAGTTTCTTTACAGCTAAACGATGCTCGCAGTTTTTTCAATGTTCCACCGAACTTTTAGGACAACATGAAACGCTTCCTTTGAAAAAATTTCGATATAGGCCGCGGCACTCTGTGTACACAAGTTTCCACTCACGAAATTAGAAGAAGCTCGGAAGTCAGAATTGTCCGTGCTCCGGCCTCGTTTCTCAGTAGCGGCAAAAAAGTGGCGGCTCTCTTTTTGTGCTAATACTGCTCGTAGAAGTACTTCGACACTCACAATTTCAACAGTGTACACCGCTGTTTGTATACTCTCGGTACTTCGTCCGAAAGAGGGGAAAAATAAAACTCGCGATACAGGGAAAAAATGGAAAAATTCGTAGCGGGATTGAAAATCCCGCAACTTTTCAAGTACTCGATTTACGCTTTTGTTAGATACGTTGCGATCCGAACGACTCGACTATTGTTTCTGTATTTTCTTCGACGAATTGAAACAACGTAAACTGAATTTTTATTTTTCTGACATGCTTCCTTAAAATCTAGTTGAAGTCTGATTTTACAGTTTTTGACCAAGACGAGCTACTGAATTTATTGTAGAAATGCTGTGATGCCATTACTTGGAATTTCTAGCTTTAGTCGACTCGTTTCTCATTTGCTTTTTCTCCAGGTTCAGTTTGACAGCAAACATAACCCAATAATAAACAGTTACGACAAAAGGCAGAACATACATCGATAGTTGAAGCCTCGCACTTTTCATTGATGCATTATGCATCTTCGTTCACAAATCTTAGAATGAAAATATTATAAAACGTTTTGATCAAGAAATACTATTACGGTCTACAGGTTTATTGTATACCACTTCGGGGTGCAAACCTGATCTTAATGTCCCATCTTCAATTTTGATTTAGATCTATATTATTACGGTTAAATAAATTTTATTTGCAAATTTTATTGTGCACTCTGTTTATATGAGTGGTAACACAACATATTGCCGATATGTTATCTTGTCAAAATGGGGTTATTGAACAATGCACTACTCGTTGATAATAAAAAAACTACAAAATGGAGATGACAATCTTGATGACTAAATATTTCTAGCGCAATACAATCAAGAAACTTGTGTTTCATTGATATTACACGTTGATTACAATGGTGTTTTTTTTATCAATAAATTTATTTAAAAAAAAGCTGCGGCTGTTTAACGTTACTGTTAAAATCGTACATTTTATATACAACAACCTAATATGCATTTACTATGAGTATGCAGATTTTATGCATTCATGATAAAACTTGATAGAAGGAACACGAAACAATGAAAACATTAAAATTTATAACTATTATCATACTATTTTTAATCTATCGAACCTATTAAGAAAGGAAATCAATTTTCATTTTGCTCCAGGTCGTTGCAATCGAGGTAGAGAATTTTTATGTCGCATAAAAATCCGCTGTCTACTAACGGAATAAACGTCGCTTCAGAAAAATTGCTGAAGTTTAAACTGACGAGAACCGCAATTATTTGTGCAACAATGTAATACGTTACACGCTGCAAATTATGCGTGCGTAAACTTGCTAGAAAATGCAATCGGCGCCATAAATGCATCGGCGAGAGACGAGTCGCTGGTAGTACGAAAGCAAGGGATGCCATAAAAATCCGAGCTTCGTTGCCGAAGAATAAATTGGCCAGTATATCAAAGCAAATTAACGCCGGCGTCGGCGCGGACAATTAACGATTTTCTATAGGCCACGAACTCGCATAGAGAGAGAGAGAGAGAGAGAGAGAGAGAGAGAGAGAGAGAGAAGGAGAGAAAGTGAGGGAGGGAGGAAGAGTACGATAGAACGGGAGAAGGAGAAAGGCGGTTCGTTTTGCCGCTATAAATTTCATCGGATACGGCGCGGGTTATTTTCCGCGTCCTACGGCTGCCGCGAATTTTATGTTTCACGACACACACACACGCCCACATTGGTTTCGTAACGGGCCTACCGATTACCTGTTGGCTACCTTACATCTTGATAACAACGCTATCGTTGTCGGCTGTCTCGAATTCGACGGTGTTTCAATTCCGCCACCGCAACGCCTCCTTCACTACTGAAACGCGGCCGCGAACTGGAATCCGGCACGCGATGCGTGGAATTGCGTGGACATTTTTCATGGAATCGGATGAACGTTGCCGATGCCGCGATATGCAAAGAGAACACACGAAATGGAACACGTACGTGTCAATACTGTCAGTCGGGCATGTTGAATCAGTATTAGAGTCCGGAAGATAATATTTTTATTATCCGATTTCCCTCCGCTCCGCCGATTAACCCTTGGATAGCGGACCATTCTTACAACTATACAATTGACGTTATTCATGACTGTACACTTCCTTTTTGAAGTGAAACTTCTTTAGGCGCGTTAAGTGCAAAACCTTGACGCGGTAGGAGTAAAACCAATCTGGTGATGAAACGGTGAAACGATGAAACGATGAAGCGATGAAACGAAATTCTATTCTATTGAAGTGAAACTTCTTTAGGCTCGGTAGGCGGAAAAACCTCGACGCGGTAGGTGTAAAACCGATCTGGCAATGAAACGATGAAACGAAATTCTATTCTATTAGCATATACGGTTGAGGGTTCGGCATTGGTTAATAAAGATTATGATAAAATTCCGATGAAGCTAAGTGGAGATTTCAACGTGAACTTTGCATCGGAACAATCAACATTATTAATAGAATTTTTTAGAATTAAATTATGATTGGAAATGGTAAATAATTCTAGTGAAGCGACAACAAGATCAGGAACAACTCTCGATACAGTATTTGCAAGACATTTAGACAAAATTGATTCAAGAATATTTACATCATATTTTAGCTATCACAAGCCAATTGTTTCATTAATAGAATCATAGAAAATGAAATGTCATAAAGTGTTAATAAAAATTCGAAAAAAATTAAAGAAAGAAGGTTTAATTCAGCCATGTGGTCTAAGCACAAACCAATTTTTTTTATCAAGTTTTGGAAACATATGTTTCAAGGTATTTCTTGTAGATACATTAGTCTTTGTTGAGAGGTTATGTGTAAATAATTATATTTTAATGCGGTCGAAGAAATGTATAGTTTAATACGGAAGAGCTTGTCGAAGGTGTCTACAAGACGGGCGCACAATTAGAACTGGAAAACGTGTCCAAACGCGTCGGCGGCGGTACGTACCTTCATACACTGAAGGAAGACGGCATGTCGTAAAAGTGTCGGGGAGGGGAATCAGGTATTTCCCGATATCTCGAGGGTGTGGAGTTTTCGACAATTTTAATTTACATCATGCCCAATTTAAAAATATTTGCTGAATTGATCGTTCAAACAATTTTTAACTGAACACTAAGATGTTTTATGGCTCTGGAGAAGTGATCGATAAAGAATTTTAAGGAAGAGACACGCATCTTCTTCACTTTCAATCGAAGAATCATTTGAGTGATCAAATCGCTAATGACTTGAAATCCCACATTTCATATTACACGACCAGATAATTAAGAAATGATTTCTTTTGAAATCGGGACTAGATATCAACTATTTTCTTTTACGCAAATTTTACACAGATAATTCTCTTGCGAATCGTCGCAACTAGAAATCGTCTACTATGCGGAAGGTAGAATGCAGTGGAGTAAACAAGATTGCTAACAGGTGGCAAGAATTGCAGTTTCGCCGGCACGGATGAATTACTCAAGTGTATCATTCATTTCCATCCAATTCCGGCGATTCCTTGAACTGTAATTTCTCCTATTTCCAAATCATCAATTTCCCAGGCTTGTGCGTACAAAGTGGCAGCGACGTTCGCCCGCTTTACGAGCAGCTATTAATTGCATTTCGAAGATTCGTTTTTGTACCGAAGAGGATCGTTCAGCACCGGTAATTACCGTGCTATAGCGATAATAACAGTGTATGTTAATTAGTCTCTCGCCTTTCGTCGTGTCGGATTTCCATCTTTTCCACGCTTTCAGCCCGGAATAGCTTGTTATTTAATGCACGGCCCGCGAAACTTCCGACTTCTTCGTGTATCAAGTTTGACGAAACAGTTACGAATTTAATACACTATAAAAGTGAAACTTCTATGGAGACAAGCGCCATGGCAGCTACTGGATTATTTCACCGGCATTCAAGGTCCCTCAACTTTCAGGGAGAATATGCTACCGCGCTATTTTCCGTGTATAATTAAACACTTGTTCAACGGTTTCGGACTGGCACGCGAAACGTACAAGATAAATGAATATCGGTGCTCTTAACGTTACCATCGCTTTCTTCTCACTGCGAGATTAATAAGACTGTTAACGTCCGTGCGAAGTACTATTGTCTCGTCAGAGTTAATGCCGGAAATATCTTGCCTTCACTGTATAAATTTTGCATTTGTACCGAAGATAAATACGCTCTCCAATATCCGAAACGCTTTACTGGTTTACTGGTGTTGTTCTTGTGTTCTATCATATCAATTTAAAGATTTGAAATTAAATTTAGAAAACGTACGTATTCAATGAACAGCATTTACTATAATCCCTATAGCAACTTCTCGTGTTCCTTAAAGGAAATTTGATAGTACGATTATAAATATTGAACATTTAAAATAAACATGCAACCACAATGAAGCGATTACCATGAGATAATCATGAGATCACGAACTCGTGGTGGGGATTGTGGTGTACGTAGAAAACAAAAGAAAGTAGACGTTACAAATCACTAATGATACCTCTTTCGTTGTACAACCCCGATTTTTGCACGCATTTTCGGCCCCATTTTGTGCAACTAGCGAGGTTCTACTGTACATAACTGCTTCTTTCAGCGTCATAAATCGAGTTTCTTTTTAAGAAACTATTTGAACGTTTCGTTATCAAACCGATTAGGTAAACATGCGTCGTTTTCCGATTGCATGAAAATGCTGCTCGCAGTATTGCAAGCAGTACAGCAAGCAGTGCCAACGCTAACGTTAATCCGGTGCGTGGAATCATCTTGCTAATCTCAACCGCTCCATATATTCACGCGGAATGATTTCGGTTGTCAATGACACTTGTTTTTACACGTTACACGGTCAGGAGCGGGAACCGTGGAATTTTCGATCGTTCGGAATGGAACGAGAGACCTCTTGCTCGTGCCGACCCGCCGAGCGGGCAGCGGTCACCTATGTAAATCCGTAACGAGAATGAATATTTTAGCCGATACCGATAGCGTATGTTCGGCAACCGATAATCCATTATAACTCGAAATTCCGAGAACCATTCATTCGTGAAAGTTTTATTTTAGGTCGCGATTTCGATCCGGTGACAGTTTAACGAACGTTCTGTATGCGCCTCGCAGAGCCCCGTTGTGCATGGTAGCAGGTTCGAACAGACGTCACTCCCCGGGGTAATGCATGTTTCATTGGATCGATTTCCAAGTGACGTCATGTAGGTATTAACTGCGGCTTCTTTGAATTATTAATTCGTTTGCACTAGTGCCCCTAGTGACTCGTATGCGCTCCTTCCCGGCGTAAGTCCGGTACTTTGACCTATCCGGGGCTACGTACACCGGCATTGTGCGGGTTTTTTCTCTTATCGAGGGACGATCCATTGATCGCGGTTGCTCAATCTTGCCGCCCTAGTGCAAGATACAAGCACAAAGGACGACTCTTCTTTTTTGCAAACCCTTGGGACATCGTTGATTCTATCTTCTTATCGGAATCGATTTTTTAAAGGATATTTTTTCTAAAGAGCGATACAAAATATTATAGAATTATTTATAGGAACAAGGTCATAATATCGTAGGTTGGTGAATTCGTCTTAACACTAGATTTACCAGACCAGTCAAAATGACTGGTTTTGTAATTTCAATTCAAAATTCCTACTGCATATAACAATTTCTTTCCGAAACGATATCATGACTTTAGCCATAACTAAAGAATCAGTTTTATGAATTTTATATTATTTTATATGTATTCGTAACAAATATATTTTTTGTTATTGACACTTATACCAGTACCAGTCAAAACGATTAGTGCATGTTTCTATGTGATGAAATGACATTGGGGCAGCTACAACAATTGATAAGTACTGCAACGTTTTTTCGGAACAGAATATATGATTCCGGGAAAATCATGATTCTGATGCAGTACGCTAGCGGTCCTAGGAATTGTATATTTACTCAGTGTTTTGGGCCGCACATAAGGTCCTCCTTGGGTCCCGGACACTTTGCTATCTGTAAGTGCGAACTCGATACTCGGGGTTTCCGAGTGTCTTGGCCGTGCTCGGTCGACTCGCTTTTAGGCGAGTTGATTGAGTTGTGGCTCGTAAATTTCTAGCACTGACCCTATCAATATTATTAAACTTTTTTTGTTATTTTTTAAAAGTAAATAAAGACTGGAAACACCACTAAGCACTTTTTCTAAACACCAGTTATTCTGACTGGTCTTGGTAGAAATAGATATACTTAAATAGACGGTAAATCTAGTGTTAACGTCAGCCACAACATCCTGAAATAAAAAATGAATATTAATATTTAAAAAGTCAATCAAAGTGACCTTGGTTTTGTGGTAAACAATCTTTTTTCTCGGAATTTTATATATTGAAGCTTGTAGACGTCTAAATACCATTTAGCTTTTGTTTGCAACATTTTTCCTCCAAATTATCGGAAACCCTTGAAAAATCGTGGTGAAATAGAGGTAATTGTTCCAGAGTCCTGAAAAAGCACATATAGTCTTTATCGTACTGCATAAAACGCTTCCGTAAAGAAATTCAGAAAATTTAAAATTCATTGAATTTCTCTATTTTTCTTTAATCAATGATAGTATACAATTCCATTCATGTTTATATTTTATAATTTTTTGAAGATATTTATACGATATTATAGAATTTCGTGATTTAATAATGAACATATTGAATCTATAATCTAATAATTTCATGAAATAATATAACCTCGTTATTGTTCAGGAACCCGGGACTATTGTAGGATTGGTAGTGGACTGTATGGGAAAAATGCTAGTGGATCGGGTATGAACACAGAAGGGAGTCCGGAAATGGGAAATCGAGTAGGAAGCGTGAGCTGGAAAAGAGATGGAAAGAAATTGAGATTTTTGTTGCACGTGGATGATAAACGACTTTATTACACTCACTCGCGTAAGCGACAAGAAACGGCACGATCGAGAAGCGTGTACTGGCAATCCCGAACGGCAGAAGACAAAATAAACAATGGGCGCGATGTAGAGCATGTAAGGCGTCGGAACGTTAGAACGAATCTGTTCGATACGGTAATGCAAGCGATTAACGGTGGTTTTCGGTAATCACGTGATCACGCATCGCGAGCGCGATACCGGGAACCGCCAAAAACAGGTGTCTCGTGCACAGGTGATCCTCAGAAGCGTATATCCTGGGTCCGTGTAACGCGGGGTGATACCGAGGTCTATAGCGCTCGCCTTCGATATCTTACATCTAAACTTAATTCTAAGCTTAATCCTAAACAGTTATTGTACACTGGTTAGGATTTTTATCTCTTTACAAAAATTCTAACAACTATAACTAATAACTAGAGAGCGAATTTTTACGCAAAGTAAACATTTTCTACCTGAATTGCAATAAACTGGAATGAAATAGAAATTTATTTTCTTTCTTAATATGTTTAACAGGTTGAAAATAATGTAACAGTATTTTCAAATTCTTCTAATCTTTTTACTGTTTCAAATTGCACCTACTTATTTTTGCCATAAATGCATAAAATCCGCTGTATACTAATAACTATTGTTTCATGCATTCTCTAATAAAAATTATTATATTCAAAATATTATATAGAGAAGTATTGTTTTTCAACATGCATTGGTATCGTATGCAATGTTCATTTTATATTACCTTCTCATGTGGTGGGAATATAGTTTCTAAGACATTACAACATTTGCCTCAACTTGGAAAGACTTTCTGCATCGGCCATTAACACGCTCGCGGAAGTCATCAATTTTCTATGATGTTTTCCTTTCCTATACCTTTTCAAATTCTCTTGCCATGATTCATTTCCGTTCCCCTGGAACAGAACTTTCTCTTAAATAACTTAGTAAGGAAGCAACTTGTGAATGTTTTGCAGTGTCAGCAACCTTTTTAAATTGAAACTTATGCAGATTTAATGTTGTATCAAGTGCATATATAAACTGGTGGAGGGAAAGTTATATGAAAATTTTACCAGCAATTTTGTCGCACGTACATTCACAACTGCGCTGTACAGTTATAGGTACAATTATTACAGAGGAGGTGATTCTATGGAACCTGAAAAGTTGGGAACCGTGCTTTAAAAACTTTTCAGATGTAAGTTTCTCTGTTTCCTGGAGAATTTTATCCGACACTTTTACTTGTTATTTTCATTACGTGGTGGCCTTTTTAATGGTTACGTATAACGTTGAGCAAAATAGAGTACTTTAACATTATTAAATATTGAATGATTTCGTTAAATTCTAATATTGAGCATTCAAAATTCAAAAATATATTGACGGGATTAGCACGCGTTGCGGTTGTTGAAGGAATATTGTATACTCAACGAAATGGTGGAATATTTTATCATATTTAAGGGTTTGCGTTTTAAACCTTTAGCTATTATGCGCTGTAATGACTTTAAGAGCAGTACGCAATGACGTCGTAATAATTAATAATTAATGCTATGAGAAAGTTGTTTCAATTATAATTATTACGAATGGACTTCTTCCACATTCAACAAAAACATTCCTGCGATAATATTTTGCAGTTTAACTTCTTTTGATTAATTTATAAGGATATTGTACACCATTGACTGTGTGATTAAAAATATAAAAAGAAGACATCTATATCTGACTAGAACTACCATTAACTTATTTTTGTTCAAAAATGGACTTACACCACTTTTAAAAACAACGGCTTAAATGCGAGCCTCTTGGAAAGTATTTCAAGGAATTATTTTTAGTTAATCTTTTACGAAAGTCTAGAAATTAGATGTATAATTTAATTTTTAAGAAATAATGTAAGTGTGTCATTGTCCTATATTTATTAATTTTTTTGAACTTTCAAGACAGCAATGACTATTTGAAGAGGTTCAGTAGACGATTCTTTTTAAAGATTATTCTTACTTTTTAGATAAAAAATCGTAGTTGAATCAATTAAACTTACAGCACTCGTTATCCTTAACTACGTGTAACTATCAGCACTGTATTTAAAATTATCCTGACCCACATACGGACTGTGAACGCATTAATGATAGTCGGCATTTTCTGGCTTACATATTTCTACGTGCACCATGCTATCATGAACGTTACGCCGCATCTTGATCTAAGTTTTATGCGAATTACCGGAAGGTACGCACGGAACTGCATTAACCTGCATTTGACGACGCGCCAAATTGAAAGTCTGCCAAGTATTCGGTTATATTAGAGCACATAGTTTATAAGGGTCGGCTAATGTTAACGAACTAAATATGCATCGTACATATCGGATGGTCCACCTAAAGGTCGCTACCAAAATGTGTCCCATACAAGAAACTGTTTCTACGTAATTTGTTGAAAATAAATTTCTTGTTCAATATCAATTTTAAAAATCAAAGGATCTCGAATGCATTTTAATGTCAGCTGGAATGCTCGAGAGAAAAGATATCTGCAATTTGTATACACCAATGATTCGTCGGCGATACAACACTAATCGAATGACCAAACTTTTTCATTCTTATTTTTTTATGAAACTTTTACCAATATATTTGTGATATTTTTCTGGTATTTTTCAAATGAGACCAGCCATGACGAAATTTGGATCATGTATACTTGTTTAATTCTCGATACAGTTACCTAGCTACTTACATATTCAAATAATGAAGAATTCCGACATAAACGGTTTGGATAATGCAGGTTCTACTAAAACGTGAATTGAACGATCGAATATGCATCAACTTATGTCACGTGTGGTGTCATTTCAACCAGAAAAATGTCAAAAAACATACCTTAGCTTGAATGGGGATTTTTTTGCAAATATCGTGCATATCACTTTCGCATACATCGAGGCATTACCGTGCTCGCGAGCCATCTAAATCTATTTCAGCCGGTCGACTCACGGAACCGAGGTGCAGCGAAGTCCTCGTTAAACCGTAAAACGCTTGCAATAACTGGCGGAAACAATAGAAGCCGTCAAAGTTTAACGCGTCAAGTCCGACGATGATATTAAACGTGCAAAAAGGAAAGAAACGTGTTCTTCCGGACCAAGAGCGGCCCGAGACACTTGTAACGCCCCCTTCGCAAAGCGTTGGCCAACTCGAAATTAAATTTCGCCGAGTATCACTTTTGCAATTCAAACCTCGCGATTATTTTCCAATCTTCTAAGCGTAATGAGAACAATTATGCGGGGATAATCCACGCAAGGAATACTATTAAGTCTTTGATCTTCGAGCTTTCGGTAATCTCGTCGAGTGTAGGATCAAAAGAGCAATTTCCCATTTTTTTTCTCGACCCTCTTCTCTCGACGCCACTTTTTTCCGCGATGTATAATCGCGTTTCCTTTGACTAGCGGCCAACTCGAACGGAAAGGGCGATAAAATGCACTAATTTCTCGAGTGCAGTCTATTTATAGATAAACGACAGAGAGGAAGAGTTTAATGAAATTTCATGTTCCATCTCATTGAATCGTTCACTGCGAGTGCTATCATGCATGCTAACGCGTTCACCTGCTCTATTTCGATTTTAGTGAAATAATCCAATTCATTCTAATCTTGTTCGCAATTGTCATGCTTGATAAAAGGTTATATTATATGGCCCACAACTGTACAATATTCATGATTTTCTTGCCTTTTTGTATTTTATAATGTGTCTAGTATATGTCTAACTATAAAAAATTGTCTACAATTGATATCAAGTATCTATGTTCATATCCTAATATGCTGCATGCATGTGAGAGTAACAGTATTTTTTTCTCTTTTTTTCCAGGTGAGTCTATCTCAAGAAATCCACCTTCAGTACTATACACCGTGAGTAAAAAATGAAAATTCTTCGATTTATTAAGAAAATTTATCAGTATGACCGAAATCGTGTCAGTTAGTAAGACACTTTTATAAGGCCTTATTCGAACAAATGCAACTCACACAATTTTAAGTATTTCGACTTGAAAAAATGTATTACACGCATCAAATAATAGTTGAAGTACAGTAACTCCCATAAATATTCGGAAACTCTTAAAAAGACAATAATTTTTTTAATATTGGACCCTACGACTTGGTTTGTTTGAGAAGTTAGAACGACTAGATTACTACTACGTGACGTGAACAAATTTTTGAAAAATTTGCAATTAGAAACAGACCTACAAAACGTATTTTGTAAATTTTTAATGAAGAGCCACATAAAGAAGTTCTGAAATACAACTTTTAGTACTTTGTATGCAATTTTGTCAAACGGTCAAAATGACAGGTTCCAGATTTATTCTTTTGTAATTATTGAAATTATCAGGATGCTTTCGTGGGAAACGATTAAGTAAATACATTTATAGGGCACATCGTATAATACGAACCGCATAAATTCCAAATAAATTCAATCGTGTAATTTTTATAAGGCAATATGTGCCCTTTAGTTTTAAGGCTCGATAGGTTTAGAGGTAAACTAATTGTTCTGACTTCTCAAAAAAATCCAAGTCGTACAGTGCAATATTAAAAAAGGTGGTCTTTTTAAGAATGTCCGAATATTTATGAGAGTCACTGTATGAGCAACGACTGAGTACAATGTAGTCTACCGAGTTCTGTAAGAAAAAAATGACAAAGAGACCCAGAAAATAGCACTCTAGACCAGCGTATACTGCGTAAGTGTGTACGCTTCCCTCTCCACTATCAGATTCCCCTCTCGTGACCCTGTTCAGGAGGGGATACATGCCGCCCCACTACGAGGAGAATCGAGCCACATTTAGTGGTAGAGGAGGAAGCACATCCACACATCCACGAAATTACGCTATAAAATACAAGGAAATTATTGCGAAATGGTAATTATACTCCGATTTTGACGAAATTTAAATACGTTATAGATTTCGTCATTTCAAACAACTTTTTCCTTTTTCCAATATAGGGGGTCGCTTTTAGTTTTCGAGATATTTGCAAAAAACTATTGCTAATACTGTATTGAATTTAACGTATTGATGCACGCTCCATATCAACGTACGGCTGCGCAGGTGCGGCGTCTGTTTACTTTTTTTTTGTAAACACGTCGTGGAAATGAGAGAAAAACAGGGTTTATCTCTATATAGGGTGAGCTTTCAATTTTGAAAGACGACTCCTGAATTTTCGTATGCGTGGTCGGTTCTGCGCCCCCTCCGCGACCTAACCACAACTCATTCTATTCGCATGATTTTTCCATTACTAGATCCAATTCTGGATGACAGGTACAATGTAAAGATTATGCGAATAGAATGAGTCGTGGTTAGGTCGCGGAGGGTGCGGAGAGGGCCGGCCGTTAGGCCGGCCCGACCACGCATGCAAAAATCAAAGAGTTGTCTTTCAAAATTGAAAGCTCACTTTATGTACATATGTATGACCAGAGTGAGACCGTGTTTTCTCTCTCATCTCCTCAGCGTGTTAACAAAAAAAAAAGTAAACAGACGCCGCGCCGGAGCAGCCTTACGGTGCCACGGAGCGTGCGAGAATACGGGAAAGAAAGAGAGGGGGGGGGGAGAGAGAGAGAAAGAGAAAAATGTTGGGAAAGAGAGAGAAAAACAGTGGGGAAAGAGGAGTGTTGTTGATCCGCGGCGTGTCGGGCCAGACCGGAAATACAAACCGGAAATATCGTGACCACTTTAGCCCCGGGGTGCAATGGTGGCTGTAAATCCCCAATATCCCCGTGCCTCGCCTTCGAGCGTGCTCGTTTGCACGAGCAGAAAAACACTGTTTGCAAGGAACAATGAACCTCGGATTACAATGCTCGGTAAATAGATTGTTTGGAACGTATCGGACTGAACGCGTTGCATTGTCGCGTGGTGCCTGTTAAAAAGGTACATCGAGCGACAAAAGTATTCGTGAACCTGGCCAAAAGCGATCGAAAAAGATGATGCGAGGTGCCAGAGACTGGCAATGGTGTTTTGCGGCGCCGACCATTCTTCCTTTCTTTGGTTTCCCATTACGTAGCTGCCGATTGTTTGACCAATTTCAGACACTCGAGCAATATTGTTCCTCATTGGCCATTTTCTAATTTCTTGTACCCCAAACTTCTAACTTTATTATCCTCTTTCTAATAATTAATCGTTAAAACAAACTGTAGAATCCTTGGGCAGTAGAAAAATTGAATTTCTTGAGCAAATATAAGGTCACTCCCATCAATATTCGAACACTCCTAAAAAGGCGATAGCTTTTTTAATAGTGGACTATACGACTTAGATTTTTTTAAGAAGTTAGAACAATTAGTTTACTACACGAAGCAAGAAAGAAATTTTGAAAACATTTTAATTGAAAATACTAAAAGTTGTTTTTTACAATTTAACAAGTACATTTAGATTTTTTGAAGAGTTTAGAAGTAAGAAAGAAGTTTTGAAAAAATTGTAATTGGTCGAAATTGCAAAGAAAATACTAAAAGTTGCTTTTTATAATTTTCTTATGCAGGCCTGTATCGAAAATTTAAAAAATACGTTTTGTAGATCTGTGTCCACTGCATACACTCTGAAAATTTTACAGAAATCGGTAAATGTAGCAATGAGCTACAATCGTTTAATCATGGTGAGAATTGAAGCTTTACTGCAAATTAGCAAATTTTCGACCATAAACTGTAATAAATCGAAGGATTCTTGCATCTTGCTGTGCCTGCCGCTATTTTCCACGTCATCCGATTTTTATGAAATTTTCAGGATGTATAGAATTGACACAGATCTACAAAACGCATTTCTTAAATTTTCAATATAGGCCCACATGAAGAAATTGCAAAAAACAACTTTTACTATTTTCTCTGCAATACCGACCAATTGCAATTTTTTTGCAAATTTCTTCTTCACATCATGTAGTAATCTAATTGTTCTAACTTCTCAAAAAAGTCCAAGTCGTATAGTCCACTATTCAAAAAGTTATCGTCGATTTAAGAGTGTCCGATTATTAATGGGATATGTTAATTTATTTGATTCATGGGATAAAGCAATATGTGCCATAGGTTTAGTGTTAAAGATATTGGAATCCGCCATTTTGTCCGGTCCCGTAAACCTAGAGTTAAAGAAACAGTTAATAATTTTAACGATTATAGTGAAGCGTCTTGTCCAGTTCCTCGTGTCCATATTAGCAGAAGGTTGATAGCAGCTCGGGGTGTCGTATCTCGGAGTCAGTATCGTCTTATCGATCAACGACCCCTTATACCTAACTGACATCGCTCTGTCACGTTGCAGGCTCCTCAGATAACGTCCGAGTATTACGACGGCTGTCGTTCTAAGCGTTAAACGAGTGTACAACGATTTGTAATACGAGACAAATGATCGTCATCCCTGGTAGGTCGCAGGGGTGGATAGCGATCTGGCCCACGAAATAACTAGCCCCTTCCTTTGCATCGATTCTTGATACACTTCAAACACAAGGTACATTTTTCTTCTTTGGATTTAAGCTGCTTAAATAAGTTGCCTGAGACTCCGAAAAATAGCCTCATTAGAAGAAGTAAATCGTGCTTAATCAATATAACGTATCTAAATACTGAAAGCAATTTCTGTGTTCTCGACATCGAAAGTGAGCGTACTTGATACACACCTGATAGTGTATATGGCGGCAGGTTTTCGGAGTATGAAAAGATGGAAAAAGGAGAAGGAAGCGTTTCGTCTTTTGCCCGCTAGAACACTCGTCAATAAGGCTATCTAGCGGACCCGTGCCTTAGGGTACGGTCACAGTGGATCCGACTTCGTCCGACGTTCCATCTGATTCGTCTTTTGAAACCATTTAGATTACGTTAGAAACATTTTTTGTATTTTCAGAGATAGAGGAGATATTTAGGTGTCCTGTTTTAGACGAAACACCCTGTATACAAACAGAGGAAGATTCAAGTAGTAGCGGGAAAGGTGTTGTCGTACTGTCCCTCTGTTGACGAGTATAGGAAGTAGCCGCGACATGTACACTCTTCTGTGATGTTGTATGACGTCTATGACCGTACTCGTCAAGCTTGTATGAAACATCTTTTACAAATGCGAGAACAACCATATTTCTCCATTTATTTTGAACTGCTTCTTCTTTATTGGATTTGAACTTCTGTTCAGAAAGCACTTTTGTTCTCCTATGCGAATCCCGTGCATTGATCAAGTTTCCGATTTTTCTTTGTCTACATATCATCTTTAACACGAGATTTACGAGACCCGTCCAAAAAAGACGGGTTCTAAATTTTCTAATTTACGATTATTGAGACTGTAGAAGTGCATGTATCAAGAATTATTCAATAAATTCATTTCATTGGGCATATATTGCAATAAAAATCGCTAAAAATCTGGATAACTACACTTTTGTTATTTCCATAAAGTAATGCAGAATAATCACTTCAGTGCCCCGTAATTCTAGTGTTAAAAAAGGGAGACAAACAATTAAAATCTTTGTTTTGTTTTTTTATAGGCATTTCATTTCCAGTTTTAAGGCATAAGCTTATATTCGTTTCTGAAAAAGTGGCAAAAAATGTGTCCCAAAACTAGTTTCGTTTTCACGAAACAAAAATTGTTAGTTTGTTAAAACCGTTGACTCACTATAATTATGGAAAGAACTAAAATATTGTAACATTTTACCAATTATTACACCATTTTGCACACTCACTTTAGCGTATTGTATTATTGAATAAAAAATATAGAAGATACAAGCACTTGTAACTTACAGGGAAAACTCTCTACAACCGGGAACACGCTATGGCACATCGAGAATTACGAATGTTGTGTCCGCATTTCATTTGATTTGATACAAAAGATTGTAAAAAGTAAGTTATAAGTATACAATTATAAAGCATAATTTTTTGTTTTGCATTCTGAATGTATTTTATTTTTAGTTAATATAATTCAGGCATGTCCAGCTCACTTGGAGGCAAATTCGAGGGAGACGCCTTCATCTTTCGCCCGAGCGTCTCGCTCCCCGTGGCGGCCGTAGTCCTTCGAGCTCTTCAGACCCGTGCCTACCGCCTGCAATATGTACCGCGTGTGGCGCGTTGGGGCGACTCTCGGACCCACGGTAGGCACGGGTCTGAGGAGCTCGGAGGACTACGGCCGCCACGGGGAGCGAGACGCGCGGGCGGGAGAAGTAGGCGTCTCCCTCGAATTTTCCTCCAAGTCAGCTACTTCTGGACATGCCTGATCTAAGTGTTCAAAAGTGACCATGAATAGGTACCTATAACGTTATTTTAAATGAACACCGTATGAAGATTAAAATAATGTAACTTACAACAGATTTACATTAAGTTGCTGAACGACACAATACTAAAGAACAAATGAATATCGTGAAACAAGAAAATTGTACGGCCACTAAGAGAGGTTGAAATTACATAGTACCACCGTAACGTCATAGTTAAGTCGACTAGTACGTCTATAAAAAAATCAGTCTGGAAACTTTTATGTAACACACCGTGTATGTTCATGTTAAAAGCTAAAATTCTGAATCTAAAAAGATAAAACAACGTTTCGCTTATAGGTACATTTGTATAGCAATCCGCTTTGCACGTTGGCAAGGATACGTCCCATTAGAGAATAAACTGTACGTTTCTAGGTTCGCATGGGGTACGTCTTAATTAGCTCAGAGCCTCGAAGCTACTCTCGCTGATCCTTCCCGCTCTATGCAAATATCCAATAATGTTCCAGAGTATTGTTCGGATTAGTTGTCATTACGCTCGTTAAAATCGGTCAAATCCATCAATCTAAGGCGCTATCTGCTGGTCGTGACGCTTATCCCCGTGGTTCGCGAGGGCTCTCCCCCTCGCGAATTCGCGAAACGACCTCCAAAGAAAAAATATTTTCTAAAGGGCCTCCGGCTAAAAATTAATATTCTTCGCAGGCTTTACACTCCCCCGCCCACTCCTGCCCCTCCTATCGCTGAACGATTCAGCCCACATCGAAATAAGCGGGATCAGGGACCAAAAGTGTTTCCCAAACTGTCAACCAATTAATCTTATTAATTTGTCCCCGCGTTCCATCGACCCTCTCGCGGTCGGCGTGATTTATGAAACGTTTAATTAAAGGTTCCATAAAGACGCTTACCGCCCCGCTCGCCACGTTCGACGACTCATTCTCATCGATCCGCACTAATGATCGAGAATGATGGAGACTGTGAGCTGAATGGGAGAGATTCCCGATCTTAACTGCCGTAAGCTCTCTTATTATTCCGCATCTTCTGCGACCGAAACTTAGGTTGGCGACGAATCTGAAAAATGGCACTATGCGTAAGCTGCAGTTTTTCATGCGAAATAAAATTTCAGTGAGAAATACAAGTCTAATATAGTGTACCAACAATCGTACGCTCTTCCAGTGTTTTTACATTTTTGCTTTTTACCCGCCCACTTTTGCTATCTATAAATGCATAAAAATCTACTGTTCACTAATGACAACAATCAAAGTGGTCATTTCAGATGAAACCATTGAAAAATTACACTGTTTTCCCAATGATCACACTGTAATCTTATACAAATGATTATACTCGAACGATTTGCTGAATATTATGCTATTCACACGTTCATTTTTGCCAACCATAAATGCATAAAAATCAACATTACTTCACTAATGATAAAAATCAAGGTGGTAAATTGATTACACTGTTTTTCCATAGATCGTATTGCAATCTTTTACTAAAGATTATGCTTTAACGATTTGCTGAATATTATGCTATTCACATGTTCATTTTTGCTAACCATAAATGCATAAAAATCTACAGTTCACTAATGATAAAAATCAAGGTGGTAATTTGATTACACTGTGTTTCCATAGATCGTATTGCAATCTTTTACTAAAGATTATGCTTTAACGATTTGCTGAAAGTCAGTCTGTTAATTTGCCATATACACGATAACAAGAGAACAGCTTAGTTCAAAGAGGATCGTTTCGGGTCTCTCTCGGAGCGATGCAGCGATTGAAGGCTCTATCATCGATCATCTTTGATCAATTACTGCGGGTATAGTTTTCAAGGGTGTAGCTGGCACCAAGTCGAAAGTTCAGTGGAACGTTCTTGGCAAGAAAGGCCCCGCTGGTTAGCAAAGGTACTAATTAAGCAGATCCTAATTATCTGAAACCGTGTGCGAGCGACACGTGCACGATGTTGACAGTTAACGGGGAGCCACGATTATCCTGCGTACAGCGTGAACGAGGCTAACGTTACTCACGGCTGTTCAAACGTTCCATAATTACAACGGGTAATTACGTTGCCGATTCGGTTGGCCGTCAGGGACTCTCAACTCCTCTGCCGCCGCTGATTGCTATATATATCGACGACGACGTTGCTTACCACCTGCCGGTGTGTAATCGGAAAACATTTAGTCGGCTGATTTATTGGATTAGCATCTTGTAAGCAAGATTAGGGAGAAGCCACCGGTTAATTGAGACACAACACTTGAAGCTCCTATATCAATTTACGCAGTTTAGAATTCTAAACTCTGACATACAAGCTACTTGTCAGATCGACCTAGTAATAATGCCAGTCATTGAGAGCCGTGGTACAGAGAGCTGATAGCATTGATATCATGCAATCTATCAAAGGTTATATATACGATTACACTTAATCGAATATTGATAAACTGACACAGAGGTATACTACAGCGATACCACTGCATATTGCTCCATTAGGATTCAATAATCTTGAACTTGATTAAGCATTATAGCTTTCCTTCAATTCAAGATGTTGAACTTTCATTGTATTGCCCGAACGACCGCCTAACTTGTACGTACTCCGAAAATCGAATTTTTAAATTGCTTATTAGTAGACTGTGGATTTTATAAATTTAAAACAGATGGGAATATGTAGATGTTTAGAATAGTTTAAAGCAGTGGTACGATTAGAGAAATGTCATCAATCCATTAGTTTCAGCTTATGAACGTATTTAACCAGTTACCTGTTGCGACCTCTTTGAAAAGTGTGTACCTAAAATGTGTCGCAAAAAGTACGCGATTTTTTCACGCTATATACAGTTCTTCCATAATAATTATTTATATTGTTTTATTTCATCTTGGCCTCCAAATATTCAAAACATCTGAATACAAAAATATTTTAGTTTTCACTAATATTGCAATTTAAACAGTAATTTTTATCTTGCTCTACTTTTAACGCATCACGAGTATACTCGTTATAACACAAAAGCTTGTCATTTCTCCATGACGAGTATACTCGTCGGAAACAACTAGCTGGTTAAAGGACGAAAGAAATTTCTACTTATCTCATGTGTGTTGCAATTTGTGTGTCCTGGTTGACACTCTAACTGTAGCAACAGTCTCAACAAGTCTCAATTAATTTTATGCTAATCTCTATTCGGGAGTATCTTGATTGATGTTTTGACTACAATTTTCTTCGAAATATTTTGTACGATAGTTTGAAGATGAATGAAAACCTGGATGTAAAAAATTGGATAACTAACATTTGATGTCTATTTACAGTTCAAAAGATTGACATTGTTGGCTTTGTGCTCAAGCGTTTCAATTCCAATTGAACTTTAAGGACTCGACGCTGTAACGTACGAGCAGAACCATCGTGAAGTCTTCGGATTTCGGAAAGCAAATACAAAGGACTTTAAAACCAAGAAAGTCGTCACAAGACTTCCTGGACTCAATAAATTCGTGGCAGGATACGCTGAAGTCGAGAAAAGTCCACTCAGACTTTTCTTACACTTCACAGATCCAATTCCGGTCCTTGGGATCTGAATCCAAGAGGCATTTGAACTCTGCGATGGCGTGTAATGGATCTAGGTTAGATTCCCAGGATAGATCAGACACTATGACACATTTAAGATCTTTCAATACGGTCTTCCTACGTACTAAACATTTTTCATCGAGACTTTGGCGGCGGCTGGAATGTGTTGGAGAGTTCGTCCCTGAAGGACGAATGCGATCATTAGAAAAAACCGTAGTTTGCTATAGTCATCCCGATAGTTTTTTGCGAATAAAAACTAAGCGAGCGGCAGTAATATATAGAGGAAAAGTTGTTCAACATGACATTGATAACATATCGGCGAGAAATCACTGAAGTTAATAATTACTTGTTTGGGGGCGGCTGAAATGTGTTAAAGAGAGAGAAGCAAAAGGGTACATTTCGTAACACGACGACTTTCAGTAACTCGTTCGTTTTGTTGTACGAAAAAATTTTTTTAAACAAATTTTGCATGGGTTCTAGGAGGACGTAGAGCGCTGTAACTTGCTTTTTACCGAGATGTGAGATTCACCTTCGTTTTTTAAAAGTTTATTCGCGCAACAAACAACTGACGAGTTATTTGAAGTCGTCATGTTACGAAACTTACCCTATATACAATAAAAATGGTACTCCGCTCTATGGTTAATTCGTGTCTCGAATATGCTGATCGCTTTTATGCAGATGACATCAGTTTTACATCGTCCACATCGAAGGACAATGACCCGGAAGAGCCATTACATTTCTGTACATTTAGGTCGCCAGCGGATTGCCTAATCTTTTGATCTACAATTCCATGGAAAGATTGGAAGCATGGTTTTCGTCTACAGCCGACCGACTGACCAAATGAAAGCGAACCCAATTAAACGTCGACTTCTTTGAAGAGAAGTAATTCGAAAGTCGTGTCACTGGCAGTAGGTTCGCCGGCGAACCTCGTCTCCGGTGATATCGTCAAAAGAACATCGAAAAGCATCGCTCTCAAGCTTTCTCAATCAGCGTGCTCTTTCCGTAAAAGCTCGGCCGTAAAAGCAAATCGAAAGTCAGTCGATAGCAGTGACCCCTTTTCATAAAAAGGGACAAGAAAGTTTACCGATTTTTCGATCGGATCGACAGGAACTCCTTCAAAAGACGTTGATAGCCGCGAGAACACGTCGCGACATTTACGAAATTATACCACTCAGGATGAAATCCGTTTGGACAGCGTCACAGAGGATCGACAGATTCGGATAGGACGGAAAAGAATGTCCATAAACCATTAGTGTTGCAACAACGGTCAGAGGTTTCTGTAAAGCTGTCAGTGTCAGGTTCCATCGGCAATCGTCCAGCAACTTTTACATTTTGACGATCATTCGGTCGAGCACAGTGTACCGGATGTCCTGTTTCGTGGAGACAATTTTATCGTAAACTAGTCCCTTATGTTACATATTTTATGTTTCATTGGGGGCAACTGTTATCGATTCGAGGAACTTCGAGTTGCATCTCACAGGTTTAATTTGGGCTACATTATTTATCTACATTAATATTTTGTATATTCTTTTATTCAGCCTTGCAACTAAGGGGGAGAGTACGATTTCCGTGGCCCCTCGTTTTGAGGTTATATTTGTGCTCTTCGGGTTATTTCAAGAAAAAAATGTATATATATAACATGGTGTCAAATTGGCCTGGTTTAGCCGGTAAAGTAGATTTCCTGTTTGTTATAAATTTGCAAATATCTCGGTAACTATGCGAAATATGGCAAAATATCAAGAGATCTTTTTTGTAGAAAATGAAATTTTATTCGCATAATCTTTGCATTGTAGCTTTCATCCAGAATTTGAACTAGTAATGGAAAAATCATGTGAATAGAATGTGTTGTGGTTAGGTCGTGGAGGGGGCGGAAATCGTACGAGGGGCCACGGAAATCGTACTCGTGCCCAACTAAGAATTGGAGATGGGTCACAATATCCTGTATTTACAAACTATCTTCTCTACAAAGTCGGATTACATTAATAGTTTCTAACTGTATAAGTGGAAAATCCATCAAATTTATTGACAATGATGCAAGAAAATTGTTTACATTCTTTTTTGGCTGAAATTCGTTTTTTGCATAACGATCGAGTATCTAGTTGGAAAGAAAAATTTTGTCATCAAATTTATGTCATCATATTTGTTTATTATACAATATTGCTTTTGTTTTTGAAATACTCTTCCACCTTCGATTCCAACAGAGATTTTTATGTCTATATTTTACATTTTATTTTATTGGGCTGTAACATAAATTCGTTCACTCGCAAATATAAATATGCTCTAATTTTAACGATTTAGTCACAATGTAACTCATTGTAAATAAACGAACTTGTGTTTGAAGAAAGTCACTTGTAGTCCAGAAATATTGTAGAAGTGATTGAATATTAATACTGCACTTAACGTAAAAATGTTGAGCTTTCATGAAAACTTCCTTTGTGTCTTGCAATAGAAACTGCTGTCCGATTATATCGAAATGAATGAAAGTAAACCTAAATTTAATAAATAAAGGGAGAAAATACGAAAGAGTGATTTAAGCAGAAAGTATTCGGTAAGTAGAAAATTAATAACATACATATTTAATGGCAGTGCTGGATGAACCAGTAAAATGAAAATTTTCTACCTGAATTGTAACAAACTGGAATGAAATAGAAATTCATTTTCTTTCGTAACATATATAATAAGTTGTAAATGATATAACAGTCTTTTTGAATTCTTCTGTTTTTCTTGTTTTAAATTACGCCTACTCAATTTTGTCGTAAATGCATAAAATCCGCTGTCTAGTAATAATATTTCGAAATGTTTATGTGCATGTATGTGCGAGTGGAAAGAACGAAAGAATAACGAAAAGATGAAAATCAGTAGCGAGCGAGCAAAACTCTAAAATCTGTTCTTAGTGCCTCTAAATCTTAATCCGGCATTGTGTAAGGGGTTAACGGAAGACAAAATCACAATATGCATTAGCAAACGTAAGAACATAAAAGATGAACAGAAAAGTAATGCTACTCGACTATGTGTTATGAGCGTAATTAACACAAATCTCGCGAAATAGCTAAACAATCGTATTATCATGGCGACTCGTCGCGGAAACGTGTGAAATAATCGAGCAGAGGTATAGGTTTAAACGAATTCGTGTCGCACGAAGGTGTGCCGTGTTAAATCGGTGTAAGCTTCTGCCGGGGCATTCACAGCACTGTCTGTCGACCGAGTTACATTGCACGAGCAACGCGTAAAACACGCGTACTCGGTCCCTCGTGCCGGTATTGTATTCCACTGCAGATAAGGTTTACAACATGATAACCGATAGAAAGACGACGACGACGACGACGACGACAACGACGTAGCTGGGGCGCGATATTCGTTGCGTGTTGGCCGCAAAGGACGATAAAGGACAATAAAGGGACGCGCGTAGTTTGCGAGCCTGATGTTCGTTCGCGTGATGATCCAGCATGGCTCGGTTTATATTGCCTCGAATCGATCGAGCGTCGAAGATACCGCCTCTTCGACCGTCGGAACTTCTTTCATTAAAGTTCCGGGCGGCGAAATTGGGCCAGCGCAACGGTTCGCGAGAATCCGAAGACAACTCCGAAAACTTTCGGGGAGCCCGATATATTGGTTTAAAGTTGCCAAGCTTTGCGTATCACAGAACTTATTGATACGCGCAGGAAAAAGCACAACTCGATAACACGAGTTTTATTATCGCGCTTGACGCGGATAGCTTGCTAGTGGAGTTCGTGTAATTTAAGAGGATGTTCCGACTCCTTTGATCAGCTATCTTTCGAGGAAAGAAAATACAGATACTGAATTGGAAGGATACTTTTGAAGATAGCTGTTCGAAGAGGTCGTTCGAATTTAATGAAATTTTGCGACTCTCATAAACGATCGAAGGCGAATGATCGTGGCTTATGTATCGGGTGTTCGACTACACGTGGGAGAAAATTTAAGGAGTGGTTTTCCATGACAATATAAGTCGAAAATGAAGAATAAAAAAATTGCAATTTCGGCTTCGTTATTTAGTTATTAACAATTAAAAATCCGCCTAAAATGCGGCAACGCGACCAACAGAGGTGCACGTTCCGTACGTCATAGAGGCGCGCGACAGTCTCGTATCAAGTGACAAATACATGCTTACCTTGGTTCTCAGTTGGGCCCCCAGCGAGGTGAAAAGGAGCCTGCCTACTCGTTAAAATCCACAATGGCATTTCTCATATCCGCCATATGGTATTCTCTCTTTTAATGACCTTAACAAATTGAAAATGGTATAACAACATCTTTAAATTCTTTTAATGTCGTTTCACTTTTTCACTATATCCATTTTTGCCGTGAATGCATAAAATCCGCAGTCTAGTCATCAAGATTAGGCCATCCTAGAGTACCTGATTAATCACCAAGACCGATTTCCGATGCATGAAACGCTAAGATATAGATTTCGATCAGTATGCTTTGAGCGTTTGTAACTCTGAATATATGTATGTAAAAGAGGAAAGAAGAGAAAGAGTAGATGGAGAATTTCTAATTTGGCTTGACGATGAGAAACGAATGCAATTCCCGGCGGAGTGAAAAAATACGATGGCCGGGCCCGTTCTCGGCCTGGGAAATTGACAATCTCAGATTTTAGGGAGAAAGTTTTTCCATTATGGACTTATAACTTCACTTTTATTAGTTCCGAAAGTGAAGCATAACTTTGCCAAACTAAAACTAGGATCTAAATCCTAATTTTTCCGACAATAAGCTTTATCTTAATGGCAAACTTTAGCCGTCGCGGTGCGCGGAGAAAGGACCCGGCCCCGCTCGAAAAGTTCGTCGTCGGTTACTTTCATACTCGTCATTTAAGACTTCGCTTTCCGACTTGTTGTCCGTTGCTGCCTGCTCGAAAGTATTATAACTTCCCTATTCAACTGAAGCAGCATGTCGGAGCCATTCAAAATTAATCGGGAATAAGATTATTCCCGCGGAGGTCGGGAAATCTTCTTTTAACTCCGGCGAGATTCGACTTTCACACAAAGGAGTCTTCTTGAGTGCATTTGTTGCCTTTTTCGATTCTAGATTAAAGTGGAGGTAGCATTCTTTATGAAGAATTTGTTTCGATTGAGGAAGTAAGAACAATTTTAGTCTATATGTACTGCGAAGATGCTTGAAAGTATAGTTTCGATTGTTTGAAGTAATTTTTCACTTCATAACATCAAGGGTACACGAGAAATAAAATTACACTTTACTGGAACAATCGTTCACCTTTTTTTACTTACTAGTAGCAATAAACTTTAGCTGATTATTTCTTACAAATGAAGTATTACTATAAAATATTAATATTAACATTAACATTAACAAATGTTGTATATTAACTATCAACGCAGTGTCACAGAAAGTTCAAGTTTTCAATTTTAAAAGCGAAACTGTAAAAAAGAAACTATGTAATGTAAAAATGTGATCACTTATGGCAAAAATGGATGAGCAGGAAACATACCTCTAAAGGCAACAGAAGAATTGAAGAATATTGTGAACTTATTTTCGGCTTGTTAAAATTTTGAATAAAAGAAACATTTTTATCTGACTTTCATTTTTTACAATCAGCTTAGAACAAAAAATTAGATACAAATTTTTCATCAGTTTTGGTCTCATTTTTAACTAATGAACAGCTTATTTAATTCCTAGCGGTATTATAATGTTTCCATTTAAGGATCCGCGAGAAATGATCTCTTTCATAGAAACGCGTCAGCCTGAGCTAGCACATTTCGTTGTCGACAGAAAGATCGAGCAAGAAGTATCTAGGAGACTAATTGGAAAATGATTTTTTCCTCTGGCCAGCTCGTCCTCCAATTTGCTCCAATTCGACTCCGAGGCTGATACATATTCAAGAATTGATATCGCCACGAAAATAATTCTTTTGTGCCAAATATTGAAATTGCTTTTTTCCCTGGAAATCAGCCTTTGTGCTCGCAAGCAACGCGAAGCGGTATTGTCGTTGAAATTCTTCTCTCTCATACTCAGCATTTTTTATTTTGGTCCGTAAAAATCAGATTAGCTATTTTTAGAATCTAACATTACACTTCTATTTTAATGTCGCTATCAGTTACACTCAATCTTTTTGTTATAATTATAATTTCGAATTGTATGATTAGTAGCACAGAAGAATAGTCAAACTACAGTTGTTTGTCGGTAGAAATAATTGCCGCCAGAATTTGATCCATTTTCACTGGAAAAAAACTAGCACGGCAATGCCATTAAAATTTCATCAATTTTCTGATTTCGTTTTGTGTCATCTATGCGCAAACTACAAAGCGTACGTTCCGCGCGGTCTGATATGGAGTTAACGATGTTCCCCTTTTTTTCCCCGAAAAACAAAAAGGGAAGCGGAGAAGTCGTGATTGCTTCGAGCGATTTCCTCTATTTTTGCTAGCGGCCGACGAGTGAAATACGCGCGCTACAGCCGTTGAATTTCTCACCGAAGACGAGGCATGCATGTCAGCGGGACGGGTTTTTCCGATGGAACTGGGTCAGATTTATTCAAAACGAATTCGGACCTGCCCGTCACTAGACGCGGAACCGAACGACCGATCGTCAAAAATAGCGGCCGGGGACTCTCTACAGTCTTCTTCCGAAATAAAGCGACGGTTTGTTTCGAAATAAGGAAATCGCTATCTTCTCTTCTTCTTTTGAAGTTTTTCGCTCGTCATCGGTTAATGCCAGAACGAAAGGATGGATCATATTGTATCCTTGTCTAAGGAAAGATATCGCTGTTCGGCCGATTACCCTATGGTCTGCTGCTACCTCTCGACTCTCGCTCATTCTCCGTGTTCTCTCTCGGCCCATTCGAGAACAAAGTCCAGCCGAATAGCAAATCTGATCCGGAATAAGTAATAAGATATAAGTAACAAGACATGAACTAATAATAAAGTAATAGAACACATAATAAAACAATAGAACATGTAATAAAGATAATTGCATAAAAGTTACACTGTATAATTTTAAAATGTAATTAAATATGCACATCAAATTTCAAAACACATCGTACATTTATCTCACATATAAAAAGAGATAGATAAAAGATAGGATGTCTCAAATATGTTCAAGTTCCTTGAACAGGGTGATTCCTGTTATTCTAAGGAGTTCTTTCCATTGTGAAAATGTCATACGCGGCTTATCTTTCGAGTTAATAATGAAAAACACAAGCTAAACAGATCGCAGTAACACTTGACGGATTTCGGCTTGTTGCGGAGCGGCGGCTGATTCTACTGAGCGTGCAATTATTGTTCGGTATGAGATAAAAATAATTCGGTATTGCTGTATAAGAGAATTCGAAGCATCAAGTGCATTTATGGCAGAATGTGCGAGTTTTATTGAAATAAATTGTTTCTGCATCTCTTGCTCACGATTCGAGCACGATTCGACAACATCGCTACCGCTTAGTAGAATCTGCCACTGTGTCGTGCCGGAATCCGTCAGGTCTAACTGCGCTCTGGTTGGCCCGTGTTTTTTGTGAACAACTCGAAAACGAAGATGCGTATAACATTTTCGCAAAGGAAAAAGGTTGTTAAAATAACCCTCGGAATCACCCCTTGCAATTTTATGCAACTTAATGTAATAGTGATAAAAAGTTGAATTCAACTTTTTTCTACTGTTTAGATGTATCTTTGTACCGATGAAATAATGAATTTTTATAGCTAATAATTTTCTACTTAGAAAAACATTAAAATATTAGTCGATTTTCCTGCTTTACACGAGAATCCCTTCTCAAGTATTAACACGAATTTGATTTTGCTGTCACGAGGCGTGAAACCGCACGGCCGATCGTCGACAATCCGCGATCCGGTGAAGAAGACTCGAAAATGGTAACGGGGGACTCTCTGTTACCGAAAAATCATTACGAACCATTACCTAAATTGCAAACAAACCCGGTGGCCCTGGCACACAGCAGACTGCGAAGAAAAACGGAAAGGCGGGCAGCGCCGACGAAATTCTGTTCGTGTACCGTTCAATCGAATCAACGGAAGAAAAACAAACGTACAATCAAAGAACAACGTTCGACGACCGGTCGGCTGACTTCGTTTCGCCGGAAACAAGGACGAAAAAGTGGAAAAACAGGATCGCGCGTCACGGTGCGCGCCGCGGGGGCGGAGAAGACTCCACCATCCCTGTGCCACCCCCTCGGGCAACGGCGAAATGGATCGATACACTCGGCAAACAATAAACCGTAGTCACGCGTTTAAATAAAGCGTCGATCCTCTTATGTCGGAGATAGCTTCTTCTCGGAATCGGAACTGTGTCCTAAGCGGAAACGCACGAGGGTAATTGAACAGGGAGGGCTGAGTACACACTCGAACCATACAGTACTCTCCAAAAGTCCTCGATCGTGTATTAGAAAGCGATATGGCCCTATCTTGTCGTGATAGCGGTTCGCTAATAGTGGATTCTTTCCTCGGTGCTTATGTCTGTGGTTTAGAAACCTTGTCGAGTCTGTATTCTCTTCGGTTAACCCATGAAAGATGGATGTTATCACAATTTCATCGTAGATTCAGCCAGAACCATTCATATTTTGATGTGTGAATTTTTTTCGATATTTTTTAAGCTACTACTTTGGGGTGTGTTATTAGCTTGTTGCATATGAAATGTCCGATTTTAGAATGCAAATGTTTTAAAGCGTTCCGATCAGGAAATACTATCACAGTATACAGGTTTATTATAGATCACTTTCAGCTATAAAGCTGATTCGTAAAATCTTCAATATTAATTCAGATGTCTTGTTTTTCTTGTAAATAAATTTAATTCCAACGTCCATCACTACAATTGCCGTCCATTCTTTTTATATTCGTGCAAAAACAACATATTGACCATTGCATTATGTGAATTTTAGTCAAAATGCGGTGATTAATCAACGTACAAGGAATTACAAAATGGTGGTGAGAATTTTGAATATGAAGAACGTGAATGACCAAAAAATTCTACCGTAATGCACGCAAGAAATTCTACATTCATTGACAGAACACGTTGATGAAAATGGTATTTACTTTTATCAATAAGTCTCTTTAGATAAAAGTTGTGGTTGTTTAATTTTACTGTTCAAAATCGACCATTTCATATGCAACAATAGAACGGCTGTCGATCATAAACGGCGATACTTAAATTTTTTGGAACACGGCTGTCGTCAATAAGTATTGACGAAATACATAGCAATTATTGAACATTTTCGTACATATTCTACCTACATATGCTCCACGAGTGTTTTCTTCTCAAATTGCGTATATTTTCTTGCGTTTGGGGGACCAGTACTATGAATGCATACCTTTATTGTAACAGTTAAACTAGCTGGTTACTAAAAAATTAATAGATGAAACGTTTATAACTCCGAGTCAAACGGTTGTTACTGAACAGAAACACACTATACATTGTGTTTAAAATATGCGGAGATACGGATGACTACTGTGACACATCATAGCTTGAGTGACTAATCCTAAATGTTCTGAAGGGCTGAATTTGCTTTGCGTAGATAACGATCCTGCTGTGTGAAACAAATTACTATTAGGGTGAATAGCTAATCATCTAACACGCTTATAAAGTTTGTTTTCCTGTGTTATCAATGTATTTAAACAAACACGACAGATTAAATCTATAATAAATTGTCCAACTATTTTGGACGAACTGCAATGTACTAAGAAATATATCGCATCTATGTTTGCACATATTGAGTTTTGAATTGTAATCTGTCTTTAAGAAAAACAAGACTTGAGATGCACAGATAGTCACGATAACCGACAGCTGTTACGATCGTTAATGTATACGAGAAGTCCCCTTTTAAAAGACAAGCTATAATATTTCTAAAAGTATAATGTGAGCTCAGTTATTTCTAAAAAAATAATGTGCAATACCTCCGACGAATGTAATAATTTTACTTCAAATTTTTTTTAAGCTTGTCACACATCTGTGGACAGACATCGTTTTCTCGTTTCACTTAAACCAAAAAATGATTTCGTTCGTCGCGCCTTAAAAAGCAAGCCCATCTTTTGCAAAAGATAAAATTTGTGTCTTTGGATGTTAGCATTTTTACATTTTTCAGTATGGTGTATTTATTGGACCTCATAACCATACTCGCATATAGACTTACGACCGCGTCATACCAAGTCATAGTTTCTAAATTGCGGATTTGATGCATTTATGATAAAAATGATTCGAAATGATTATTTTCAACTTATTAGAATTATGAAAGGAAGAAGAAATTTTTTGTCTGCCTCCTGTCTATTTATTTTGTGTTCGTATCAAGCATTTCTTAAGACGTTCCCTCCTATAACTTGATTATCAAAGTACGAAAAATTTCCCATACACTTTACGAAGATGGACATATCAGTCCACAAAATTGGAATCTCATATGTTTGTGGATTTTGTTTAGAAAAATTCCCAAGCAGTTTGTTGAGTATCCGAAGCACGGGAAAGGGCAGATGAGACTTTTGGACAGTGTTGTACCTCGTGGCAGGGGATATACGTGCTTTCTAGGCTATTTGTTGCGTGCTTCGGCACGTGCTGGTCCGTTATTCTGTTTGCTAGCAGACTTTCCTCTTTGTGTGGTGCGTGCACGCCGCGGGACCCTGTGCACCCGCATCTTCACGCGTTAATGCGTATGGTGTGTCGGCAATACGTCGATGGGTCACGTGTCTGCTGGTGTATGTATGTTCCGATATCGTCGTTTCCCGGGACGGTTTCGGATCTCCAATAATTTCCGGATGATATTACGCGGCTGCTCTTCACAGACCGGCAGTCTGACCAGCCGAGCAAGCCATCGCAAACGGCGGACGCTAACGAATTCTTCGGACGTCGTAATATTCGGATGGGCTTTTGAAGTTTTATGGGAAATAAAAGGGGACAATACGTTATGGCCTGTCCGGGGGAGAGCACGCTCGTCGATGAGTTATATAAGTTTTCCGGGAAGAAATCGATGGCCCGTAAGTGGCCCCTCGGACTCTGACCAGACTATTCCGCCAGGAATCTGATCAGCCTTTTCTTTTCCTTATTTAAGTTCTGCATTCTGCTAAATTGGAATGCGCCGAGGGTCCAGGTCGAAGCTGTACCTTCCGAGGGACATCTATTTGATCTTTGATCGTTCTTGCGATTTTATCTTCAAAGATGGGCTTATTGTTCTCTTTCCCAAGTAGAATGACCCTGTCGCTGGTCTGGTGGCTCGAGTGGATTGGTACCTTTTTTGTAACATGTCCTAGAAAAGAATTCCTGCAGTTATCATGCTTTATATTTACAATCGATATCATTTTTTGGGTAAATACTTAATTCATGAGTATATTAGTTTTGTTATCGAGTTTTCCCTGCGTACTTGTACATCTCATATTCGAATCTTAACACTTTATCTATCACGATCAGCTTTGTACTTTAAAATGGTATATGATAAACCTGCAGGCTATTTGCAATCTAAAATCGGATTTTTCATTTGCAACAAACAAACATCATAATGTTTCGGTGGAGACATTATGGAGATTTTTCCATTGACGACTTGAATTTTCTTTACGAAACATTTATACATATACAGGGTGTTCAAACTACTCGTATACCTCGTTGTAAAAAATATTTCAAATAAAACACACTCTGTTTCGGGGGAGGCTTCTTATGATGGTCACAAATTTTCTCTAGGTGGACATGCTTCCGTCTAGCTAAGCGAAATTTTGAACTGCACGAAATGACTTTGAATGACCTTGGTAAAGGAAAGTGTTATAGGCTAGTGAATTCGACTCGGGACACGCTTACCTAAATAAAAACATACAGTACCATATGAAAAACCAGAGATCTCCTTGAAATCGCGGAAACACGTCCACCTAGAGAAGATTTGTAACCACCATAAGAAGCCTTCCCCGAAACAGAGTGTGTTTTATTTGAAATATTTTTTACAACGAGATATACGAGTAGTTTGAACACCCTGTATATGTATAAATGTTTCGTAAAGGAAATTCAAGTCGTCAATGGAAAAATGCCGACCATCTAAAGGCTAAATGGCCGACTGCTGGAGTAATTAGAAGTACCCTAGGAGACAAAGAAATTGCTCGAAAAGCTTTATTTTAAAGAAATTGCATTTGCCCAAGACAGGGGTCACCACTGACCCGTAACGAGCTTGCAGATAAACGACTACGTCCTCCGAACATTGAACAGCGAACAGTAGATGAACCTTCGGGCGGAGAGCATTCGGTCGACCTAAATGTTAAAACTTCCAGGACGAAAAAACGTCGGAACGTTTCCTCGTTAGTGTTATCGGGCTGGGAAGGAAAAAATGTAGGCCAGACGTAAAATAGTTGTTCCGGTTCTTACCTCTGAGTCCTTTGGCTCTGTAAGTACAGATGCACAGTGGCACTGAATGGTCCCCACGTAAGCCGGCTTGCATCACATTTTTGGTAATCCCGGTGAGCGCATTAGACCCGCCCATTTCTGTGTCCCGAGCAGTCGGTGCGCCATTGTCGTGTAACTAATGGAAATTTAAGCCCGCCCGTGAATCCAGCCTTTGCTCTGCGCGCCGGTATGCGTGTCACGTATCACTTTCCACCGAGCCTTCAGCAAACACGCCTGTTTACGATATCCCCGGACGATAACAGCCGGTCTTATCTGCTATTGTCGTCCGACACGAATTTGTTGCGTCGATGCAATTACTAATATTTCCCCCCCCCCTTTTCCCGTCTGTTCCGGGTGAGTCGACGATTTCCGGCGCTGCTGCGTTGCAGCAACCTGTACGCACCCCGCGGATCGATCGCTGCGTTTCGTGCAATCGATTGGTAATGTTAGCGCGTTCACTGTCAAACTGTCGCACAGTGGAATGAGTAAGGAAACTAACTCAGAGCTGGGTAAAATACAATATCAAATAGTGAACAGTAAATAGTCTACTTCAGCTGGAATCATACGTGCACTTTTGAAAATAAAATATTTTATTGGTTAGAAAAAGTATTTAAAATATTTGAAGGATTTGCAAAATAGTGAGAATTTTATTTGAAATATTTTATTTATTTTAATTTATTGTTTCTGAATTCGTAACGATCAAAATGTACAGGGTGTATAAACGCACAAGCGTAAAGTCCGTCGTAGCGTGATTCTACACTTCTGAATCGGTGGAGATTTGTAAAAATGTCCACGCAAGAATTTCCACTAGAATTTCCACTAGAATGTCTAGTACTTGTTAACGAGGAACAGAACCACATATCGCAATGGAGCCATTCTTTTGAAAAATGACTTTAAAGTTTCATGAACTATTTTATTCCATATGTCTATAGGGTGTCCCAGTATTGGGTGTAACTGTGAAGGGGGTAATCCTATATGAGAATGTTATTCGAAAATATGGATTAAATTATGGTTTCTTGCACTTTGATACTACCTGTTTCCATTATCCATTTTCATCGTCAAGAAATGTTTTGAATACTATTTAACGCAACGTTCAAATATTTAATTTTATGTTTTAGATTATCAAAATAAAAATATTTTATGTGTTACAATTAGATTATCAAACTAATAATATTTTATTTACGGAAATTGTCCTGTTTATTTAAAACATTATTTTATTTGAATTTCAAAGCAACGATTATTTAATATAGTATTTGAAATAGTTTCTCCAAAATTTTACCCACCTCTGGTTTTTGATTGTATGAAAAAGTTATTTCGATCAAAGTTACATTATTTGAAGTGGTATATGAAACAACGGTGAAGAATTGTCTCCCAATATTTTTTTTCACGAGATTACAAAATCATCTCTATTTTTAAAACGAAATATTTTCTTATGGTCCAAGAAAACGTTATGTCGTAGCATTATATATCATCTCAAAAAATCCTTGAACTTGAATATAATTTTTGGGGCTGACTCCGCAATGTTCATCGCGGTAATTACCAGATTGCAGATCTACATGAACATCAATATTCTTCCTTTAATAATTTGAACCCTCGAATAGTACCTTATAGTCTTTCGCGATACCAGCAAAATTTTCTGTATACTGCGTTTCGTTGATTCATTGCAAGATAATTGCAAATATGAAGTTTCATTAGAATTTTTCAAACGTTTGGAATTTATAACCCTAAACTGTATACTTCAATGTATCTCGGTCAATTTTTACGAAATTTTTATGAATTATTCTACTGCGGCAGATAGCTAAGGACACAGTTGTCCAGAGATTAATAAGGTGTAAATACATACGTTGTATGTCGGTGTTGTTAAATGCTATCGATCTTTATAATGTTTTAAATCGTACCTGCTCCTTTTTAACCTAAATGCATAAAATGTGCAATCTAGTAATTACTAGATTGTGGATCTTTATGCGTGCATGGCATGTGCGAATTTGTGAAATGCAAGAAATTATCTACATGAATCAAAATTAATAGAAGTTTTATTTTGCTTTAACATGAAGGAATTTTCCAGTAGACGAAAAAAATTTTGTACTTATTCTGCAATTTATAATATAGCCTGTAGAAATATAAATTCATATAGATATCCACAGTCCAGTGATTACTCCTTTCAAAAAGAATATATAACAAATAAGAAAAGGTAACAGGCTTTATACAGAGAGACTACAACAATGACGACAAATAAGGAGGACATAGAAGTAAAGAATTATAGAGTTGCAGATAGAAATAGACGAAAAGATGAATACATGACTAAAAAGCCATACCAGTAAAACACACAGGTATTTGTATATATATATATTTAACATTAGTGGTGTCCTGTTGTTACAGCTTGTTTTTTGAAAGAAGATATATGAGATACACTTATCGTGCAAATTTCAGGAATATAATGGACAACTATTACGGCCATTCCTTACATCATTTCTTTTGGAACACACTGTATAGTTTCGCGAAACGTAAGTTTGCATAACATGGCAATTTTGAAGATGGTAACTGCTCTGGTATATAGTGATTACCTTCATAGGGCTCTCTCGTATCTATCGTTCTTCAGTAAGTGATAACATTGTTCATATCGTTCGATAAGGAAATTTCGTGCACGAACTAGAATTTTATGGCGTCTACAGCATATTAGAATGTATACTACCGTGTATTCATGAATCTGTAACCGGTGCATATCGAGACAACCATAAAAGCATCACGAAGAAATTGAAAAATTTTGAGCAAACAGCAAACAAATGCTTTACATAATGTCATAACTAATCATCAATATTATTGTTACTACCACTGACAGAAAATATTCGATCACAACCGTGAATGTGATTATTCTTTTTTCACCAAAAATAAAATAATGCGTTGTTCAGTTCAAGTAGTGTAAGAAAATATGAAATCACTTTTTAAACCTCGAAGGATGAAGAAGAATAAATATTGCCAACAAACATTTTTTTTAATGTTTGAGAATGATTGAACCCTTCCTTGAGTCAGGTCGGAATGTTCTCATTTCTATCGTTTAGACAAATAAACATATGTGTGCTCATATTAATAGGTTTTTTACATAAAAAATGTCATAATTAAATTTGCCTATGGCATTAACGAAAACATTTTCTGCGATGAATATACACAGATATAACAACAATGTATTTTATAAAACAGCCTGCGAAAATACGACTTTCCATAAAGATCCACAGTCTATATGTATATTAAATCCTAAGTGAAATATTGGGGCCGATACAGTCCCACTCAAATTTATGATATTATTTATTTAATGTGTAACCGTTAATAGACAATGATTTGTGGATTTAAGTGTACTTTTACTGTCTCACTACGTTTCTATCTACCATGATTGAATCGAATCGTTGAATTGTTAATCTACATTTCGAAGGTCCACTTAAGGCGAGTCGGATATTGTACATCCGCCCATGAAAATTTTCCATTATTCAATATCTATAAATATCTATAAAAGCAATATCTCGAACAACATTTCTCGTTTAATTCCTCTTGCTTCTCTGCATACTTTAACGACGGGGTTCTCAAGAATTTGTTAAATTATACTTTTGAAAAAATAACCCGCATTGAAACACGTAGAAAAAAAATAAAGGATCAAACGAAAAAGAGTTTTTAAAGATAGCTGTAGTAGTTCCTGAAAAAAACATATATTTTATGTGAAAAAACATATACAAGTTTAGAAAAGAGAGCAAAGACTGCGGAGATTGCAGTGACCTCGAGATACAAAAATGCTCCTAGTGACCGAAATACTCGTCAGAAAATAGCGATCTTGATTTTAAATTAAACGCGAGAATACTTAGAAAAATTTAGCTAAGAGATCGAAATTCGAAATTTTCCACCATAATCAAAATCCGAATCGCCTTAAGGGTTAACACAGGCAGACGCTTGGTTTCTTTGATTGAATACTTTTCGCCAGGCGTAGTACATAGATTATCACAAACCCTGAAGTCAATGTTTGCTTAAATATATTTTCTCTGAGTAATAAAGTTTGGAAGGAACATTGAGCTCTCGCACTCGCACGCAGAAGAAAAATGTATTCCCGGTAGACGTTCAACGAGTTCACAAAAGAGGGAAGATCGAGCACGCCTGAAGGAAGATAGCCTAAAAGAGGTGTTCGTTTCAATTAGGCACAGGGGAGAGATATTCTAATGCTCGTCGTTTTTCTTGCGATTCGAATGTAGCCGTCGCCAGAATCTCCGTGCTGGGACCTGCCAGATATAAATATACGAACTTTTTTCCATCAGCCATGGTAGAGAAAGGTACTGCGAAGGAGTACAGATAGCAGGTGCATTAGTCGAAGTCGTGTGTATGGGTCCCCAAGAGAAATCATAAGGTCTTACCCTCGCCCTTCGCAGCGCGCCGTCAGCCGCGGGGGTGAGCGGCCCTAATAAATCCTAATACTAAATCACCCCTTCGTCCAGCTCTCTTCTTATTACTCATATTTTGTGTGTGGCGCGTGGTGCAGACGGCGCGCAGAGCCCATGAAGACCACCTCTGTTTTTGAAACAGTAGACGGGGTTACGTTTCATTAAATGTGACGTGACCTTCTGACGGGGGCGGCATTAGGTAATTGCCTTACGAACCCCGCGATCGATTATGTCTCCTTTTTGAATCGAACTGTTGCTCTTTAATTAGTCCGATACACCCCCCGGCTAATCGACCCTCTCAGGCCCGACCGAAATTCGAAATACATCTCTCTGACTCAGTCTATTTTCTAAACAGCTCTGGCCACGTTAGTCATCCGCGATGTCCGATCAGGAAATGTTCCACCCATGTTAACCAACCCATGGTGCTTTGGGTTCTAAGTTACACAGGGTGTCGTGAAACTGGGAGTGGAAACGAAAATTTGATACTGGTATTTCGAAATCGTATATTCACTTGTTTGCATTTTTGTCGACAAATAACGGTACATGAAACTTATGGGCAAAATGTGAGTGAATTGAGCTTAGAATAGTAAAAAGATCAGAAGAATTTGACAATAGTGTCATACTAATTACATTTTGTTAAAATTATTAACAGAAGAAATGAATTCCTATTTAATTTGTATACCTTGCAATAAACGCGGACGATTTCTATTTTGCATAAAGATCCGCAGTCTAGTGATAAGAGATAGATAAGAGAAGAACATGTCTTCACAGTATGTTTTTGGAAAAAAAATGATGATTCTTCACACTGATTAGTAAAGAAGAAAATAAAATGAAAGTAGAGAATATTTATTGTTAGCAGGAGAATGTAATTTTGAGAAAATTAACTGTGAATAATGTAGTTGTAATGTTGAGTAATGTAACTTTGAAATGGCAAGTGCGATAAATAGAAGAGTGACCTTGAATGACCTTCATAATAGGTCATTGTATTCACCCTGAAACACTCTATCAAACTGTACATAAAAAATCATATCATTCCATTTTAAAAAGCAGGGTTCACCTTCATATCACCTTTACGACTCCGTCTATAAAAACAGTAGAAAAATAGGATTACGTGCCCCTCGATATGAAGCAAATTTCGTCCGAAGCATTTTTTCCTATCGTGAAAAGCAAACGGGATAATTAGGTGACCTGTTTTAAGTGCTCCATTCTGTATGTGCACAATGTACTTTTATGCATGAAGCAGCAGTTTTTTCCCGCTTGATCCCACCGTCAGGCAAATTCCACTGAAATGATGTTGATATAGGATCACAATTTCCCTAATTCTGCCATTTGTTCCCGCGTAGCCCCAATAATGGTCGAGCCGGCGGAAAAACGTGTTCGACTTTCCGGTGGATTGATCGTCCGAAATTAGGCCAGTCGGGCGTGCAAGTAATTCAGAATTTGTCTCGCGGACCCACTCGTTTGTCGCGCGGGCTGTCGGCCGCGGGGCAGAGCGGGTATCAATATCCGTTTCGTCGAATTATGTTCGTGCGTGTATTGCGTCAGCGTAAAATCAGCACGCGTACGCTCGTAACCGAAATGTAATTACAAACGGCCGCTCGGTAAACACGTGCGTCTGATATTCATACACGCGGGGGGTACCAGGGTTCGTACAAACACACGCCGTGTCCGGACGTGTACTCGCTTGTGCCGTTGCGTTGCCGCCGTTGTATCATCAACGAAGAACAATGAGAGAGCGTGTGCGAGGCCGGGGTTATTACCAGGTGCCGTCTCGTGTCGGCGGATCACGTACTACTTGCCCACATACTTCTGTTTCTTGCAACGCCGCCGATCGCACGGGACTCCGTGACTGGCGTGCTTCTAACTGCTGTTTTTACGGGGTTCGTTTGCGGACTTCATCTCACCCGATAATTATATGAGTAACCCGACCGCCGCGCCATGCCAATGCGATTCCCGGCTGCACGATTGCGAGACCGAGACCGTTGCGTTGCCCGCCTTTGTCTCTCGTGGAGGTTCACCGGAAAACGATGGGTTGACGGAAAGTGAGAGACGGAATTATTTGTCCAGATTTGTGAATGGACTTTTGCGTTAATGTAACGAGTGTAGGAAATTTAATTACGATCTACACAGTGCTAGAAGGATAAAGGAGTATACGTAACCCTTCAGGGACGACGCAGAGTGGGGCATTTGCATACAAAAGCTGGCGAAAAGTTAAAATTTGTAATCTTTAAAATGAAAAAATTTTGTTTCCCCTATGTTCCCAAGTTTTTGTGCTAATATAGATATGTCATTGAACGTAGCCTATAGTCAAAAATAGTGGCATATCTCCAGAAATAAGCCACCGGTTGATTTTTTAACGGATACTACGCTTTCCGGTCAAACATATAATGTTGAATTACTCTTTTTGCCTGAAAATGACGTCTTCAGTATTTTTGTTATTTTTAATGCATACACTGATTTATAAAACCCTTAAAAATTTAGGAGCCGATAGTTGCCTAAACTGCATTTTTTTAACATTTCGTGGTTTAATATTTACGTGGTTTTTAATCTTTAAATAATATACGTGCAATACACTATCGCCTGTTACTGTTTGCTGACTTGAAGCGGAGGCTGGATATGAAAAATATTATAAAGAGTCTGATGATTAGGCGTATTATGGACGTAACGTTTGCAGCACTAGACAACTGGATCGCACAGAACGTAGTAGAGAGTCGAGTGTCGTCTCTTAAAGGTTAATATCATACATCCTAATTTTCCAATTTTTATTTCATTCAATAAATTATTCTGATTTTATAAATTTCAATTTCTTGTTCGAATTTCGTTGAGGCACAATTTTTTTAAGTTAGCAATTTGGTAATGTATTACGTAGAAACAACAATCTATAGTCAAACACAACAAAATTGAAATTCAGTAGTAGTCAAAAAAATATCCAAGCTAGATTTCCTGTAATACCAAACTTCAAAGCGAATTGTTCATTATCCTCTTTACTCGAATCTCTTGAATACCAACACACTTACATCATTCCATGTTTTATACACCATCATCAATATTAGTATTTAGATTGATTTGTATGCAAAACAAAAATTTCTTAAAGAAATTTTCTTGTAGAAAAACTTTAAAAAAAATTAACATTCGTTTTTTGCCAGTTTCAATCCTATCATCAGAAGACTGCGGATCTGTATGCGAAATAAAAATTGTCCACATTAATCGGAAGCCAAATAGAAATCTATTTGATCGTTTAATAATGTTCATGAATTGAAAATAATGCATTGATGCTCTTGATTTATTTGAACCTGTGTATTACTTTAAATCACACGGATACATTTTTGTCATAAATGCATCAAATCTACAGTCTAATCATTATGTCTGTTGATATTTTTATATCTGCCGCTGTTTCATAAAAAATAGAATAAACTTGACATTTCTTCCGTGATGTAGAGGATTTGTTCAGTAACGATAAACAAATACACTGTTAATATTTGTTACTGTACACGTTTCCTCATATATCATGCATCTATAATTGTTATTGATAAACAAAGATCCGCAATTTAATTATAAACTTCCAGATACGCCAAAATAGTAATATTTACATTTCTCTCGTTTTATTTTTTGGTTGAAAAAGAACATATCAAACTTTTCGTGGAAAACTACATTATTTTGTAATCTCAAATTTTGGAAAACATTTTCATACAAAATATAAAAATATGTAGAATCAATAGTATGATCTAACAAACGATATTTATTCTTTAACTACACTATGAGAAACGACTCCAAAGAAAATGAAATAGACGACTTGTCTACATGAGGTATGGGTATTTTTGTCTCAATTGAGACAAGACCGTCCCCAGCATAGCGCTCACTGTCCCCCACCAGTATCCACCGTTACCATAGAGAAAGGACGCGCTTCGCACGCAGCGAGCAGTGCGCATGTCTCGCGCAGGCTTCGCGAAACCCTGAAGTCCGGTACGAAGATACGTATGGTGGGGGCAACGAAGGCGCGAGACATGCGCGATCGCGAAGAAAGCGCGCGTTGCATGGAAAAGAGGTTGGTGGGAGGAGCAGGCGTTTGAGGGGCTCCACCCGTGTCCATGCCTGGTATACATCATGAAAAATTCTAGTAAATTAAACATAAAATACGATTACATTGAATTATACCAAACCTCGAATTTAAAAATTTTGAATAAAGCTTACATGTCAGACATAAGTATAATATTATTTATCGCATCTTCGTCAAACTCCGGTGACAATTTCATCAAAATTTCAGGATACTAAATTCGCACGCGTAATCCGCATTGGCTGACTTCTATCTAGCTTGAAGATGGAACTGGTGATCTCTCGGTGGTCAAGACTCACTTCTCTCCATTCAGCAATGTTCGAGAAATTTCTCAGCTGTGCAAAGTAAAGTGAAAAGTGATATATCATAGTTCGTGGCTCGCTAAGACAACTAATTAGATTCTCAGGTTGCGAATGAATTCTGTCAACATCATATTGCCCAAACTACGAAAAGTCATCTAGCCGAGTATTAACCCTTAGTACTCGAATGGCGACTCTGAGGCGCCACTACAAATTACTATACCATTATTCAAAATATTGTTTACATTATTAAATTTTTCTACATTCAATAAATTATTAAACATTTAAATATTGTATGAGGTACTACATCAGTTTCATACGCATAAAATTAAAAAAATTATATACGATGGAAATATTCTAGGTCAGATGAAATGTTTGGTTTTTGAGTTGAAATAGCTCCGAGTGCAAAGGGTTAAAAATAGTCCCTCAGTCTATCGCGAGTGGTTTGTCAGTTTCGCAGATGAAAAGCGTGAAATAGTTGAGAGCGGCCGTCGGCCCGGCTATTATCAACATTATATTGCAATCACGGGTACATCATAGGCCAGTGATAAATTATTTGCACGCGTCGCGCGTGCTTCTGCCGTCGCGCATCGATAACGAGCTAATTAGCGTGTTGTCACCGCGTAACGATACAACGCATCGGCGTCCGCATCGGTCAGTGCCTCGCAATCGGCGAAAAGGTAGCGGCGAGTTTCGTGCTCGTCGAATTCCGAGTCCGTGGCCCATCTGTTCCACCGGTCGGACACGTTCGCGGGAATTAATAATTGAACTGGCCTTTTCGTTCAATTGTACCGCGCGTCGCATTGTTTTATCGTTTCGACGGTGAACGCGCGCACGTGCTTGCGATCCAGAGACGAGGTCCGATCGGTCGTCAATTAATTTCAGGAAGCACGTCCCTGTGCGTCGATCACCATTTTCTTGCCCGTTCAATTACCGGCCGGGCTCAAATGAGATAATTGTTTGGAAAAGAGACGGACGAGCCGGTCACCTTCTTTTCGATAACACGATAGATCACGACTTCCTTCCCTGCTCCTGCCCCCCCCCCAGCCAGGAATACATCAGAGGTTGATTCGAATTCTTCAGGCCAGCTGGCGTGATTGCCAGTAATTACGCAGTTTCTTACGTGGCCCTTCTCCATCCCCCGGCGGCCAATTATTTGCTCTTGCCGAAATTAACTGTAAATTGCCGGGAGGACTCGCCTTTCGCCCGTTAACCCTCACCCTGCGCGTTTTCAATGAGATTCAACCAACTTGTTATACCGCCGATATCGAAACTTTCCCCTTGCCCGCGTTGTGAATTTACTTTGACGATTGTTTGTCTAGCGGGACGCGGTGATTGCTCTTGCGAAAGACATTTGAACGAATGTAAACATTGGTCAGCGACTTGCTAGGTATGCTCCAGACGTGACTCCTTCCAATTGTAATAAAAAGCACTAGGATGAAACGTGTTTATGTGTACACTGAATGAGCTGTTTAGCACTACTTCCACACTGTTGTTATGTACACCACTTTTTTTTAAGATTATACGAATGTAATTTGGTCAAGGTTTACAATACGGACGTGACTTCTTTGCTATTTTTGAGAGAAAGTCTTTCCTTAACATTTTGCGGTCCGACTCGTATTTTGTCTCTTTCATTTCAGAAGTTGCTACAACATCATATTTAATTATATTCCTATAAGTAGCTTTGTTAGATTGGTGAACACAGAAAACAGAAGGCGGGGAAAAAAAAAGATAATAATTATTAATATCTAAGAAGAACGATAGAGGCGTTATACGCGAATGTTAAAAACATATTTTCCATCATATGTTAACAATATTTGAGTCCAAACCATCGTCGGTCGTAAAACGAAGAAAACAAGAAATTGAATTTCGTTTGAACAATCGCTGTCTGGATCTTTCTTCTTTCACAGATTCGTTCATGGTCGAAATAACTTTACCGCGGTCGTGTCAATCGAAAAATTATTGTTTTAGACTCTATTATACCTTCAATTTCGCGTCCCATTGGTCGCGTTTGTAACGATGATTCTCGCGCTGTTTCCGCCAAGTCGACGTTACGAACATGGTCAGCAACGTTGGCTTCATTTATGACCCAGTTTACCGGAGATTTCATAACGTAAACCGCGCATCAAGTAGACGAAAATACGATGTCGACGACGACGACGATTTAAGCGCCCCGCACTTCGAGGGACGATGATAATCCCGGAAATATCGTAACGCCTGAGACCAGTGTTCTAAACTCGATCGTACGCCGCAAACGATATCGCTCCGACGTCGATTTAACAGAGATTTATTAATGCGACATTCCGTCGGCCCAGGGAATAACGCCATCGCTGTGAAACTCGCTTAAAATAAATTTCAAGAATTTCGTTCGGCTCTACACATCGCGAAAAATAAATTTAATAAAACGTTATACGGATTTAATAAAACACGATGAAAGTATGCAATACATTCCAAAATTTTCAAGACGTCTGTTATATTAAAAATTTGTTCTGTTATCTTTCCTTACAGATTTATTACCGTGTGTTAAAATTCCCTCACCTTAATCTAATTTTTATAATTTTCAGACACAAGTGAATCACTGTGTCTAAAATTTCTCTCGCATTAAAAACAGTTTTTATAATTTTTAAACACAAGCTCGTTGGGCAAGATGTATGTCACTGTTTCGCTGTGAATTATAAATTCTTGAATGTGCTCGCGACTTGCATCGTACAGGTTCATCGCCTCCAATCACTTTTTATATTACGTAAAGAAAATCAAATTAATTTTATGCACGTTGCTTTTTAAAAGTATAACGCAAGGTGTTCAGGAAATTGATTATTCTTCGTTGAAGTTTTCTCATATGTTTTATCATATTTAATATGTCGGAGCGAATGGGGGTGGCAAACATGCCGCTTAAGAATTCATTTCTTCCTGATATCGTTACATTTTCTCAGTATAGTATTTAGAAACGAAAGTACTATCAATGAATACATTGAATGCAATTACTATACAAATTTTACAATATAAACACAAGGTATGATCTTGTAGCACATGGCGGTAATACACACGCCAAGCTCACAAATTCAATTTGATTTGACATCGCCTCCCCTTCCACTTGCAATATTTAGAGACTATATAGTATTGGGTTGTTCGAAAAATGATTTCGTTATTTCCGAGGGAAAATAAAAGACGATTTTTCACTATTTATTTATTTATTCGGCGATGTAATGACCATTTTGTTCTATGATCTTTCTGGCAACTTGGAGATCCCATGTTCGTAAAATTCTCCTTTTTTATTAGTAATAAATTGAATTAGATGACTTTTGACGCGTTCATTTAAAATTACATTTATAGCGTTTAAAAAGTGTTGAATAGAACGAAATAAATGGTAATCCGATGATACATCCTTTCTGCAAACAGTGCACAACTTTTTCCTCGCTTTCATTGCATTTTCACCCTCGCGGTAAAAAAAAATCAAAATGTAACGGAAATGCTCACTTTGATTTTCCACATTTGATGCGCTGGTAAAAAAAATTGCTTGAAACGTTATGTAGCACTATAAGGTACGAAATATGTATAGCACCGACCATTTTGCGACTTACAGTAAGGCTAACACGCAGAGCAATTTTTTCTCGCTTTCCATTTGACTTTTTATTTAAGTTTAGATACAAAAATACGACCGTGCATAAACAAAGTACTTGCTTATCCCACTTCTGTTTAATCTAGAGATCACGGTTTTGTACGTGTATTGAGAATACAATACAGTTGATTTCTCAACAGGAATTACGCTACTGTAACAATAATTACCAAATGCGGTCTAAAAGCATCTACCTTCTCCACCGCAAAAAAGGATTGTAACATCAAACAGAGTAATTCACACAATCAATTCGTTCCCCAAAAGTCTATCATGAGGAATACCTTCGCCGAATCTCCCAAAGTCCCGGTTTCATCAAAAATACTTCCCGCTTGTTGACGCGCATAGGCGTAAAAAAAAGCGTGCCCGCGAACGTTCGAAAACATCGTTCCGCGGGCCAAAAGCGTTATCAATTGACATTCCCGTTCCGTCGGTCAGCAGATTTCTCGCTGCAAAACCTTCCCCGATGTGCCCTAACAACGACGCTTCACCTCGCCGATCGAAAACAAAATAAAATAAAATATCACAAAAAAGTTCGGCTCGAGACAGCGATGGGTGGGATGAACGCCGGCGATCGGGCTGAAGGGGAGGAGATATGAAGCCGGAGGAGAAAAAAGAATTGACAGGCACAGAATTTCGCGTTGCGCGTTTCGCGTATCGGCAGGCAGCGTGTGCGGCTGGCTGCGGTGTTCTCGGCAGCGGAACCGGTACCGGCGGTGGCCCGCTATTTACATACGTGGCGCGCGGGGGCGGCGGACGCATAGGTGGCGGAGGATGGCAGGCTTTAATGCCCATGCATCATGCATATTCAAACCCTCGGCACGGTACAGCTGTACACGGAAGCTAAATCCCAACGCGGGTCTCCGCCGGTGCCCCAGCCATCCCCTGTACCCCATAGCCGCGTCTCCATCCCCCCCCCCCACCCCCATATAACCGCCGGTACATCGCTGTACAGGGTGTTAAGAAACGTTTCCTCGTGGCCGTCGTAGACGGATTCTGCCACTTTAGATCGGTGGAGATTTGTTAGTAACATTTTTTCATCGAACCCCGTAGTATACAGTAGAACCTCGTTTATTCGAATAAATCGGGGTACAAAGCTGTTCGGATAATAAAGGCTCGCTAACTATTCTATTTCCACATTACCGTTTTTATTGATTTAGTCAACATTTTTGAGTTCAACGTGTAGCGAAGGTCATCTTTGGTCTTTGAATTCGTCTTAGCGTTAGCTATAGCACTACCAAATCAAAAATACACAATGCCATTGAAAACAAACACGGGTGACCTTGACTTTTTATTAAAAATACTAATTCTTGAAAATTTGATTATGACAGTGTGTGAACAAGTCGATGCTGATTTATCTTTTGTTTCAAAAAATGATGGATATGGAAATGGGTTTTGGAGATTAGACAATGCTTCAAGAAGTCATATTCATTAGAATGCAATGGATAAAATGTATGTTATTGTGAAAACAAGAAATAAGGCAAGTTATAAAACATTTCATTACCCATGAATCTTTCTGAAACACGAGTCCCACACATAGTGAGGCATCTCATGTTTTGCATATACATGTATCTGCCTCTCTTGTCGTGTGTTTTCGTAGAGCAAAAACAAACCTATCCTCAATACTGCCATAACTTATCAGAGAGTATCTAAATACGGTAACACAAAATCAGAAGTGGTAAGAAGAGTTACCATGGACATTTACAAATAATGTATTGGGTGGGAAGCATACTTCCCATGGCACGCGAAATAGTTAAAATAATAGATCATGTTAAGAATTGATAAAATTCTGAACATTCTTGTTTAAATTCGGAAAATTCACGACCTATGTTTCCTTGGAGACCTTTGCTCTTCGTGTCGAGTACCACAATTTCCAACAGTAGCAAAATTGTTCAAGGAATCTTCTTCACCGATCCAAAGGCGTAGGATCCGTCTATGACAGCCAGGACAAAACATTTTCGGACACCCTGTACAGGAGCGTCGTAGATCTATTTCCGTTCCCTCTTATTGAAAATCAAAATTCAAGCAAATTAGTCGGACCGGGACAAGGGAGAGGGCGTAGAGATGCTCGGAGTCGGCGTCGGCGTCGTGATTCTCTTTGTGTGGAGGATCTCCCTGTGTTCCAGTCCGCAGACACATGTACACACGACCGGAGAAGTATAATTGCTCAATCGTAACCTGGCTCGACCGACCAGTGCTGTAAGTGGATCCACAGCACCCTCACCTGCGGCCGGGATAATTAAACTTCGCAGACGCGGTGGCGCGGCCAAGCTACTACCTTGCCAGCACCTCGCAATTCGCGATGCCATCCGACCGCTTCTGGGAACTCGCGATTCCTGATTGTCGATGAATGGCCCCGAGAAATTGCACCAGGTTACTCAACATTTTTCGATTTTTCGATTTTTCGATTTTTCGAGATCTCTTCCGTTCGATTCTGAATCGAAGGAAACGCGACGGCGCACAGTGGTGCCATTTCACCAAAAAGCAACAATAAATCCGTAAAAGCCAAAATATTCAACAAAGAGTGACCGAAGGTGGTTGAGATTCTTTAAACAGGTTAGTTCAATATTATTGATATCATATGTTTTTCGCAAGCATCGTAACTCCATTATTGAGTAATTTTTATTGCATATCGACGACTGTTTCGTATTACGCGGAATCTGCGCATATGCGACGACTGCAATTTCTAAACACTTTAATCAGTCGAATGGAAATATTAAATGACGCGCTCGAGACTTTTAATAATGCAACCGGCGATAACATTCATATTGTAACGCGAAAGGAAATATTATATATTCATATTATTGTCGTGCTTGTAATATTACGATGGAAATTGGCTTAAACGTTTGCACAGTAAATATCAGAAAGCTTGTTCGTTCTGTATTGTTACGTAAAACAGATTTCACAATCTAATAAAGATTTTTAGTTTCGTCAATATTGCAACACGGTATTGATTTAGCTCCGGGTTTGCCTTCCGTTTAATGGAAGAATTTGCACCGAGCACTTGTATCGAGGATACAAACATGTTTTGAGTTGGAAAATGTTGATAATGTTCCTTCAGGAATTAAGCGTAAATTGAAAATGATAAAACTATGCATAGCCGAATAGAGAAATGAATTTTTCATTGGCACCAGCGAACGAACGCATTGTCGGCAGAATCTATAAAAAGGCATTGTACGCACGCGTTTCATTGAGTTCTCTCGATACCTAATATGTTTCTCTCAATAAAGTTGCTATTTTTGATCTCGTGTTTCGCACGCTGTCGGCCAAGTTCGCACATTGTATTTGATAGCACAAAGGACTCAAAAATTGAAAACTTTCCCATCAATTCTCTCTGACAGAATTATTAAAAACTGTATATTCCGCTACTGTCGTATTTGCAAACACACGAACAGAACTACGCACTTGCGTGCCTTCATTCAAGATTAAATTTCATTTGTACCATTTTAACGCCGATACCCTTTCCCAATACGTGTACACGGGATCTCTGTGTCGTTCGTTGTCATCTTCATACTGAATTCCTGCCCTCCAACTACTCTACGACTCTATGCAATGCTCAATCATTTTTGGAGAGTGCCACTCTGTCCCGCAAGTTACAAATGTATAGAAAATTTGGGTCCCATGAAAATCACCGACACAGATTTCACCGACAACGATTTTGAGCGACAACGACTTTGGCCGACAATAATTTTGTCTTGATATACCCAGACCTAACCCAGCCCTAACTATTCTGCACTGACAATTTTACTTTTGTATAAAAATATAATTATTACACTATATAAAGTTAGAGGTAGTCGGCTAACGTTGTTGTTGTTGTTGTCACACGATGTTACTACTGGATAATACTGTCGTCGACTAAAGTCGTCGTTCAAAATCGTTGTCGACGAAATCTGTGTCGGTGATTTTCACGGAACCCAGAAAATTGATGTCTTCGTTCAATAATTTTAATCTATCGTTTTCACTTTTCAACTATTTCAAAGTTTATCTATTCCTTCTTTAAAGAAAGCATTCTACGCATTGCTATTGTATAATAATTTAATACTAATTAATGTCTAATATTAAAACTTTACGATCACAAGCATAGACGCGATTTGTTAACATCTTCTACCATAATTTTCAGATGAACCAAAAAACTAAGATAGCTCACTAAAACATAGAAACTAATTCTCAATATAGTCTGTCTCTGACGTCTGCATAAAGTCTGTAGAATTTCTTGAATCAATCAGGGAGTTCGACTAAGTGTGTCAAATATTTTAAGGGTCGTTTTCGAACATCTCACTGCCCACAAAGTTGAAGGCTTAATGAATGATGAACCACTTAAATATTGGACTGAAATATTTTCATTTCAGCACGAAAAAATGTTTCCCACAAAAGTTGATCAGTATTCACTTTCCTACAAATTCCAAGATAAAAAACTTAGAAACCAAATTTTATCACAAAAGATGGGGACCAACTCAATCTTTTGAATGTTAATATATATTTTTGACTTCATAATATTCTAGCTAGTTTCGTGACGAATTCAACGAACTGGTAACACCTTGAACTTTGAAATAACGTTAAAATTCTTTTGGCTACAAAGAGCGGGTTTCCAGACCATAGTGCGTCGGAGGGTTAACAAATATTGAACCTCCTAAGAAGATTCAATAACAAATTATCCAAGACATGGCAAGGCATTCTTGATGGTTAAAAAAATGATTAATAAAAAAGGTATGGTTTTTCGGGTCCGTGGGCAATCTGAGCTCGACGTTAGCAGCTTATTTTGCTTTCGATTCATCGATGCAGGTTGCCGCGAATCGCGTTAGAGAGCAATGAACGGATCGGTCGGTAGGTTTCGCCGGGACAGACGTGATTCCGTGTAAAATTGGAAACGAAGCGGTAAGAAAAAGTTCCAATTTCCCCTTCGTTTTTCTTACTTGGCCGCGCGGCTCCGTTCAACTTGTCTCCGATTTTCTCGACCGCTTACTCTCGCCCCCGGAGGAACCTGACGACTCCGAGTGGGTGTACGAACATCGTGGCGATGCCTCGGGGGCAAACGTTGCTGAATAGAGCCAGGAAGAAGGCGGACGAGGGTGCAAATCCCGGCTCGACCTGGGAGAGTAGACAGTTTAGCCAACTTTCAGATTTACACCCTTGCAGTTCGTTCACGGGCCGCCTGCTTCGAAGGAAGGGCGCGGGATCCGGGATCCTCGATCCTCGCGGCGCACAATGCTCGATCTTCTTGCGTGTGTGCGGCACACTGTCTGCAAAAAGCCGACCGACAACGTCCCCGGCTACTAAATTCCGTTCGCCAACCGAGCAGACTCAAAGTTCGATCTACGAGACACCTGGCGAACGGCCTGCCCTTTATGCTAACCTGCCGCCTTTCCCACGATTTAACACGGATATTAACTCGTAGAATCGTAATCAGACCTGTCTAAGTTTGAGGCTGTGAAACACGAACAGTTTTACGGGTGAAACCGAGACGATTCCTTTGATGCTGGTCGAAGGTGTCATTTAAGGGTGACTTCTCGCGTAACGGCAGTGAAAATGAGTGGCCTTTCAAAAATTTTTTTACAATAACTGTTTGATGTATTTTTTTTTTAATTTATTTATTTATAAAGGTCGCATCAACAGCGAGGTCATTAGCGACCACAAGAATTATAACATGTGATTACAAAAAATAGATTCTTATACTTAGGCATAGATAGAAGTGCATTGTGGAAAGATCTGTTGGCACCTGTTATAGACCTGGTTACAGAGTATGATAGATATTGATGGTTTTTAGAAACAGTAGGACTTGGTTGATGTATTGATATTATTCTTACTAATATTGAGGCATTCACTTAGTTTGTTAGGGATAGCCAGCGACGTCTTTGGAAGGAGAAGAGGAGGCAGTGCAGGATAAGGTGTTCAACTGAGAGAGGTATATTACATCGAGTACATATGGGAGGGGGGACTTTCAAAATTCTATATAAGTGGGTTAGGTTAGTATGCCCTGTACGAAGTCTGGTGAGAACTACCTGGTTTCTTCTGTTATCAAGTGGGGGGGGGGGGCAGTCATTATTATCAAGGTCTTGCCTTATCAAGGATAGACTAGAAGGAGGGGAACTGGTCCATCTGGCATTCCATCCCACTTTAATTTATTTGATGTATTGGACAAGGGTTTTTAGGATGTAGACAGATAAGCCTGAGACGAAATAAGAAGGTACTCGTTCATTAGCTAATCCCCTACTCGCGCTTGAGACAATAGAAATCACAAATCACTTGTCTCTCGATATATGAATATTCATGACGTTGTGGGTAAACGAGTGGAGGAGCAGAGACTTTACAACAATGCAACCGCGCAATGAGATACGCGAAACAGGTTACTTCTTATTTAGTGTCAACTATAGTTTTGCTTTATTGTTATTTCCATTCAAATGATTATTTATCTTATAATACACAAGACTTCCGAACAGTTTCGACAGTGTACGCATTATTGACGTGCAGTGTAGCGACTTTCACAGTGATCAAAACACGAAATGTGAGACATTTTCTTAAAGTTAGATTCTTTATGCAGCAATTCAATCTATTTTAAAAGAAGAATATGGAAAGTTCGAGGAGTTCTAGGGTTGAAAATAGAAGTTTACTTTTTTCGGTCGATTAGTTAAATGTACATTGTTGAAAAACATGTTATAAATAAAAGATCAAATATAAATTTTAGGTTCAATCTTTAAAGAGATGAATGAGTTCTGTCTGAAATTGATTACTTTATTATTTCATTAGTTACCGTGCACGCCAGTTTAAAACGCATAGTTTCGAGGTATCTTGTATATTATACAATGAATAATGAGATTTGAACTGAAAAGAACCACTTAGTTATTCTAACAATAGATATGTTGAATAAAAATTCCTAAATAACCCTGCAAGTCTCTTTTGAATTATCTTGGACGCTTACGTTGAACTAAAATCTATTTTGTATATTAAACAAATGACGTTAACTTGTTTAATACCATTTTACTAAAACATCGAGTCAGACTCCTGGTGAAGATTTCGAACAAAATCTACTGAACATGTATGTTATTAATTTCCTTTAATCTGAAATAAAATTATATTTCGTTGTTATCGAAATATAGCCATCGGAAAATGCACAGGCATAGAATAGACCAGGCGTGGGCACGGTTGGGGCCCCGCAAACGCCTGCTTCTCCCACCAACCTTTCTTCCAGGCAACCGGCTCCTTTGTCGCGATCGCGCATGTCTCGCGCCTTCGTTGCCCCCACTATACGCATCTTCGTACCGGACCGCGCGCGAGATATATATAAGTCACCGATGTAAACAAGTGACGGTCAGTAACGGTTGGCGAGAGATCGAAGCATCAAAACACATACAATGTTTCGTTTTGTGGAAACGTTCACGTTGAAGCGGCGAACAGAGCTACTCTTAAGTCTACCAACGACACATCGCGGCTCTAATCGACGCTTTCTTAGCTTCTATCGCAGATCCAATGTGGTCGTACCCTTAGCGATTCCGAAATCTAGAAATACCAGATGCTACTCGCGACATATCTATTTCTTCCCGATATTAATGTATAATGTATTTATAAAAACGCTCTTTAGAATTGATCATAAATTCAAAGAAACATTAAAGATTCCATAACGATTGTATCATCATAAGAGCTATACTTCCTCGTGGGCGCGATGCGCGAAGTCTTCGCGAGGCCTGCGCGTGACACGCGCACTGCTTGCTACGGGCAAAGCGTGTTCTTTCTCGATGGTACCGGTGGATACTGTTGGGAGGCAACGGGCGCTATGGTGGGGACGGTCTTGCCCCAATTGAGGCAAAAATGCCCACGCTTGAAATAGACACAAATTTTGTTGTTCTTCTAGGAAATTATGAACGACAACGAAGTTCTAATCACTGTAACCATAAAATAAATCGTCAGCACAAGCGATTAATTCGTTGTATTTGTTGTCGCTGGCAGAGAGTGTGATAGCTTTTAACTGTTTCGTCTTGCTAAGTAAATATTACATTATTTTTGTGGAAACTGGCATAGTTAATCGTATAAAAATCTGCAGTCTAACAACGACCAATTTATAATTTTGCACGATATTATCCTATTTGTCATAAGGATTATGTATAAGAGAAAATGTTACACGTTCTCCCGCACGCTACGAAATGTCTACGTCCCAAACTGCTTTTCAAACTACTTCCCAGAGAAACCCAAGTGTTCCAAAAGGTTTATGAGACGGGAAGATAGATTTCCCGAAATGGTCCCATCTCTCGCGAGGCTCGGAACTTGATTCCGAACTTGACACACATACAAATCCGAATCATATCAATCATCCGGTTACCCGTGGTATGACTACCTCGAAGGAATCTTACCCTACTTTCTCGAGAAACGAATACCGATTAAGGTCAAAGCAGTCTCGCCAGGAATGTCCGGAGCCATAATCCAGGAGCGGTTCGATCGAGATCCGATCAGCATCGACGTGGCCATCGGTGGGTTATGAACTCCGTCGAGGTCGGTCCCGAAATTTTCGAGAAACCGGGTAACTCGAAAACCGAGATCGTTGTATCCGAGAGAAAGCCGGGGCGATAAAGAGGCGTGCATAGGCCAGTGGACAGATAAACGGTCGGTGCTCTTATCTATCGAGTCGGGATGATCTCCGGATAGTCGATGGAAAGGAAGTTTGGTTCTCTTGCTGGCAGTCGGCTCCTCCCCCGCAGTGGAGCAAGATCGGCCCCCTTTGCGCGCGATATATCAAGACAGTTATCACTGGAATGAGATCATTTATTGCATTAAGACGACGAAGGCGACGAGGGCCTCGCGCGAACGGAAAACTAGGGTCGGGTATATTGGAACTTGCAGATAAGAACGGAAAGACCTGTTCCTCACTTCCTACCGTCTTTCGCTTTTGCGCGACCGCCCTGCTCGACTTTGGACATTTCCATCCTTTCCGCTCTTCACAGAAGAGAGAGAGAGAATGTCCGTGAATCCTCGAAGGTCTGCGCCACCATTGACGTCCTCCCTTCTCCCTTATTTGCGTCTCTCTCTCTCTCTCTCTCTCTCTCTCTCTCTCTCTCTCTCTCGCTCTCTCTTTCTTCAACCCTCGGTTCCAGAAAGCCTCGCAGTCTTCTCGGTCTCTAACCCTCTTTCTCTATCCCTCCGGCGTGGCCTCCGCCATTCCGGCCGCGCTCTTTAAGCTTAATTGCCGGTATTTATCAAACGACGAAATAAATAAGCTGCTTACATTTTCTTTGACGCCGAAGAGTGCTCACCAAGCGGCCCCTTATTTAGCGAAAGCGATAAGTACATTAGACCTTCGCCGTTTATTAAGGATGACGAGGCCAACGGGACGCCGCGCCGGAACCCCCCGTGTTCGACGATTAATCCGCTCGGACACTTAGCCGGTACGTGCAGCTTTCTGGTCAGAAAATTTCACTTGTGCCGACTGTTTGCAGCTCTTCGTTGCACTCGAGCGTGTACGTATGTATGGAGGTTACTATACATTTCTCACTGATTTGCCGATAGAAATTCTGCAGACAAATTCGGATGATTAGAAAGCAAATTTTCGAAGCTCGACCAATGTTCCCGACAATGTGAATATAGAATAACGCTGCACGGAGTCACTTTGTTCGAAGATTCTTATGTGCTGTGTGTAAAATGAACTGTGCATTGAACGAACATTGATGAACCGTACATTAAATGTACATTAACGAAATGTATATTCATGAACTATACATTGGATTTACATTGTTGAAGTGTACATTGACAGTGCATTGACGAATTGTACAATGAATATACATTGGCGAATTATACATTAACGAACTGTAGATAGAATATACATTGTGGTGACTACTTCCTACGCTCGTCACCAGATGGACTGCCAGACAAGACAACCCCTTTCCCGCTAGTACCTGATCCGTCGCCGATTCGTATATATACCGACTTAAATTTTCGTTACGATGTTCCTATATCTAATTGTAAGACAGGGCCCGCTAGATAGTCTTACCGACGAGTCCTCTAGCGGTTCCAGGACGAAACGCTTCCTTTCCCTTTTCCTCCTCACACACACACTTTACAGTCGCCAAAACATTGATAAACTATAATAGAATTTATATTGGAAAACTGTACATTAAATGCACATTAATGAACTCTATATCGAATGTGCAGTGTTGAAATGTAGATTGTATGTATATTGTTGAAGGGTACATTGAATGTACATTAATCAACTGTACATTGAATGTAAATTAATGAACTGCAGATTGTTGAAGTATACATTGAATGTAAATTTATGAACTCTACATTGAATGTACATGGTTGAATTGTACATTGCATGCATGTAAATAATCTGAACATTCGATTTAGACTGTTGAAGTTGACATTGAATGTACATTGAATTTATATTATTGAAGTGTTCACTGACAAAATATACATTGACGAACTGTACATTGTCGAAGTGTGCACTGAAAATGCATTGAATTTACATTGTTTAAGCGTACACTGAATGCACATTGAATGATCATTGATGAACTGTGAGTTGAATGTTCATTGACGAACTATTCATTGTTGAACGTCTGCATAATAAAATATCAATAAATATTCGTCCACAAAAAATGCTTCTCATAATTTCCGCAATTCAAAGTCGTCCAATCTAATTCTCTTTATACCTGAACAAAAATAGCAATCTCTCGTTCTTTTGCATAATCGCACAAATCACTCACAACAAGACGTTGCTATTTGTCCCCCCCACGTGACGTCCACGTTCGTGTCTCCTTTTTCCACGAGAGCATGTTACGCACGTATCCTGTCCGTTGGCTCATGGTTTATGCGCTCTACGGTTTACCTAGCTAGAAAATAGACGTGCCAGGGCACAGAATATCCGCGAGTCAGGTGTCTGTTATCGGATTCTGCGAACGGAATACTGGAAACTGCGTCCTCCCCGACGATTAATCAAAAGACTTAGGTCCATGGTAACGCTCGCGATTCAATCTTAACCGTGGTCTCGTTAGTACAATTTCGCAGGCTTTTCTGTGTTGACCGGCGAGAGAGGATGGCAAACGGACGGTCTCAAATATTGAAGAACCTAATGAAAGCGACGCGAGCTGCTCAAACATAATCTTGTTCTTCTAACACTATAACGACCGGCTACTTTCTAAAGTAATTCCCACCGGACACCACGGTCTTTGTTAAAAAAATTTGCCAATCGCGATTTCTCGTGTGCGTGTACAATTCACTATGTATCCAATGGATAGATTTACTAATGAATCTATGAAAGTGAGATTAGAATGTTAAGACCAATGTTATGTATTTATGGTTAAAGCCTTGCTGTGTGACTTTATTCATGGTTACAATGATTATTCTTTATTCTCTATCTCTAATAATTTCGCAGAAGAGAAGGGGAACAGAAGAGGATCGTTATTATTTTACGGCAAGGGATTATTAATGGGGCGTCATCTTTAAAGGGTTAAACGTATCACGCAATCTATTGCAAATCCACCGTACTTAGTACCTGAAACTAATTCTGTTTGACGTTAAATAAAACAATTCCGCTGCTTTTATTCATTTGCGGACGAGAATTCTTCCTGATTTAATTCTAAATGGGTTGAATTTTTTCAATTTTTCCTATAAAACAGGAATATAAGCACAGTGGGTGATTAAATTGTTAAAACCACAATGCAAAAACCATAATATTTATCCATGCGACAAATAATATTACCTCCAACGTTGCTGAATGTATATTCGCAATTTATATGGATCAATAATCCACGAAAGAATAATGAGGATTCAGTGTAGCAGGATTTTCATTCAACAACACATTGTTTCAACGTAAAATACCTAACACGTTCGCTACCAGCATTTATTTCGGCTACAGTCTTCGTAATTCCGACATATCCTTTTAAAAATTTTGAAAAATATATGATCCTATAAATGTTATGTACAATATTTCCCGAATATCGTGCTAAATGTTAAAATGTTAAATAACAACGGCCACAAAATGAATTTAACTTTATTCAAACAATATGCAGAACCGTAGATGTCAGCTATAAATGACACTGATATGACTATGCATTTTATACATTTATGACAAAAATCAATAGATCAAATGCAAATAGCGAACACATTTAAAGGATTTCAAATTACTACTGTTACAGTACGGATACTATGCGTTTATAACAAAATTGAGTAGATCAGATGTAGAACAATGATAATATTCCAAGCATTTAAAAATATTGTAGCATTATTTTTAACTTATAAAATGTAGGAACGTTCCAGAACGATCCCCAATCCAGAACGTTCGACGTCCGCCGTATGTTCAGGCGTTGTCAAGACGACGGTAAATCGCGCGAGAAATCGTCCGAGCCTTATATGGACATTTATTCATTTATTACCATATAAAGCAATATCGACGAGCCTCGTCCGTATAGACAATAGACGATCGCGAATTAGAGGAGAAGACTCCTATTATAAGGCGTGCGGCCCAGTGATGCCAGAAATGTCAGCTTTTCGCGCATGCGTACTGCGGCGCACGCGGAATCCAGTAACGTATACGCGCCAAAAAAGGGAAACATCTATGTGGCGTGCCGGGACCCAGCACTGGCATAGACGAACTTGAAGATAACGGACGTTATTTTTTATTTACTTGTTTATCTATATAATTAGAAACTATATTTTTGTTATTTTTGATACTGGAAAGGTTTTTGGCAGTATCCTTTTGTCTTGCAACAAATGTTGGTATGCTTTATAGATTCTGCCAAATAAAATAAAATTTTATATTATGTTATCCTGTATAATCCGAACGTTTTTAGGTAAAGAAAGTATGTGAATGTTGAATGAAAAACATTATTTTTAAAACAGGGCCTTAAAGAACTCTCAAAAATTTGAAATTAGTACAGTACTGACGCCACGCGCGAATACGCATGCGCGAAAAGCTGACATTTCTGGCATCATTGGTGCGGCCACGCGCCGCGGCAGTCTTCATTTTACGCCCGAAGCCTGTAACCGTTTCAATAAAGTACTCATTTTTCCGGACACTCCAAAAATGTAATAAATGTATATATAGCTCCATTATTTCGCGATGAATACAAACAATTTTTATTTTGCAGAAAAACCCGTGGTCGAACTATTCTATTGTTATCAAATCTGTAGAATCATTAAGAGAAGAAATGAGCGTCTAGGTAAAACACATGTATCTGGCAATTGACACGCACTTCTTAAGATGAATAAAAAATCCGTTGACCACTGCTAAGGAAAGTGTTCATCTAAGCAAGTGGCTCTAATGATTCGATCACCAGTAGCTACAATAAAAGGAGCGTGTAAAAAGTGGAGCAGCCTACTGACTGCAAACCCTCTATTGTTGGCCATTAATCGCAAAAGTTCAGGGCGGCACGGCGTTGCCGGTCGTAGTGGTGCTAATAACGGGAAGAGGGGCCCGGTCGAAGGTTATCGCGGGTAGAAAAGTATGTAGTAGATCCTGGGGCGTATTTCACCGAAGACAGGTGGCGGTGGTGGTGGTGATTCTTCCAGCTAGCCTGGCAGCCGGCTACCTAGCCGACCTTTACTTCTCATTGGAGTTTTCGTCTCTGTTTCCGGGGGGAAACAAGCGGTCCGCCACGGCTCAGCCCTGCTCTGCTTTGCTCCGCTCTGCTCTGCTCTGCTCTGCTCTGCTCTGCTCTGGTCTGGTCTGGTCTGCTCTGAACTTCGTGTCGGAATCAGCGGAGCGGTCGAGCCGGGGTGCAGGGTTGTATATCAGAAGGAAAACGTAGCTGGGTACACCGGGGCAGGGACGAGGTTTAACGGCTCCCTCTAGGGCTGCCAGTTACCACGGTCCGATGCCTACCCTCTCGACCTGTCCGTCCTAGAATAAAGATGGCCGAGGGTTGCAGGAGCATCCACGGGGCGATCCTCATGGGATTGCAGAAGGGTACGCGTGTACGTGTGCCGCATGGTACGTGTATATATGCGCACCGTGAACAGAGACCGGCCCGGGCTTTTTTTTTGCTCCTACTCGTTGCAACCACGACAGACTTGACGAGATGTAAATTCCGCCCGGTCTGGAAGAAAATAACCCGAGAAAGGTACACCTCCCGGAAAGAGACAGCGAGACCCGCCGCCACGGCTCGCAATTATGAAATTGACTCCGTGTGTCGTTGACTATGCTGTTGGAGTTTCTGCATTCCTACGTCCGCTAGCTGTTGTCCGAATATTTTCGCTTTAACGGTTTTGATCATCACCGGTGAAGCGATGGAGTTTATCCTGTTGCAACGTGATTCGCAATTACGGGATCGTCGATTAATGCGGTACCCGAAATCGACTAAGATCGAATTCGGAGTGAAACGTAAATTCAAAATGTTTTCTCATAATTGACAGTTTAAATGTACCCAAACAGAAAAATTTTTAATGTACTCATATAGTCAAAATTTAGGATGTATTCAAATAGTAAAAATTTTATGTGCATTCGAATAACTGAAATTTTAAATGTACTCGAATAGCAAGAATTTAAAACGTGTTCAAATGGTATACAAGATTTTCTTCATGATGCATTAAACATAGTTGCACTGTGATGAATGATTAAAAATCTTCTTGCATTTGTAACTTACTTGACCCTTATATAATAAATGATACAGTAAGTTATACAATAATAAGTTATACTTGGAAGATTTAATACTCGAATGAAAGAAAACGTCATTTAATCGCAATCGTCTAAAATTTGTTTATGAATGTGTATAAATTTTAATTGTGTTTTAATAAATTACGCGAAATCACACTTAATTGTTGCTGTTAGTTCATCGTACATCCTCATGCGTCGCTTAACGAAGAATGTATACTTCAAGGAACCACTTCCTTAGTAGACTGTGAAAGTTTATGCAAATGCACATTCTCGTAGAACAACTTATAGAGAGTGACAGTAAAAAAAATTTAATTTCCTTTATGAACAGTGTCTGTAAATAAAACTAGAAGGAATCTGCGTCACAATTTATTCAAATGTGCGTTTCATTAGTTCCTGACAAAGATTTCAAGCGGAATTTATTAAATGTGATTAATATTTCTTTTCTTCAATACGAAATAAAATACTATGTATTCCAATATTTAAGCATTAAAGTAAACGTAAGTATACTGTAATTATAAATTTCCTTTTCTCTTCTACCAAATTATTAATTGCAACCGCGAAGAAACTCGTATCGCAAGGGGTTAATAATTTAGTGAATGGCAAATTAACTTCCGTAATTCGGATTTTGTTAATTACGATTACTACAGATTTGTAAATAATTTGTTAGACGCCATTTAGCGTAGAACAAAAATTAAAGGAATTTAATAATATCAATATAGTACCTACATCCAACTTACAAAAATGATTAAAGAAGGAAAGTAATTTTTTATGTGGTTCCTTCTTGCATTTAGTACAGACCAATTTAATTTTGCATAAAAATCCACATATTTATCATCTTTCACAGTCTATGGTCCCGAGCTGAGTACTTCTGAATAAATTTTGCAACAGCAATTTCAATCGCGAGCCGATAAGTCATCCTCATTAAGGCAATTAAATAATTTTGTTTCGTATTATAATGTAAAAAGAGATGCTTAATCTCCGTTTGGTGCAGCCTAATTATTGACAATTCTGTTGACACTTTATCTACCGGAACACTATTAATAGGCTTTTCAATCATTGTGCTGTACCAAATGGAGCCTGAAAAACCTTATTTTACACAATAATTCCGAACAAAATGATTAGATTCCGTTATTGAGTGTGAGCTGAAGGATCTATTAAAAAATTCTCAGCCACGGGCTACAGACTTCCAAACATTGATGAAATACTGGGATAAAGCGTTAAATCTGCAGTGCAGCGGTACAAATTAAAAATTGATAAACTCACGGAAAATCTCCCTTAATAGGCTTTCGGTAGATAAACTGTTAGAATTGCAGTGTGTAGGGGTACCAGTTTGCCAAATTGCCCCACTATATTCGTACACTTCTGTAAAATATGAAGTGTTTGAGGACGCGAAAAAATTGAAGTTGTTCGGAGCCGTCAAAGCAGAGGCCCCTCAGGTTGTTGTGTCCGCCATGCCTCGGAAAACAACTTCCTTCCCCCGTGAAGCAGAGTTTCAAGCGTCGCGCGAGTTACCGGCTGTTCGTGTCCTCGGAGAAACATCCTAGCACCGGTGGGAGTTGCCGCGTCGCGAGAGGCGTACAAGCTCGAACGAATAAACAGTAATTTAACCCCTTATTAAATTCAAATTAGCCCGACGCCGGGGCGATGTGTAGCGCCGTGACTGGGTGGGTTCGGCTCCTCTAGGTAACCTCCTTTCGAGCGTTGCCGCAATCCATCAACTTCTGGCAGGTTTACATCGCGCGTCAAGATTCCCCGACGGCGGCTGCCAGCGACGATCAGATAAAATGTGAACGCCGACCTGAATATGCATGCCTTTTTGGGTTTTAATATCGTTAACCGATATATCATAAGATTGCCCGGTTATCTAACTCGGCTCGAAATTTCCGATTGGCCTCGATCATCGATCAACCCGCTAAATCCGATCCCTGGTATCGCTGATCCAACCCTCTCTGCAATTCGCTCATTAGAATACCGATACCGGTTTAAAAATATTGAGTAATATCGTTTTAACATGGAACTTACTATGGTCAAATGACGGATCATTAACTTTTAAATTTTTGAAATTACGCAGACGGTTCCATACATTAATTTAATTTTGTCACTATCGTAAAGCAACAAACTCCAGTACTGTACTATCCAGCGGGCGATTTTGTCTTGAATAGAAAACTTTATCTTATTCGAGATCATTTGATGACTTCTACCCTTAGTTTAATACGTATTTATTCATTTTAACCCTGCCATGATTACTGTATACATTTAAATCCTTACGTATCCTTTCAAATCGACTTTCATGTTCTCATTGCATTTAATAGAAATAGCTAAGGATTTATAAGCAGACGAACAAAATTGAATTTAATTTAATCTGGTCTCTTTAAGGTCTTGACATAAATTAAATTCCACAGAGTATTCCTTTATTTTAATTGGAACCATAGACAGTTAATATTTTGCTTTCCTTCTAAAACCTAGAAATCCTTATGACTAATTTCACATAAATGGAATTTACATAAATAGTGACTCACTATTCTTGAAATACTACTCGAATGTATTCGAAAAATTGCACAGAGTGCATAGAAAATTCCAAATTTGGGAACAATGAAGAATTATTAAATATTAAAGTAATTATGACACCAGGAAACGTTTACTGTAACAAAGAATAATGATACTTCCACGATACTTTTACTCGTTCAATGAAGGAGTCATTTTCGATTTTCAATATCTATTCTTTCAAGATTGACATTTTGCTAGAATCAAAATGTCCTGTCGTCTTTACTCCGTCGGTGTCTGTCTGTTTTTTAGATTTTTTTTAGTAATGAAAATGCCTCGGAGATTTTAATAGGACACGTCTCGCACGTCCTGCAGCGTCGCAACGCTTCGAAAGAACGCGATTCGGTCCCAATCGTTCGATGGACACGTTCCCGCGGAAATTCCGGCTGCAGCGTCGAGGGAGAGACCGGTTTTACGCCGGTAACGAGATTTAATAAAACCGAAACGACTTTGTACAAATATTGCGCGTGTGACAAGCTCGCGTGTTACCACCACGACCGCTGAGAACTTTTGCTGGACCTTTCTTCTTTTCGTTCTCCTACCCGTTCCTTGGGAATTGTATTCCCATTACGTGATTTTCACTAGCGCGGACCTTCCTCCTTCTCCGTGGACATATTTCCAAAGAGCGAGTCACGTGAGGAAACTCTCGAATATTCTTCGAAAAACGTATGTTCGAACTCTATACTATTCCATTTTACACGACCGACACTTATTTTGTCTATTCTGCGTTCCAATAACCAAATTCGGAAATCTTTTATTTTTCCTCTGTCACTACCGGTTTTTGAAAAATTCAATCTAATAGAAAAATATTCAAATATTTTTCCTGCTCGAGAAAAAGAGAACTAATATATCGTTACTTCACAATTTGATTGTAGCTCTTTATCAAACATGCTACGGTACTTTCGATATTTTAACCGGAAATCATTCGTGTTTGCTAGTATTTTTTTAGAATCCTTACATTTTCTTAATAATCGAATGAATAGTATGCGTATTGACACATAGTATATTTATATTAATCGTGACAAAATTGCTGTTACGTCAATTTTGTTTGTCTTGCGTCGCGTTTTTCTAAACGTCCATAATTAAAAAGTCACTCTGATAGAAGGATAAGTCGGTGCGATACTATTTTCTTATCTTCATTCGTCGAAAAAATCTGTATTAGAAAATTTCGCAACTTTTTCGAATCACTGCTAGCACCTTTGTAAGTGGCTGACTCTTACATTCTTCGGCGTAGACAATTATTTGATAAATAGCATGCAGGACATTTATATTTTGACAATGATATTCCGTTTCCTTTGTAAGGCAACAGGGTATTTCAAGGTTTTGCTGTGGATGGGTTTCATCCCCTATATTTCGTAGCTCAGCAGGATTTCTGAGTGCCTAACTCGACAGAATGTTCTCGTTGGTCAATGACAGAGTATGGGCCAATATTATCTTCTTCCTGTGGAAGATAATGGATTGTGTTTTGCTGTCGTTAAGCTTCGTGTTCCGAGCCAGAAAACAATCGTGAGTCCTCCAGAAATGTTCTGTTCGACCTTTTTTGTCAGCGTCAGCAGAACAATCTCGGGAACCAGAGGAAATAGATAAAAAGAACGAAATACGGGCAAGAAATGAAGGTGCTCGGTGGAGAAGCTTGGGGGGTGAAACGCGAGGATCGAGAAGAACGGAGTCGTTGATTTGCCAACGATTTTGCAGACAACGACGGCCCTGTTAACACGCTTCTTCCGTTCCATAAAAATCTTTGACAGCCGGGGACAATCAGGTAATTAAGCAATTTTTCGATCGACGTGTCATTCGAGCGAGTAGCTAAAAAACCCACCGGTGGAGTCGCGAAGTCAACCGTAAGACTGCTTGATGGATTACACGTGACAGAGGGCGATAATTCCGCGATAAATTTGAAATTAATCACGGTAACTATCGCGCATGCGAACTTGCGGGACAATGGAAATCATGTCTCGAATATGGTAATAGAATTAGCGGTCTGACGCGTGTCGCGAGATACACCGTCAAAGAATGTGCAAGCTATACTTCTTTAACGATCTTTGAGTGAAATATCAGGCGTTCTAAATATATATATATATATATATATATATATATATATATCATGGTTCTACAGTAAAGATTCAATATATATAGGATTTATATAAAAAATGAATTTTGAATTATACGAACTATTTATTTTTTAAAAGAATATTTACATTTATATTTGAACACAAGTTACACTTTAAATTTTAAACTCGTGCTGTCACTTAACTTTACAATCATACTCGTTTTACAATTATATTCATAGTTCTTAACACATTATTTTTGGTCTTAATCTTAACACATTCTACGGTACATGATTAAGGATCTTTTAACTGCTCTTTTAACTGCAATATTAATTTCAATCGTGAACCAAGCGTCACTTTCAGTAACGTAATCTAATTATTCGTTTGGGATTATTATATAAAAAAAATTTTACGCTTCCTTTTAGTACAGCACAATTATTGAAAATACTATTAATTGGCTCCCGCTAGATAAAGATTTAACTTTTATAGAAGTTGTACTTCGTAATCCGATTTCGTCTGACAGTTCAATTTCAAATTCTGCTTCTCGTTGCGATTCTAAGTTATTCCCTGAAACATCACGAACGCTGCTTTACAGTACAGTATGTACATTAAACAAATTTACGAACGTATAAACAATACCATAAAAATTAGTTTGTTAGAGTAAATACTAACGAAGATATTAGTTTCCAGTTTAAATGGTGTCAAGCACTGACGGCAGTGTTTATCAGTCCAATATAAAATCTACAAATCTGAAAATTACATATCTGCATAAATCTATCGAATCACGTTCATTACCTTCAATATTTTCTTACGCATCACAGATGCATTGAGACATTGTATACGCATCATTCTCGCCCGAAATTCTGTGCTGCTCATCGCGGAAAACATCCGCAATCTCTTTCCATTGTGATCGGTAGTGTGTCGGTGACGTGGTGGATTTGGGATCGAACATTCCGGGTTGTCCATTACGCTTATGAAACCACGCAAATTTGTTTCACTGTCTCGGGGATATCCTCGTATCGTCAGCGGGGTTTCGAATCGGCGGTAGGTTTGCCGGGATTGCACGGCGGATAGGTGCGCAAACAAACGCACAAAAGGGAGCAGCCTGGTCCTCTCTGGCCTCCTAGCGAAATATTAGGCCGGTCTTCGGCGGGCTGTGCATTGTGTTTTGTACCCGAGGAAATGGCGACGTTCCCGGCCGGCCACGAATCAGCCCCGAAATATACGGGCGAAGGGTGCAACGCCGCTGCCCGGTTGCAGCTCTGCATCCGCAGTTGCAAGCCGCAGTCTCCCGCGAGCGTCAGTTCCAGAGCAGCGGAGGAGACTAAAAAGCGAATAAATAGTGGCGTAGAGAAGCACCGGGCAAAGGACAGACGACCAGACCGAACCAGAACCCCCCCACGCCCCCCAAACCAGCCGCATACGGTATTACGGTCGTTCGTCGATGCACGGAGAGCCACCCACGCAGCCCGGCTAAATCCCAAACCGTTTCCGTGAATTATTTCCGACATTACGAAAAGTGGGACGGCATACTTTAACCCGCGCCACGCGCAAGAGCTTCGGCTTGTACTTAATTAATCGTTTCCCCGGATTTATTATCGTCTACGGCACCGTTTGCCCGACGATTCCGCGTACCTCTACCGTGCAAGACGCCATTTATTCGAGCCTCCGTACCATTTCCGCAAGAATACGCCGCACCCCGATCCCAGTTAGGCACTACTTGCTGCGGATACGTTCTCGAATGCATCCGAACACCCGATAGGCTGACCTATCCAGCGAATTAACACTTGTATAATAATCATAAAAATAATAACTTTTTATCTTTCGGAGACTAGTCGACAGTGTCTGATGGATCTTAACCGTTTTGAGTGCCATGGGTCTTTCTTGTTTCCCAATCGATAATTTCCAAACAACGAGATGGAGCTTGTTTTATTTCGTGTCTAAAAATGCCAAGGGCCGCGATTGCGCTGTTTCCTGCTTGTATGAATTCATTTGCCAATTACTAAACGGTAACCGTAAAGACATGCATCGGCAAAAACCAAGCGTGCAATGACTGTCGTCTTTACAACTATTGCTTAGGCAGTTTTGGACACAGGACGGAAGAACAGCAATCGCGCCGCATGGCACTCAAACGGTTAAAGGGGGATGGCTATGGAAGTTTATTATTTTATTGGTAAAATGATACATCCAAAAACTCGAAAATAAATTTTGTATTCATTTTTTTGTCACTACTGAATCAAGTTACATACAATTGTTGTTATTTTCTTCGTCAGTGCAACCATTACTGGCGTGTAGTGTGGGACTTACATTAATCATTAGATCTTAAAAGCTAAACAAGTTTTTGAAAGTTAGATAGTTTGTGCTGGAATTATATGAAAAATCTGACAAAAATTACGAAAATTAGACAAGTTTCACACTTTTTAATATTAAATGTCATACTATATAATATTTAATAATTAACATTTTTCAATTGAAAGATTGAGTTAATATGACTTGAAAAAATATTGCAAATGAAAAATGAAGTCAAAATCCGTCGTATAATCCCTAGAGAAATGTCTATGGAACAAAATAAGCATTGATTGGACAGGATTACTCTATTAGTCATTGATTTATCACGCACGCCAATTTAAAAAATAGTTTCAAGAAAAACGCATCTAAAGTTTTGTACTGACACTGCTATTCCGAAGCATCGTTCTCCTAGAATCGTCATAATTTTGTTATTTCAATGAATTTCAGTATGAGATTTTAGGGAAGTACTTTTAAGATTCTATACTTATGAAAAATACATTAAAAAAATCGATTTTTGTACAAATTACACAAGAATCTCACCATTACCCCTCAGGGACAAAGACACAGTGGAACGCCTATTTTTTTAGACAACAGAAAAACATTTCATCTAACACATTCAACGCCACGTTAGTTATATTTAACTGTGGACTCTAAACGAAGTTGGTCAAGTGGATTGCACCTGGCCCTGACACGTTCTATTGGTCTTGACGTTCCGTCAGTTGCATACAACTGGAGAAAAGAAAACATGATCTTCATTTACATATCTTTCAAAATTTGACAAATCTAATGCATTTTCAGAAGAAACCAAGAATAAAAGTATGTGGCCCCAGGGCTCAGCTACTTTTTACTTTGGCGTTCAATGTGTTAAAAGAAATACGGATGATCTTTGGATCTCCTAAGAAAAAATACAGTCTTGTTCCGATATACGTTATTTTTTCGAAATAAGGAAATCGCTGGCCCCTCTTTGTGTTTCGAAGTTGTTCGCTCGACGTTGCTTAGTGGCAGAACGATAGGGTATATCATATTCTATCGTTTTTCAAGGAAAGAACGTTGCTCGGTCGACTACATTATTGTCTGCCCCTATCTCTCGTATCTCGCTAATTCTTCGTGTTCCCTATCAGGCCATTCGAGAAAATAGTCAATCCGAATAGCGTAGTTGATGCGATATACGGCGAAAGACAGTCCCGAGCCTTCGCCGTATACAGTGATGCCAGATTGGTTAAATCGAGGGGAGTACAGTTTACCACATCTCTGATGATCAAAGTAATATGTGACACGTTGAGCGGCACGTCACGTGACCAGTCTACGGTCTTAGTGGGGGACGTTGGACTGTGCTCAGGTAGTGGAATGGGATAGTTTAAGGGGAAAAGGAGGAGAGGAAAATCCACCCAGTTTTGGGTGTTTCTGGCATCACTGGCCGTATATTGGAACGACACTGTATTGGGAGAAGATTCTCTAGCATTGATTAACAGTAGGGATATAGGACCTGTCAAAATGAGGGGTTTTAATATTTTTACTTTATTATTATTGAGATTGTAAAGATGCAGCCATGAGGAATTATTCCACAAATTTATTGCTTTGGGTATGTATTATAGAAAAGTGACTACCAATTTGGATAGATAAATTTTTGTTGCTTTTATGAAGTATTGTAAAATGTTAAAGCAATGTTAAAACAAAAAAAAACGACTTCTGTCTGTTCGAATGCGCAACGCTATTATAGACGTCGCTACCAACAAATTCCCCCAACTATTCGATCCTCCCACTTGCTCAGGTTCCCCACGATGAATTATGCGAAATAATATCAGAAGTTGCCAAATTCTCCGGCCGGTGTTTTGTCCGGATGTGATGTATTCGCCCAGGTTATTAGAAAAGTTTGCGAATCAGAGTCCCGCGCGAATGAAACCTGGCAATGTATTTATGACGTTGCGTATCAAAGTTTGGCGGGAACCGAAATGTTCGTGAGGTATCAATTATCGAAATGGCTGAGGAGGATGGTGGCTGAGAGGTTGTTCGAGTATTTATGGATATTGTCAAGTGAAAAACGTGGTTCATTATCCACGGCTTTCCGCGACTTTCACAGCACGGAAATGTAAATCTTCACACTTTTTGATCTTGCGTTCGTATGAACTTGATATTTATGTTATTCCAATAACCGTTTCTCTCGAATGCGTCTCAAGTTTCTCTACAGGATTAAACTTAAGTCTCAAATGCAATGTTAGCTTATGGCAACAGGTAAATATTGTTTATAATGCAGCACACATGTAGAACTTGTAGTGAAACGAACAAGTTCCCAATATTAGGTTGTTACATATGAAATGCTCGATAGTAGAATGCAAATATTCCGTAGCATTTTAATCAAGAAATACTATTATAATTGGACTGCGGATTTTATTCATTTATGACAAAAATCAATAGATAAAATACAAAAACGTAAAAACGAAAGAAGTATTTAAGTCTATCTTTACATTATTTTGGACAAATTAACATTATGAAGAGGAGAAATACATTTTTATGTGTCCCTTACTTCTAGCAATTGGCACAGAAACTTTTAATTTTGCAGCGAATCCGCAGTCCAATTATAGTCCACAGGTTTGTTTTATATCAGTTTAAGGTACAAAGCTAATCTTCAATGGAATCTTATTTGGTATCAGTTTCATTAGAAAAACGCCACGAATATGTTGGTGAAAGTTCCATAAAAAAATAATAAAAAATAAAGAAGTTTTTTCACTAGGTTAGGTGTTGTTTTCACACCGACATACTGGACCCGTATTATGTTACACTTCTCGGCGACCGAGGCCTCTCGAGCTTCGCTGTCCATTTCTACGTTCGGCACAAGTCAAAGAATAGTATTATCTGAACGTTAATTGTCGTCGGCCGGACCCGTGGTGGCGACGATTATCGATGAAATACTGTATGTTGATTATAATGATGCTTACTGGAATCAATAAGATTTGATTTAAAGGTTACCTGCATTTAACGTTACTGTTAAAAATGGGACATATCATATGCAACACTTAACATTTTGTACAGTATTATTTGGATACATCGACCTAAATTTCTCATACGTAATCATAAACATGGATACAAGTTCTAAATTTATACTAGTTTGTAAACATTGCTTCTTTATTCATTTAGGTTCTATATAAAAGTGTGTCAGTGTCTTAAACAAGGTAGTAAAATGATTTAACGAAATACGGTTGAATTAAATGACACGATGAAAGCGTTGAAATGAAAGAAAGTTGAAAGTCCCATCTTTTGTAAAAGGTTATGGAACATCCCCCAAAAATTATAAATTCAATTTCAGCGTGTAGAAGTCGGCACAGCATTGTGTTCGCATTACACGCTTCACGAATAAAATAAATTGGCCGACCGTACAATGAGAGACATTCCAAATTCCCGTGTACGTATATTGTGTCTAAAAATTTTTGCCATATCGGGGAAAGGAGGGAGTGAAAGGATGGTATTCGTATTAGATTTATTACAACAAAAGAGAGTGAAAAGCGTCACTAATTCAGACGGACCGAATAAAATTGTGCTGAAACTAGGGAGAACGCGATGCACACTGAGCAAGCTAGCTTCGGTCACATATGTACGTTGTGTTTCTTTTCAATGCATATCGTCCAATAGAGATTGCCCGGATTGTAACGGAAAGCAAAATTCTCGTGCACACGATTGTCGCTGTCCTCGCATTATTCTCCGCGCGCTTTTTTATTTCTCCTTTATGGTCCGGCATCTACGCGAATTACTGTGCGTGCTCGTCGAAAGTATTTCTGATACTCTTTTCCGTGACACTGGTCGCTTTTGTTACTCCGCTTTCTCCAACGTGTGGAGAGTCTTTTTGTTCGTGTCATTTTGATGATCTGTTACAAGATGGAACGTTCTTTCTCTTTTACTGATTGTCATTTGGTTTGAAACAATGAACGGCGCCAATTTACTGTATTTCATAGTGTAGAGAAAATTTTTTAATCGATCAACGTTGCCAATTCACTTCAGTTAACCTCTTGTCATACCCGCTAACTCCCGATTGCTCGGGTCATAATAAACAAGAAGGTCGGTCACGCGTCGAGCCATTTAGCTGTTTAGCCGTGTGCTCGAAATTGCGCAGATTGTATGCGCCTCATGACATGTATATTTCGGCACAACGAAAGGTACATGTGAAATAATAAACACGTTTGGGCACAACTGATACTTTTAAGATGTCAGGGAAGTAATTATGATCAATTCATCGGTGAACAAAAATGATTTATAATTTGAAAATGGATAATGTATCAGTAACAATTTGTAAATTAATACTTAATTTAAATTAATAATGTTTTGAGAAAACTCGTAGAAAATTAGTAATCTTCGTGTTAGTGTTGTTTACGTTTGTCACGAATGAAGTACCACGAGCCAGACTCGCGTTGTTCACGTTTGGTCCGAGCGAAGTACCCCGAGCCAGGCTCGTGTTGTTTACGTTTGGTCCGAACGAAGTACAACGAGTCCAGGCTCGTGTTGTTTACGTTTGGTCTGAACGAAGTACCACGAGTCAGGCTCGTCTTTATTGTTTTTGGCCCAAATTTCTTACTACGAGTCTCACTCGTTGTTGTAGGACAAGAAGTCAACCCTTTACACTCGGAGCTATTTCAACTAAAAAACCAAACATTTCTTCTAACCTAGAATATTTCCATTGTACATATTTTATTTTCATTGTATGCGTAAGAAACTGATATAGTACCTCATACAATATTGAAATGTTTAGTAATTTATTACATATAAACAAATTTAATCATGTAAATAATATTCTGAATAATGGTGTAGCAATTTCTAGAGGCGCCTCAGAGTCGCCATTCGAGTGCAAAGGGTTAATACTGTAGCAGAAACGGTTTAGTCGATGAACATCGCCAATTCAATTCAGTTAATACTGCAAGAACAGGTTTCGATGGGTGAACATCGTCAGTTCACTACAGTTAATACTGTAGCAAACATGTTTTAATCTATGAATTTCGTCAATTCACATCAGTTAGTACTGTAAAAAAATGTTTCGATTGATGAATGTCGTCCATTCACTACAGTTAACACGTTGACTGCCGTCGTCGTCACTACTGATCGGCATTGAAATTCCCGCGACGCGTCGTGGAGGTCGTAGCTGACCGACGCAACCGAACTCGATAAAAATCCATAAAATTTGCAAACACTAGAATTTATAATTTTGTGAGTGCAATTAATATTAGAATAGTGCTTCCAAATAATAAGTGTGTATGCGACCATATCAATATTTTATTTTTATTTTCATTTAATATTTCAAACTTGAATATACGTATAAATATACGATGTGATTCTAACATGGACAATTTCACTCCAGTGCTGCAAGCAAAACCAATAAAACACCCGCGGCAGTCAACGTGTTAACATAGTGAACGTCGTCTATTTATTACGAACTAATATGGGAGAAATGTTTATACTCTGCGTAGAAGTATAGAAAAGAGAACTGAAAATTCAGTTTCCAATTATTGCATTTTCTCTACTTTCAGACTGATTTTTAAATATTTCAGAATTGCATGCACGTCTGTCTCAATGCAATAGCGAAGTTCGATGAACTACCAGAGAAAGAAGTTTATTTAAAAAAATCAGAGTAATAAAAACAATTTCATTGTAAGAAGTACTTAAATGTACCTCAGTAGTACTTGAACCGTATGAACTAATTAAATTACAAGCAAACAATGAAATAAGATCTTGTAAAATGTAAAAGCCAATTTGAGAGTGTGTCTGCTGTCTTATGTCGCGTTCCAGCGCGAAAAAAAACAACTGCCCAGACTAAAACGGTCCCCGTCTGTTTCGCACACTTCTATATCTATTCAACAGATATTCACACTTATTTTTACATTTATAGCGCTGCTCGAACGCGACGGGGCCACGATAAGAGTGACAGTGGGAGGGGGGAGGGGATAGGCGAACTAGCTGATTTACGTTTCCGTTCCGTCCCGCGGAACGTGTTTCTTGATCCGGCGACGTAGAACGCGTACACGCTCGCATTCATCATACTCCCGTATGGCCGCCACGAGGCCAGGCAATTTATGCGTGTTTTGATATTCTCGCCCGGCTATTCTTCTTCTTTTTTTCGTTGACTCGCGTCGCTCGAATATATTAAAAGGGTGAGGAAAGAGAGCGACACACGGCCGTGGATAACATCGTAGGGCCGGCGAACAGCCACGGCTGCTACGCCAATAAATTTGTATCGCTAAAACCCATAAAAATGCATTGGATTCGTAAAACTCGAACGCGCATACCAGACTCCACTCTGGTCCTTTCGATCAGAAATTGTTGATCAGCTAACGCAGCGACAGGGGTGTCAGAAAACTAAACTGATACTCGAAATGCGTTTTGCATGACTCCGCGTGTACCTCGTGGTATACTGTGATGAGATCTAGAATGGGATATTACTATTTCTGGTACTTAAAGCTGTGAAAAAGAGTAAAGCTTTAAAGCTTACTTATATGTGATTTACTATTCGCTTCTGTTGTATTATTAATCTTAACTTTTTCTATTGTTGGTAATTATACAGTTTGAGGGAATCAGCTCTGATTTTAATGACCTTGAAATATTGAATATTTATAATATTATTTATCTAGTCATTAGTATTTATAATTGTATCTCAATATAGATCACATCTTTGTATACGCAAAGATCCACAGTCCAGCGATCTTAATCTCTTACCTTCCGATTCATTTTACAGTTACAGTGATTAGAACGTCTTTGTCCACAATTTTATATTGTTAGAAGAAGGAAAAAGCTGATACAGCGTGGGCCAGAATTCGTGGTACAAATGAGGGCAGGGAAGATAGTATAGCTAAAATCAAGGATAACGAAATTGCATTGTAGGCTTCGTTTTCGAGAGAATTGGCGTTAATCCTTTTGCTACGGCAGACTTTGTTGCGTACCGCTTGTACCATACGGCAGGATTTCAATCACGACCCCCACTGAATTTTTCTTCAGCGTGCATTTCTCGTTGTAATGTGAACGCCTATAGGCGCCTACCGCTTTAGTGGACCGAAGTAAGTTAAGCGCCTATAGGCGCCAACATCTTCAGGATACCAAATTTTAAAAGCGCCTTTAGTATTCGATGAATCTTTAGATTCATTTTCAGAAATGCTGTTCAAACATTCTTAAAAACGTTGAAGTAGTCAGTTCTAATCCATAGCGTCTTCCTCCGAGCGACTAATATTCATTTATAATAATTATATTGAGATTTTGAATTTTTGGAAGAATATTTATATTTGCATAGATTCAACAAAGTCCAGTCGTTACAACTCCGTGTATTATTTATATTCTTCGTAATCTGGTGGCGTCAGTGTTCAAGGTGCAAGCCGACACGCACAAGAGTGCCCCTTGCACAAGCAAGGCTAAAATCAACTGCCTAAAATCAATTAGGCAAGCGCACGATTAAACAAACACATTTAGCAGATACCGTTCGAAATATTCATCACGGGTCCGACTCGATGTCACAAGGGGTTACTGCATCAGAAACTCGCCGCATCTGTCCGTGCATCTTTTTACAATAGATTCGCATATTAAGCAGCAGTCACTCATACTTCCCAAATACCAATCTCGCATCGCTGTCTGGCGATGTTCTAATGAACGGATCGTAAAACGAATATTTTACCGTCCAATAACGTTTACGTTCGTTTCCCGCCTAATGAAACTCTGAACAGAGAGAGTACACGGGCTAATTCCAATTTTCGTGACCCGAGGACGATAAAAACGTGGATTTGCATAAACTAGCGTAGTCTACGTATTACGGCGACGTTACCGAAGGCACACCGAGAGGAAAGAGGTCGGGAAAAGCGGATGGAAAAAGAAAAAGGAAACGACAACGCGACACGGTGGCAGTCTAGTCTGTGTTCGATCCGGGGCAGGCGCGTTTGTCCTGAAAATCGGAATATAGGATGTCGTAAGTCTTTTGAGATGCCGAAAGCAACCGGTGGATTTTTATTTCAATTCACAGGGTAATATATTATTTGCAAAGCTCGGGCTCGTCGAGAACACACGCACGCACCGTGTAGCGCACACGCACACCACAACACATCTCGAGGCGCCCACCTCCGCGTATCCGCCTACGCCTCCGCCACAAATCCTATCCGCGGAAATGTGGAACCTTTCGCCGTGGCCAAACGCTTTCTATACATCTGTAACGACGCGTATAACCTTTATAGCCCCTCGACCCGCTCCCCCCTCCGCTGCCAATGCCACAGCTTTTTCCCTCTTACGAGGCAAGCTCCCCATCACCACCCCCGCGCACAACCGCCCTCGGCTCGTTCCACCAATCTATCGTTTCGGCAATTGCATTCTAGAATTTATTTTCCACGCACGAATGCGGAGATTGGCCGGACGCATCAAACGACCGGGTCGAGAATGAAACGCCGCGCCCGTTCTTTCTTTCTGTATCTCTCTTTTCCCCGTTCGCCTCTTCGGGTTTTTTCGGCACTTTTTACGCGCGCGCGCGAAACGGCACCCTTGGGATCAAACGGAATTACCCTGCTCGAAGGAACTTCCAGCTAATTTTCGAATACTAAACGACCCGAGACTCAGATTCGATAATTATCGTAGCTCAGTTTGCCCGATAGTCGGGTCAAGGAACGATGAGCAGCCGATTTCGTATTATTACTTAGTAAATATTGGATAGGCCAGATGCGATCCGAATCCTCTGGAGGGGGGCACTGATAGCCGAGTCGTTTGTGCTGACTGCGTCTTTTTAATTGAGCGGAAGGTTAACGCGGCCGCCAAGTATGTTCTAGTCTAATTTCTTGAGGCTTCTAGGATTTATGGTTGATGCTTTGCGAGTTAATTTAGGTAATGTCGGAGGATGTTGTGGATGAAAGGATTGTCTAGGGAGGAGGCGATTCAATTACAGAATTGAATTACATTGTATTTCAATTACATAGTAATTCAACTACGTCGTAACAGACTTACATAATTGAAACCTTTCAATTAATTCAATTACTACTTATTTTAATCAGATGTGTACTTGAAATACAATATAATTCAATTGTGTAATTTATGTGTGAAATTTAAAAAAATGTGTAACGTAGAAGTTATTGATATTATTAATTTAGAAATAATAAATTCCTTTTTTTTGAAAACTTCACATGGATTTTTCAAAAATCATTTTTCTTTAATTTTTAATTTTAATTCAATCACATCGTAATTCATAATCAATGCAATTTGATTACGTAGTATTTTATAATTGTACTCCATTTGCAATTACGAATTACATTGTAATTTAATTGGATGAAGATCTGAATTACGAATTACAATATGACTGAATTACAATGTAATTCAATTACTTTGTAATTATTATTCCTGGAGTAATTCAATTGTAATTCTGCACAACTCTGTTATACTTCATATGTCTATTGGTTGTCCCAGAAGATCCATCAAATTCGCGTGCCTAGCGTTTGTAAGACGTGGAACTGGGAGGCCATGAACAGACGCGCCAGACGATTCCTACAGTGATGCCAGAAACGACCAGAACTGGTTGTTTTTTCCGCTCCTACTTTTCCCCTTCCACTATCCCATTCCACTACCTGAGCACACTCCAACGTCCCCCACTAACACCGTAGACTGGTCACGTGACGTGCCGCGCAACGTATCACATATTACTCTGGTCATCAGAGAGGTGGTAAACTGTATTCCCCTCGATTTAACCGATCTGGCATCACTGGATTCCTATTCAATAGCGCGTGTTTTTGCACAAGTTTCAAGCTCTATATTATCCAAAATAAAGCGTCAAATTAAATAGTTTATTGTACGTTTTCGACTTATTTTTTCATATAGAATCACCCTCTCTACGTTTATACCATTTTGGAACATGTGAACATGTGAATCTGTATTGTTTTACGAAATTTTGGAGTCGTTTCTCAAGAGAACGGTCTATTTGCGTTCTATGGTTCCTTTGAGGCTTTCGTTCCTTATTTCGAGTACTATACTATGAAAACAACTTTTGACCTTGATAATCAAGGTCAAGGACAATTTTATACGGACTTTCTTTTACATATCTCCACCCATCCAGAGGCGTAGAATTGCGCTACGACCGTCTGTACACTTATTTTTTGTACACCCTGTACATCGCGGATGGATCCTCCACAATGAATATGATAGATGAAAACCAGAGTATTTATAGTTCTTCAATAGTTGAATACAATTTAGATCCTACTTATTTCACTGATCACTTTGAATGAACATCTTGGATGAAATGCAGATGAGAACAATGTTACGCATTTTATTACAGATGGATTATCTGAGATGTACATTCAAAGTGAAAAGTCTAAATTTGTCTTTAGAAGTGTACGTTTGAATAATTATTAGACTGCGGATTTTATGCAGTTATGATGAAAATAACTTGATTAAATGAATAACAATAAAAAAGATATTGAAAATCTTGGGAATAAAGAAAAGAAATCAATCTTTATGTAGCTCCTACATCTTGTAATCCAGGCAGACATTTTTTATTTTGCATAAAAATCGGCAGTCTAATTATTATCAAAGGAGTTTCTGTGTGATGGAGTTACTGACCAAGTTATTTTTTCGTTTCAGGTAAGCAGAGAATTGTGGAGGTCGTGGAGAACACATAAGTCGTTACTTGCATTGTACTTGCGTCAAGTAGAAGTAGCCGACAATGGTCGGACCAGGCAGGTGGTATTGTCATTATTAGACACCGTAACTGTAAAATATGAAGTTGTCAAAAAGTTCGTTTCGTTTTCGATTAATACACATAATGCAAATTCAACCTATATTTTTAAGAAAGCAAATGACTATGTAAAGGGTAGCAGAGAGAGAAATGAAACGTTAACAAACACATGATCACGTTGTTTGTATTTGCTTGGGTTATTCAACCATATTAAACATAGGTACACATTACGAAAGAAACTTTTGGGGCAACTTAAACGTGTCAATATACGTGCAAATAACTTGCGACACTTTTTGCGAGAAACGCCTCTGACGCAGCGATCGTCAAGTTGAATTCACTTGCGACAGTTGCTCTCAGAGAGCGAAACAATGTTTGAACAATATTTGCAAACAAGTGTACACAGTTCTGCAAGTTGCTCTTGCAAAAGATATCGCAAGTGTCTTGCTAGTGTATTTGCAGGTTGATGAATTATAGTGCAAAGGATTAACAATTCTTTGACTTTGAATGGTGCAGCAAATACAGCAACCGTCACGATACCGCTATGCGAGAGACAAGATTATTAAAAAATGCTGAACAAGAAGCATGCAATGATTACAGAAGCTTATCAGACAGATAAAGCGATGTTCATCGTCGAGCTTCTGTTACAAAGTAAACGCCTCCAAATTATGGTATTCAGTCTAAACAATTCATCTTGCATCTCACGCCCGTGGGCAGCGCGTGCACAGTCAAAGGGTTAAGCGTGGCCACTAGGGAAAGAAGTTTCGCAGCGTGGCTTAAAATAATCGAACAATACAGCGGGGTGAAAGTACGATTAAACAGCGTTGGATAGGTTTCCACAGAAGAGCGCCGATAAATTTCCCGCGAGCGTTCACGTGCGGCCCATGAACAGAGGGAACGCGTACAGAGGCGGTCGTACTAAAGCGTGGTATTGGCTCGTAATTCCGTGCGTTTGACCGCGTTTGACTCACATCAGACAGTCTCGATTCTCGCCGAATAGATTTCCAAGCGGAGTTTGGAACCGACAGCTTCCAGTGGCCGCGCTGATACGGGGTAATCGATTCGACCGCATCCGGTTCGGAATCGGCTGATACGCCTCGTCTCGCGATGCTTCGCGTCGTCGCATCGCGTCGCGTCGTCAAGACCTTCTAAGAGTCTGTTCTAATTTCAACTTGTCGGTCATGTTTAATTCAACCGTAATGCGAAATGTCACGTGAGTCGTTTCGCCGCTCGAAGATCCCGCTTAACGACCCCGCCCGGCTCCATGGAGAACGCGATTCCGAAACTATCAGGACCACCGAGCGCGGTAATTCGCTTCGGCAACTTATCGTTCATGTTTAATTCAAGAACCAGTCCTCCGGACATATACAGTCTGTACCACTAGAACGTGCTACCGATATCCCTGCAAAAGTGATTGTATTCGGAAAAGATGTAATCTGAATCGAAAGTACATTTCAAATACCAATACGACCTGACACTGGATTAATGAAACTGGAAGCAAATGGATTTTGTAAAAGAATAATGACTTGAAACAACGAAGCCGCGTCTAACCAAATTGCACGATAGAGTGGACACATCATTGTGGTTGGCTGACTATCCCGGTCACCAGATGCGAAAACCATGAAAATTTTTTGGTCTTTTATGAAGTAGAAGCATAAAGAAAAATGTATGTTAAAATTTTTAATTTTAAATTAGTAGAAAGCATACGAAAACGTTGACAAACTATAATAGATCATGAAGGAAAAGCGTATTGGTATTTTCAGTGTAGTTTCGACCCATATAAAGTTTTTTTAAAAATACATAAATACCTATTTACAGAAATATCGCCAATACGTTCTTGTGGGATGCACAACGGCGAGATGGACGTATAAACTGTCGTTCAAACATACACGGAGAGTTGTAGTTTTATGAGAATCGGTGAAATCAATTCATTGAACTGAACCATGATTGAACTGCGATTCATTTTACGGTTGCAGTGACTAGAACTTCTTGTCGTTCGTAATTTCCTAAGAGAAGACGAAAATTTATACTTATTGTATGCCTGCGTATTCTCCAATGGTTACACATATTTATACATACATATTTTGTACATATGCAGTCAGTCAAAAAAGTCACCGTAAATACTTAAAACGGAATAATTTTCTCAAAATTGAACCAAAATTTGAAAAAAGTACTATTGTTTAGAATTGATAAGAAAAAAGTAAGACAATTTTATCAACTTTTTGATATGAGCCTGTAATGAAACTTTAATCAATGCGTTTTGTGGATCAACGTAAATTATACACACGGTAAAAATTGCATCGAAATCGGTTAACGTTGCTATGAGCAACAAATATTTCAAAATTAAAGCTTAAGGATGAAAGTCGCAGATTTTTGGCGTTGTCAGGGAATTTTATTATTTTTTACCCGCAATTCCTGTGAATTATAATTTTCGTTTTTTTTAAGAAGCTACATCATTTTAAAGGGTGTATAGAGACTTTTTTGTCCAACTTTGCACGTTTAGTAGATTCTGTTTTTCGACACCTTTGGTAGAAATATTGTTGTCCACGATTTTCATGAATTTATTAGTTCGTGGCAAACATGTTTTCATAACGATGATGTACAATCGGAAAAATCATACAGCGGGAGGGAGGAAAAAAGTCGTGGCGGATTTAGTTTTATTCAACGGTTAATGCGACGATGCATGTAAAAGATGCGTTTACGTAAAATGTCCGCCGGTTTTTATACCGCGGCCTGCAACTGCCGCTCGTAAATCTCTACTTTCCGGTGATATCGACCACCACCACCTGGACGATCCTGAATTTTATTCTGATGTCCCACAGCGCTATCGTCTCGTAACGAAACAGATGAAACACCATTTACGATCGGATCGCGATTCTGCGGGAGCCTCGTGGATTTTTGAAATAAGGAAATGAGCCTTGAGAATGTATTTTCTCGTAACGTTTTTGTGTGTTTCTGAAAGTATCGTAAAACTGCTCCGAGTGTCAACTCGTTGGACGCTGTTACGTCGCTTTGTAGTCTCAAGATGATGGTTTACATAAACAATTGGAAACGCTAAAGCTTTAATAGAACTTCTATAGTTAGTTGGCAGGATAATGATTTAACGAGATGTACTTATGTTTATCAACAATAGCTTTTCAACAATTTTATGTGTACTTCATATGATTTTATGAAAGTTTTATTGTACTTTCCTACGTAAATGTATTGTTTTCCTTACAGTTATTAGTTCCTTTACATGCGCTACTGTGTTTTCAGCGTGACTTGTTAAGTATTTTTCTTAAGTATCAAAAGGCTACCATTACTTTCATTATTATTATGTTCTAGTTATTGGTTGTTGAGACTTGTCACACTCGTAGCAAACGCTACAATTCAGAAATCAGTAAAATAATAATTGCAACAAATTTTGTCACAGTTTTATGTCATAAAGTAATAACGACAAAGATAAATTCATCATGAGGAACTAAAAGAGATTAAATAAAAAAATCATGGTACATGTAATAGTAGTGGGAACGATTTTTGAAAATCCTTTTTCAACGCAGTCGAATAAACAGAAATACCCAGTACACGGGTGTTAGCAGATAACATCCCTGAGAATGACTCGTTGGTTCACGTTTTCCAAAATATTGGATTCCTTTCTCGTAAAAACTGCGAGTTTTTCTTCAAAGAGATGAAGTCTCTGAAAATCGAGTGGGACCCTTTTTAAGGTGAAAAAATACCGATTGCATATAAGATGTTACTTTTAGAGCTTAGGATCATCACTTTAAAACGCCATCAAGAACCTTAAGAAAGTATAATTTAAACTTACGACCGATTGGATAGAAAGGCGCTGAAGTTATTTGCACATCTAACAATTCGCTATCTTCCTAATCATCGAGACGTGCTCCCCAAGTGTCGCAATGTCAAATTACGTCTAATTCCATTCTCATAGAGGGATGGTTTTCGATCCTCGCTGAAAGGGGCTAGCCGAGCGTTTAAGGGCGACGTAAACCTTTATCCCCGATAATCCGATGGTCGTTTGAACGAGGAGCGGATTCGATCTAGCGTCTTCGGGGCCGGGGCAGGAGCGGATGCGTGTTCTGGACAGCGGTTGTCCAGCCTCCCGTGGGACAATCTCGTCGGCTGGCCTCCGCCATTACCTGGTCACATTGTACCTCCACCTAGTAACCCCGGGCACACGACATTGCATCTGATGCGAAATCTGCCGAGCTGATCGGATGCCTGGTGTCTCTAGTCTGCATGGTTACCTTCGATAACCTCGTTCGGCCCTATAGCTTAGCGGCCTGTTCTAGCCTCTGCCCAGGGAAAGAGAGGACAAAGGCTGAGGTCCGAGGGAGCAGAAGCGGGACATGTCGACACACGGTCAGCAGGATTATAGGGTCGCGCTGGTCGCACAGGGCTCCCTCGCCCCTGCGCCCGGAGGTCCCGAGATTGAATTATCTGCTATGAAGAGGGGGCTTGACCTCCGCTATCGCGATAGTGGAAAGTCAGAGAAAACCGGAGTGGCCACTAATCATGTAGCCTCCGAAATACAAGCGAGCGAATCTCGGCTTGGACATGAAACTGCAAGATATTACTTAGGAGGAACAAAGAAAACAACGTCGGTCGCGACCAAATACCATCTTGCTCTTAAATCATCTCTATGGTCCTCTCGCCAGAGTCTGCCGGGTATATTGCTAAGATGCTGCTTCTCGAGGACTTCCGGCTTCGGCGTTAGTCATGCTCGATGCCTTGCGCCGGGATCTGTAAACGAATCTCGCCAGAGAAATGAAACTCTCTTATCTGTCCTTTGAGTCGAGTCAGCTAGGTCCTCCAAAATTTGCTGATCGATGTCTGTGGGGGAGTCTAAGAATACAGGACATGGATAGAACGAGCTTCAACAAGAGAGTTCAAAATGTAGTAAATCTTTGCTTGTGTTTGCCTGTGGGGAAGTCTAAATATGAAAAACTAGAAAAGAATGAACTTGGATACGAGGAATTGAAAATCTGGTTAAGAGGACAGGCAGGTTTCTAGATGAGTCGGCTCCCTTTGATAAGATCCATTTCGAACTTGGTTTCCTCGGATTTCAACACGGCTTAGAGATCGTCGAACTGCTTTGACACGTAATAGAGGGAAGACCGCCAGCTGATAGAGATCATCCATCGATAACGAGGTCAAAGGGTTGCTCAGGACCGGCGACGTCCGAACGCATCCGCCGCAAACATTCCGCAGAACCGGAGGACAGATTCGGTGTACGGTATCAGCAGTCGGTGCCGGAACCTCTGTCGTCAGAGTATCCTTTGGGGTGTCCACAGATGTGCGGAGAGCCGCACCCTCCTCCAAGGATGCTACGTAGCTAACCACCACGGCTTGGCTATTCGTGGTTTCGACAAGGTCGAGACAGGCTACCTGTCGTTCGGTCGTCCGGATTCTCGGTCAATGATTATTAAACGTCACATCCTGCGGAACCGCGGCGGAACAGCGATACTCGTCAACCCCCTGATCATCAGAAACGTTCTCTAACTGCCGGGAAATGCTGAGAACGTTGCGGAGAGCGTATCATCCGGAGTCCTTTGAAATGAAAGGATGCGGCATTGAATTAGGGTGCTGGTGGACGATATCATGAACTATTTAAGAGATTAAAAGCCTCTTAATAATCATTTAGAAAACATTTTACTGTAACGCGTTGAAAAATTCATTGCTGGCTGGGTCTTATGCATCTTTCTGATCTTTAAATGTTATATTGGCAAACACAGACAATAGCTTGGATCGAGAATTACAGTTATTTATGTTAATTATTAGATTTTTCACTTATTTTGTTTTTAGATTATGTTCGGTTGCTCAATGAGTTTTATGATGTAATAAGATTAACCCTTAGCGGACGGGGATTATTTTTAACATACTTTTTGATGGGTCGAATAAATTTTCTTTGCGAAACAAAATCGCTTGATGTATGAATTAAATGAAGGGAAACGTGTTGTGTTCAGTAAAAATTTGTTTCATATTTTTCGGGGGTATTAACTGCTTTAAAAATTATTCACAGTCGCAGAACGGTAAAATTGTTTGGGCGAATGTCAGCAGACACGCGTCCGCAAAGGGTTAATGGATGATTTTTTAAAAATTAATATTTAACATTTCTTAAAAAATATTCAAGTACGTTCAAACGCTCGAAAAGAATGATTTAACATAAAGAGTAACATACAGAATATTGATATTATAAGAATGTGTCGAAAGAGTGAAAAGTTGAGTTCGAAAAGGGTTAAAGCTGAAAGGATTCTTTTCTGCCGTTGATGTACGTCTAAACCCCGACTTGTCTTAACAGCGCACGTTCAGCGTATGCAAAACGAAACAATCAGTGTCGATCTGCACGAATCTGATGTATGATTCATAAGACCATCGAGAGACTGTAGCGAAATTACACGGCTGGTGGTTGATACCCTGCCAGTGAGATAAAAAGGAAAGTGGCGTTTATAGACTGTTTCAGTAGGTTATCGAATAATATAGGTATGAATACATTGCGCATATTTTGTCGTGGCGTTGTTGCAATCCGATACACAACTCGATCGATAATGCCCATGCATATCGTGCTTAATTAACATGGAATATATTGAAATTTACATTTATCGGTTAACCGAGGTCAACGAAAACATCTTGCACGTTATGTACGCGTTTTTACAGCTGTTGCGAACCTCTCATGGGAAACTGCTGTACATTTTCCACCCATTTATCGAATGCTTATACACATTCTGGTTCGCTTTATATAATTTAACGTTGATCGTATCAATAATTGTTTCTAACTCATACAAAGGTATGATGTGATTCCTTAAACATGAATAGAACATGAATTAGAATAAATATGAGCTGACTATTTCTTGTTTTTTAAAGAATTCGTAGCTAGTGTTATCACTCATTAATGGTATTCTTTTACGATATTAGAATAGAATGTTATAACTTTCGATGTTTTTGTATAGCATGTGGAAGAATCAACAATAAAATGTTGAAGAAATTTCTATATTTTACTTCAAAATATAATATTACAGTTTAAGAATAATTTATAAAACATTTTATATAATTCATAGACTAATACCCCTAGTATGTTAAGTTATTACTTTGTCTACTGTTTATGCAATCATTTTTGAACAATCAAAGATCGACGTCTAAGTTTTTCGTACCTTAATAAAATGCACAACTGGTTTATAATCCTCTTTGGAGTAACACAGTTATTAAGAAGTTCCTACTAATAAGTTTTCTATAGGTAAAGCGTTAAGTAGCATGATTCAAATGTTATATGTAGACTGTGGATCTTTATGCAAATTTTAAATTTCATGATGAAATCCACGATGATGAACAAGTTAAATTTATCAACTAGAAAATGTCTTATGGTGAGCATATAGTAGAGATGTCATTAATGTTTGTTACTATACACATTTTCTTGTATTTTCTAGTCTAATCTAGTTATATGCTCTGAATGCATCCAAATGATGAATACCAACATAAATATAGTATTTCAGAAAGTTTTATCAAGTCACGCGTCTCAACGTCGCCAAGCGGTAAAAATGAGCTTGTTAGTTGGACAAAACTATTTTCATTTCATCTAAATGGAACCCTACGAGTAGAAAATCAGTTTAATATATATCTATTATGGAAACGATGAAGAATGTACTCCTTATGGAATTCGTTTACTAACAGCTGGTAGCAACGACGTCAAACTGAATACCCTGGTGTACAATTATACTTCAAACAGAATAAATTCGGATTTTGAAAATCATTTGATTCTTCCTTTTAATAATCAACAATATATAAAAATATAATAAACTTAAACACGTACAATTTTACTTGGAAAATGAGCTAGCATCAAGGTCTTAGAAACTAGGAAAAATCCGAGGAATCCTAGACGGATAGTAATCCTATGTTTGCTTCTATCGGGTCTTCCAATAAGAGCGATATACCTTTCATTTAACATGGCCGCCATGTTTGTTGTTCAACTGTAAGTTGACGAGCCATCATAGATGGTGCCACATGCTACACTGTTGCTGAAATTATCGCTTTATTGAAATCAAAGTTCAACGACAGGATTATTTCGAGAAATGCGGCTGTCAACCAGTCACAAAGATCTTGTGATTTGACCGCATTAGACTTTCTCTCGTGGGGCCATTTTGAATCTCTTGATTATTCCAACAAATCGCAAACGAAAATTGGGTTTTTCGTGTTTTGTCCAGCAAACGCAATCGTGGTGGTCATTTGAATGATATTATATTTCATGTATAATTTCATCAAATTTACTTCGAAATAAATGAGTGGGTGTTACAATATCTTTTGTATTTTTTGTTTTATTTTAATTAAAAGTTTTATTATTCTTGCTGGAAGACCCTTTACTTCTTGAAGAGCACATTTTCATCCTTGTGCGTCGCATCGAGCGATCGTTCTTGACATTTGACATGAAGACACTGTCTTTTTCGATTCGGATGGAAGATCTGAGCCGCAAGTTTCGTGACTCGGGCGGTCCCCGGCCATCTGTCGCGATTCTACGGGGATATTATGGTGGCGCAATCAACCCTATCCACACGTACGGCCGCCCTCGCAGGTCCATCCCCTTATCGGGGTGCAATAATGGAAACTACGTCGTCGATTCTATTTTCTCTCCCTTGGGAACCTGGCAACCGCCCCAGCGCGGCGCACGGGGGTTCGGGACTACGGCTTCGGCCCGCGCAATAATGGTTATTTATTAGCGTTAAATCAAATGCGTTAGCACCGCGCGGCTTTGCACCAGCGCCACCTCTGCGCTACCGCCCAATATATATGATAATAGTGATAATAATGCCGGAACCCGACCACTTCCGGTGACCAATTCCCGTTGCGGTGACGAACCGTACAAGAAAAACCAGCCGCGCCTCTACCCTCCCCGACTCGCGCCCGTTGAATCTGATCACACGATGCAGCCAATGCACCGTGTTCTAATTAGAATTGGTAATTGCCAGATTTGTTCTCCAGTATTCCAACGAATAAATAATTGGAATAATACGGCTACGGCCTCATTGTTCTCATTGCCTTTAATCTTCAGATCGACTTCATTTTTTTCTATGATCGCATTAAGCTATTATGTAATAAGTTAATATGTTCATGTGCTATATATGCTACATAAATCATACTTGGTTTAAAGCAATAAATAAATAATAATAATAATTTGTTTCTATGACACAACGCTGCCGGTTATTGAGACCGGTAAAATCACTGGTTCCTGATTTTTTAACTTGTAATTAGTGAAATTGCGACACTGATTGTACAAAGGTAAAGTCAATCTTGAAGATCTTAGAATGCTATATAGATCGTCGTACATTAGTAAATTCAGCGGATTTTATGCATTTATGATAAACATAAATAGATCAATTGCAGAATAATAGAAACATTTAAAGAATTTTAGTATATTGTTGTACTATTTTCCGCTGAATAGAATAATTTAAAAATGATATAAGTATCTGTATAGCTTCCTTACCTTGCGGTTGGTGCAAACAATTTTGATTTTGGATAATGATCCGCAGTCTGTTCATAAGTATCTGAGCAGTTATGTATTTGTGGATTTTATAATGTTCACGTTATTCTTGAATATTACAAGTATTGTTTATTGTCAAATAATAAATATTGTGTACTGTATTTCTAAGGTACATTAAGATTTAGTTTGTCATCAGTTTATTGTTCTTTTATAGTGGGCAGAGTTGAATTGATTCAGCAGTTAGGATCAAGTGTCCAAAAAGGAGAAAACAATTGTGGACAATGTTAAAGACGTTGAATATTTTTTATGTTACAAAGAAAAAGGTATATAAACAACACTGAATCAGAATCAGATTTCACAGAATCAAAAATCTTATACGCACTGGGAACAAAATTTTAATGGCGCAAAACATGCTTTTGAAGACTTTATTCTGGAAAGAATACAAAACTGCTAATATCTAAAATAAATCAGGAACTACCTGACCAAGTAGGAGTTGAAGAAACACTAATACATCAAAGTGAAACTACCACAATATTCTCTAAAACAAATCACACCACAACCCACCAAACGTGCGGCACAAACAGCACCAAACACCATCGTCAATGGAATTTTATTACCCATTGCATCACAGAATTCCGATTACAGAGCCCGATGTATCGATGCATGTCCGAACGGCACCGTTCATTTCATCCCGAAAACTCGAAGTTTCCTCGGGGAACTATAATTGTATACCGCGTCAAATGAAACGGCCGTAGTCAAAGCATACCTTCGGCGAGCCAGACCACTTGCAGTCCCAACCGACAAAAGGCCAATCTCCAGGCTGTACGCCAAAACGCAACTTACCTCCTTCTCCTCCGAACAGACCGTGAACTCGCACCGCCCAGGTCCCCGCCCCCCCCCCGCCCCTGCCTACGCAACTGTTGTGGGGTTGTAGCTAGAAGCTTGGGCGTCGTGATGTAATTCAGAGGCGCGTGGTTTCCGCGACCGATCCCTGTACCGTCGCATTTTATACAGGGAACAACAACAACACCGCCGTCAGGGGAGTGGGGGGAAGCTTGCTGGACCCGATCCCTCGTTCCCCTGAACAACGGCAACTTGTCGGAGTAGCTGGGAGCTGGGCGTCGTAATACAGTGATGCTCACTCAAATTTGTAAAGTTGGGATCCGGAACTAAAATTCTTGCGTCATGGGATAGCGTTTCTCTTCCAGGGATTAACTCAAGCGAAATAAACGCAGTCCGTCGAGCAAAGAAAAATAAACGTGCAATATCGAAAATTTCAAATTTGATCACTTCTGTCTAATCTTTTAAAATGCGTTGCTGATAGATTGTTGAAATTCTTCCGATTAAAATGAGTTCAAACACGACGTAAACCCGACTACTTTTATACACTTTGTGCATAGTAATCGCCCCTATGTCAATAATTTTGTTACCTACATTGAATCTATAAACCAAGTCCGACTTATATTGTGTTGGGCACATTTTAATAAGAAAAATCGCAACAATCCACTGGTACTACGTTTGAAAAGGCGAAATAAAAATCAGCGAATTTGAAATTTTCTTGATTGTACTATTACCTTTTACGTTCGCGGCACCGAGACAGGACTTCGCTAAGCTCGAGGCGCTAGGTGGTAGGGAAAGAGTGGGTACGGGTTGTGCAAATTGAAGCGTTACAGATTTCAACAAATTTAAGTCAGCACTGTTGTATTATTCAGAAGCGCGTTGTTTCCGCGGCCGATTCCCCACCGTCGCACTTCATACGGTTAACAACAACCGCTAGTTCGTCAGAGAAGTGGGGGGGGGGGGGAGGGTGCCTTCCTGGTTCCGGTGATGGCCCCGCCCCTCGTTCCCCTGAACGACAGCAACCTGTCCGAGTCTGGCTACGCCCGTCACATCCGTCACAGCCCTCCCCACCACACGGTTCTTCCCGGTCGCGGAGCCCCGAACTACTCGGTTCTGTAACGTGTAAACACGCCACCGTAATAGCGACCAGCGACCAGCAAGCATTGTGTGCGCATACTGATGTTTCATTAGCCGACTGTTCATGCTTCTCCCTTTCCGTCAATCAAGTCCTCCAGCCTGCGGCTGCCTCCTCAGTATCACGAATATTGGTCTGCTACGATCGCTTTATAAGGGGATTACAGTTATACCGTGTTTGATTACCCCCCTTCTGCGGTTGCAATCTGTTTAGCTGCGATTACGTGCTAGACCCCGCCCCCCCCCACACGCCTTGTAGACGATGCGCATTGCACTCAATGAATGCGTCTCCTAGTCGCGAGTGTTTTACGGCAGGCCTGGGCAACTTGCGGCTCACGAGCCGCACGGGATCTCTCTCCCCTCTACTAGTGATCCCTATCATGCTCACCGAGTCTTACTTAATCCGGTTGGCAGTGGGGAGATGGGAACGAAATTTCATAGTAAGTCTTATTCAGTGTCCAAAAACTGTTCGATTCCCTTGAAACTGGTGATTCCTGAGGTTCTGCTAAGAAACTTTTTCCTGTGTGAAAATATCGCATGTGGCTTCGTTTTGAGGTTATTAACGAAAACCACGGGCCAACCAGAGCGCAGATACAGCTGGCGGGTTCCGGCTCGGCGCGGCGGCTGATTCTACTGAGCGGTAGCGTTGTTGTCGCGCCGTGGTCGAATCGTGAGCAAAAGAAGGAATAAAAATTTATTGAAATAAAATTCGCATATTCAGCCGTGAGTGTTCTTGCTGCTTCGAATTCTCCTATACGCAAATATCGAATTACTTTAATCTACTAGGTTTGAATAGTTACCCGCGAGGTTTGGTCTGATGAGGATTGGTGTTTTTGCTGGGATTTGAATTTTAATTCGTTGTGATTGGGCGGCTGTGTTCTGTTTCAGGAGGTTTGGAAAGACAGTAATTGAGTATTAAGATATGTGACTTTCACTTCTTGATGAAAATGTGAATTTTAGTGATAGGTTTAAGATGGTCTACAGTTTTAATGATCATATAGATAGATAAAGAAAAATATTTAATCTGTGTTCGGTTTTATAAAAATGTTTAGTTTATGTAGCTCTCAATTAATTATTGATTATTGATTACATTCCTATGAATTATTGCATACGTTAGTAGCATGTCGTACAATTTTATAAGTCTATAATTTTATAATATTAATAATAATATATAATACTAATAATAATAATAATATTATATAATACTAATAATAATAATAATATTATATAATACTAATAATAATAATATATAATGCTAATAATAATAATATATAATACTAATAATAATAATAATATATAATACTAATAATAATAATAATATATAATACTAATAATAATAATATATAATACTAATAATAATAATATATAATACTAATAATAATAATCATATATAATACTAATAATAATAATATGGACTATGAAAGTAATTGTAAAACAAAAAATTCAAAATCGATCATTGCGAGTCATTTAAAACAGCTGCTGTTAATAAAACCTATAGAGATAGTAAGCACAAAGAACGAACCTAAATATTCAGGCTACGTTTCGATCAAAATGATTAAGCAACGATATTTGAAGCGTTCCAGCAGCAGTAAAATATGTCGAGGTAATTCGGTAATTTGCTCGGAAGTTATGCAACAAGTGCACCATTTACATGCAACTGTGCGTAGACTAACAGTCGTATTTCACGTGCAGGTACCGATTACCTGTTTAGATTACTCTTTCACCGCGCCAATCGTTCCGCAGGGACGCGTCCTGAAAAGAGCAGTCGTTTCCCGGTGCGGTGGCTAGCACACGATTCCACGACAGTGGTACGCGGAGCGGAAACGACCGGACGAAATCAATTTATAATAGGATCACAATTATCTCTGCGGCTGATCTCCCTTTCGAATTTACACTCGAACGGCGGAGTTATACACCACGTGACCGGTGATGAACTGCAACGAGAATTTCGAACCGCAGCGGTCGATTGTTAGCGGTGTCGAGCCAGTGTGGCGCGCGATTGTTATACACGTTGAATTTGCTCGATACAGATTATATAAGTTTCGAGCAATTACCCTCTGGTTACACGTACGATTATTTCGGTGCGTTCCGCTGGCTGATCGGTTCGATGCTTGGTTCATTGATATCCTGACCGAACCGTTTGCTTTGTGGAGCACCGATGTTTGCTCGCCATGCGAATTAAAAACGAAACGGAGACGGCCGGTCGGAAGCAGAAAAATTCATACGGTTGTTGAACATTTCGAGCGCTTCGGGGAACGTTGGACCCGCTCTTTTGATGTTATAGTCGCTAATCAAAAGATTTAACGCATAATCACAGAAGCAGAAATATCGCGACGATACCGCATACTTGCGGTCTCAAAAATCGCTATATTAATTTCACAACTGACACCGTATGGAAATATTTCTTTTAAACTTGTCTTGGAAATTTGTACACGATTGGGTCTAGGGTTTGTCGGAAAGAGTGGTGGAGATGGAAAAAAGTTAGAGTGGGAATGGAGAAAACTAAGGTGAAGTAGGAGTAGGAGTACGCAGGGTGACAAGACCGAAGGGTGACAATAATTATAAATTGTAGCTAAACGCGTATACCTGGCCTATTCAGCTCGACAAGAGGCGACTGAATTGTTGTAATTTAGTTAAGCATCACTTCCTTTTCATCCGTCACGTTCGATAGGCGGTTCATTCTTAAGAACCTTAGTGTAACATTAATGAATATTGTCGCATCTGTCCAGGAGAATAACTTCCAACGCCGAGTTCTTTAGTTTTCGCTTGCCATTGTTCAAAGTCAAGGGTTTAATCTTGGGTTTATTACCTGTTACGGCCAAGCCTCGAGAAAGGGCCATTTTTAACACTAGACTGGTTTCAAATTTTTTTTTCAATTATTGAAACTATAAAAATGTATCATGACTTACAAACATATTACGTTAAGCGTATATACATAATACGCTAGTGTTAAAGAAAATAGAAAACGCAGAAACTTCTCCAAAAAGGTGCCTCAACACATTAATTTACAGATGAAGAACCGTCGTATCAATGTATAAACAGAGTTCGAGAGATGCATTTTTTATCTTCATGTTTATTAATAAACACAGCTCCTGTTCTTACATCAAGGTTCTTCCTGGCAGTTTTCCGTCTCGCGTAGAACAAAAACAAACCGAAAGACGAATTTACATAAACTGCTAAAAGAGATTCTACGATTCTCATGAGAGTGCATTCGAATTTCAATGGTTCCGCGAAGGTAGGGTCCGTTGCGAAGAAGCAATGAGCTTTATCGCGATAATTTATCGGGCGATGAAAAAGGTGTACAAAGCGGCTGGAAATGGATTTCACCGCTTCGACTGTAGCTTTGTCAGCTGCAGCGTAAGTGACAGGTACGATTGTTTTGCTCTCCGTATTATCCAGCCGATGTTTCATTACACTGTCAATCACGGTGTTTGTCCGGAGAGCCTTCCCGCAAACCGAGTCGTTCTCATCAACGGGCCGAGCGGAGTCGAGTCGAGCCGCTTTCGCTGGTCGCTTTATAAGGGGATTACAATCACCGCACAGTGTTTGGTTACCTTTCCGTGTGTGGAAGTTAGTTAGCCGGGCCGCGATACGCAGGCTCGCATGTCAACAGTGTCCCGTGGACGAGCCCGAACGGCCTGGCCAATCATATCGCGATATGACTTAATAGCGAAAGCTATTAACCGTCGATGGGCCAATTCCGCAGCACGATTACACGAAGTTCAGCGGGATCCGCCGCAAGTACCACCGTTTAATACCGTAATTGCCACGTGTACGTCGAACGCACTGCGCGACGAGATCATTGTGCACTACCCACTGCGACTCTGTCGCCGCGTCTTTGATCCCTGCCAGACGGTTAGCTGATCGCGGTTCGCAGCAAGACGACTATCCGCCTTTCAGTTCGAGGACGTCGGTTGGATGCCTCGAGAGCTGGCAAAGCCTGTAATCGCATGGGAATCCTTAATTAACTACTTGAAACTTGCACGGAGAAATCAGAGGACTCGATCAAGGAGACGAAAAGATGTACTGACGAGAGAAGAATGAAAATTGGTGGAAGAAATACAGGAAAGAGCACGTGGTGGGATAGCGAGTACCGATTATATACAAGGTGTCCCAGGTTTAAAGTGCCAATCTTTGTCAGTATATTGTATGGGCTTAAACAAGTAAGTAATGTTACATAGGCATAGGTTGTTTAACGCTTCATTAAAAAGTTATAAACAAAAAGACAAAATTCAGAGGGAACAAGCGCTGTTTAAATAGGTACGTGCAGTTTGCGGTTATTATACATCTGCAGTTATTAAATTAACATAAATTTGTATGCAATACTGATTATTAGAGCGTTTCAAATTGGAATTTATTAATGTACAAAGTTCATTTGCATTTTGTTTCATCTCAGTGGATGAACCATTAATTCCTTGCATCAATTCATTACGCGTATTTATTCTTGTTTTATAAACTTTCTCCTTTCAAGTTCTCCACACATAACAATCAAGTGGCATAAGGTTCCATATTATCCATTATAACTTTAATGAAAAAAAATAAAAACTGAAAACAAAAAAATTAAAAAATTAAAAAATTAAAATAAAAAAAATGGCAGGTCCCAGATTATTTTTTCCAGAATTGTTGAAATTAGGAAGACTCTTTCGTGGGTAATGAATGAATAAATTTCTTAAATCAAACATGTACATGTGTTCCTTATTCGTTTATTATAACGTATCGCAACAAATTTGGGAATGAGCATTATCGTTGAGCTAAAAACAACAAAATAAATGTAGAAGATGTAATTCTAAAAGTATCCTAAAAACGCCCTCATCAATTAAGGGCATATTCTAATAAAAAAAACACCCTGTGCTGTGGTGCAAGATGTTTTTCTAAGACCTTGGTAGCGAACGTGTTAACTTGAATGACAACTGTAACAAGATTCTCAAACACCAAACGCATTACCCGATCCTCTCTGGCAGGTGCATCCTTTCCAAGTCCTGCAAATTGATGGAGTAATCTGATACTTTCGAGAGTATCGGTTACACAAGCTCGCCAAATTTTTGAGACAGCAGAGGACAAGACACACGGGGTGTATAGGAATCCGTGAACCCACGGCATAGAATTTATAATACACCGGAATGATAATTTATACCCGGGGTGTCTCGCCCTCAACTAGAGGACATAGAGACGCTCGACGAGCACGGGGCGAGGGTCGGGCCCGATGACGAAATCCACGAGGGATAGGAATCGGGAATTTACGGCCACGCCGTAAGCTCGGATACATTCATAAAAACGCCCCACGGTTTCCGTGACCATTAAAAACTGCCGCGCAGCAAAGTGCAAATATCTCTGCCGATACCTCGGCGACGCGATGGTACGCGAAGCGACGGCAGGGTTGCGACGTCGTTGGTTCCTCGGTGACGAATGGCTTTCATCGACGGCGGCACGGAGAGACCTAGGGGACGTCTAGAGGTCGGAGGAAGAGGGCCCTGGGCTACCAGTCATGGGACATTTTAGCGGGGCTTCGGCCCTCTATCTGATCATCCACGAAAACGGATCCCGGCGAGGGTGACGGACTCGTGGTCCGAAACCCTCGCCTCGGTCAGCGCCGCGTGGACCCACGAAAGGGTGAAACGGGCTTGGTTTGTGCAACGTGTGTGATTACGTTGGCAATTACCCCCACCCTACCCTTGTACAACCTCTCAGTCTCTCTCTCTCTCTCTCTCTCTCTCGTCTCCTTCCATCCGCGTCGCTATTCGCAGTGTAGACCGCCGGCAGAAGGGTTGTAACTCGTTATTAGCGATGAAAGGGAACGGCAGAGGGGCAGGTGATTACAGCCTCGCAGTAGATTCCCCGGCGATGATAAACGCCCAGCACGCTGATCCGATCGTGGGCCTTGCGTTGCTTTGCGTTGCCTCGCCTCGTATTGCCTTGCCCTCCGTCTTTCCCTTATCCAACCCCAGACTCTCACCCCCTTTTTCTTCGGGTTTCTGTGTTTCCGTCTTTGTTGCCGCGTCCTCTTCTTCCACGCCGGAAGGAAACCAATCTTGATTAGCTGTCTACGCCCGGGAGCCCGACCGGACTGGGCGATCCTCTTCTGGGGGTGGGTTTTACTATACATCCGGCCGTTGGCACACTTTCCGAAATTTTCATGGAGAGATGTTTTGCGGAATTGGTCGAGATAGTTTGGTGATTTTGATGCGTTCTTTTGTCTGTGCGGGTTGTTGGAAACTGGTAATTAAATTGGCTGTTACAGTAGAAATGGCGAATAGTTATTTTACGTATTTGGTACACTTATTTGAGAACGGCTAGCTCTGTAAACCTCCAAATAAAGAGGTACCTGACAAATAATGAGTTTAAGGCTTTATCACGCACGTGACACAACGAAACTCGTTCATTGGCTAATCCCCTACTCGCGCTTAAGATGATACAAATCACAAATCACTTGTGACATTTATGACATTTTAGGTGATCAAATGGAGGGCAGAGAATTTACAACAGGGCAACCGCGGAATTAATCAACTATAGAAGATTTGTAACTCGTATTAAATATTGAAAAATAATGATAGCTATTGGTAGACTGCGGATCACTATTCAAAATATAGATTTACCCAGTCCATCGCAATGGAATAAAATCAAACTCTGTCTTTTAATAATTTTAGTAGGTCAAGAATAGTGTAACAATATTCTTCAAATCTTCTAATGTCTGCACAGTTGTGTGTATCAACTGTGCTATGCAGGTATATTCCATTCTGCAGATAGAGGAAGTTGTAAGGAAATGGGCTAGTCAAAAACAACTAACGTCTAAAATAACTTGTAACAGTCAAAAAATTGTCTCAAGCTCATCTTTGTAAAGATTCCAACTTCATCGCAGATTTTCTTTGACGGAAATACATATGTTTGTTATGTCTACATTATAGCTAAGGTCAATACGAGTCCAATGACCTGTAATACTATGACCTTCAAAAGACTAAGTTTAAAGAGATCGTAATAGAATGGTACTGTATAAAAATAGTGAAACAATAACTGTGATTGGAGATGTATTGAATGAATGAAAAATGATTTTATGACACCGAGATCATGGATGTTAATGCACGTATGTATTTATTTCATATTTGACTCTATCAAACGGAATATAATTTTGAACAGTTTTTATGGCACTATCAATGTGTTCCCTGTAATAGTTTTTGTTAGCAGTAATAGTTATTAGCAACTGGATATTACATAAATATCTACGATTGAATAATGATTAACTGTCAAGTTAGGCACTGTATGCAACATTCCAGAAGTTCGTTAACCTCTTGACGTCGATGAATAATTAACGAACCGGCTATTTCCTTCATAACTTGATGCCAATATATTATAGCAACATTAAAATAGTTAGCGTATTACATTAGCGCACGGAGGATGCAAGCGAATAATTATGTACAGTCAGCTACAAAAGTTTATCTGTGAAATTTCAAACATATAAAACGAAATAGCATAAATTTATAAACAGTATGAAAGCACGAATTTATTTATTAGTTATAATCGTACTTATAGTCATATTCGTTTGCAAGAAAATGCGAACGAACCGAAAAGAGAAACATGAAAATCCGTTAGCAGTTACCATGAACGTATTAGGACAAATACAATTCACTATTACAATAATGATATTAATCATGATAAAGAATATTGTAAGCTTGAATATGCTTCTCTTGTTTATGTTTTCATCCTGTTTCACTGTAGGTAACATTTCCTCTAATTTCAACTATCATGCTAGTCAACAAAAATCTACAAAATTCTCGCTTCCTCCTCAATTTTTCCGAAATTGAACAGGTGAAAATAGAATTTCCAGACCGACTGTACCCGCACAGGCCCGTATATCTTACTGACGCGACGCCGCGCTGGCGACACGGAAAACATGGTGCATAGTATGAGATACGGAGCGAGCGGCGAGGTGTTAAACGTGGAGGACGTAGATAAAAATGAAACAGTGAATGTTTCATATAATACCTAAATTCCGCATAGATCACCAGCTTGAAATAATAAAAAAAAAGAACCACTAAAACAACCACCCAGGTAGAAACTACTTCCCCTATAAATAGAAACTGTCCCGACTTGTTCGGCGAATTGTCAACGTTCCTCGAGGCCACTTCAGACCAAGAAAGTTCAGGCTTTGAGAAGAATGACAAGGCGCCCCGGTTGTCATGCTAGACTAAATCATGCACGGTTCAATGGTCACCGATATGCGTTGTCATTTCTGTCTCGCGAGAAGGGAAGCTGTCCCTCGAGCTGGTTCTGCTCGTTACTCGCTGGAGGATCGCCGATGAAAGAAAGCCTGATGGCAAGCACGAAAATTGGCATCGAAGAAGACCGGGAGGTTGGGTGAAGTTTCGGACGAGGTGAATGGAGAGTTGTGGGACGGGGGAGATCGGGGAGGACAGGTAGAAGGAGCGAGAGAGGGTTTTAAAACTAAGAAGAGACGACCGACAGAGGGAGAATCGAGGGGAGGAAGAGGAAGAAAACGAAATGCCAAGGGTCAATAAGAGAGAAGGGTCCTTAAGGATGAGCCGGAGAGAAAGAGAGAGCATCCCCTGAACGGATCCTTTCATATACCATCGCCAAGTCCCGACGAGAATGCCTCCATAGAAAAGGCTTGGAGGGCACTCTAAAAATGACTGCACCTTTCGCGGTACCGCACGCAGGAAAGGTATTAGCCAGTCGATGGCGGAGGCCTGTGTAGTCGCTGTAACTGCGCTAGATACACCGGCGGAAGCCATACGCGTGGAACGAAAAGATAACGCAATTTATTTTAGGCTTTATTCATCCCCTTTCCGCCCCAGCCGCTCCCAACGGTTTGTGTACGATCCCGAGCTGCGCGGCCGAACACTTTTTGTAATTTCTCCCTGCCTCTGTCTCTTCGCCCTCTTTCTCTTCCTCTTCTTCTTTCTTTCGCTCTCACTCTCTTTTCTCTTTCTGCGTTCTTGAAAATCCTCCCCTCAATTTTTATATTTTCCCATTCTTAGCGCCCCTCTCGCTCGCCCTCTCCGCCTCCTTCTCTTTCTCTTTCGTCGTTATTATCCATGCGGGATTTAATCGCGTCCTCTTTGCGTCCGGCGCGCGGCGCGGCGTACGGCTTCGCCGTGATAATATTTGAAATTCTTCTTGAGCCGTTTAGGAAGACTACGGAGTGGAGTTTTAAGCTCCATTCTCGTTTTAAGTTGTAGGTTTAACCTGCCTGTCGGAAACAGTGAAGGGTTTCTATCTTGCACTCGTCTCGCTTTTTTCCTATTCTCGCTGGATACCAATCCTAGCAGCCATGCTTCATTCGGCCTGTGCATCCCGAGATGCGCGACTATGTAACATGTAACCGCTTGAACATTACATACTACTTTTAGAAATTTTCGTAATAACATCAGTCAATGTATGAATTTCACACTTGGAGGTTATGTTTGTTCATTCGTAGCTGTTAAAGTGTACTAGAATATACGATGCGCGTACATGTACGCCTTGTATATGTTTTTCTCGTACATCTAATTTTTCATGATCTTCTGTTATAAATTGCATCGGTCTAATGGAGTGATTCCCAACCTGTGGGTTTGTTTATTTGTTTGAACCTAGAGGTGTTTTTGAAGGGGTCGCTGTGGTTATTCTTAGTTGATGATTTTTAGCACTTATTTATTTTAGTATATTTTTTTAAATTTCGTAATGTAAATAACAATAATGTGAATAAGAGTATTAAATTTACCTTGTATTACATAGGGTTGGAGTCGCCGTTTATGTGAATATTATAAAAGGGGGTCGTTACTTGAAAATGGTTGAGAAATACTGATCTAATGTATAATGTTTATATTAATCAAACATTAAAATGTTGTACAGTTTTTGTTAACAACTCCTTGCTATCAGTAGCAAATATAAAAAATTTTCTTCCGTGCAGATTACGTGATTTTATCTAATGTTATGATCATTCAAACAATATCTAGACTTAATCCATACCTGCTTCAGCATAACTTACCATTTCGGTAATTTTTAAAAATGGAACCACGAAACGGATCAATTTTGAACATTCTGGTATCATTTGTTTATTCAAAATGAGCGTACGAAAATTTAGTCGGTACAAAAATAGTGATCTGCTCCAAGATTATGATCAGTCACTCAGTGTGGTTGCGCATCAAGTGTTAATCCGAACGCCGTAGAATTCTTCAATGCTTGCGGCACACTTTTCAATCAATGTTCAATAACTTGGCCAAAAAAATCGTACAGTGACCATCGAGAGGTCATTTTAAAGGTGAGACTCCACTCTTCAACTCCATGTAGGTTTCATTCATTAAAACATTGTTTAACGTCTGTGCGAACGTTTGAATTTGCAAAATTTTCGAAACAAATAGGTATGTTTACCTTCTTACCCGTTATACAGCATAAAAAACTTTCGTTGAGAAAAACGAACAACAGATATCGAAATTAGATGGAACACGATTTAAAATCAGACTAGAACGAATATTCCACGACGTTTTGTCGTGAAGTTACACTACGTTAAACATGGGCAATATTTGAACGAAAATGCTGGTGTAAAAAGAATGGCCATCGCAAAGCAGTAAAATGCATCTATTAACCCGTTGACCTGTTCAAAAATCCTGAATGCACGCAGTGGATTAGCGAGTTTGCTGGGGATGGATGATTCCGGTATTCCGGGTGACGCGACGGATAGAAATTTGATTCTCCCGGGCGGAGTGCTGCTGAAATCGGCGTGGCGTCTGTTCAAAAGCTGGTACTCGGCTAGAATAATCCAACTCAATCGCGTTTAATCCAAATTCACACGGTTCTCATTTCCGGCTGCCTGGAATCCAACGTCGGCGTCGGCGTCGCGATACACGGGGATTCATCGTTATGCTCCACAGTTTTCCAAGAGGGCGAGAGCGCCTCTCCTCTCGTCTCCGTTCCACTCCGCTGCCTCTCCTCCTCGCTCGGCTCGGGCACGATTAACATACCAGAAACTTGCGCCATTATTCGGATCAACTGTCTGAACTGTTGTGCAACTGTTCGAGCCCAGGGCCAGGCGCATGCATCAACCGCGGTAATTTAGGTCAACGGGCTAGCCTGACTACATCTCCCCGGAAGACTCTCTCTGTGCGTACACCCCTAAGTTTCGTTGCCGGTTGCCGCGGAATGCGCGGTCGGGATCAGGTGTCTCGCGTCCGCAGCCTTTCGTGCACGCTCGTCTTCGGGCCCTGTTCCAGCAAAATTGAATTTCCTTCGGCCCCCGGTAGAACCGACTGAAAGCGGCCATCACGTTTGATCACTCACGTGTCGACATGCCGCGCCGCGGCCGGATTGCGTCGACTCCAAATCCCGCCGTTCCGAGTAATTGCGGACTCGTTCTGAGGTTTCCCGATTTCGCTGGATACAACTCTTAACTTCAACTCGAAACAATGGTCGACCCAGTTCCAACACGAGCGTACTGTCACTGACTCTCAAAGTGAGACGCGGAACGGCACAGGGACATGGAGAGCGAACTTCACAGGCACACTTTGCGATACACCAGAAGTAGTAGTGGTTATCTTCTCAGCGAATAGCGAGAAGCGTGTGACTGAATAATGTGCGCCTGACTAATCAGACGGCTTCTTTGCGAATTCCTTTCGCATTCCTTCCGAGTTCCACGTTGAGAGTCGGTGTACTGTTCCAACTTTCGGTCACACCGTCGAAAAGTTAGGTCGTCATCTTCCCGTATTTTTCTGAAAATTCTCGAGGAAGTAGCTTTTAGACAGTTTCACATCAATTTTACTGGGTACAGTCGTTTTCTTATTCGAATAGTCGATGTCGTTACTAACCGCGACCTTACGGTATGGTAGGACGGTAAGGATTATAATTAATAGCTAATATTTGTGGTCAGTAATTTAATAAAACAAAAAACTGATGAAAGTAATAGACGGTTAAACAGTGATAAAATAAAGAACTGTTGCGGAATTGTAACCGGTGATCCGCGCGTTTGTCGAGAATTCCGGTGTCTATTTTGTTGTTCCTCAGACGAGAGTTGAGACTAGACTGACAATTTTGACATGAAAATCCACTCCATGCACTCGAGGTGAGTTGATGTATTGAGGGAGGGGGGGGGGGGTGTTGGTGGTTGTCGGTTAGATTTTTGCGGGTGAAATCACAGCCACGAGTTAGAAATTCCAACCGTGGCACAGTGGGCCAGATCAACGCGCTAGCTCATGGGCTCAAAAATCGAACTCCTCATATCGATTTTTAACTAATGTATAATGATTTTTAAATGTCCAATGTATTCGAAAACGATAATATTAATAAAAGTTATTGAAAACTCTCGTTGAAATAAGCGTCCAAAAATCAAACTTTTACAAAAACCATTTAGTACCGAAAAAAGTGTTTTTTTTCATACTGATGCTACGGAAAATCTAATAAACATTATGAGATCATTTTTTATAAATAGTATACGTATCTATATTAAGGACGCACTTGGAAGTAAATATTTTTATCAATAATTTATTATAAAAAAAATACACTAATAAGTGTATTTATATTTATATAAAAATACACTAATAAGAAATTTTTTTTAATAAAAAACTGAAGTTATCTTGATTATTTATTTATCATTATATATTGTTTATTCAATAAAGTTATAGCTGACACAAAGATGAATCCAACGACCTATTTAACATGGTCTTTAAGTTTTGAAATAATGCTCAAATTGGCGTGAACAGCTAATTCGATTATTTAATTCTAATAAATAATAACAGATGCACGGTCCGCCACGCGAGCTTTGTATGCCCATGCTTCGTGATAGTACCGCCAGTTCTTGAGGCCACGGCTCAACTCCAAGAGGTAATTGGGAAAGACATCGTTAAGACTGCTTAACGATGAATATATTACTATTAATACTGGATGCATTTATTTATTTAAACGTATTTCAAAAAATGGATGGTACATTGTCTCGACAATTACTACAAACTAGGCAAGTTTAGTGCTTGGTAGTTCTGGCGTTAAATTTAGGTGAGTAATTAGATGACTATGCAAACGCGTCACTCGGTAATCGATCTCTTAGAAATACGTATTTTGCACGTATCCGCGACAGTTGCCAAAGGGACCGAAGCTATTCCGGTTCCCAAGTATCGTCTTGATTCGACGTTGTAGATCCTCAGGAACGCATTCAGCTTCAGTGGTGCACCCCTGACCTCGTTCGCGGAACAACACGCATTGTGCTCAGTAATGATCCTCGCTTTGTTGTGTACGCCGGCCAATTATTGGTTAAAGGACTATCACATTACTAATTAAGCCCTTTTGTAACCCGCGTGGAACCAGCTGGAATTAGATCCCGACTGTAAGCTTGATCGGGCCGGCTTCGGGAAACTATGTAGGCAGTCATGTAAGTAAATGGTTCGAGCCGAGAGAGTTCATGGTTCCTTGTGGAAAACCGTCGAGACGCTTGGTGTTTACGGGCATGCAGGTAGATGTGAGAGCGTAGTTTCTTCAGAGGCCGAGAAAGTTTGACGCCGGATCCGCGGGCTGAGTTTCTTCTGAATCTTGAACGGCCACGTCATTAGCTTAACAAGTCTCTAATATAATTAAAGTTTGACAGGAACAAGCTAAAAGTGGGACGGCGCGCCGGCGGAACGGCTGAAACGAAATGTAGTTTACTTAGCAGGATTAACGGATATCGATCCCCCCTTCGGCTTTTGTTTCCTCTTTTTCCCCACTTGGCCTCGGAAACTCGAAGATGCATAGAAGAAAAAGAGGATAGCCGAGCTCGCAAGAAAGGAATTGTTTGGTGGAAATGCGAGACGCATTACACATTTTTTTTATTGGATAAAGAAAACGAGAAGTGGGAGTTGTAAATAAGAAATTAATTTTTCTTGCTGTCCAATTTCTTTAACAATTTTCTATGTTGCAAATATGATAATACCCCTCCGAATGTCTGTTCTTTTGACAGTACTAACTCCTTGCAGTACGATTTAGTCTGCGGTCACATGTTAACCGACTTCGATGAAACTTTGTGCATATACATAATTTACCTAAAAGGCATATTCTAAATTTTTATTATAAGCACAGAGAGAATATTTAAAAATCGTGAACTTCACTTTTTTCTTTCAAATTCCGAGCAATTGCAATTTTAAAAGAATTCCTCTTACACATTACATACTTAACTAATCTTTCTAATATCTCGATAAAACTGAAGTCGTTTGGTAGAACGTTAAAAAAGTTATTAGTTTGTAATGAGCGTCAACTTAATTTCCGACTCGACTGTATGTGTTCTACGACGACTATACAGGGTGTCCAACATAAATGGGAACACGTAATATCTGTGTTATTTACAGTCCTATCAGAAAACTTCAGAGGACAAAGTGACACTATTGCAGGGGGCAAATATAATGGTAAAGAAAAAAACTTTTAATGTCGTGTTTTTCAATGAAATTTCAAGGTCACCGATGTTTTTTTAAATGGAATAGTATATTTTTTTTACGACAGCATTATAGACAATAAAAAGCTGAATTTAGTGGATACCACCTTTTTGACCTTGAAATGACCTTGAGCAAGAATAATCATGTTGGAGCGGATAAAATGTGGAAGTTTAAAACTTACGTGTTTCAGCAAAGATTACGCGTTGTTTACGTCGGGTTGACCTTTTGACAAACCACAATAAATGTTTGAAATATTTTTCATAGTAAACAGCGTATGTTTATGTTAGAGTATGTATAATTGAGATCGTTAACAGAAGGTTAATCGGTTAGAATAAGTACGTGGTTCCTTCTGCATTATTCGAATTCGAAACGTGAAAGTGATAACAATGCGTTATACTGTGCGGGAACGAATCGATATGGTTTTCACTTATATTGAAAGTCACCAATCTTTGAGGCAAGCAGTACATTTGTATCGTGAAAAATTTGTGAATCGTATTTGTCCTTCGTTACACGCATTTTTTGTTGTGGTAAAACCATTTAAAAACACCGATAGTGTAAGTTCTAAAAATCGTAATAATTACTGCAGCATGTGCTTCAATTACGTCTCAGGAAATCGACAATGCCTACAGACCATTTAATGCAAGATTGTAATATTGCATAAATGAGGATGGTCAACATTTCGAACATTTATTATGATATGTAAAGGTCAACCCGCCGTAAACAATGCGACATTTTTGCTGAAACACGTAAGTTTTAAACTTCTACATTTCATCCGCTCCAACATGATTATTCTTGCTCAAGGTCATTTCAAGGTCAAAAAGATGGTATCCACTAAATTCAGTTTTTTATTGTCTATCATGCTATCGTAAAAAAATATACTATTCCATTTAAAAAAACAACGGTGACCTTGAAATTTCATTAAAAAACACGTCATAAAAAGTTTTTTTGTTTACCATTATATTTGCCCCCTGCAATAATGTCACTTTGTCCTCTGAAGTTTTCTGATAGGACTGTAAATACGACAGTTATTTAGGTGTTCCCATTTATGTGGGACACCCTGTATATTGACAGCAACAAAATAACATCACTCGTTTCAAGGAACACAAACATTTTTGGGACACTCAGTATATTCGTCCGAGCGAAGCAACGTCTTCAATGAAGAACGTAACCGCGTCGCGGATCTCTTTTCCGCGGACACGGAAGAAATAGAACGATAGATTAGAAACGGAGGTTTCGAGTTTGCAGCCGTTACGCAATCGCGAAATAGGCGTCGCTCGTTAGTTTGAGCGTGCTCCGAAATCGCGAGTCTATTACCTTGATTAAAATATCCAATAATCGAATTTATCCGAGTGAGATAACTACTGGGTAACCGAGCGACGGGAAAACAAGAGGGAAAACAAGAGCGCGGGAGAAAGTGAGCGAAGGAAAAAAGGGACCGACAGCAGCGCGACGAAGAAAGACAGGCAGTGCTGGGAGGGTAGAGGGGGATTGATTAATGAGAAGGGAGTGACGTGGCGGTACGCCGCGCACCAGCCACGCTTCGCCCCATTTCATCTCTGCATTCTCCTCTGCTTACCTCTCCCTCCCTCTTTCGATCTATGCGTCTCACTTTCTCTATTTCTGCTTCGCCACCCAACTAACCCCCGCCTTTCACTTTTCCTTTCCCCCTCGCCCACCCAACCCAGTCTTTGTTTAATTTTGCTCTATCTGTAGAGCTCCCCGTCTTCTTTCCTTAACTTCGTGATTCCTTTGTTCGGCCGGACCGTTTGCCGTCTGCTCGCACCGCCGCCTTTTTCCTCTTCTGCTTGCTCGTTTTCCCCTGGTAATGCTCTCGTTTCTTGGAATTATGCTTTTCGAACTGACCCGACGAAAAATCACCATTACTACATGTCCGATTTGCTTCGCATTTCTACAAAATGTTCTGCAGAAAGTATCCCAGAACCTGGCGTACGATTTCATCGATAATTCAGCTATCTCATCATTTATGGATGTATACAATTATGTTTTGTTCTTGTAAAAACAGGTTTTCAAAACTGGTGCCATTCTTACAATAACTGAAGATTTTGAGCATCCGTACGCTACGTTCCTATCGGTAACTCGGCTAGAACTTTCTTCGGTTAGTTCGGATAATCGAGGTTGTACTTTATCGTCAATTCGATAAGTACATATAGTCTAAATTGCGTCGTGTTTAGTATCATTTTAAACAGAATAGTGTCACGAATATGCTGGTGAATGTTTCATAAAAAGATCATTAGGAACAAAAAAACATTCGACGCTAGGCAGCAAGAGATCATAGATTAGTATCTGTACAAGTGAAAGGTAACTTCGGTCTCGAAGTTGTCACGTGTTTATCGAGTAGACGTATGCGAGAACCCGAAAATGTCGAGTCAGAGAATTTTATTCGGGATCGGGACAGATTTTCGAATATACCGGGATTCTAGAGAATTTCTGTGATTCTCAACATTTTTCGAGATTGTTCTCGCAAATACCAATATATTCGAGAATCCCGAAAATGTCGGGTCAAGATGGGTCGAGAATTTTATTCGAGATCGGGACAGATTTTCGAATATACTGGAATTCTAGAGAATTCCCGTGATTCTCAACAATTTTCGGGATTATTTTTGAGAATGCCAATATATTCGGAAATCCCGAAATTTTCGAGATTCGGAATCGTCTCGACCCGATGCTTTTCCGACCCATCCAGACCATCAGGTTTCCAATTTTTTCGGGTAGCACACTTCTAATATTTAGATATTGCTATACTTCTTTGCTCTATTTCTGCTCGGCCAGCCAATTAACCCCCGCGTTTCACTCATCCTTTCCCATTTTCGTTTAATTTCGCTCTCGGTCTTCTTTCCTTAACTTTCTGATTCCTTTGTTTAGCTGAATTGTTTGCCGCCTGCTCGGCCCATCGCCTTTTTCCTCGTTCGTTCGCCCGTTTTTCCCCGGTAATGCTCTTGTCCCTATATGTTTGCCGGAGGGATCGATTCCTGAGCGGCGAAATGAAGTTACACGCGATGGTATTGTACACACCGGTCGGGAACGTTGAGAGAGACGTCTCTCCACGAAGACCAAGGCGAAGATACCACTTATGAAGATGGATCCTACAGGATTCGCGGAAATGGGAAAGTGAATTCTTGCCTTGTCCTCCGAATTGGAACGAACTAGGTTCAACGGTGGCTGGCACGAGATTTTCAGAAATGTCTGGGGAGCAAACATCGAGCAGCAATATCGCTCGTTAGAGTTGGATATACCAGCATAACTCACGTGTATCTTCTAAGCGAAACAGGTGTCCTAGTTTGTATCACGCGCGCAATTAATCGTTGGACAAGTTAACCATTGACTAATTCGTTCTTATCTACATTGAATCCTCGGTTGGGAGTAATCAACTATCATGTAAAACTGAACTTTAGTGTTACGCAAATTGAGCGTCACAGTGAAACGGAGATTGTCTATGCGTCTACTAAAATTCTTTTTTTATGAATCCAAAAAATATTAACAAAACGCGAACCTCATAAGTTGACTGCGGATCTTCATGCAAAATAATAATTGTGTGTGAAAATTTAATTCTTTCTTTAATGATTTTAATCAGCTTAAATTAGCACATTGATATATTTAAATTATTTCAATCCGCCCATTGCATGAAATTGCACTTACTCATTTTTGTCATTAATGCTCATGGATTTTATAATCCGCAATCTACTTATAAGATTACCCATGAAGATGTTCATACTGACTGGAATTTATTCAATCCAATTTTTATAATTTTCTAATAGCATTTTTTTTAATATTGTTACACTTTATTAAACTATACAGTTGACACCAATTAAAACAGAACCTGTTTAGCGTATCTTATTACTGCTCCCCCACTCGATCACCCTCAGCGTCAAGAATTTTCATATACCGGAGGACAACTGATTTGTGACTTGGATCGTCTGAAGCGCGAGTAGAGGATTGGCCAAACAACGAGTTCTGTTATGTCACGTGCGCAGATAAAGCCTTAAACTCGTTATTTGTTATGTATCTTCTTATTTGCTGCCAGGTTTAGATCTGATTTAACAAAAACATTGCGAGAGAAACCAATAGATTAAATTGGATAAACTTCATCAATGTGTATGAACATTTTTATGTACGTAATTAAATGTCAGGTAGAGTCTAGTACATTGTTTGAAGTTTGCAAGAAGATGCGTAATTTGTGAATGGCTACAAAATAGTTTAGTTTCTTTAGCAAGGTAATATTTCTTCTTGTTCGTATTGATTACTTGAACTGCACGCGTTTTCATCCCCCACCAACCGTCACCTTCGTGTCCGAAGTCATCGAGACGCCGAGCAGTTTTCTAGATAGGCAAACGAGTTGAAAATCAACGTGTCATTATCGACGTCCGTGTCCACGCGATCCGAGGGAGGGTGTTTCTCATTCTCCCCCCTGTTCCCGTTTCTCGAAAGCGTTTCACGTGCGTTATAGCCGTTCTCTTTTCAACGCCCACCCTACGTGTCTTCCACCGAGCCGGGGAATACCTTGAAGGCTACTTTTATCTAGATTTATTTTTGTAAAGTGTGATTCCCGAGGGTGATTTTTCCACTTTTGATAAAAATAATTTCTAAAGTCGGATCAATCGTGCTATTGCCAACATCGTTTTTCTTACTGCGAGCAATATTTTTATCGTCTTGTAGAATTTATAAACAACGTTGTTCCTATTTAATTTACCTCTCTGAATCTATTTATTCTAATCTTGCATGATTTCGGATTGGACTGAAATAAAAAAGTCGAGATGATTCTTGAAAATTGGCGAAATGGCGAGTGCTTAAAACGCATGCTCTAAAGTTTCATTCCTTTTCGGTAATTTCTTCATAATCACCAATCGGCCATGAAGTTTTTAAGATTTTATCTACAGCAAGCGAAACGAAATGCGTTCGACCTTTAGAGGACTATTATAGTGGCCTGGGACAAACTTCGGAATTTTTGCGTTATATATAAATTAGTTAATTTATACATATGTACAGTTCAATTTATACATACATAAATTAATTAATTTATATATACAGGATAAGTTAGTAATCTATATCTCGGTATCTATTGGTTGTATGAAAAATCATTTTATACGTGACCGAGTATTTTCAAATGTTTTTTCAAGGTCAACTCAAGGTCATCACATTATAGTCGCAGAATTCATCCTTCCATCGGTAACAACGTGGTATAAAAAAAGGTGCACTGACTTTGAAAGACTCAAGATCACATTAGTATCTCAGAAAAAATGAGAAATGGATTTTAATGGATTCATTCAACGCATCCCTTAAAATGCTATATAATCTAATAGAAAGTTTGTAGTAGCATTAATAGATACCGAGTTATTTTATATAGTAGTCCTCACTGATTCGCCTTATATATATACATTTTTCGTAAAGAAAATGTAAGTTTTCAATGACCCTGTTAAAGTTTTGTACTGACACCGCTACTCCGAAGCATCGTTCTCCTGGAATCGCCATGACTTTGTCATTTCAATAAACTTGAACATACAATTTTGGGAAAGTATTTCTTAGGTCCTATACTTTTCAAAAGGTACAATAAAAGGAAGTTGATTTTTTCCCGGTCTACACGAGACTTTCCCCTATAATCTGAACATAAACGCATGAGACCAATATATCGGCTTGTGCCAGTTTTTGCAGAAGCACCGAGAGCCGATATATCGGACCGCTGGCACTAAAAGGGTTAATCAGCGCGGTTTATTTTTTCCCGCCGTTACCGTTGAATATCAATTAAAAGTTTCTAGGTATATTAACGAGTTGGAAACCGCGACGCGAACCATGGGAGTGAGGAGATAGAGAGAGCCCCTCCGATATTATGGTTTCCCAGGGTGCACTCGAAAGTTCGCGGGCGATACCCGACGGCGACGGACTTTCGAGAAGAGTGTATTGTCGTGTCGAGGTCGTCCGATCCGCAATCAACGCGGACGAGTTGGAAACATGTCAATTCCGTGAAGAGGCGTTGAACTAGGATGTCGAGGGTGTACGCATTCACATCTGGCGCGACCCTCGATCGTGAACTCCTGATGGACACCGAAGGAGGAACGAGCGAGAGGGAGAGAGAGAGAGAGAGAGAGAGAGAGAGAGAGAGAGAGAGAGAGAGAGAGAGAGAGAGAGATAGCCGTATTTCAGACAGGATAAAAGCTCCTAGAACCGCGTCAGCAGGCCCAGTCCCACGGATCGAACTATTCTGATCAAAAAGTGATCCGATGTTCCATTTAAATCGGCTTATATCGGCCCCGGGATTGTTCATTAACAAACACCGACGCCTTTTGCCAACTTATTCTTCGCTGTTACGGTATCGGATTTTCGAATCGGCTCGCTTAGTTCTTTTCGGGACACTGAATCGAGTGGTAAAAAGATTTTCGATCATGTAGAATAGTAGGTATATACGTAGTTTATCAAAATGTATAGTGCGCATAGTGCTGTTGTTGTCCGATTTTTGGACGGAGAAATCTGAGATTCGCTGATTTTATGCGTTTGTGGCATGAACGAGAGGAGGAAATACAAACTAGCGAAGGATAAGAAACATTCAAAGATTATATTCATATAGTTTGAACGTTTTTTTTGTTAGACACTGGAATTATGTAACGATGTGTTTATTAAGCATTTATTCAATTTTTTTTCTTTGGACATACGTATATTATGGTGGCAATCGCTAAAAGTTTTAATAGATTTTGTTTATATTATATAAATACTGTCTATGTAGTGTTAATATCTTGTTTATATGTATAGTATTCAATTCTGCTATGTGTCATAGGTGCAAGCCCCTTACAAGTCCCTTAAAAATAAAGTCTCCGAAGAGAGACTTTACCTCTATGTCACACTACTTCTTTTATAAGTTTTAGAAGATTTTAGAAAACTTAAATAAACTAATTCGCCCATTCCTGACAGATAGCATAACAAAAATACTTCAAATTGAACCCAAATGAGATTCGAGAAAATCAAATAATAGACATGTGATTTTAAAATTGGCGTTGCAAAGCATTAATGTCTATAAATTTAGTCGATGGAAGTATGAGCAGAATGACAGGGGGTTAGGTTCGTTTTTCTAGTTTCAGCTTGAAAAGTTTCAATCGACGTGTTTTAATCGGCCAGCGGAATAATTTACGCCGATACGATTTGGAACACACGTCGTAGAAGGAAGTGTCACAGAGCCGTGAACGTTTGGGTGAACTCTGACACGAACGATCGAGATAACCGGAAAGCCCCAAGTTTCTCTGCCTTATCTTTTATTGCTCGTCTACGGACCACTCGATTTCAGTTAATTCGAAGTTCGCGCAAACTGCCCCGGGTCTCCTTTCTCCGCCTGTCATTCCCCGAAACCCGTGGCCAAAGAATAACGCGGGGAGAAACAAATTAAGGAAATGGAGTCGATTCTTTTCCGAATCGGAATTTCGAAATCGATCTCTCCTTGTTCCAATTGAAATTGATTTGCTCGTGAAAGTCTTAATCGCGCTCCTCGGAATCGTGCTGGAACGTATTTCACTTTACGAAGAAGAAATTCATGGAACGCTTGCGAAAAAGATTCTATTCGATGAAAGTACCATACTTAGAGACTGAGAAAAGTTAACTCACTAATTTATATCTTTCGATCTTACTTGTATGTACCCTTTTATGCTGGATGTTTTTCACGATTTTATGGGAGGCACAGCTAGAATTGTTTAATTTGTACTATCACACATTCTAGAACCCACATCTTTAATATCATCGTTGGTCTCCTTATCGAGCTTAATATAAGTAACTAATAATTTAAAATTGTTTGCTGAACAATTGAAATTCATAATTCTGATACATAGTCTTCTTTCGATCATTTTTTTGAGCTTCGAATAGCATGTGTAGGTTTACAGTAATATTAAGTACGAGATACATCGTGAAGATTTTATATGACCGAACTTGTTCTTATAAGGCAGGCATATCCAGAAGTAGCTCACTCGGAGGCAAATTCGATGGAGACGCCTACTTCTTCCGCCCGCGCGTCTCGCTCCCCGTGGCGGCCGTAGTCCTCCGAGTACCTCAGACCCGTGCCAACCGCTTGCAATATGTACCGCGTGTGGCGCGTTGGGGCGACTCTCGGACCCACGGTAGGCACGGGTCTGAGGAGCTCGGAGGATTACGGCCGCCACGGGGAGCGAGACGCGCGGGTGGGAGAAGTAGGCGTCTCCCTCGAATTTGCCTCCAAGTGTAAGGAGGAAAGTTCAATCTTCATATACACTATAGATGCGATCAGGAAAAATTTTTCAAATGGTTTTAAAGACGTGAAAATATTTTCAGTTTACAGCATTTTTAAGTGAAACCGTGTCTTCAGGTCTTCACTCACAATATTATGCAAAACCGTGTTAGCAGAAAATAAAGGATGCAAGTAGAGGTGTCATGCTTTAAAATTACTTGGGTTTATTCTTGTACGATTTTTCTTTACGGAATTATAATAGTTGAAGTGTTGATGACTTTTGCAAAAATCAAAAATGTAGCAGTGAAATACTTTTTGGAACTACTGTAAAACTATCTCTTTTCTTATGTGTTTTTTAATCAATGGTGGTCCGTGTTGCCATCAGCGTAGCACCTTGACTAACTCAAGGGATTGAAATAATAATAATGGTACAGATTGGTCATGGTGGTACCCTCGTAATCTTTGACGTCCATATGCCTGCGTCGCGCCGGCTGGAACGAAGCCAGCCGAACGGGGAAAAAATGATGGCATACCTAATCTGGTATTGTGCGAGCGGGTTAGGGCGCCTAACTTTATTCAATCGCGAATGCGCTTCGTTATGGTCTCGCGTTTCGAAGGAAGACGAATAGGAGGGTAGATCGAACGGGGTTATTCTTCTCCGCACGTGTCGCGAAATCTGCTGTTACTCGATAAGATGACGCTGATAAAGGTGCCGACGGGTAGATCGGGATCCTGGGATGCGTGATGCATAAAATTTCACTCTACCGTTACGAATCCCTGGATTTATTTTCAATTATGGTTCTGCGAATATCGCTCTCGTTACGCTCTCAATCATAGCTGGCTACGTGCGTCAGGATTTTGCGATTTAACACCTTGGCGTCTCCATTTGCTACAGCTAAATTCGCTTCGATTACCTTTGCACACTATGAGCGACTCTGACACACCTAAAATTATCATACCATAATTTCGAACAATTTTCAAATTACAAAAATCACACATTTCTTAAATAGTATACACTATTTTACCTGTTATCATTAAAAATTGAATATGTTCTACACGGGTAGCAATTGTGTCTAGAATACTTTACAACCGTTACATAGTTATAGAAATACAAAAAGTAGTTATAACTAAACAGCGGATCTTTATGCAAAATAAAAATTATCTACCTGAATTGTAACAACCTGGAGTGAAATATAAATTTATTTTGTTTCTTAATATGTTTAATTGGTTGAAAATAATATAGAAGTATTTTTTTAATTTTTCAATGTTTCAACTGTTTTAAATTCACCCAATCATTTTTGTCATATATAAAACTTCTTTCATACCTTTTTTTCGTACGCTAAACAACGACAATCGATCACGAGGAAAAGTTAATATTACCAAATAAACATTTTTAAGAATGGTACTTATACATTTCACTATACAATTGATTCACATGTTTATTCTACGAGAAAATGAGTACAATCTTCTGTCTACACAAAATTTTTACTTTTACTAAAAATTTGGTACTTCCTTGAAGGGGGTCCTGAGGTCATTTGAAGAAACTTTTTCTTTTGCGAAAATGTTCTCCACGGCTTCGTTAAACAGTTATTAATCAAAAACGCGGTCCAATCAGAGCGCGGCTACAGCGGAGGGATTCTGGCTCGACCATTGCCATGCCACGCTCAGCTATAGCCGCGTTGTGATTGGTCGGTGATTTTCGTTAATAACTCCTTAACGAAGCTGCGGAGTACATTTTCGCAAAGGAAAAAGTTACTTCAAATGACCTAAGAAATCAGGTGATTATACACCCTCTTTCAGGCAGGTACAACATCATGGGGCCACACTGTATACCGACAACAAACAGACGATATTGCTATTTTCCGCAAGCAATTCAAGAAATTTGTATCCCAGACGGTATCCGGATGCTGCGCGTTAAAAGCTCCATTACAGGGAATCAAATATTCGAGCTGCAATTTAAGCGACTTAGATGCGTGGACTAAGGAATTCACACATACACACACAATCGGTCGCGAATTCCGTTTCCATTTCACTTATCGGGGTTCCGACGAGACGGGCTCGGATCAGAGCTATTCTTACCGCACGTGGCATGCGAACTGTCTGCGTGCCGATAAGGTGTCGCCTGTAAACGCGTGCTACAATCAGGAAGGGAGAACGTGTCCGCGCAAATGTGTCGGGGCTGGACTGGTATCCGAAATGCTCGTTGACGTCGCCATCAACGATGACCCGGGATTTAACCAGGATCTACGGAGCTTGTGTGCAATCAATGATTATCCCTGAACGAATCGTTTGTCCTACAACACCGTGCACAGTCGGATAGTCAAGCAACCATTTGCTTTGTATTTTTCTTCTCACCACGTTTGTCATTTTCGGGAAAATGATGAATAAAATCTTTTCATCTGTGCCGTTAGACAATGATCTTGTCTACAGTTATTTGGCAAGTTGAATGCTCTATAGGTTGAGGTATAATGAATTATTTGGGGAATTTTAGACTATAGAATAAATATTCGAATACGTTTGACATGTACTAATATCTCAGTATAAAGAAAACGTCAAACTACGCTGTTTATTATACAAATGAGTAAAGATTTAATTTGGCATTGTAACTAAGGCGCTGTTCAATTATACAAACGCTCATGTTCTGTCTATTTGTTGGGATAATCGGGGTTCTACTGTAGTTCAATTTCGAAACGGCTTCATTCGAAAACACGAGATCAGATAATATTAAAGTAAAAACTATTATTCATAGTTCACAGTTCAGATAATCATGTAAGTAGCATACTGCTTTCCAAGAAGCAAATAAAACTGTGTCATAAAACACGAGGAACGAATGAGGGTAAAAGTTTATTACATTGTTAAGTGCACCGAGTTCGAAAAAATCGAGTGTACTGCGAACGCATGAAATACGAAGTTCACGATTTAATTTAGCTGAAGCATTATTACCAAATATTTTTTCGTTATGTAGAATGCATCCACTGCTTGCTTCTTTATGTAAAGTTTGCGCCTAGAAAAAAATATTTCTCATTAGATCAAAGATATAAAAATCACACTATAAATATCATACTTTTATTATTACTTTGCATAACGAAGGACTCTTTAAGTATTGTATATACAACCTACAATGATATTACTAAAAATCTGCATGCAATTATATTCAAAATAAAAGATAGCGTTATAAAGGAGCTTACGCAAATAAGATACACACTGTTCTGATAAATTAAAATTTACCACCGACCGGAAAATATTAAAACAAACGTAATATCGGCTTCAAGTGTCACCCGGTTATGTCGATGCTCGAATCAATTTTTCCTATCGAATTGAAATCGCGCAAGAGCCGGGGGGGGGGGGGGGGGCATTCCTAACCATTCCGACGAGGAGAAATGGAGTCTTTCACTCCTGAAAGGCTCCATCATTTCTGTTCACTCGGCTGCATTTTCCTCGGCCGTAACGCGTGTCGATTCGATAAGTTTACTATCGAATATCAGTCGCCTCCGCGTTCCAAAAAAGTTACTAATACATTCTCGAGTTGCTCTGGATTTTTCTAAGTTGATCCTATCATCGGATTCAATTCCTACATAGGTGAAGGGTAGGATAGTAGAAAATGGCCAAAATCTGTAAAAGCATTAGTACAGTGGCCGAAATAATGATAGGTTCATTTTAATTTGTTAACATAAACATGTGTTTTATATAGTATTTTGGAATTTATATATTATTATTTATTCTTTCTAACATAATATAATTTGTGTCAATTACAAATTTTTTATTGAAAACCGTAAAATTGATGAACGAAATAAAGAAAGGTTCGATATATAACAAAAGAAATAAAAATAGTTTAATACTTAGTTGAAATTCCTTTGTTATTTATCACTTCAAATATTCTGCGTGGCATGGTTTCAATTAATTTTTGTAAAGTTTCTAATTTAATTACAGACCACGCCTCTCTGATCCCATTTTTTAATTCGGAAACAGTGCAATACTGTTTTCCATTGGCGTATACCTTCCGTGCTAAAATTCCCGAAAGATTTTCAATGGGATTTAAGTCTGGACTCTTTGATGACCAAGGTAAAACTTCAACTTTTACCCTCTCAAACCAGTTTTGAATTGTTTTTGTACGATGTATCGCTGCATTATCATGTTGGAATATTAAATTAGACCCATCAATCTCGTCGCCATATTCATCCAGTACGTACTCTAGTAGTTCCTGATATTTTTCAGCATTTGCTTTTGGCAGAAACCACATTATCGGAGTCTTACCGTTATTGCCGAATACAGCCAAAACCATTATACATCCTCCTCCACGGACTCTTGTCATTTTCACATCTTTTTGATTACGCAGATCGTGCCAGTAATATTGAAACCCGTCTGAGACATTCAAATTAAATTTTTTTTCATCAGAAAAAATCACCGTTTTAAATTTTTCAGTCCATGACATATGATTGTCTGCAAACTTTAACCTTTCCTCCTTGTAGAATTTAGTTAGCGGTGGTTTTTTCGCCTTTCTGGAAATATTTAAATGTTCCACTCAATTTCAGAACTTGCTGCACACGTCGAACACCAACTGTCAAGTCTAATTTCGTTTTTATTTTAGAAGCACCAAGTTTATTTTTCCGTGCTTCTTGAAAAATTGTCCCTTTGTCCCTCTGTGTTAATAATTCTTGGACGGCCTGTAGATTTTTACTGCCGTATTTTTCTTTTAATTTTCAAAAATTGTTGATAACATTTGAAGATCTTTTAATTCTCCTTGCAATTTCTGTGTTAGAGAGACCCATATTGTGAAATGCAATAATTTGGACCTTTTCGTTATCATTAACGATTTTCCCCGTGCCATTGTGCTTTAAAAATATTAAACGAACATGAAATAGTTTTTATAATTTTTAAACTTTATTAATCTGTGTACTTACCATACAAAAACGTTCAAAAAATTGCACTATCAATAGTATTTTTCATATATTTCACCGTGAACCTAAGATTATTTCGTATGTTGTACCCGAGAATTTTCAAAATGTTTTGAAAGAAGCACGTCTTCACACTAACGCTTTTAATATTCGACTGACTGCTCATATAGTGTGTAGGACACATTCTGGAGGAATAATAACAAACACAACAATACACTTTCGATAACGTAAACAAAAGTAGAAGCAGTAGACCAGCCGACGCGACTAGTGAACCTATCATTATTTCGACCACTGTATGTGGCAAAAGTGTCATACATATATCGCCGTAAAGCAATCATTCGGAGAAAAGAAAAATGGAAAAGAACTTCCATTTAGTTATACAAGTAAGTTATAGAATAATTAAAAACATAATTCTTCGAATAAATACGTACTAATCCGTTTCTTCAAACTATTGTTTTCCTGCGGTTGGTAATTATTATTCAGGACAATTTATTTTATGTACGATATAAGTATTGACTGTTAGTTACAAACTAGCGTTTGAAATCTTATATTACACCCATTCATTTCAAAGCTTTGATCATTTGAAATCCGCGAATCACAATACTTCGCTTGGCGGACGCCCTCTTTGTTTGCATTTTTCATAATTTTCCCATCATACGCACCCTAAACAATCAAGCGTTTAGAATTCCTTTGGACCTATAAAAAGTCGCTCTAACAATATTTTAGGCGCCGGAGCTACCCAGATTTTGGCCTTTCGTTCGCGATTCATAATTCCGCGTTTCTTTCGATTTTCCATTCGCCGATCGATACGGCATTTTTCTCGTTTTTTTCACACGGCTTGTATTCAGATTATCACGTGTAACCGTGGGATTAAATTGGTCAGTTCTGTATCACGGTTTTTCGCCTCGCGTTACGCTCTCCGCCCGCAGTTACAGTTTAATTCAATTAAACGGCAAGCGATACGCGAGTCGGGTATTATAATTCCACGGGAAGATTAATTGTTTATGCTCGGCATCGCGGAATGGAAGACTGTTCGTTGCTTAATAGGAAAGGCGTTATTAATCGAGATTACCTGCGCCGCTAACTACTTTTCTACCACGGTCTTCCCACGTTCCATGAATTTGTAATCTTCTTATCATATTTTTATTATGCTGCGCTTTTCCACTGGTTAGTAGAGGTAAAATCATTTTATATCTCTTTATACATTCTTTACACTTCGTCTAATTATTTTTATACATTCTACAGTATATATAAATATTCTAGACAAATTCTAAAGGAGTGGAATCAAATAGAATATTATTTTCAACGGTAATAGTCTTTACAGATCTGAATTAATAAAAATCGTACTAAATTCAATCGAATTTTATATTCTAGCATTTTATGAACATTTTCGTAAGCCACAAATGCATAAAGATCCGCAGTTTATTTATGAAATATAATTTATTAAACGGGAAATAGTTGTATAACAGACTCCGGATGCTTTGGTAATGACCATCGATTATTATGTAACTATTATAGTTAACTGTTACTAGATGATAAAACAAATTTGGTCAAATACAAAACTGAGAAGACGTTAGCAGAATTTAAGGATATAAATAAAAGATATACAAATGAGAAAATACATTTTCAACTATCTTCCGTTTAGTGCGATTGAATAAAAAAAGAAAAATGATCCGCAGTCTAATTATTACAATACTGTTATCTGTTTATTCAATATTGTATTTGGAAAAATTATGGCAATTTTGAGGCTTTAAATTATTTGTTAGCATTATATATCAGTGGACTGCGGGTTTTATGCATTGATTACAAAAATGGATAGGTCAAGTACGAAATTGTAAAGACATCAAAGGAATTGAATAATGTTGTTCTATTATTCTCGGGTTATTAAAATTATTAGAATGTATTTTAATTTAATATCTGTTTCTTACACTTGATTTGAACAGTTTTTGTTTTACATAAACATCGGCAGTCTATATATTACTATAATTATAATTGTAATAATTTCATATAATACAGAATAATTGGCAAAATTGATTGATAGGTCATACAAACGTTTAATTATTGTTTGTTGCGCATTATGCTTTTTTACCCAATTTACCGACACATTAAAAAATATGAACATAGGTTGTACCCAACGAAGTCCGACATAATAATTGGTTCAGTTGGTCGACATTAGTTACTTCTGTATATATTTTAATTTTTCTCATCCCACAGTGGCGGCTACTTCCTATGCTCGTCAACAGAGGGACAGTACGACAACACCTTCCCCGCTACTACCTGAATCTTCCTCTGTTTGTACATATATATGTTTTGCCGTGCCAGAACAGTGCTGCCCTCTGGTCTCAATCTAGCCTCGATCAGATCCTACCTCATGTTTTTACCTCCCCTAACGCACGATCAAAACTAACTTTTAGTATGGAACAGAACTTACCTCATCTTTATCAGAACTAACTTCAAAGAATTATTCAATTTGACTATAATATAATGTTTTATTAACGAATCAATACGCAATATGTAACGTACATCTCAAAGCCTACATCTTCTTTGGCCTGCATCAGAACCTACAATCTACATCCCGCACAGGAGTGCAAATCTAACACTCACTCACGAGAGCAAAGCTAACCCCGCTAACCAACAAGCGTAAGATGAAGAACCCAATTTGAAACCAAGTCGAAACCGAGTCGAAACCGAGTCGAAACCAAATAAAAACCAAATAAAACTCGAATCTACTGAATTGTAGACGCAACAACCTATAAGCGACTCGAGTCGTCCCGGAGACGCGATACCCCGTACCCATTCAAGGGACCCATCCCGTCAGTGAACCCCTGAGGGAACTCCGATCGAAGGAATATCAATTTCAAGACAAAAATAACAATTTAGGAAAGTTGAACTTTTAACATTCAACAGCAGATTCCAATTACAATTCCAAAAGAAATATGGAAAGTGTTCGTTGACCGTACACGTATTCTAAAACGAAAACTCTGTACTTGGGTTATTAATTGAAAAGAAATGCTGAAGCTGGAACAACAGAAAACGACGAGAGTATTAAGTCTTACATTCTACTATAAAGTACATAAAAACGCAAATTCTAAGTGTGCAGCTATTAGCTCGATATTATCCACTACATGCAAAATGCTATAATTTATATGTTATAGCATTTTGCGAATTGTGGATAATACCGATTGCCCAGGTCTCACCACGAGGAGGTTGCTGCACAAGAGACCCGAAAGGGAGTCAAAACGAAGTCTCCCTTCGTTCTGGCTCCCTTTCTTACAACGAAGATTCTTAGAAACTAAGTTTCGCAGGTCGCTGAATGGAAAAGTAGACTTTTTCATGGAAAAGACTTCTTTTCCATTTAGCGTATGTCGAGCAATTATTGCGGGGCAAAGTGTGAATCGGAGAAGAAGTCTCCGATCCACGAGGGTCCAAGGGCGAATCAGGCGGAAGGCTCTGATTCTTTCAAATAGACAAACAAGATCGAATCAGAGCAGAAGGCTCTGGTTCAAGGGTGACGCGACGCGTTCAGTGCTTACAAGTCCTGAGCCGACCAGCCCGATACCCGCCACTCCATCACCAAGAAAGATGGCAAAGAGATGCGCTCAAACGGTTTCTGGCGCTACTGGGTGACATGAGAACATGGCGTGCCCAGGATTACGTTAACACAGAGGATCGTCAGAAGACGAGTGAACGAGTCTCTTAGACATCCCTCTCAATGACTTCACGCCGGATACCGGAACTGGATCGGCTCAGAACCTGCAAGCAAGGCCGACACAGCAGAAGGCTGTGTCGGAGTCGGTAAACGGGGCGAGCAAAGTTAAGTTACGGCAATAATTACTCGACATAATTACAACGACGACTGACAATCTTAATAACTATCGCACGCACTAAAACTAACTTAGAAATAATCCGGAGTCTTCTTTCGACGAGTCCTCTTCGTTGGACGAGGAGTCTTCGTCTAACGATGAAGATCATTAACTGTTGTACTTCAGCTGAAGCAAAGTAATAAAAATTAGTCACAACACAATGTAAAAATCAAAGTAAAAGAAGACGTTGAAACGATGACGATGAAGATATAATGAGAAATGACTCCAAACCCCGCACACGAGTGCGGCCTAGCGAACCAGAACATGATGAAGAACTCAAATCGAGAGTACATCAAAACCGGAATAGAAACCACATCAAAACCAGAATAGGAAACACATCAAAACCAGAATAAAAACCACATCAAAACCAGAATAGAAACCACATCAAAACCAAATTCGAAACAGAATCGAAACAAAATCTAAACAAATTCAAAACCAAATCAATGAATAAATTGTGGACGCAACGATCTATAAGCGACTCGGGTTGCCCCGGGGACGCGACACCCCGTACCCACTCACGGGCCCTGTCCCATGAGTGAGCCCCTGAGGGAGCTCAGATCGAAGAAATATCAAGTTCAAGAAAAAAATAATAATTTGGGAAAGTAGAACTTTGAAAGTTCGAAAGCACATTTCAATTACAAATCCAAAAATTAATATTGAAGATGTTTGTTGATTGTACATGTATTCTGAAATAGAAACTCTGTATTTGGATTGTTAATTGAAAAGAAATGCTAAAATTGGTGTAAATGAAAACGAAGAAAGTATTAAGTCTTACATTTAACTATTAAATACTTATTAACTAATATTGAAGATGTTTGTTGATGGTACATGTATTCTGAAATAGAAACTCTGTATTTCGATTATTAATTGAAAACAAATGCTGAAATTGGTACAAGGAAAAGCGAAGGAAGTATTAAGTCTTACATTTAACTATTAAATACTTATTAACTAAAATTCTAAATGTGCAGCTATTAGCTCGATATTATCCACTACATGCAAAATGCTATAATTTATATGTTATAGCATTTTGCGAATTGTGGATAATACCGATTGCCCAGGTCTCACCACGAGGAGGTTGCTGCACAAGAGACCCGAAAGGGAGTCAAAACGAAGTCTCCCTTCGTTCTGGCTCCCTTTCTTACAACGAAGATTCTTAGAAACTAAGTTTCGCAGGTCGCTGAATGGAAAAGTAGACTTTTTCGTGGAAAAGACTTCTTTTCCATTTAGCGTATGTCGAGTAATTATTGCGGGGCAAAGTGTGAATCGGAGAAGAAGTCTCCGATCCACGAGGGTCCAAGGGCGAATCAGGCGGAAGGCTCTGATTCTTTCAAAGAGACAAACAAGATCGAACCAGAGCAGAAGGCTCTGGTTCAAGGGTGACGCGACGCGTTCAGTGCTTACAAGTCCTGAGCCGACCAGCCCGATACCCGCCACTCCATCACCAAGAAAGATGGCAAAGAGATGCGCTCAAACGGTTTCTGGCGCTACTGGGTGACATGAGAACATGGCGTGCCCAGGATTACGTTAACACAGAGGATCGTCAGAAGACGAGTGAATGAGTCTCTTAGACATCCCTCTCAATGACTTCACGCCGGATACCGAAACTGGACCGGCTCAGAACCTGCAAGCAAGGCCGACACAGCAGAAGGCTGTGTCGGAGTCGGTAAACGGGGCGAGCAAAGTGAAGTTACGGCAATAATTACTCGACATAATTACAACGACGATTTACAATCTTTACAACTAACGCACGCAATAAAACTAACTTATACATAATTCGGAGTCTTCGTACGATGAATTTTCTTCGTCCCACGATGAAGACGATGAGCTGCTATATTCTAACTAAAACGGACCAATTATTGTTATACACAATACAAGGCGAGAATCAACATACAAGAGTCGAACACAAATCGAAACAGAATCGATACCAATTCGAAACCAAATCAATGAATAAATTGTGGACGCAACGATCTATAAGCGACTCGGGTTGCCCCGGGGACGCGACACCCCGTACCCACTCACGGGCCCCGTCCCGTGAGTGAGCCCCTGAGGGAACACAGATCGGAAGCATATCAATTTCAAGACAAAAATATTAATTTGGGAAAGTGGAACTTTGAAAGTTCGAAAGCATATTTCAATTACAAATCCAAAAATTAATATTGAAGATGTTTGTTGATGGTACATGTATTCTGAAATAGAAACTCTGTATTTCGATTTTTAATGGAAAACAAATGCTGAAATTGGGGCAGAGGAAAACGAAGAAAGTATTAAATCTTATGTTTAACTATTAAATACTTATTAACTAATATTGAAGATGTTTGTGGATGGTACATGTATTCTGAAATAGAAACTCTGTATTTCAATTGTTAATTGAAAAGAAATGCTGAAATTGGTACAAGGAAAAGCGAAGGAAGTATTAAGTCTTACATTTAACTATTAAATACTTATTAACTCAAATTCTAAATGTGCAGCTATTAGCTCGATATTATCCACTACATGCAAAATGCTATAATTTATATGTTATAGCATTTTGCGAATTGTGGATAATACCGATTGCCCAGGTCTCACCACGAGGAGGTTGCTGCACAAGAGACCCGAAAGAGAGTCAAAACGAAGTCTCCCTTCGTTCTGGCTCCCTTTCTTACAACGAAGATTGTTAGAAACTAAGTTTCGCAGGTCGCTGAATAGAAAAGTAGACTTTTTCGTGGAAAAAACTTCTTTTCCATTTAGCGTATGTCGAGTAATTATTGCGGGGCAAAGTGTGAATCGGAGAAGAAGTCTCCGATCCACGAGGGTCCAAGGGCGAATCAGGCGGAAGGCTCTGATTCTTTCAAAGAGACAAACAAGATCGAACCAGAGCAGAAGGCTCTGGTTCAAGGGTGACGCGACGCGTTCAGTGCTTACAAGTCCTTAGCCGACCAGCCCGATACCCGCCACTCCATCACCAAGAAAGATGGCAAAGAGATGCGCTCAAACGGTTTCTGGCGCTACTGGGTGACATGAGAACATGGCGTGTCCAGGATTACGTTAACACAGAGGATCGTCAGAAGACGAGTGAACGAGTCTCTTAGACATCCCTCTCAATGACTTCACGCCGGATACCGAAACTGGACCGGCTCAGAACCTGCAAGCAAGGCCGACACAGCAGAAGGCTGTGTCGGAGTCGGTAAACGGGGCGAGCAAAGTGAAGTTACGGCAATAATTACTCGACATAATTACAACGACGATTTACAATCTTTACAACTATCGCACGCACTAAAACGAACTTAGAAATAATCCGGAGTCTTCTTTCGACGAGTCCTCTTTGTTCGATGAATCCTCTTCGTCCGACGATGAAGATGATGAGCTGTTGTACTCTAACTGAAGGTGACTAATTATAGTTAGATACAATACAATATATGAACCAAATCAGAACATGACGATGAAAAGATGAGGGTAAAGATGCCATAGATATATGACACTAAACCCCGTACACGAGTACGGCCTACAAGCTCACGAGAGCAAAGCTAACTCCGCACACGAGTATGGCCTGACAAACAATAGCAAGATGAAGATCCCCAATAGAAACCAAATCGAAACGGAAATCGAAAACCAGTCGAAAACCAGTCGAAAACCAGTCGAAAACCAGTCGAAAACCAGTCGAAAACCAGTCGCAACCAAATAAAACTGGAATCTAATGAATTGTGGACGCAACGACCTAAAGGCGTCTCGGGTTGCCCCGGGGACGCGACACCCCGTACCCACTCACGGGCCATATCCCGTGAGTGAGCCCCTGAGGGATTTCCGATCGGAGGAATATCAATTTAGGAAAGAGGAACTTTGAAAGTTCAAGAACAAATTCGAATTAGAAATCCAAAAATTAATATTGAAGGTGTTTGTTGAAGGTACATGTATTCTGAAATACAAACTCTGTATTTCGATTATTAATTGAAAAGAAATGCTGATGCTGGGACAAAGGAAAACGCAGAAAGTATTAAGTCTTACATTCTACTACATATTAACTATATACATATTAACGCAAATTCGAAACATGTCATCAAGTGTACATAAAGTATTAATTCACGATGCGTACATAATGAAATCTGTTAAGCTATCAATTGGAATGTTTTTTGAGGAGGCCATGATATCGAAAAACAAAGACTTTCGGAGTACATATTAGAAAATACCATATTAGAAAATACCATATTAGAAAATACCATATTAGAAAATACCATAGTAGAAAATACCATATTAGAAAATACCATATTAGAAAATAACATATTAGAAAATACCGTACGAGAAAATTTTCAAAACGGGAAACAATAACAAATCCCTTTCACAATCTATTATACACATCTGACGTTATAATATCTTCGATCTATAATAATAGACAAGTTTTAAAAAAAACGAACGCATTTTGATGTTGAAGTTACAAAATTAATGTCAGCAAAGATACATTTTTATACAGTTTTTGTTTCATGTAATTAATATTGTTTTAGTACTTGTTTAAATAAAATATTTATAATTATGTCTATAATATGCCACTAACTCTGACATAATTGCAATTGTACTATAATAAAATCTATTATTTCAAAAATGGTGGATTATTGAGTTTATTTAATACGTATACACGATTTATCAGGCACTTACAATAATTTGAGAAAAAAATGTTTCAAACGAAACTGAATTAACATTCAGCGGTCTACCAATTTAAATAAAAAAATTTTTTTTTTAATTTTGAATGCATACAAAAATTGGTCACATTGAATTTTTAAAAGTTAAGTGAATCGCTATCTCTAGAACTACTTTAAATTACGACTATTTATTCGCAACGTTATCATGAGCTTTAATCAACTTTGAACATTTATACTAGTACAACGAGTGTGTTCATTCGTTTCGCAACGCTACTAAAAATCGCGGATGTGCCTCTCTTACAGTTGATCGTTGCAACTGGAGCATGGGCGTCTGAAATGTCGAAACATTCTAATGCAAACGCGATTCTTTTCATGCGCAACGCTAATTCATCAAATCGAAATTCAAAATGCTATTTTAATAAGATATTTAAAACTCTAACGTCTAAAATTCTACAGTGATATCTCTAGAACTACTTTAAATTGCAACTATTAGAAACATTAACTAGACGTTTAATAAATTTTAAAAATCGATACTGGTGCAACGCGTGTGAATATTTGTTTCGCAACGCTACTCGAAATCGCGGACGTGCCCATCTCACAGCTGATCGTTGCAGCTCGAGCATGGGAGCCTGAAAAGTCGAAATACTCTAAAGCCAACGCGAATTTTTGGTACGCAACGCTAGTTCAATGAACAGAGATCCAAAACAGATGATTCTACTGTTTCTGTAAAACAAATCGCGACTATTTGTTTCGCAGCGCTATACCATTGGAGGGAGGACTAACTTTCAGCTCTGTTCAAAATCGACTAATGCAACGCGTAGTTTTTTCGCAACGCTAGTGTAAATCGCGGACGTTCCCATCTCGGCTGATCGTTGGGGCGGCCAGGCCTGCCCATGCATGCAACTAACTACTTTACACTTTACTACTACTGTATACTACTACTGTATACTACTACTGTATACTACTACTTCTACTGACGAGTATAGTGACAAAGTAGTGACGTAATGACTCACTCGAAGATGCGAAGATATTGCAACGATTGCCTCCTTAAGTAACAGTTTGTCAGGCATCTTTGGTATAAAGCCTCTTCTTTCTCTTCGGCCCCATCCCAACAATTTGTTTCGCAACGCTACTCGAAATGGCGGATGTGCCCATCTTACAGTTGATCGTTGCAACTGGAGCATGGGCGCCTGAAATGTCGAAAAGTCTAATGCAAACGCGATCCTTTTAATGCGCAACACTAATGTAACTAATCGAAATTCAAAATACTATTTAAATGAGAAATTTAAAACTCTAAATCGCAACTATTTATTCGCAACATTCACTAGACATTTAATAAACTTTGAAAATTGATACTAGTACAACGCGTGTGACAATTTGTTTCGCAACCCTACTTGAAATCGCGGATGTGCCCATCTCACAGTTGATCGTTGCAGCTCGAGCATGGGAGCCTGAAAAGTCGAAACACTCTAAAGCAAACGCGAACTTTTGGTGCGCAACGCTAATTCAAGGAACAGAGATTCAAAAAAGATTACTCTACAGCTTGTGCAAATCGAATCGCGATTATTTGTTTCGCAACGCTATACTTTAAAGAAGCTATATCGCTGATAGAAACTGCGATAATAATTGGAAGGAAGACTAACTTTGATCTCTGTTCAAAATCGACTAAATGCAACGCGTGGGTTTCTCGCAACGCTAGAGCAAATCGCGGATGTTCCCATCTCGGCTGATCGTTGGGGCGGCAAGGCCTGCCCATGCATGCAACTAACTACTTTTACACTTCACTACTACTGTATACTACTACTTCTACTGACGAGTATAGTGCCAAGGTAGTAACGAAATGACTCACTCAAAGATGCGAAGTCATTGCAATGATTGCCCTCTCTGGACCGATCAGCACGGTACTGACTTTATGCCGGATACTGAAACTGGACCGGCTCAGAACCCAACGTAAACGAAGGCAGCATTGAAGAGACCATGGTCCCCCCCGAGCTAGCTTAAAGTAGGCCAAGGAAGTTTTAAATAACCCTTGGACTACCCTAAGCTAGCTAAAGGTAGACCATGATAAACAATGGTAGGCCACTGCTAGATGACCCTTGGTTAACCCTAAGCCAGGTGAAGGTAGCCAAGGATAGACTAGAGTAGCTCTGGATGACCACTGGTCAAGCTCGGGGTAGACATGGGTGGGCCAAGGTAGGCTACTGGTGAAGGACCCATGGTCAAACACTAAGCCAGCTGAAAGTAAGCAGGGGGAGGCTAGAATAGCTCTGGATGACCACTGGTCAACCTCAGGGTAGGCAAGGGTAGACCAGGGCAGACCACTGCTGGAGGACCCTTGGTCAATCCTAACCCAGCTGAAGGTAAGCAGGGGTAGCTCTGGATGACCACTGGTCAACCTCAGGGTAGGCAAGGGTAGACCAGGGCAGACCACTGCTGAAGGACCCTTGGTCAACCCTAAGCCAACTGAAGGTAAGCAGGTGTAGGCTAGGGTAACTCTGGATGATCACTGGTCAACCCCAGGGTAGGTCACTGGTAGAGGACCCATGGTCAACCCGAAGCCGCCTGAAGGTAGGCCTTGGTAGCTCTGGAGATCCACTGGTCATCCCCAAGGTTGGCAGGATAGGACAGGGTACCTCTGGAGGACCCCTGGTCAGCCCCAAGATAGCCGGAGACCCTCCTGGTTCCGGAGCCAGTCCGCTCCTGCCGGAGGGCCCGACCCGACTGACTGACTGAGCGCGCTCCGCGGGCTTAGGTGGGCAATGATGCGCAGCGCGCAGCGAAGCGCAACGCTCCCCACCCCACCTAATTTCGGTTGATTTAGATTGCCGTTATAATAATTATCGATAAATGTATTATTTCTGGCTGTATAATATTTATAACAATTCCTTTTGCCAACGATGTCGATAAGCATCCTCTTGACTATCTACCATCTTATCTTTTTATTAAAAATTGCTAATAATACTCGAGATACAGAGTAACTTTTAACACATGAATATAACCAAACAATATTATATCAAGAAAATGTAATTGATAAATTTATTATCTCTGGCTGTTTAATGTTTATAACAATTCCTTTAGCCAATTATGTCGACATGCACTCCCTTGACTATCTGAACATCTAATTTTTTAGTAAAAATATGTAATGGAACTCGAGATATTGAATATCTTTTAACACATGAACACTCGCGCGCGCATTAATTTATCGAACACAATTCACTGATAAATTTATCATGTCTAGCTGGTTAACATTTGTAACACTTCTTGACCATCTTGCCATATAATTTGCTAGGAGAAGTAGGTAATGAACTCGAGGTACTGCATAATTTATGATACATGAATATTACTAAGCATAAATCAATCGAGAAAATGTAATTAAGATAGTGCAAAATAAACATTCCTAACGGCTCACTTCGCAACAATTCGATTACATGGGCGCAATTGTTGACGCGGTAATCCCGCGAAAAATAAAATCGCCGGAAATCGGATGTTGCGTACCGTGTTCCGTTCGGAACTAGACGGATGGTACGGTATAGCACACGCAGGCAACCTGGTGTGTCTCGATAGGTTTTGGAGAGAGTACTTAGAGAGAATTGGTGTTTCTGCGTTTACTGAGTTGTGACGAGTCGCAGCGATTCTACGCCGCTCAACAGTACTGTTAAGATTCCTCGAGTCGTACCCAGCAAGCGACCAATCAGCGAGTAGGAATTAACCTGGCGCTCGACAAGAGAAAAAATCGGGATTTTCCAACATGTAGACAACGTCGGATTGCATGGCCACACTACATGAAGTCAGAGTGTGACCAGGTGTTCGGTACAATAAAATAATTTGCCCTTTGTTACTTTTGAAAATAAAGTAACCAGGTCTTTGACTGTCTATGTTTCGCGACGGAATATTTAGCAATTCAAGACTGAACATCGGATAACAGGTTACAGTCGATGCTGCGAATCGAAATTTACGAAACGGTTCCGTGAACTAAACGCGATAGTACGGACTGTAGGTAGTGGAAGCTGATACAGATTTCTCCTTGGAATGATCGCAGTAATTTCATCCGGAACAAGCTATCGCGTTTCCTCGGATAACGATTCTGATACCCAGCTGACTTCGAGGCGCGCAGTTTTCCGAGAATTTCGCAGAACCCGCCCCCGTAATCCGCTTGAAAATGGTTTGAAGACAAATTAAACATTTTTTAACGATCCTCAAACTTGTAAAAGTCGGCTGTTTAAACACGCTGTACGAAGAAAAAGAGAAAAAAATGGGTAAAGCTAGATAGAGAATTGGAGAGAGAGAGAGGAAGGAGACGATGAAGAAGAAAAATGAATAGCGTGCGCGGTTATTCGCGGAACCAGGATCCGCGACGAGCCCATTTTCATTTATACCGTTTATTCGAGCGATTTCAGGCTCTGTATCTGCCGTTTTATTGTCACTGTCAAGTCGGTGTCGGATTTTCGCGGAGATAGTTACCGGCTGGAAGAAAAGCAAACCTCAAATTTGTTCTACTGAACTGGCATCTAGAGCTGAATTACTCCCGACAGTGGAGAGTATTTAGAACAGAAACATTTCGTTCTGCGAAATTTTATCAACGATAAGTAGTCCAGACTGGGTCATATGTAAACATCTCAGTTAATATGGTATCATACTACAGTGTTATTATCTAATCAAACTACGTTATTAACATGCGAAAGACAACGCTCGTGCTCCTCTCTTTTTCTATTAACACTAAACATATCAACGTTGATCAAATAATCGATTTTATTTTATTTTAAAATTATTGACATTATAGGGATCTATTCGTGAGAAATGATGCAACACACTATTCAACCTATTGTCATTTCTGTGGGGCAACACATGCAAGTTATAATAATCGACACGTATACGGTTAACTTTTTAACGAAGAATGACGAGTTAATTCGTTATTTGACATGCTTATCACGTTACTGAAACCTTTCATTTTCTTTTTGGCTCAATGAATTTCTTTTTCACTTCACTGTGTCATAGTATTCGCATAGGTATAAACAATTTTGTATTTACGTAGATTTTAGTAACATTTTTGTCATCTCAATTTTACTTGTTGTTTGTTACCTCTTTATAGCAGTTCATGATTGAAAATTTTCCCAGTGAGAAGGTTAAAACTAACAAAAAAGACAGAAACGATAATACAATTTACACGAAAATGTAACAATTCAAAAATGTTCAACGAATTGAAAGTAAAAACCTGAGCATATTTGGTACGTAGCAACAATTTGCTGAAAATGGTTCTCGTAATTTAAAACAATTATGATAAATTGTATGTATGGACATGAAATATTTGTAAAGGTATTTTATAAAACTAGAAAAGTTCAACCAGCAAGCGTACAAGAGACTCGTACAATTATTCAAGGACAATTGACGATATAATCAATAAACCTGCCAAAACCGAGCATAAATGGAAGTACGGATCAACAAATGAAAAAATAAACCAAAATGAAATATTAAAATACGTACTCTGAATTGATTCTCGATTTACATAATCCATATTGAATTCACGTAGCTATTGACATTTGGTAATTAAAAAGAAGAGCGCACTCATTGGATGTTCCCCACCAATTCATGTATAATATGAAATTTATTTCATTTAATTTCCCGTAATTCTTTTAATAATTCAATTAACAAATCTCATCGACGTGGAATGCGATCGAGCGCGCTCGCGGCGAATATTAAAATCTACTTCTGCGGTGATTCATTAATTAATACAGTGTTTAATATATCATATAGCTCGTTAAGCTGGAACTATAGATTTTTGGTTAATTATTAACAGTAGTTCGTCCGGTGCTCGTTTAAAATGCTTTAAACCAGAGAAATTAAAAAATTCGTTCGAACGGTAGCGACACGAGATTGGGGCTGCGTAATTAGAGCAGAAAGTACTCGAATTCCTGCTCTCGGTAACAAGTAATAACTGCTCCCACTCCCCTCTCCCGTTGCACTCGTTGTACCCCCGCTGCACCCCGTATGCACCAACGGAGGTTCATAAAGTGTTCCGCACGACCACGGGCGCAACGGGTCCCGCATTTTCGACCTATCGAGGAATCGTTAACGAAGGTAAAAGTAAAATATGTCGTGGGATTGTTTGTCGATCGATGAACCAGCGCATTCAAGCCACCGACCATCCGATTCCTTAAAATCATAAGGGGCCACCAATATCAGTCTCTTATCAATCGCTCATACCTACCAAATTTCGGAGCGAACTGCATTGGATTTTTAATCACACACTGACGAAATTGCGAGTTTCTTACGCGCAGCATGCGAAAACTGAAAAAGAACTTTAATTACTTCATTAAAGTCGTTGCGTGTGCCACGCCGCCGCCGTGATTGTAACCGTAAAAAATCTATAGGATTGAAGCATTTAATGAAACTCTACTGGAAAAATTATATTACAATATACCAGCACAGAAATTGATTCTTAAATCTGAGAAGGTAGCAATGATAATTTTTAACATTTTCTCTTGAGGATGATGGTTAAATCGCGGAATTTATGTATTTGTGGCAAAAATATATAGATGACATAAGAGACACTAACGTATCAGAGAAATTTAAGATACACTCTAAAATTGTTTTCACACTGCATTGAAGTATTAGGCCGTTCCATAAGCCACAAGTAAACTGCGGTTTTTATACATTTATATTAAAAATGAGTACATGGAATTTGGAGCAGTACAAAGCTTAGAAGACATTACGAATGTGTATCGTTTTCAACTGACTAAAATTATTAAAGATAGAACGAGATTTCTAGCCATAAGTAGTGGAAATATTGTTCTATATTTTTAGAAAGTGAAATGCAATAACGTAATCGCTCTTATTATTCTTCCACTTACCATTTCAAAAAGTATACAAAATGAGGAAAATTACATAAAAGACTAATCTTGCAATTATATTTTTTTATTTCATTTTCCAAAGATATAATAGAAAATTTGCATTATTCTGAAGATTAAGGATGGAAATAAACTATTAAATTTCTGTTCCTTGCAATCAAGGAACTTGAAGACATTGCTACAAATGTTTAATTTTGCATAAAACCCCGCACTGTAACGATATATAGCGTGAATAGTAGCAGCAATTTATTAATAAAAGATTAGTTATAAAGCCTTTATAATTTAATAAATGGCCACTTTATTTGCGATTGCATCGCAACGATGAATAATTATTTTAATATTTCGGGGCCGAAGAGAGGACAGAGTATTCACATTTACTTGATAGGATCTCGTTCGTCGTAGTTACTTAGCACCCTACGGTCTTGCAACCCTCTCCTTTCCATCGAGCCTAATGAATGCGATTACGAGGCTCATGAAGCCAACGACAAGAGAAAACAGAGAGAAAACCATTGGTTAATTGAGAAATACTGTTCTAAACGAGCTAAGCCGCTGCCGGAACCACCGAATTCAAACGGATAGCTTCCGGTCCCGGAGTCGTTAGGCGTTATCTCGTTGCGTTAACCACCCCAAGGAACGATGTTATCGTTGCACGATGCCCCGAGACATTTTTCGACGGCTCCTAAGCAATCTACACCGCACAATCGAGCTGAAGTTGTCCTAATCAGCCGTACACTATGGACGTACCACTCAGATTGTTCACTTTAATCAAAACCACCGAGAAAGTATAAAGGGAGGTCCATATAGATGTAGCCACACAAATATCTTCTTCAGTACCGTTGCTAAAAAAATATATCGTATGCCATTAATTAGAAATGAATTTCATATTCAATTCTAATTTTAAAAGTCAAACAAAGTATACACTTAAAGTCGACAAATAAATGGTTAGTGCCATTGTACGAAAAATATATGTATTGTCTGTGTGACAGATAGTGTTGCCTAGAGTATGGCTAAACATTCATTTGCAATTTCCAAACATTAATATTTTCTAAAAATAATAAGAATTCAGTGTAGCTAGATTTTCATTTAAAAAGTGATTGTTTCAATACAAATTTGTCAATTTATGCGAATGTCTCTAACAGTTTGTTCATACACTACTGAAAATGATATTTGTGAGTACAATATGTCGAAAAATGATCATGGCATAAAAATATTCTCTACAACGTATTCGTCCATCGACATCAAACTGTACAATGTTTTTCATGCCATGACAACTGAAAGACATATTTAAATGGCTACCGTTAAGTGGACCACCCTGTATAAGTATGATAAAGCCTAGGTTCGTTATTAGTGTTAAAAGCTAAAAGTAATTGCCTGTAATTTAGCTACTAAATCGTGAATTTTAAAGCACTTTTCGTTGAGTTGTATCTCAAAAGAAGCAGACCGAAATCTTTTCAAATTTTCATTAATCTCTATTATTAACCAATTGAAAGCATCCCCAGAAAATTTAGCACAGTTTGCGAGTTTAGATTATAAAAATTGAATTGTACATAAAAATCTAGTTGTTAAATTCTGGGTTTAACTGCGTTTTGGAGAACTCTTTTTTTCATGTTTTTTTATACAATCCTATAGATTTCGACGAGAAAACGCCGAAAATGAAAATCTTATTGCGAGGAATTCATTCGTTCAAAAGTTATGCGCGTATAAAGTTGAACACTTTTAAGCCTTTCTGATAGGTTGAAGCGCCGCCATATTGATATATTTGCTAGGTGATACACATAAAATGGGCAAAATAGTTTAGCTTCGTTGGAATTCTAAAACAAAGTTCATAAAGTAGGAAAGATACTTAGAAAATCCTTTAAGCATTTTAACACGCTGTAAATTAGAAAGAGTGCTTAAAGCATTGTAACAGGCTTTAATTCACGAGGTAACCACGTTTATCGGTGTATTCTACATTCGATAATACTTTCAGCGGATTTATTATCTCTGACCAGTCACATTTGCTAACCGCTCGACTTCCGTTTCCCGTTTCCACGGTCGACTAAACTTCGTAATCCGTTTTACAGTTGCGATTTACAATAGGAATTTGCGGCTGCGCGTCGAGGTGTTTGAGTTGAGACGCGGAACATGATGCGAAGGATAAGCCTAAACGCTCGCAGCAGCTTCGACTTGCAAAGGTACCCGCGACTCGCAAATATTTGGCAATTAGCGATTTACATTCCCCGGTTAGTGTATTATCGTCTTCGTAAACAGTCAAACAGCCGAGAGTTCACATGCCGCTCGAAAAGGAGAACGCAAACAATTATTTGTGCAGGTGTCGCATAAATAACTTCGAACGACTCTGCTCGTTGACCGTTTTGATTCGCCAGGTTCCCGAGCCCATTGTTTGTCAAATCGCTTCGGCGTAAAGCGCAAACACCGCGTATTTTTACACACTTTCTCCGCGCCTGATGCCGGCAAAGTTATCTGCACTGTGGTCGAAAGTTCGCAGAAACGAACAACAAATGATGTCGATTAATTTCCGGATTGTTTCAGCTAGTGTACATAGAAGGAGTGTACGAAGAAGATTCACACGTTTGCAGATTTTTTGTACAATATGATCGGCTTTAAGCGATTCAGAAACGTACGCGGTGATAGCTGAACAGTTTTGCCACGAACGTTATGAAATCTCGGTGCCGTGCCAGTGACAATTAATGTCGAACCTGCGAGAGAGTATCCAATCACGAATTAGATTTAAGGGGCGTTGCCGTTTTTTAATGTCTTTCGAAAGTTTAGTTTGAGAATTATGTTTTTATGAACTAAATAAAATTAATTTATGAGACTTGCCTGACTTATTTACATCTACTTAATGCACATTCGTGAATTTTTATACTCCGTTATCATGAAGACTATAGTAATTATTCACTGAAATAATCATGCTTACCATCAGCCGATTTATACTGCATCGAATCTGAAACAAACCGCCATTTCTTCGTATCGTTGCGCTTTCGTGGGTATTGCCTGCAGCATGTCGCGTCATGCGTCTTGGCATTTTTATTATAGAACACTTTATTATAAATATACAATTGAAGAAATTTTGCATGTACTATGCTTAAATGTGTCTAAACGTATTGTAAAACTGTTCAAGCTATAGAGTGGGTTTACCTATTTAAAAAAAAATGTATGTGCAGTACCTATTTTCGAGTCTTGAAAAGCGCATTCTCTCTGAAGAGATTCAGTTTGTACTTATCTGACGCTAGAATTATTTTTAATTTCTTACATTGTACATACTCATTAGTTATAATAAAGAGAACAGAACACTACACGATAAAAAATATAAAATAGAGAATACATTACAGTATGATACGACACAAAAGTATTTTAACGCGTAATGAGGATTTTAATGCAAAAGACTCACCAACGTCAAAGTAATTTAGTTAACGAGACCGAAACTGACCAGATGGAATTATTTATTATAGCGATCATTCCTTTAACCCCTTGCCTTACAATTTAATACCACGGCTTTAGAAATCGTATTGTTTCATTTCGTCCGATAAAATAATTTGTTCTATTGCTTTCAAATCAATGTAATGTGAGACATTATTTTTAGGCAAGAGATTACCTTTTCTGCATCCTTAAGATCCCAATAAAAATTCGATTAACTAGAATAAACCACAATAAAAATTAGTTTCCAGATCTAGTAAAAAATAATTGTACTCATACATGCGACGAACCCGGCAGCCAACGCGACAGTGTAAATAGATGATTAGGGAATGAACATTATTCGCAATACTCATCAAGCTGTTACAGGCATCGAGCGATCCGTATTTCGGTCCACATTCTCGAATAAACGGACACGTGACAATAACGCTTGCCCTTCGCAGCCGGATCGGGTGGTGAATGAAAGACTGAAATAGAAGCGTGTCGCATTGTCTCGCATCCGTACGTAAAATTAAATTCACCGCCGTGCGGTCGAGCTGCTGCTGAATGAACAGCGACTCTCAACGCGTCGCCGAAGATCGACGAGTTTTCGCGAAAGGCGAGAGTTTCGCGCGATGCCGGCGCAGTGATGCCAGAAATGTCAGCTTTTCGCGCATGCGTACTGCGGCGCGCGCGGAATCTAGTAACGTATACGCGCCAAAAAAGAGAAACATCTAGGTGGCGTGCCGGGACCTAGCACTACCATAGACGAACTTGAAGATAACGGACGTTATTTTTTATTTACTTGTTTATTTATGTAATTGGAAAATATATTTTTGTTATTTTTGATGCTGGAAAGGTTTTTGGCAGTATCCTTTTGCCTTGCAACAAATGTTGGTATTTTTTATAGATTCTGCCAAATAAAATAAAAATTTATATTATGTTATCCTGTATAATCCGAACTTTTTTAGGTAAAGAAAGTATGTGAATGTTGAATGAAAAACATTATTTTTAAAACAGGGCCTTAAAGAACTCTCAAAAATTTGAAATTAGTACAGTACTGATGCCACGCGCGAATACGCATGCGCGAAAAGCTGACATTTCTGGCATCACTGTGCCGACGTGCGACGACCGCCGACGATCACCGACAATCACCGACGATCGTCGAGAGAGATGTTTTTATGGGGAGTCGAAAATAGTGGGTTTCCGTTTGAACGGTCGAGCAGGGGGCACCAGCTATATCAACTGTTCAAACGAGCAGCAGGTGCAGGCATCATCTTCCATGCACGCCGCCGTGCCAGGCGATGCAATTTTATTGCGGCAATAAAATCAGAATAACGTGCGCGACGAACGCGGCCGCTGCGCTGACGAGCCGGAAAAATGAACCTCCGTGTTTTGCGAGCGAGGATAAATTTCCCGTTCCCCCTGGGGAAACAAGGCGGTCTCCGATTCCCGTCGATCTAACGAACTGACGCGCCCGTTCCGCCGCAAGCTCGTTCAAGCACAACAGCCCGTATGGGATCCGTTAACTCTAATTTTGTCGTCCAACCTATTTCTATTTGCGGACCCGTGGACCCGGGTCTCCTTTAGATTGAATGTTAAGGAGTCGCGAAAATGATTTTATTGCTTGTCGCCGGCGGAAGGCGTAGCTGATCCAAACGGCCTCCGTGAATTATGGCTTCAAGCCGGTCACCGCGAGTTTTCTAATTTCGGATTGAAGCTCTGGAAGATTTTGTGGGGAGGAGGAAAACTTTGTTTAATGGCATTAATAAAAGCATACTGTGACAAACAGTTTAATGGTTGTTACTGAAAAAATCACACTTATGTTTCTTTAATGGTATACTTTATTTAATATGAGGCAAAACTTGGGTCGTTACGGTCACGTGGCGAAGTTTGAATACAGATGTATCATTTCGAGTAATTAAAGGACACGCAAGTCTTACGATTTCGCATACTTAAACCAAGATGTCAGTACTTTAATGTGCAATGTATAATACGAATATATAAATGTACTATTACCCAACGGTTTCATCTAATCTGTAATATTTTCGTTACATATGACCATTTTCATATTGTTCACATAAAATCGAATGTATTTCCTCGCGTCTCGCTTAAACGTATAGTAATTCATTAAACACAAAAGCATTTAGCAATGTATTTAGCAATTGTTCTGAAGTAGTTCATACAAACATTTACCCTATATAACCATGTTTCCGAATTATAGTCGGATTATAGTAATTATAGTAAGGTTTCCTTACGCACTATTATCACCAATGTTGGATGACCAACCCGCGATATCCGCCAACGCACCGAGTTGTCTTACTGAGTAAGATGTTTTCGACCACCTTCGACAGAATCACCTCCGAACTCTGACTCACCTTCGAACCCTGAATCACAACGTCCAGGGTTCAGCTCTATCCTTGCCCTTTCCCTTCCGCTTTCTAGATATAAGTACGCGTATTCCTAAATCCAAAAGCATTCATCATTCAGACTCTAATTCCGAACTTCCACGCGGAAACTCTGACCAAATCGATACTTGCCGAGCACTGTACTTACAAAGTCTTCAATATCGTGTACTTTCGGAATAAACCTTAACATCGAATAAACATATATATATTAGTGAACATTCGAGTTAAAGTTCATTTTCACCCGGAATACAACACCAAGATCGTGTATGAAACTGAGTGAAACAATTTACAAAATAGTGTTTACATAGCAGACCAGAAGGTCATGCCTGAGATAAGAAGCGTTACTTCTAAACAATTCAAGGAAGCAGTCTATGGAGCCATAAGAATTCGAAAACGAGGTCATATCGGGTATATGTTCATATGAACTTTTGTTCTTATTTTAGCGTATTGAATCTATTCCTGAAGTTACGTCCACACGTCTGCTCTTGTAAATTACAATTACCCATCTTTGTCACGAATGCATAAAACGCACAGTCTACTCGTCAGCGTCGAATCGTTACGTTTGAATTAATCCAGGCAAAACGGAGAACCTTGGAAAACCGTGACGTCCGTATCCGTCTCACGGAACCAAGGATCACGTCACCGGAAGTTGGATTTCAACTTACATCCAGTTACTAACAAGTTACCGATAAAAACATGCTTACGTCGCTTAATAGAATGATCGTTGTTCGGGATTTGCGACTGTCGCGTCGGAGGCGCCTCGTTTGCGAATTACATACGATCGCGGGCATCCTGTAAATAAGTACCGCGATAAAACTTTAATAAGAACGCCGGGATATAATAACGGCCGTGCGCCGAAGCATAATATATTCTATTCACGGTTCCGGTTTACTCGCAGCATTCTAGACATTAAACCGGAGGAGCGGACTTGAGGTTCCGGGCACGCTCGAACGGAAGGAAATTAAAGAATAGACATGGCCAGGGTGGGCCGCAGTTTCGATGCTGGCCGAGGAGAACGAGAAGCAGAACAGTGCAGTGCAGAGCAGAGCAGAGAGCAGAGTTAAATAATTCCCGCGAATTATGCAGCCCGCCGAGATTCAACAGAGTCTGGAGGTCGCAACGCGGCGCGCGGCGAATATAAATCGCGGGCGCGGGAAAGCCATCGAATTATGCGATTCTGAAAAATTGGATTCATCTCGTTGCTCTGTGCTCTTTATAAAGAAAAATATCGGTTGGATGCGGCGAGCAAGAGAGAAAGAGCAGCGCGCTAGCTATTTTTCACAACATTAAAGTCGAGCCGGCAATCATTTAGGTGCACGAGAACTGGGAGCGGGTGAAACTCAGGGGTGCGGCTTACAGTCGTGCTCGCCGCATTCTGCACACCCCAGCCACTTCTTTTCGCTCTCTATCTCGTCGCCCGACACTGATCTGCTTAACATATGAAAGAGAACCGCCCTTTCCTAAATATACTCGTTCGCCACTCTAGACTAACAGAGCGCGAACAATACTATATTTTATACGGTATCAGGAGGGGCCGACGTCCCATGAAAGGGGTTCCCAGACACAGCCGAAGCTCCCCCGGCTCCTCTTCCTTTTCTCTCTTTCTCTTTCTCTCGCTCTTTCTTTGTCGAACTTTCTTGCTCCCGACATGTTTATACCGACACCGCGACCCGCCGCAGCTATCCGACCGCCGCGAACCCATGAATGAATGCAAAAACCTGATCTCCCTCGCTTTATCTCCAGTACGAAACGGTGAACCCACGCAACGCCGGACCCCCTTAATATGGGACTTAACCGAATCGGGGCTCGTTAACCTACCGCGTGCTCGCACGCCGAACTGCTAGTGATTTAATCTCCGCGCCATTGTGTTGCGTCGGTTTAATGAGCTGGATGCTCTTCAAGGTCGGTAGATTACGTTGAACGATGAGCTCGGACGTTGTCACGAGTATAGAAAAGTGTGCTGTAAGCGGCGTACTCTGTGTTGCTACGGAAGAATTCAATTGTCTGATTCAACTTGTATCAAACGCCATGCGACTTTGTCTTTTTTTTTTAGCTTAGAAGCTATTGCGTATACGATATATATTCTGTAGTCGTCGTTTTCACATTAATATGAATAAACTGCAGTCTTGATACACCAACTCAGAAATAATAATTTTTGAGGAACCTGCGGAAGTGCTTTAACCCTCCATCGGGCGCGCCTCGGATTCTCCTGGCATCAGACGCGATGTGCCTAATCGGCTCACCTCAGCAAAATGGCCATACAATCCATACTAACCCGTTTTAAGCAAAACTAAAATATGGGTCACCTTTGTAGAGATGTACTTGAAGGAAAAATTACAGAAACGTTTTTTAAGAAAACTTGTTTATTTTGTATTTTAGATCCTAAACCAAAATTATTAAACAGCGAAAATTAGCGAAAGAGCTTCAGAAGGGTACCGGAAAATATTTACTCTGTGCCGCTCAGATCGGCCGCGCCCGATGGAGGGTTAATGAGTCTTCGCTGTATCAATAAATTTTCATTTCAAATTTTAAAAGGTGTCTGGACACCTTTGGTAGAAGTAGTGCTAAATAACAACTTACTGCTCAGTGATACACTTTTTACAATCTTAATAAAATAATCTGTGATCCGGGGCACCATTTCATCAAACACATGGCACAGACTTTGTGCATGAACATATAAACACTGCATATTAATTTTTAAACGTCAAATATATTTAAAATCTTCGTTTTATATACAAAAAATAGACTTCGATTATTAGCACTCGTATGGCGACTCTGAGACGCCGCTACAAATTGTTACACTATTATTAAAAATATTGTTTACATGATTAAATTTGTTTATATGTAATAAATTATTAAACATTTAAATATTGTATGAGGTACTATATCAGTTTCGTACGCACATAATGAAAAAAAATGATGTGCAATGGAAATATTCTAGGTTAGAAGAAACGTTTGATTTTTTATTTGAAATAGCTCCGAGTACAAAGGGTTAATTAATGTTGAAAGAAATCCAAGACATTTTGAAATCCAATTGCATAAAATCACTCGGATGTACATTTTTACACATCACGACACAATGAAAAGAAAAGCTTTTAAACACACGAATGTATTGAAATAACAATGTACCTTGGAACGAGCACCAGAGGTTAAGTCGACAGAAGCCGCAATTATTTTTGCGCTGACCTAAAATTTAATGATCCACCAACTTGAAACACAGAAAGCTCATCCTTAGAACTTGTGTCTCCGTTGACGTTCATTTGCTACGTAACGATCTGACAGGGTAGCTTGCCCATCCCCCAATAAAAGCATCTCGATGATACGAGAGACATCGTCCGCGGCGTTACGTGCCGCGCAATTCTAACGAGTTTCAGTTGGCTGGGAGACATAAGTCGTCCGTCGACTTTGCTCGGCTTATTGGCGCGTCCCTATCTCGTGGCTAAGGTAAACAAAAAGACAGAGTGGGAGACAGAAAGACAGATAGAAAGCGCGAGAGAGATAGAGCGGGAGAGAGAGAGAGTAAGGGGGTTGGTGAGACGGGCGAGCGTTATTATAAAAGTCGTAATGAAAATCTAACGATCCGTCAGCCGGTGTACGGAAAGGGTAGCAGAAATGAATTTCCTCGGGAGGTGGGTAAGAGGAGAGGAACGAACGGTCTGGGTTGCGCACTTCTAGTGACGTAGTATTTAATCTCCTTGTTTACTTTTGCTTTCAGAACACGTGAGGGAGTTCAGCTGCGGGATGCTGTATTACAGGACACTGTATCTGGACAGTAAAAGAGACGCCCTATACGTTGGCGCAATGTAAGTACTATTCTTTTTCTCCGGTCTACACGTACCCCGAACAACCCCACCCACGTCCAATCTCTGATCCGTTTTTGTTACGTGATAAAATGTCGCGAAATGAAAAACTTCACGAGTAAAAATTGCGCTCGGCTCGTTGTCAAAGCGCCGAGGATTCGGCCGTAACGGTACAAAGAGATAACACTAGCCTGTATTTGGAACGTAGAATCTGTTTATGTATATGTACAGTCATTTCCATTAATATTCGGACACTCTTAAAAAGACGATAACTCTTTTAATATTGGACCATACGACTTGAACTTTTTTGAAAGGTTAAAAGAATTAGTTTACTACATGATGCGAAAAAGAAATTTTGAAACAATTGCAATTGGTTGGTATTGCAGAGAAAATAATAAAAGCTGTTTTTTACAATTTTTTTATGTGGGCCTATATTGAGAATTTAATAAATACATTTTGTAGATCTGTGTTAATCATAGACATTCTGAAAATTTATTAAGATCGGATGACGTGGAATCCTTCGATTTATTACAGTTTAAGGCTGAAAATTGTGAAAAGCTGCAATTTTCACCGTCTTTAAACGGCTGGATCTCATTGCAACGTTTACCAATTTTGGTGAATTTTTCAGAGCGTATACAGTTGTCACAGATCTACAAAACGTATTTGTTAAACTTTTAATATAGACCCACAAAAACAGTTGTGAAAAACAACTTTTACTATTTTCTTTGCAATTCTGACCAATTACAATTTTATCAAAATTTCATTTTTGAAGAAAAAAATCGATGTCATATGGTGCGATATTAAAAAAGTTATCATTTTTTTAGAAGTGTCCGAATATTAATGTGAGTGACTGTATATGTGCTGTTTGTATGTGCGAGCGTGTACGGAGGTGTGTAGGTACGTGCTGCGGAACAGATTTTTCTGATTCCCATGATTAAAATTCTGCGCGGTGTGCACGCGCCGGACCGGACCGTGCCGATTGATTAAATTTCTCGGTGACATCGAACATCGGATAATCCCTGTTTTGAAATACTCGATGTATTACATCGAACTGCGACGATACGCGATGGCTTTCGCGGATGATGATTATCGCTATTCCGATTGCGATGAATTGCCAATTCTGGCGTCGCGAATGCTCTGATTTATTTTGCGTGGATCGAATTACGTCGCAATGTGGTAAATTATTTGACTTGGGTCTGAGATCGATGTTAAGCTCTTCTTGATCTTTAATGAGAAATTAAGAGATGGGTGTCTATCTATGACAAATGCAACGACTGTGGATTTTATGCATTTTTCACAAAACTGAAACTACAAAATACAAAACTGTGAAAACATTAGAATTTAACACTCGGTTTACGGGATCCGTCAAAATAAAACTTTCAAATATTTTTAATTTATGATTATTGAGATTGTAAAGGTGCATCTATAAGGAATTATTTAACAAATTTATTTATTTCAGTATGTATTATAAAATAGACGGCTAAATATTTTGAGAAGCACATTCTTGTTATTTTGATAAAATGTTGTAAAACACGGGCTTTTAGTGCTACGTAAACCTAGTGTTAAAAACATTATTACATTAGTGTCGACTAATTGAAATGATTCAGCGGCAAAGTATATTTGTTTTTAGTGTATGTTTCTCACAATCGATTTAGAATATTCTTATTATGCATAAAAATCCGCAGTCTAGTAATGAGAAATGTAACGTTGGACATTATTACTTACAATTTCGTTTAGACATGGAGAAAGTTCAAACATATACACACAGCATATGCGTAACAGATACAAATAAATAGAATAGAGAACACTTATGGTTAGTTAAGTGAAGGAGTAGCAGTTTACTATCGGGTAAGTAGAATAGGTCGACCTGTGATCAGACAAATGGAATAATGACCTGTGGTCGCACAAACAGAATAGGGACAACTTATCAATACACAAGTAGAACAAAAGACTTATTGTCCGGCAAAGTAAAATAACACGATCTATAGTCAGACAAGCAGAATAGCTTATTGTCATGAATGTAGAATGGAGTCAAAATGGATTAGAATGGAAGCGGGCTGAAGGCGACATTGGAGCCTTCTCGTGGGATGAGCGACAGAACGTTTTTAACACTAAACCTAACAAGCACAAAACATATAAAAGTAAAACACCTTGAAGAAGTGGGAAGATTGAATTTATTTAAACTTTGTACCGTTTCCATTAGAATATGTGCTTAATTAAAAATGTCAATTCAGTCATTTCCTATGAAATCGTTTTTCTACTTTCAATAATTGTAAAATAGAAAACCGGTCATATTGACCGTGGTAGGTTTAGTGTTAACTTCTTATAGGAGACCATCGAGGTTCTCTTCAGAACATTTCACACTGTTAACCCTTTTGCTACGGCAGACTTTGATACGTAGCGCTTGTACCATACGATAGGAATTCAATCGCGACCTTCACTGAGAACGGCGGAATTTTTCGTCAGCGTGCATTTCTCGTTGTAATGTGAACACCTATAGGCGCCTACCGTTTCAGTGGACCGAAGTAAGTTAAGCGCCTACAGGCGTCAACAGTACCAGGAAACCAAATTTTAAAAGCGCCTGTAGACGTGAATAGGAGCCAAAGGGTTAACGCGAAACCATCGGGGTCGTCGGCAGAGCAACTTTGATCATCGGGGTTCACCAAGTCACGGGACTTGTTTAGTTGATCAATAAAAAGTGTACAGCAGCTCTTCACTAAAGATGTTCGATTAATGAACCGTATTCAGTTAATTTCCCACATCATGGTGGGTGGTCCTTCGTGCGAACACGGTCGGCACACGTGCTATACAGTGACAATACACGTGACATATACAGTCATCGCGAAACGGTTTCGACGTATTCCACAACAGAAGTGGTGTTTGGTGTTTTTAATCCAATCAGTAATTTACTAAATTCGATTTTGACTAGACTGTTATGCAGCGTTCTCTCCCTCGTCTAGACGTGTCCGCGCAAACTCATCCGTACGATCCGGTCGAGTGTGTCTGTGCTCCTTTTCGTAATCGGCCCCCTCCGCGGTATTTGCACGCACTCTTAGCTCAAGCACTGAAATATATGTATACCGCGTTTATGTACCGGATCATTCCCCTGTGCACGAGGGGTTGACCAGGTTTCGTTTGCTAAACCTTTTCAATTTGCAGAAAGGTAATTTACTGAAACCTTCAGGGCACGCCGCGTTTGCAGCGAACTAGGCGAAACAAGTGCCGCGAACGGAACCCGGCTGAACTTTTAAGAACCTTTCTGAGTAATCCCCGCGATCGAATGGAAATGAACAAAGGTTTCGCGTAGCCGTGATTAATTCGGACGTAAAATTACCATCCCGATCGCCAGGATCCGTGAAATTTCATTCTTGACATAATTCCGGCGTCTTGAAGTTTTCTCGTGTTCTTCTCGTCTACTGGAATAATAGTCATTAGTAGAATTCATTATCCACATTTCTGATAAAGCAATGCACTTCTATGACTTGAGAAAAGGAAATTCGCTGCAACCGCACAGTCATTTCAGTTATGGTTATATTAAGATTTAGAGATTATGTAAATTAAACATGTTATTACTTAAGGTTTGCTGAAGTAAGCTACGAATCTTGATTAATTATAATTTGCCTAAGTACTCGTTCTGATTCGTTCCAGTCTTAGTTAATTAGAATCTATATAATTTACGTAATACAAAAAGCAATATTACGCAATCGGAGCACAGCCTTGAAAGTGAATATATTAGGAAATTGGAACTATTCAGAATATACTTCAGAGCCCTGTGTACTCCGTGTTCTCATAAAGACAACTTCCGCGAATCCTTATTTTATAGCATCCCCTGGAGGAATCTGTAATCACCCCGATTCGGCAAATTTAATCTTTTACCTCCGCTCGATGCACTTTCTCCTCACATAATCATCCTAAAAATCTCTTACCGTTACTCTTAATAAAATCCACGGGAAATCGTTACTTCTTTAAAACGGAGAGGCCCCTCCAGGGGCGGACGGAGAATTCTGAAGGGGGCCCCTAGCATCATTACTACGGAAGTATTATTTCTTGATTCGGTTCCAACCTTTCCCCGCTGCGTCCCGCGACGTTATACCATCGACCATTCACTAGCGTTTTCTTTTGTGAGGCTCCCTTCTTAATTTGGTAAATGCCAGCAAAATGCTACGCCGCTCTGGTAATGGAGAGACAGCGAGGGCAACGTCTGAAAGCTAGTGGATACACAAGGAGAACCTCTCGTACGATGTAGCACAACAGCCGTCTGATACAACCATTGTGTAAGGAAAAGTTATATCGCAAATGATATTGTCTTCGAATGAGATAAAGCAATTTGTAGACTGATCCACAAATTAGTTGCCGCGATATTGGAGCAGTTCGAAGAATTTGCGAATTTACCCATATCAAATTTTGGAAGATATTATTGAAAAATAATCCCACATATGTCTCTTTAATGTTATGCTTTATTTAATATAATGCAAAACTTGGGACGCAACGGCTATGTGGTGAAGATTGAAGGCAGATGTATTGTTTCGAGTAATTAAAGAACGCGCTAGTCTTCCGATTTCGCATAATTAAACCTAGATATCAGCACCTTAATATACAGTGGACGTAAAAAGAATTCGTGCGCCCTTTAAAAACGAATTACTTTTTTAAAATTCGACCTAGAGTGTTTTTTATTGGTCGGTATTAGTTGCAAGTGCGAATGAAAAAGTTTTTTCATCTGTGTTGTAATGAACACAACACAATAAATTCATGACAGGATGTAAATCCAAAAGATACTCACGCAAATACGTCAATCTGCGGACACCGTGATGCACTTTGTTACCAGCTATTGTTATAATTACCGAATCGAGTGGATGACGTTTACAAGCACGATTCATTTCGTTTATATTTGCCGAGTTTATCAGCGGCAGCGCTTTCCATTTGCCAAATACTGCTCAGGGTAATGAAGGTTTAATCGTGGCGGCTTTCAATAAAGTAGTATTATGCTAATCTAAAAGGTAATTGCGATATAATCGATGGGTATTGAATATCAAAGCATAGCGCTAAACAAACTGTTAAATTTAGTCGCTCGATAAATTTACTTTCACGCTGCAGTGGGCTCGCAACGCCAAACGACGAGGCTTCCAATATCGAAATTTTCTGCTTTGAGTATTCACGGAAAATTAGGATTGTCATTTTCTCTCTAATTATACCTCTGCTCATATAAATTCCCGGACAACGGGAGACGTAGTCGAATTTTGAATGAAAACTCTGGTTTTCCTGTCGACGATGAAATTCAACAATTTTTACATCCATTCGCAAACATGTTGTACAAAATTAATGTCAATAGAAATTTGTATAGATTTAATTGGTACACACGTTTTGTATCTTTCATTTGTTTCGATATTCTACCCCCTGTGAATTAATGGTGATGGAAGAGGTGTGAGAAAAATTCATACTTTCATTCTGAATTTAAACTACAATACCAGTAGAATGTATAATAGGAATTTCTTCGTCAACACATTGAATGCCACGTGAGTCACACTTAACTCACGCTGTGTTTGATTAAAAAACTGTGAGTTAAATATAACTCTAATGATAAACTGTGCTCTACAAGAAAAAATATATGTAACTCTTACGATTTACTTCTGATTTCAATGCGTTCAATGAAATTACGTTTCTAAAATGTTCTGCTGTGTTGAAATTCGCGCTCGAAATCTCCACAAACTTGTTCGCTACTCAATACTTAATCGTTGGTACTATAATACTAACAAATTGAGGTACGTAACGGAATAATATAATCGCTTCTCGTCATTTCCCATCCCCGTCTCACAGTATCAGATTACAGAAAAGGCTAACTACAAGCAAAGAAAATTCAATTATTGTATGCAATTATTTCCCACCATAGTTCGCGTTTCTGTGGGCAAATCTCCGGGAACGGAGTATTAGCAAAGGCTTATTAATTTCGCCAACAATTTTCGCAGATAGGGAAGGAAGTAAAATTTTGATTTCGCTGTGCATTGCTATCGGCGCGCAGTAACGTTACTCGCACCTACAGAAACCGCAGAAATGGCGTGTAGCAGGGTTCCGCGGCGAAATGTTTTCACAGTGAGGTATTTAGCAATAAAAAACATTCGGCCATCCTCGTCTGTCTGTCGGCGCGCACATTAAGCTACGCCGAAACATATCAAAGAAAAGATCAAAGTAATTACGCGAGGCGAACGGAGCGCGAGTTTACCCCGGCAATTGTTTCGCGCGTTATGCACAAACGTTATGGTCCCCTTTGAAAAATGCAACGGATAAAATTCGAACGGTGGCCTTCCTTTTAGCCGAACACTCTCGGCATCGGCTCGGATCGGCTTGGCTCGGCTTGGCTCGTTCTCGTGTTCAGCCTTTAATTAAATTACAGCCAGCCACCCTTTCGTCTGAAATTGAGAGTCACATCGTTGAGCCCGCTCGCTCGAAGATCATAGAGCTTAATCGTTTCACGTCATTGGAAAAGGAATGCCGAGATCGTTTTCCTTTTTGCGCAGAATTCTTATCGGAATCCGATATTGCATGGGGGGGGGAGGGCGAAGGGTGGGGAGAACAGTCAGGGTGGTTCACTATGTTGGCGTACAGCTATGGAGAAACGAGCGCCCGCGAAACGGGGCCATGGAACGAAGCCAGAAAACAGGAAATGTTCAAATCGAACCGCTCTCTTCCGCCGGGAAATGCAGTTTAACCGGAAGTAGTCGTCTTTGCCCGCGACCCTTTTCGCCCCCATACGTCGAGATCATTTCATTACAGAAACCGAGTCACTCTAAAAGCAGAAGCATCTTGGGCGATTGTCATTTCTTACCCCACCGTGTCACCCTCATCCGATTTATTTTGCCCCGTAATTTCGTTTCATCCGGCCACCCCCACGCTCTCCTCCCTCCCCCGCCCTAATCTTCAGACACCAAAATGTTCGCCTCGTTCCGCGTCGAAATTCATTGTTATGTAAAATTCAGCTAGGCTCTCCCGTGCTTCTCGTCCTCGCGATTTCCCGGCACCTAATTTATTTAACGATCAAATTGAATTTCGGCCGACAAGCTGGTTATATTGACAGCGGATTGGTTTAGTGGTCGTTAGACCGAGGCTGTTTACTCGAATTTGGAAGCTTATTAACTAATTTGCGTAGCCTGAGAATTAACAGATCCCGGACGCGGATTTTGCTCGCTTGAAAACTGAATTAATGGGTTGAACAAGTTTTTGATACATTTGTTCACAATCTTTTTGAAAAAATGATTTTTTTGTGGCTGAATCGAATACATTTTTTTATTGATGAACGTTGATAACAAATTTCTTTTCATTTTTATAATACTATCGAGGGTAGTTTGTCTTATCTGTCCTTCATACCAATGTGACACATTTACGCTTGTAATTCTGTCCAATGTAAACAGTCTTATTTTAATTTTAGCTCATCATTTTTTATTCTTTGATTTTTTATGAAACTATCAACAAATGCAACTACATATCCTTTGATCGTACTCATTTTGTACCATGGAAACAGATAATGGGTAATATACCGTATCTAAATTCTTATGGCAACGATCTACTACACCATGACCTTCACATTGTTCACATGACCTTGATTTCAAAAATTTTATCAACAGTATCATACTAAAATTATAGAAATAAAGATGAGAAATAAACAAGTTCAACGACAACGATAATATTCTTTGGGCAAAATTTCTGAATTCAATGTCTTGTGAAGGTCATAGTGTACAAGTGTAGTCAAATTAGTGTTCGTGTGAATTACATTAAAGTTCCACGCCATCAAAGTAAAATGTGTGTATGGTCTATTCGTAAAAATGATTGTCCTGGACTTTTTACCGAAAACTCGAATTTTTTAGAAACTTTTTTATTGCAGGTTGTAACAAAGTCAAGGCTGATTCAATTTGGTTTCAAACATATTTTTGTGACATATTTGGGAGTGCCACGAAAATGGCGACGCTTTTATACTTTTTTGTCTGTTGTCAATTTTTATTAAACGATTAAACATTTTTGTAATATTCTAAAGCAGAAAAAACGACAACAATTTTATTCTTAACACAATAGACTTCAAGAGGGTCTCTCTTCATTCCCCTCGAGCGATTTAAACCAGTTCAAAGCATTATGCGTCCAATTATATGAAATCCGAGTCTCGTGGAAATTCACCAACGACATTAGTCGGCGAAATTCCGATATCCATTTTTCTTTTTTGTATATGTCACTCCTAATTGGAACAGTTTTCGTTTTAAATTCAGCGCAGCCAGTGTTGGAAACAAACACCGATCCCCGAGACGAATGTCGATATGTTAACTAGCTTCATCGAATTTCAGTGTCCAATATTAATTCAATAACGCACAGAATGTGTTCAGTAATACCAGTATTACTAACACGGATCCTCGTAACAATTATCATCGACGCTGCGTACATACGCTTATTAAAAATAATTCAGGGCCAATCAAGAAGTTCCCTCGGTTGATTGAATCGATTGTACAGGATGCTTCTAAAAAATCATAAAATATGAAGGAGGAGAGAATATTTCTTTACAAAGACGAATTGCATCCTCGGAGTCATAGAACAGAGAAAAATAACGTGCCTTTGCGGGCGAAATTTCATAAAAACAACCAGAACGGGTCTGATACCGTGTCGATCGAATGAAAAATAAAAGGGATAAACGTATCGGCACGGAATAATGGACAAAGGGGCTGCGAGCACCGATGGAGTTAAATCGATACGTCAAAACGAATTGCTCGATAATGCCTCGACCTATTGCTCCGCGCGCGCCGATAATAAATTCTAGCGAGCGCACGCGTAAGGATCGAGTCGATGCAACATGGACGTTGTCGGTAAGATGAAAAAAAGTATCGGTAAACGAGAGGGAAAAAACGGAGAACACCGGGGGAGGGGGGAATGTGTGAGCGAAAAAAAGCACGGAATGGAGGCGAAACGGCGTGTAATCGATGCACGCTGCAAATCGTCGTTGATGGTGATAAGTGGTGGCAATCACGCTTCCACGTCCACGCGAATCCTGTGATCTATGCTCTGTGTACACTGCTGTCCATAAGTATTTTGACACTTGATAACGTCTCCTTGAAAAATCAGTGTTTAAACGTCATCGTTAGTGCTTTAATCGTGCTTTATGTACGTACAGTGCTGGATAAAAGTATTCGTACCCCATTTGAAAAGGAATAACTTTTTTGACATTGGACCAAACAACTAGGATTCGTTCGAGACATAAGAACAATTACTGAATAATAATGCGATTGGTTGGAATTACGAAGAAAAAAGTAAAGGTCACGACTTTTAACTTTCTTATATCAGCTTATAAATGAGGCTTTATTTGGTTTTATGCTTAATTAATTAATGAATACTTCAACAAGTATTGTTGCATTTAAAATAATGACCGTGATCTTCATTTTTCAAAAGATACTGCAGATATAGAATATTAATGTACCTAAACATTACAAATAGTACAATTCTTTTCCTCGATCATTATTTTCGTTCAATGTAGTGTGTATGTACTCGTCACAAGGAACAAATGTCTCAAAGACACCATGGGTCTCAAGCCAACCATTCTCTTGAAAAACGACTTTAAAGAATCATAATCTATTTTATTCCAGGTGTCCACAGGGTGTCCCAAGATGGTATAAATGTGGAGAGAGTAATTCTGCATGAGAAAATAAGTTTAAAGTATAAAATTTTTTTTTCGTTTAACGCCTCGTTTTCGAGAAATTAGAGTTTGAAAGTTCGGCGATTGCGCTTGATTTTGAATATGAATCGTCTGACGCGTCTATTCATGACCTACCTGATCTACTTCTTACAAGCGTTAGGAACACGAATTTGACGGGTTTCAAACTCTAATTTCTCGAAAACGAGGTGTCAAATTAAAAAAAATTATTCTATATTTTAAACTTATTTTCTCATGTAGAATCATCCTCTCCACATCTATACCATCTTGGGGCACCCTGTAGACACGTGGAATAAAATTGTTTACTAAACTTTAAAGTCGTTTTTTAAGAGAATTGTTGACTTGAGACCCATGGTGTCTTTGAGACTTTTGTTCCTTGAGACGAGTACTGTACGATCCAATACAAAAAAGTTTGACCTTGAAAAAAAGGGTCAAGGACAAATTTGCGGACCATTTTTTTAACAGATCTCCCCCGATCCAGAGGTATAGAAACCTGCTATGGTAGTTGTGACATATAATTTTTATACACCCTGTACGTTAATTTAAAATAGAACTTGAAACACGATTGGATAAGGGAGACGTCATTATTCCTATTTTTCGAGACGTCATAGCTACACCGGATTTTATGCATCAATAGCATACATTAATTTCCTAGCACACATTACAATAGAAAGTTCAACGACGTTTGTTCCCCCCATTTGTGTTAACGGAACGCTTATTGAAGTCTACACCTTTCTCTTTCATTGCAGTGTGCACAAGTTAGCGCATAAAGATACCCATAAAGATTTGTCCAAGTGTCGAAGTACTTGCGGACAACAGAGTGCACGTTGCTATCCGTAACACTTTCTGATTCCTCCCCCATCTTCCGACCCTTATGATCCCTTTATACTCACGGTATTACTGGCACGGATCGATACTATATGCGAGCATCATTCCTGTTCATTAGAAAGGTGATATCCATTAATTTTGGTTCGAGAATCGGCAGCCACGTTGCGACTCGCTCCACAATTAAAGGACGCTAATTGAACGCTTCCAATTATCAGGCCGTGGAGTCGCTGATGAGCTACCGTTACAAAAACAAAAGCGAGACACTAGGAAAGAACTAGTGTCCACTGATATTGGCACCGGTACTCCCCGTCTTCGAGATAATGGCGTCGTGTCACGAAAAATCTTTCACAAACACCTGCCCGTTAAATTCGTGGCGGCCGATACTCGTCGGTATACGAGTCGAACGGCAAATATCATCTACGTGGGGCCGAGGTGGAAAAACCCAATAATTAAAATTTTTTGTTGTAGTAAAATGTACAGGTTATTCTGTTTATTTTGAACGACGGAGTTGCGTTCATGGTCATTTCTCTCAATTGTTATGTTGTGGACGGTGAGAACCCTCTGAAATCGCTACTTATCAGGATTAAAGAGATAAGACATTTTCCAGCAAATAAATACTTCAAACTCAGGCGAGTTGCTGTTCATACATTGAAAAAACAAAATGTATTTTCAAAAGTGACAAAATTCAAAGTAGGCTCACCGTAAAAAAACTATGAAAATTGTTGGTTGCTTTTTAAATTTTTTAGGATTCCGGAGGATTATAAAAAAAGCTCCGATTTCCTAGGGTTTGAAGTTATCTTTTTACTGACAGCTAATACAGTACTCTAGCTCAGAGTAGGGCACAAATCAACTAATAATTAAAAATGACTAATTGTCTCATTGATTGTTAGTCATAGCAAAGTAGTCATTAGTCAAAACTAAGTATGAAATTTATTATTTTTACGGATGATTACGGAAACGGACCACGTGATACTTTACTATGGCTAGCAATCAATAAGACAATTAGTCATTTTTAATTATTAGTTGATTTGTGCCCTACTCAGCTCTAGCTGCCCTGAAAATTTCGTAGCCGCATTCAACCGCAACTATGATGATGCCTTCCCCGCTCGGAGGTCCAGCGCCCCCCCCCCCCCCCCCCCCGAACACAGTTCAATCTCGAATGAGGAGGGTGGCGATAAGTATTTCTCACGAAAACAACGATTCGTTCCAAAATTAAACATTAAAACATTTTTAACAACGATAAAAATAAAAAAATGAAAATTTTCGAAAATGAACGATTACATGACAAAAAATCCACTCTACCTTCGAAACGGTTGTTTATATCATCTTGGTTTTAATCTCATTCGATTCAGTGTTCAAAAATATGTAAAGTTTGGTACCAATTATTAATGCTATTGAACTTCAAGAGGTTTTTTCAAAAATCCATTACTCGAATTATGAGTAATACCAAAAATTGTTTCGAATAGACGCTGTAGTATATAGAAGAGAATGCATAGTAATTTTATCTATTTGAAAAGCTCTGTAGCTGTGGAAATGTAGTCTCCATTGCGATGCTTGATGGTGACACCAAGACGTTTTCAAAACAATGGAATACTTTTGTTTTTGCATAAACTATTATCGAGATTATAAGCTTTTCCTTTTTGGATTGTTTGAGTATATATTTATCCGTAATAGGTCGTCGCTGACATAACAAAAAATTGTTAAAAATTAACGGGCTGGTAGAGGCAGGTAAATCTTGCATAATTGTTTTGCAGCAAATATACATGCACTTTTGCCAAAAATCACGAAAGAACTTTATGGAGTATTTTTTAAAACCTTATATAAAATTGTCAGTAGCATTTAAATTTACATTATTAATTTGATCTAAAGAAAGACAAAATAAAAACAAATATATGGACATCAAAATAACATCATATAATACATACCTCCACTAATACACTCTGTGTGGAGATCATGAATAGTTTTCACTTTCATAAAACGAACACAAACAGCACAATTGGTAAACGAATTTTCATAGAAATTTTTCACTTGCGGGTGAAGTAACCAGGCACAGTCAATACTCGTTTATTGGTTGTCATATCATTACTTACTTTTCTGATAGATATTTAGGAACACTTCTCAGAAGGTTTTCAATACCAACATGAAAGTTGATTTTTATCCATTGTTAACACGCACTGTGCGTCGTTTTTTTCCACGATATCATGGAAACTATCCGTCGCGAGGGCTCCGTGCTCTCTTTCTTTTCCATTTCACCCTCGTCGATTCGTTATTTTCTCGCAGACCCTCCTCGCTTCGCTCTCACCCCCTTTCGACCCCCTTTCGACCCCCTTTCGACCCCCCGTTCCCCGTCTTTATGGACTATATTTTATGCAGTGGATTCGGGTGTGCTCGTTTTTGCATATCGATCGTGGGCCGAGATAAGAGTTTATGGGAGCAATGAGTGGTGGATGAGGGTCCCGGTAAAAAGTCCCTTGAAATTGCTACGCTGCTATCAGCTGCCCCGCGCGCCGATAGCGTTACGCCGCGAAAGGAGTGCATCGATTAGGTTGATCTTGGTAATAAACACGAACGCGCCGGTAATAGAATGTTGACGTAGCGCGGTGTTAATGCACTCTATGCATCGCGTAGATTAGTTTACCTTCGTAATACTTCCAGGGACTCCTTACCGTAATCATTTTTACCACACTTCCATAATACCGTCTACCTGACACCATTTTAATAAATTACACGGCGTGCAGAACCTTTAAGCCTGGTAACGTACACGCTTACTGGTCTGTGTATGCGTGTACCAATTTGTAATATATTCGCAGCCAATCGGAAGTACAGTTGGACGTAGATCACTTGTAAAAATGTACGGAGATAACTTGATTTCAATTGTTCAAAATCGTTTTATACTGTTATTATTTATTAAAATCAGTGTTTATATTTAGGTGATCATTTTCCTAATCTGCATTAATGTATACAAATTTGCTACGAACAGTACAAATTTTAATATTAACTTGATACTTTAATTAATCAATTGTAGCTACTGTGGTATGGCTAGCAAGCGTGTACACTTGCTAAGAATATTTTATTTAATGTAATAATTTATTCTTTTATATATACTTTTACTAATATCGTTTGTGAATTTATATGTTACGGTAAATGTGATTAATCCGGTGATTATGTATAACTACCGGTTATTATATATAATTCTTACGGGCAATGTAATGAATCGGAGATTATGCATAATTTTTAGTCTCTAATCTTAGTTTGGTCTGGGTTAGGTAAAGAATTTTAAATGTGACGAATTCTTGAATATTTAGGACCTAACCCAGACAAAACTTAATGGTGATTATATATAATAACCGGTAATTATACATAATCACCGGCAATTATACATAATCACCGGATTGATCACATTTACCGAAATATATACACTGATTAGTAACTGCAGCATGTGATTGGCACCAGGGATGGGCACGGTAGGGGCCCCTCAAACGCTTCTCCCACCAACCTCTCATGCTCGAGGCCTGCGCATTGTTCGCGACGGGCGAAGTTCTTCCTCCCTCTATGGCAGGCATGGGCTTGGGTGGAGCCCCTCAAAAGCCTGCTCCTTCCACCAACCTCTCTTTCATGCAGCGCGCACGTTCGTTGCGTACGCTGTTGTCTCGTGTCTTCGTTGCCCCATTGTACCGCGCTGACTAGAAGGGGACAGAGGGCGCTACGGTGTGGACGGTTTTGCCTCAATTGAGGCAAAATTGCCCATCCCTGCTCTATGGTAACGGCGGATGCTGGTGGGGGACAGTGGCCGCTATGGTGGGGACGGTTTGTCTCATTTGAGACAAAAATGCCCATCCCCGATGTACACAAACAGCGTGTTTGGTAGGAAAAACTTCGGGAGAATTGTAAACAGCTGTGAATTATTGTACACGTTCGGTTTACGGGAGCTTATAAAGTACGCCCGTTCTGATTAGAACAGCCGGGAGTCTTGGAAAATGCAACAGAGGCGTTTGAACATTTTAAAGAGGTAGAATAACCGTAAAAGAGGTAGACGTAATTAGGTACATTACCGGCTGAAATTATTAAATGGCGACAAACGAGATACGAAATGAAAAACGCCAACTAGGGAAAAGAGGAAGTCGGTCGTTATACATTGAAGCGTTATAAATTCGTTGTGGTATAATGTACAATTAAAACGTGGTAGTATGGCCTAGGCAGACAGAGATGGAGAGAGATGGACAGAGAAAGGGGGACAGAGAGAAAGAGTAAAAGAGAAATAGAGCGGGCGAGAGTTTTCACTCCAGAATTTAAAGCGAGTGGTTTGGGGATTCTGTGATGAGGATCGCGGGAGTCGAGTGGAGAAACAATGTCAATAGAAAATTTCGATTCCGCTGTGTTTTACATAATTAAACAGGCGGCGGTGGGGCCCGATTCTGGAAACACGGCAAATGCATTTAGCGAATCAATCGGAGTCCGACGTATGCGATTAAATTTCATACGCGGTCGGAGCTAACCGTTTTAGCGATTGATTTGGCACGATACGGCCGGTCTATTGAAAATTAATAGCCGTAAATTATTCTGGAGAACGCGTGCGTTTCACAGTATTATTACAATAATTACTCGCATAAGGGTCTTGATAGATATGTATCTTTGCAAATAACGAATTAACAGACTAATGTGCCTCCCCAATTGCCTAAAAAGTTCTTTGATATTTCCATGGTTGCACAATTAATGATCATCGATACACTACCGATCTGTATACTAAACAAAAATTTTCTGTCTCAATCGCAGTATACACGAGAAAAGTTGAAATTTATTTCCATAATTAACAGGTTTAATAAGTTAAAAATATCATAACAAAATATGTTTCCGACGTTTTTATCGGTTTGCGTTTCTGTTACTAATTTTTGTCATAAATGCATATAATCCGCAGGCTACGCATTATTTTTCGAAATTAACGTGTCTCTTAATACAGCAAAATTGACTTTATATGAACGCGAGTTCTTCTAATGAAAATAGAAGAACTTGACAAGCCGACATAAAACTAACATTTTGTTTGCGTTCTTTTGAAATAACACATGATCAAGTACTGGTGCGAATTAAAGGAAAAATCAATATTATTTCCAGAACCTAACACAATGTGAATCTAGCGATGCTCTGCTCACAGTTGAACATATTACCATCTACCCTCCAAAATATAGAACTCAAAGATGAATAATATGATAAAAAATTAACATAAGTAAATTGTTGATCATGGTACGAATCACAAAAATTGTTGAACCAAACAGATTCTAACAAACAAAACCTAAAACAACAAAGTTGTCTCTAATAATGTCTGCAATACAGTAGAATCTCGCTCGTTGCACGGTGCCGAAAATGCGTGTAAAAATCGAGGTTGTGTAACGGAACAGGTAACCAATCACGCGATCTGTTCTCCCACTCTGTGTTTCCCCTACGCAACCACCATACTCCCCACCACGAATCCCAAAACTTGCAACAACTCGTGATGGGAGTAGCTAGTATTCAACGAGCGAGAATTCCGTGCAATAAACGTGATTGCAATGAGCGAGTCTCTATCGTATTACTCTCATTACGAGGGATAAAGCATGAACTACCATTTGCGTAGCAAGGCATCGATTATATCGAATCGATTTCGTCGAGACTCGCACGGAAGCGGCAAAGAGTCCACGACGCGACGTCCTGGTCGTATAATTGAAAACGTGATATGTTTTATTCGCGATTAAAGCAAGATAATCGTCTGCCTCTGGACCGCGCCGTCAAATATAAATTACATTATCTGCTGCTGGATTCGCCGAGTTATCGACGCGAAGCATAGTGAGAAGATCCCATAGTAACGTTGGACAGTGGGGCGAAATTTCAAAGGTGTAATGTGAGAACATTGTCACGAAACTACGAGCCTCTTCCTCCATTATATTCAACAGTATATTTACGTTTGGCAGCACTATTTATTCCGAGGCATTCAATCTTAAATGCCATGGTCAATTTTCTCTTTTTGTAATTTGCATTCTAGCGTCTCTATTTTACCTAAAGAATGTGTACAATACATAATGTTACAGTTCAAATATTACAGGAATTTCATTATACTTGATAATAAATATTACAAACATTTTATTGAATTAGTTGTTTGTAGATAATGTATAGATTATAGCTATTCAAGTACTTCTTGCTTTGAGGTGCTTCTTCGTCAGAAATTTAATTTAATTGTCAACATTGCTCTACTTACAAAGAACATCACCCAACGGTCAATCACTTATTTTAGATGGTCGGCTATAAGGACGAAAAAAAGAGGAACGGAGCATTAAAATGGTTACGGGAACGGCTATTAGAATGTTGATTTAATATTAGAAACACGAGGTGGAATTTTACAGTAAATAGAAAAGATTCCTGATCACTTGTATTTGTTCTCTTTCTGTGCTGGCTAATATAATTCACAATTATATCTTGTCTGTGACTCAAAACTACTTGCATTTTGCTGCACGATATTCGTAAAACCATCGTTGAAACTGTCTCAAATGGATTACATAGCTTTAAATCACCGACAATCGTTTTACCGATAATGTTATCACCGACACCGTGTTCGCCGGCTCTTGTTTTCTGACTTGTAAAAGTATTTAAGGATTCTTGTAAGTCAAAAGACGATATCGGTGATTTTAGCATGTCGGCAAATAAATATTGTCGGCGAAATAATCATCGGTGATCAAAGTGAATCCATCTAAAGTAACTCACAATCGGGTTACAGTTCCAGTAAACAGCGAATACGCCGTACGATTCGTAAATTTCCCAGCTTTTCTCGATCGGTATTTTACCCATCGACACGACGCGACGGTTCCGCGCGTGAAACGGAAATCTAGGACAATCAAGCACCGAAGCAGGTCCAATTACAGAGTACCGTCAAGTATCTTTAATTTCCCGATACATGTCTGGATCTGGCGCGGCAGAAATTCCAGGGGAATCTTGCCCGGGTACATGGATTTTTCGCAGCTTGGCTAGGAGATGCTCGACGTCTGACCCAGAAACAGGATATATGTAGGTACTGAAAAGAGGGAAGATCGTTTCCAAGCCGGGGCTCTCGGGAGGAATGATAGACGGCGCACTAATTGGCGAAAAATCTGGAGAACGACGCTCCAGAAAGCTGATCGCGATGTTTTCATGGTAATTCAATGTTCCGCGTTCCGCTGAAAAGGAACGGCAGCCTGAATCGAACGAAACGCCACGCCGGCGGAATCGAGGATCCAGTCACGCCGCGCGGCCCTGTAAATGGGATCTACATAGTTTTCGAGTGGCGTTTCGCAACATTAACGCTGACGGGCTGCATAATTTTCTTTCGATAACCATTCGTCATTGGTTTTCAATAGAAATTACGCAATCGGATGGAATTGTCTGACTGAGAAAAGCGAACAGAAAGGAAGAAACGGGGAGGAAAGAGAGACGGAGAAACGGGTAAGGGAGAGAAGCGGGCAACAAGCCGGTTCCTTCACCCTCCGAGGCTTTCTTTCCTCATTCATCCTGTGCGCACCGCCGTGAAAAAGTAAATAGCGACGTGGAAAAACAAATCCGTACTTTGGAATCCGGCCGCGTCGAGTTAGTTCTCGCTACGGAGAACTTTTCCGGGGGCTGAGCAGGTGGATAGGCGGGTGGGGCTCTTTGTACGTGCTGGCACGTAAGTCGAGGAGGGCCGCGCCGCCAAGAAAAAATTTTCCACCAAAGCAATTTGCGGGGGTGATCGATGGTGGCAGGGACGCGACCGTAAAGTCATCCTGTTTTCGATTTAAACAAAAAAATCGACCAGTCAGCGCCAAAATGATTGCCTCTTTCGACATCCTACACTGCGCGACAAAACTATAAAACATACAATATTCTCGCCCAAAATAGTTCGCTCATCCTTCATCGCGTTCGAACCGTTGCCCCCTCTACTGAGCAAGCATCTGCGTTTGTATTTTAAAAGCGACTTTTCTAACAGTTCAAATACAGTTCAAAACAGTTAAAATATGGTAAGATGTTCATATAAAATTGATGTCGTCGTATTCTTTATCACATATTCACAAATAAATATCAAATGAGGCAACTCTTTGTTGTTTGTTTCGTTCTCCACGTATTGAGAGAAATTGGTAGTAATTTGTACAGTCTTCTTCCTTCGTTTCTAATGTTATTATTCACATCCTATAGTAACACCCTATACAGTTCTAGTTGTAGCTTTACTTCAAACAGCTATGTCCAAACTCAGCTCCGGGCAGTGATGCTAGATCCACCCAAAACTGGTTTGATTTTCCTCTCCTCCTTTTCCCCTTCCACTATCCCATTCCACTACCTGAGCAACCTCCAACAGCCCCCACTAAGTCCGTAGAGAGGTCACGTGATGTACCGCGCAACGTATCACATATTACTGTGGCCATCAAAGAGGTGGTAAACTGTATTCCCCTCGATTCAACTGTTCTGGCATCACTGGCTCCGGGAGCTAAACACCGTCCCCACCACCGTTCGCCGTTTCCATAGCGCCGTGTCGCGACGAACCGATTACCAATATGCTCGCTTCCCGCGTTAAAAAGATGATCGTCGATTGTTTTATGACACGCGGGTCGGTTACTCGGTTTCTTGGTTGGCGGGGCGAGAACACACTGCGTCTGCGCAAACTGACAGTAAGAAGGAGAAGCAGGCGCTTGAGGGGCTCCTACAGTGGGCACCGCTGACTTAAAGCTACAGTTCCAAGAATTTCCATAAGAAATGTAAATACGCTCTTGTCGCTGCGGCAAAACTAAAAGTAACATCAGCTTCTTGGTTTTTAGCGACTCGTAGTCTATTAAGCTATTCTTGTCGATAAGTTTGTCTCCCGTAAGAACTTGATCCAGTTTACTGTTCTTACTTTTTTTGAGATCGTTCTTCAGTGTTGGAAAGATTGTGAAAGAATTACGTTGATCGAAAAAACGACAATAAACGACCATAAACGAAGAATGTCCTCCTTCAATAACTAAACCTTTGTGAAAGAACTATTGCATTTCTGTCGTATCTTAAAATGGCTTTATCGCACCTATTTTCTCTAGAAAACAAGTTTCTGCACTAAAAAGTCAAATATGCGAATCAAATTAAAGATAGCATGTCATGTTTAATGAACGCTTATTTGACATTATTCGAGAATAAACATTTTTTATCGCTATGTGGATGACGTTCATCCGTAGAGAGCTAATAGCTACAAAATCCAAGAGACTCTGATATAACAGTGTTTTGTTTCGAGTGATTTTCCAAAGATCTTTAAAAACTGAGTGCGCATAAATTCCACCAATCTGCACACTCAATCACAATCTACAGTATTCCAATAAGGCACCGTTTGTTCAACCAACGTTTTCCACGCGAAAATGATTTTCGCCAATTTCAACGACGGCCCGCGTTTTCTGAAGCAGCCGGTAGACTTGATTCGACGGATAATTTGGAACGAGACGCTGGATCGTGCTTCGAAGTGGGAAATCCTAATAAAAGCAGACAGGCGGCACGGAAACGAGGAAAGTCCGCGCGTTCCGCGTCGGGAAAGAGATCCGGGAACCAGCTGTAGCGCGGGGGGATGAAGATCCTCTTCCCCTTCGATGCTCATAGAAATTCCGTGGCGTTTGCTAGCAGTTCCCGGGACCCAGAACGCCGTAAGCAAAGTGCCACGCTCGTACAGAACCATACATAACCGGTGGGTAGATAAGGCAGGGTCGAGTCAGAACGGAGTAATGTATCTCCCAGACGTACGGAATGAAAATTTACATCTCGGAGCTTTCGGTGATATCCTGCGTTTAATGCGAATTGTTTCCGCACACACGCCTCCTAACGTAATCCTCACGAGCGTTTCTTTCTGTTACAGGGACAAGGTGTTTAGGCTGAATCTGAGCAACATCAGCCACTCGAACTGCGAGGTTAGTGGTCCACGTCTGTTATTTACCTTTCGACTTCGAATGACAAGTTGACAAGTTGACTGTCTTGCGAATTTTATGCGATCCACGGATGTTTCGCTTTGTTTCGTTTATAGAAGCAATCAGCAGGATTTATAGTAATTGCTAGTCACTTCATAATAAAGTTTTCTCCTTATACACTATATGGAAATAATTTTGTAACAATCGTTTTTAAGCAATTCCATAGCGCTGGTCACCATTTACCACCACCATGGCGTTCGACGTGTTAACTTGTTCTTCGAGTTCAGAAACTTTTCATTTTCTTCTGTAATCTACGAATAATTCTTTCACTCCACTGTATTACAGCATTCATTTTGGTACAATAAAGTATACACTTCAGGTGATCCAATGATCTTTTCATGTTTTAGAAAGTGCTAAAACATAATCACAACTTTTAGCATTTTATATTTAGTGTCCATAGAATTTTACGCAGAAAAAAATAATTGTACTTGTTTCCTGTTTGCCTTAAGCTATGTTTACGCGTAGACGTATTTTTGTCAGACAAACAGGGTAAGATACATTTAATACACTTTAGTAAGAACCTCTATATTATTTTGTTGTATACTGAAATGAATAATATTCGTAGCCATTAGGTTGAGTTTCGAACACAAATTCATATTCACACGCAGTAACTTGAGTTTAAGGCTCAATAAAATATTTGTGTGTGTTAAATTGAAGTCTTTCCCATAAGCCTGACTCAATAAAGAATTAAGTATAGCTATCGAGCAACGATGTAAGGCAGAGCAAACGAATTTAGCCCGGGGCCTAGTTTCAACTCCCACATACTGCATCTTGTAACAGTATCAATTGACTACGAGCCCGGTTCAGTTCTGAACCATGGAGTAGGAACCTGTTTGCAGTCATATGTCAGCAATATTAATGGACTAGGGAGTATAAATTAGATCGGATCCAAATTTACCTACCCTAGTATCCTTTTCTCATAACCATACACCATTGCGGGCTACCCGAAAGGTTGCAGTGAGAATATAAATCATCGCTCAGAGCTCGAAGTCGGCTGGCAGAGAGTTTTCATAGCGATTTTGCGAGCGGCATACAAGTTCTTCTTCCATTTGAGCGGACGGGCATAGGCAACGTCCCGAAACCGCCTTCTGTCGTAGCATCACGCTTCGATTAGCATCAAACGTCGCGTAACGATGACCCCACCCTAGCCTGGTTCAGCCTGAAACAGGGTCCTGTCCGTAAATCTGAAAACGGTCTTCGTTGTTCCCTATAAAACTGTCAATCACGTCGGTGGAAACGTCGTCTGCATCATCGCCACAGCTGACCATTCTCTCTCTCGCTCTCTCTCCTTCTCCCTCCCTTTCTCTCTATCGCTCTCTTTTTCCATCTCTCCGGATCGCTAAGTGATCCATTGTGGAGGAATTGTGCGTAGTTCGATTTTTCATCTAAAATTTTTACATAAAACACCCCCCGTTGTTGAAAGAAAACGTACGAGGAAAAAAATGTTTGCCCCCAGTAATGCAATTATTGTGATAAAGAAGACTTTTCGTTTGATGATTATATTTTTTCTGATATTTCAATGTCACCGTCGTTTTGTTTTTAAATACATGACATATTCTGATTAAATTTTATACAAATGATGTTTTTCTTTTGATAATTTTAGAAAATAGTGTAGCAATATCCTTAAATTCTACGAATGTATCCACAATTTTGTATCTTAACATTTTATTTTTAACATAACTGCATGCAATCTGCAGTATCATTGTAGTTATTGACCTTCAGATGACCTCTTCCTTTTCCACTTCAACGAGCAGTTATTCTTCAAGAATAGTACGGTTCCAGTAATGTAAAAGGTATCGTTTCATTCTTCATTTATAGCAAGTATTTACAAGGAAAAGGAAGTTATATGGTACAATTATTGTTTTCTCGAAAACAAAGCGTCAAATGAGACAGGTTTATTCCCCATTTCCGACTTATCTTCTCCTCGAGAATCACCCCCTCCACGGTTGTACCATCGATCCTGGGACACCCTGTATAACCATCGCTCTCTTTCTCCATTTTACCGGATCTCTAAGCGATCCATTGTGGAGGAACGATGCGAGGCTCGATTTTTTTTCCACGCACTGTTTTATCCACGGGCTTTCTTTCACTCTGGATACACAGACTCGTCTCTATGCGCCGCACCGAACAATCCACGTCACCGCTTAATGCACGCCGGCGAAAATAGATTCGTACGTTGGAAATTCCGAGACATTTCGCGGAGTCTTTTCAGAAGGTGGTTTTTTATGCGCACGAATCCAACGGGAATTTTGGTATTTAAAGGTTCGCGGTTCTCGTCTGAGTAGAACATCGCAGAGGGTGCGCACCTCTACCCTCGTACTTTTCCGTTTGTTTTATTTTGCGAAGCTTTCTGATCCGTTTTTCAAAGTAGAACTGTCTGCGTCGGAGCGTTTGTGCCTTTTATCATGGGAACGTTACGACTGATCCGTGTAAGTGATCAGTAAAAAAGTTAACAATCTTCATACTTGATTTTAGCACTTGATTTTTACGGAATCTATCAAGTTGGTGATTTTTAAGTTTGTGTTTGAAGTTATAGAGAGTAGACATGCTATTATTGAGCTATTTCTGTCGACATTGATAGATGTAGTAATTCTATTCAATCTGTATTAGTTAATATTACCTCTAAACTTATTTCACACATTTGTTTGTAATATATATATATATATATATATATATATATATATATATATACATTTGACGTATCTTTAAAGACAACAAAGATATTTGAGGTGGCAATAGTTAGTGCCTCACCCTACAATGATAGTCCCTTTCATTACGAATTCAGTGACTATAATTACTCAAGGTCATTCAAGGTCACGGACAGAGTTCAACATGCCTTCAAAGCCCGTTTACAGGCATGTATCGATGTTAAATCGTATACGTTATCTCTGTGCGCGACCTTGAATGACCTTGAGTAATTAGAGTCACTGAATTCGTAATGAAAGGGACTATCATTGTAGGTGTTTAAAAAAGGGTGGTTCCATTTAAAAAAGTCAAGGTGACCTTGATATCTCTAAAAATATGACATAAAAACAACATTTTTTTGGCATCGTGTCAGCGTCATTGTACCATTCAACTTTATCCTTACCATATTTTACATATCTTTAGAAACAACAAAGATATTTGAGGTGCAAATGTTAGGTGACTCACCCTGTATATGTCAGGTGGACTTTAGGTATACTTTAGGACGCTCGCGCGGCAAAAGCCGGAAAAATGACGTAAAATGGAAAGCGGCGTCGATCGGCGTTGAGTTGCGAGTGAAGGCGAGCCTTCGGCCCATCGACGATGTTCATGCCCATATGTGGGCATGGCGAAAAGTACGGATGGGGCAAGCATGGGGAAAACTGAGTTTTCGTTACGAGAGGGATGAGTTTGGGGAGTCGATCGTTATCTGAGAGTCGTGAAGGCAGTACATAGTAGAAAGTTGAGGGTTGATGTCGGAAGTAAGGTCGTATAGTCGCTGTTGTTAGTTTAATCAGTCGTAGTTTAGTTCACAACTATTGTAATCCTAGGTATATTTCTTTTCTTTTTCCTAAATAAATATTTAATTATACGTGTTTCCAGAAAAGTTTAGAATTAATAAATCTAAAATACCAAAGAATATTTCTCACTCATGCATTATTATTCAAAGTCTTTAATGTGTAACACAATTAACTTCCCAAGAAAGTTAGGAAAACATTTGAAACTATATTACATAGTGAAAAAGAACCTAGACGATAAAACAAGACGTGTGAAATCTCATAACTATACTGCGATCTTGCCAACAAATAAAAATTGTCCAAGTCAATTGTAAGAAACAGAAGTTAATTGAGAATGTGTTTCCTTTTTTAGTAATTTGAATAAGTCGAGAATAAAATAACATCCTTCAATTCTAATATTTTTCCACGTCTACAATTTGTGTAGTATAATATCAAAACTGGATTTATTCACCCAAAGCACTTTGGAGACATTTATGAATTTTAGTTTTTCAATATTTAAAGTGAAGTTTGAACATATTTTTTGCAAAATGGTATGCTAATAAAAATTGATAATAATAATAATAATAATTATAATTAAAACAGGCTGCAATAAATATCCCAACATTTTTCAAAAATGAGCGTAATTTACTTGAATCCATTTTTGTCATAAATGCATAAAGGTCCACAGCATATTCATAAGATAGAAAGCACGTTTCGCGTGCCTAACATTTGGAGCGAAACATTTGCATCGATGATGTACTTAATCTACCGCTGATCCCCTTTGTTATTCGATTCGCCGATTCACCAATCCGTTTCCGGCAGAATGTCCGTCCATCAGTCTTGTTAAATTTTTCGCACGCATAGGTGGGCTTCCCATTCGGAGGCGCAAAGCATGGCCTAACTGCGTTCGTTTTCACCGAATACGGGCCGGGTTCGTTCGCTCAGATTGAATTGGAATTGCTTTGTCGAAGCCGACGTCGGTGTCGGCGATGTTAGCCAGCCCGGTGGTCAACTACAGTCCGATTGTTGCGTCTGTCGGGAAAGGAAAATTGCTTTTTAACCCTCTCCAACGATCGCAAGGCTCGAGAGATGGCCAAGGCCGTACGCCACTTCCGTTCGGTCCGGTGCAATGGTTTTTACGAAGACCGAAATCCGATCCCTGCGACGACCACTCTCTTTCTCCGCTCCGGTCCTTTTGTCTCCTTCCTCTGCACACTACCGTTACTCGAAACGTCCCGATCGGAATTGCTATTAACCTTCATTCCGCCACTTCTTTCCTGTCGTCTTCGTTTCTGCCGCTCCTTTTGTCCGCGATCCGGCTCCCGGGCTCGATAATGGGTTATCTCGGACAACCAACGAGCCCGACTTTCGATTTGTAGCACGAATTGCCTCGCCATATTGCTATCAATACTGGAATTTCACCTGTTACCACATAATTGTTGTCCTGCAAACCTTTCCGCCTTTCAACGCTTAACTGAAACTACCAGATCCGTCAAAATGATGGGTTACAAATTTATTAAATTAATTCCCCTGATCTTATTAATCATTCTATAACATTATCTCCTTGAATATATACAGGGTAAAGCATCTAACATTTTTATCTGAAGTACCTTTGTTGGTTTTAACGGCGAAAGAAAATGTGCGAGGAAAAACATGTTCGCTTCAGTAATGCAATTAATGTGATGAAGAAGACTTTTCGTCTGATATTTCAATGTCATCGTTCTTTATTTTTTAATAGCACGACCTTATTCTGTTTAACGTTATAGCTAGACAATTGCAAGAAACAGAAAGAAAGAATAAAAATGATTATTCTTGTTTAATAATTTTAGAGAATTGTGCAACAATATTCTTAAATTCTTCTAATGTCACAGTTTTGAGATGTCGATCTTCGAGCGACCTCTAGGAAAGTTATTCTTCAGAAAGCATAACTCGATGTACGAAGACAATGTTTGTGCTTGTAGTACTCTAGCTCAGTTCCATTGAAATGTGTACCCAGATGATGTTTGTGCTTTTAATAGTCTAGTACAGTCCCATTGATGTAAACACTGCGGCACCGTTTCATTCTCTATTTATAGAAAGTATTTATGAGGGAAAGAAAATGATATATATAATTAATAATATTGTCTATCTTTTCCAAAAATGAGTAGGTATGTTAAGTTAGTTAAGGAACATTTTCAACGTAACACCCGTTCATATTGACTTTCACAACTCGATCAGTTTACAACAGGACGCTGTTCAATCATTTGCTTTTAAATAACAATGTCACAGTAAAATGTTTATATGATATCACTCCACAGGATTTGTTGCTTTCTAATTTGATTGGCCACGGAACAATTTAGCAAAAGTTTAGCACCTAATCGTTGACTTTTAAAAGTTCATTTAGCTACCTGCCAGTAGAAAAAGTATTAATGAGAGACATATACATACAGGGTATCCTGAGGTTTAGCAATCAATTTAGCTAGCGTGTTTTATAGGTAAAAATAAAAATAAAATGTCATGTAACGAAAAGTCCATAAATGTTTCATTAAAAAGCTATAACAAATATGACACGTAAAGCTGTACATATGTATACATTTCGAAGTATCCTTGTTTTTCAAAACAAAATTGAATACGGTGTGCTATTTAATTTAAGGTGAACCGACTTTCATGTTCGTTTTGTCTAATTTATTCGCACGAATTTTAGATTTTATTAATTAATTCATTTTGTGTTGATATTTCTGTATCGTCACCATTTACTTTCATAGTGCCCCATAAATAAACGTCTAGGGGTGTAAGGTCGTCTTATATTTTCAGTTATAATTTTTTAATGACGAATTTATGAGCGTTTCGTCACATGACATTTTCGTCTTATTTTTACCTGTAGAATACTCTGGCAAAGTGTGATCACTAAACATCGGGACACTCTGTGTACAATATGTACATCCAGTATGATTTTCAAGCCACGAAAATGCTGTTGAACGTTCGCATTAAATTCGCAGAGTGCAAATTAGAATTTTAATTCCCTGCCGGTTGCCGCGATATTTTCCAATTTGTTTTAAAACGGGGAAATTCCTGCACTCTTGAAAAAGGCAGCAATACGCTGTCGAACTCGCGTTTATCATGCGATCCATTTTTGTGCGCCCGGCGACGAGACCATCGTTGATTTTGCCGCAATCAAGTATCGAGAGCACTAGTGCCTTGTGTCGAAATATTACGAACTAAATCACGTCAAAATGTTCAAACACGGGAATGATTTTGCCAAATGATCGACGAGGTTTCCCGGTGATGAAAACATCACCGGATAGAGCGGAAAAAAAGATACGTCCGCTGTGATATCACGCGACAGACTCGCGCCGCGACAGTGTTGGTTGAAATACACTCTCAAACAAAAAGATAGCACGTTGCTATGTTTCGATTCTCAGAAATGAATTCGATACTGTCGAAATTATAAGACCGGCATAAAAACATTCACCATTAACCGTTAAGACTAAACCTACCATTCATTAAAACTATCAGCGAATGTTATCTTATAAAAATGGCAACACTAGATTTATTCAGATTGACCGTAGTTTCGAATATAATATATGCTTGGATAAGGATGATTATTCCATTATTTTTCATAAACGAATTTTTATAATTTCAATAATTGAAAAATATAAAACTGGTCATTTGACCGTGGTAGGTTTAATGTTAATAATACAGTATTCAACCCTTTGAGGATGCACGTGGACATAGGACTGATGACGAGGGTTGCAAGCAGATAATATAATTATTTAAATATCACAGGTTCAGTACATACTTTTATTCGATACAAGACTTTGACATATGATTTGTTTCTTGAACACAAGGTATACAGTTTACATTATTTCATAAAAATAACCCGAATGTGTTATCTATCCAAATGTTCAGCCATTTTGTTTTTATAATGTATACCCAAAGAAATAAATGTGTTGAATAATAGAATGCATGGATGTATCTCTACAATCTCAGTAATCGTAAATTAAAATCATTAAAACCTGGCATGTTGACGCGCCCCGCAAACCTAGTGTCAAAAACCATATTTTTAATAGTTTAGGGCAGAGAGTTCCAACATATTCCCCTCGGAGAACTGCAGGGTCCCCACCATCGAATCTATTCCCACTACTACGTACAACTGTAGAGTTAGTGAGTGCTGCCGCGCGCCGCACGACTCTCGTGGTGGGAGTTTCCCACTACTATACATTATAACGATAACGTCTAAGGGTGGGGGAAGAACCTAAGCGGGAAAGATACCTCGAATAGCACCGCAGCTACTGGTTGGAACTGCCTGGTTTAGGGAATCTTCGTTCTCAAAGAGTTACTTGAGACTGTAGATTGTATCTAGATATCTTTAAATAAAACATGCCTGCATCAATTTCAATCGACAGGTGCCAAATAGAGATTAGTTTGTTGCTCTAACAATTTTTACAAGTTGAAATTAACGTATGATATCCTCAAATATTGTTAATCGTTTTGACGTTTCACATTTCAAATCCGCGGTCCACTCGCAAGACTAAAAGCTAATGTTCACGCACCATTCGTCGAATACGGAAAATTCGGGCAGTATCGCGAACGTAACGACGGCGTGTACACGCAATCTTTTTGTCGGCGAGTGTATGCAGTCGTGGTATTGTTCGCCAGCCGCTCGAGAACTGGACGAACCGTAGTCATTGATGACAACCGGGGCTAACGAGTGCGTGGAACGTTATTAAATTTCAAGTGGAACGCAGTCAATAAATTGAATAGCGTGTTACTCTTGAACCGAGCGTACCCGCGCAAACATTTTCGAGCAACGTTCTACAAATCTGTCGGGCGCCTACAACCGGAACGAAGACAGAGAGACAGACACTAGGAGTTGAAGCAAGAGAGCCGAACACAGAGGTGAAAAAACACAATTTCCGAGGTATCGGCCGTGCATCGAAAGAGTAGCTTTTTCACGTATCTTTACATTCTACAGTCCATTGAAATCGGCCATTGAATCCCTCCTGGGATTCGCCGGGGGGAAAAGTTTCGACGCGAAAGAAACAAAACTAAACGAAAAAAAACGATGAAAACGGGAGAAAGATGGAAAAACGAGTCTTTCCCGATGTCGTGCTCCATGGTCGGGCACAAAGAACGCTGAAACGACGCTCTCCGCCATAGACGGCCGGGGTGGAAAACGACAATTCGAAAATGCAATTATTCGGGCAACGTATCGTTGGCCATGCCACCTGTCGCGAAACCGAAAACCACCCCATGCCAGGGGGTGCAAAAAACAGAGAGACAGACAGAGAGAGAGAGAGAGAGAGAGAGAGAGAGAGAGAGAGAGAGAGATGGGTAGTATCGAAAAGAGAGACAGAAGGGGGGAGATATCGTGGCAACTCTGTGTTCTCTCTTGCCTCCGCGGCCAGATGTGACGATTGTGACGATACGGAAAAATAATTTAAAAGCACAGAACAACGGCATCGCCGAACGGACCAAGGCTAGGAAAAAAGGGGTGACGCTCGTGTTTCGTTCTTCCCCCCCCCCCAATCCCCTCTAGCCGGTCGCTCCAAAATGGATCGGGTTTCGCGCAAAGCCTTTTTTCTTTAATTATCATCGTCGCGCAGCACACTGGGAACTGTAAATTGGGGCGTGAACGAAACTTTCGTGTCGCATTTCTTGCTCGTACACCGCGACGAAATTTTCGTGTGCGCATATGGCCGATGTCGATGACCACTGTTTGCGTAAAGGAACGCGTTTGTAGGTTATCGTTTTTTTTTTAAAATGCTCCTGTGTACGCCGTCTAGAGGAACAATCGTTGCAGAGGGTCTTTGTGAACTTGACATTTGCCTTGATGTGCAAGGTTTGGTTTTTGGAACCTATTTGAAAGATCTTATGTCTGAAAACAAATATGACCTCGATGATTGATGATGATAAAATTTTGGCATTAAGAGCCTGACTTTTTTGCAATTCTTTTTATACAGTCCACCTTCGCGCTGATGTTGCAGATCTAATTTTTTAGAACGCATGTAGAAGACACTACATTTGAAAACACGTATTTCTTCAAAACGTAATGACAAATTTTTAGCATTATGTACGAACAACTTGTTGCACAAGTTGACCTTCAGCTTGAAGCACAAGGCCGCATTTTTTTAAATAATCGTTTAGAAGACCATTTGGAAACGAATATATTCTTCAAGGTTGATGATGATTCTTAAGAATTAGGTGTATGTATTTACTTTGAAGTTCAAGGTTTGATTTTTTGGAATTCTTTTTAGATTGTCGTGAGACAGGAAACATATCATTTGCAATGTAGTAAAATATTTTTATATCGTTCTTCTTCTTTCCCCTTTTTCGTTTTCATCGTGCTATCCTGTTTGCAAATATTGAATTACACTGCAATTCGATGCTCCATGTTTCTATACTACAAAATCCAGTTACGTACAACATTTTGCTTTTCAGAGTGTATCATATAATACAATAAATTCCACACCTTCCCGACAAGCAACAAATTAATCTAACAAAAAATTCCTCGGGGATCATTATCGTCCAAGCGCAATCTCGTTAAAACTCTTCTTTCAATTACCACACGGTGGATAATAGTCTGGACATGTATTTCAATTTTTATGTATATAAAAATAAATACGTGATATAGCTATTAGGTTACTATAATGAAACTCTGCCTACGAGATTTTTTAAGAATCGTACTTGAGGAAACTTAAATAAAGCTTTAAATGACCTTCGAATTTTTATGTTTTTACATCGAACAAGAGTATGAGAATATGTAATGTAACTTTCTATATGATTTTAGAAGGTACTATATAAAGATAAAATCACAATCTGTTCTATGAATATTTTCCTTCGTTTTCTACGATCCATAGAATTATATGTGAAAGACTTATTGTTTATTGGAAAACTCAATACAATTACACTTATACGAACCTCGCTTGTACGAACCAATTAATGCTAAACGAACTTTCAACAAAGCCTCGACCACACGAACTACAGTCTTGCCTACTATTAGTTACACAAATGCGTATTCTGAAATATATAGAACATATATGACTGATCATTAGACTGTGGACTTTATGCGTTTATAACAAAGTTGAGTACTTGCAGTTTGAAGCAGGAGAAAGATTAAAAAAATTGGAACGTGTCAATACATTATTTTGGACCAGCAAAAATGATTAAACTCTGAAAGAATTTCTCAAATAGTTCCTATTTCTTGCTATAGGTGCAGACAATTTTTATTCTGCATGAAGATCCACAGTTTATTGAGCATGCACCGATTTCGACAAAGGAGAAAACGCGGACTGTTGCGGAGTCGCACGACTTTTGCACGAAAACAACAAACTTCTACTATCCGAATGTCGACCTCTCTCACCGCGACAAATAAGAGCCAGAGGTGGGAGTGGTTAGCGAGTCTGTATTATGCAAAGTTGTCAGTTATCCGAACGACCTTGTACGATATACATAATATAAAATAACTGTTGCGACAAGAATTGTCAGAAGGATAGCCGGGACTATTCTGACGAGGATATACAGTGGTCGACGAGAACAAAAAAATGTAACTGCACGATCAATGCACGAAAAGTTAATTTATTTACAAATATACAATTCATCGCGCACTTCGGAACCGATAATTTATGCGATAGACGCGTGCGTAAGAAGAACGCCGAATCCGGGAATTTGTGAAATCAATTACTTTGATTTATAAGACGCGATAAGAGCGTGAATACGACACATGTACTGCGTGCGGTGTATTACGATATAATAATAGGTTTATTATATTTATTATGATCGAGTTTAGCGGTCGACCCGTGATTTTCGTCGCTGTGCCGCTTAGCGCTCTCGCGACGCCGCACGACGTTCGCGGAATTATAATCGCGGAGATTTTTTGAATTATGAACAATAACTAACATCGCAATTTTTCAGATCAATTGTTCTACGAATGGCAGAATTACATTATCCGTTACGTGAAAAATGTGTTACGTTGACACGAGGGATGGACAACAGTTAAAGAAAAGACAAACTAAGACGCTTACACCGAGATGATTCTGCTCTATGAAAGTACGGCTACCGTAGTATCATCGAACAATTTGGACTCCCTACGCGCGGTTGCAATTCCGACTTTAACAAATGCAAACGTTCGACCATCCGCGGCAGGAGGTTCCCGGATGCATGACATCGTTTCAGAGTTCAGCCATGGCGTTTCCATGGAAAGCAGGGAGACCGAAGAGCGTTGCTTTCGGTCGTGACGGAGAACTGGCTACGGAAAAGTTTCCATAGTTTGCGGAAGGACAGGTGATACGCGGAGGTGAGGGGCTAGTTACCCCGTTTCCTCGGGACCGTGAAAAATTCGCGGAAAGTTGGCCCCAGTGCGCGCCGGGGCGCAGTTACAATGAAATCCCATTGCGAGGCCCGGTGTTGCCACCGCAGAGTTCGATTCCGTGGAGAATTAACGGGAATGGGATTTCGATTTTACTCGCGGTGGTGGCGTGGTAACGTAGCCGTAAAACGTTAGCGCAGGCTCAGCCAGGCCGCAGAACCGTCCATCCCCCTGACAAACCCCCAAGGGGTGTTCCCTAGGCGTTCATGGGAATGGGCAGAGGGGAGGGGGGTGCTGTGTTACGCGGCAGTGAACTGTCGAGAACAAACCACGGTCCGGAAAACGTAAGAAGGCGGTCCTTTATGCAATCCCGCGTTTTCCATACAATGATTCACACACATAGTAATCGCACACTCTTTTATGTGGGCCTGTATTGACAATTTAAAAAATGCGTTTTCTGCATACAGTCACTCGCAATAATATTCGGACACTCTTAAGAAGTCAATAACTTTTTTTAATATCGGACCATACGACTTGAATTTTTATTTGGAGTTAGGGCAATTAGTTCAGTTACAAAAATTCTAATCGGTCGCAATTAGAGAGAAAGTGCTGAAATTTGATTTTTGTAACTTCTTTATGTGATCCTTTATTGAAAATTTCGAAAATACGTTTCGTAGATCCGTCACTTATACAGGGTGTCCCGAAAAGCTTTTAACATAACTGAAAAGGATGATGCCTGAGGTAGGTCTAAGTACTTTTTTCCTTTGTCAATTCGCGACGAAATGTTTTATTTTCGAGTTATAAACGAAGAGCACAGACCAATCAGATCGCGGCTATAATGGACAAATTCCAGCTCGGTCGACGGCAACGCCATGCTCAGCGGAACCTGTCGCCAAGCCGGGATCAGTCTAGAGGTGTGACTATCGATGATGCACACTTCACGTATTGTAAATTGTAAATATACATTGTAAACATAAATAAATGTTTCTTCAAAAAGTCGCAAGTTTAAAAAGTATAGCTGGAACTGACACCAATGTATCAATAATAAAGAATGAATTGAGATGGTAAGTTTTCTTAATAATACAATTTTGAATAATTTGCGAGTATCTGTAGCACAAGTACGAGTATGTATCATAAGTATATTTATTATTTATAAATTAAATACATAACATTGCTACTTCTTTATTTTATAAATATTTTAAATGCACAGCCATTGATAGAAAATGTGACCCAATTATGTTGTGGAAAAAAGAGGGCATTAAAAATTTTCCACGTTTTGAACTAGAGCGTGTTTACGTGTACCAGCAACGTCTGTTCCAAGCGAGCGATTATTTTCTACAACTGGTCAAATATTATCAGAGAAATTAACAAATATGCTATCTGTAATCACTACAAACAGGATAAAAATATTTGGTTAAATAATTAATTCATCATACTTTACTTCGATTACCTAAGCTTCTGAGGACGATATCTGAACGATATTATCGATAATATATCGATAACCGTATGGGTAGCCACACCTTTAAATCAACCATGCCCTGATTGTGCCGTGCTTTTCGTTAATAACTCGAAAACAAACCCTTTCAATCCGACTTGGCAACGGAAGCAGGTGCTTAGAATCACCTCAGGAGTCACCCCTTTCAGTTATGTTCAAACATTTCGGGACATCTCGTATACATTCTGAGAATTTCATCGAGGGATGTAAGAGTCTTTAGATTTATTACAGTTAGACGCCAAAATTTGTGAAAAATTTCAATTTTCAGCATTTTGAAATATTTGTAGGTCATATAGTAACGTTAACCGATTTGTAGATACAAGGTTCTCGTTTACACACAGAAGAATTTACTATTTGTTCTTAACCCGTATATACTCCCGCCATTAATGGGCGGACAAATATGCCCACCGCCACGCAAATATTCTCCCTGGTGCCCAAGTTATCCACACTCATGTTTATCATGTTGTTGTCATTATGGTCATGTTTTTCATACTCAATGAAAAGTTAACATATTGGGTTGTAACGCAAATCTGTTCGTCTGTAAATATAAAGATATTCCAATTTTAACGATTTAGTTGCGACTCATTCGAAATACAGATAACTGTGACTAAATGAAAGCTATTTATAGTCAACAATTTCATTCTTGATTGATTCTAACCCTCCACTTTTTTAATGAGAACGAATTTATGGTACGACATTGACATTCACTTTTTTTCTTGAGAAACAAACTATAAGACTTGTAACATTCAAGTACACATAATCTCGAACAGTTTCATTAGGTTTTGTCGACTTTCGTCCAAATCGATTCTGCTACATATTCAAATTTCGTAGCAAACCTATTAATATAATCTACAAATATAAAGCCATTATATATCCTGAATGTTTGAAAAGTTTCCTGTCCTGTGCGTTGTATATACAGATCAGATAACGTATTCTATTGTACGAGATATCGGAAAATATTGGTCATTGTAATTGAATGGCGTTGTTAAGCTATCTTATTTTATTTTCGAAATTAGAGAAATCTGAAGTATGAGCTCTCCGATATCTCGATGGCGATTATTCAGCTTTTAATATTATCCTCTTGAGGTTCGACTGTTCAGATCTTAAGAAAATGCATTCATTGATTGAAGAAAATGGGGCTTGCTCTGGACGCTTTCGAATCGATAGAAAATAAATGACCCATTTAACTCTGAAGCATTCTCCTCGGATCATCATAACTATGTCAATTCAGAAAGTATTTTTAAAGTTCTATACTTTGAATAAATACAAGAACGAAATCGATCTTTTTATCCGTCTAAATGAGACTGCCCCCTTCTCTACATCTACCAACGCTGGTCAAATTGACCGGTCTTAAATTGTTTATTTTAGAATTGCTGACATTATAAATACTATATTGTAGTACATGATTAAATAAATTTCTTACACTATACATGTAGAACAGAGGTTGGGAATATGAGATACCAATTTCTTTTTATCCAGAAATTCTCAAAATAGATATACGGTATCTCATTGTTAATCGTCGTGAAATTCTGATCGATAATTGTCGCAAAACAATCCCTCCTTCCGTGGGGTATACCCCGTGAGGGACCGTGAAGCTCAAGAGGCCTCGGTCGCCGAGAAGTGTAACATAATACGGGTCGAGGATATCGATGAGACGACTACTAATCCAATGACAAAACTTCTTTATTTTTTATTATTTTTTTATGAAACTTTCACCAACATATTCGTGGCATTTTTGTAATGAAAATGATACCAAATAAGATATAATTCCGATGGTCTCCCCTATTTCATATTCCTACCCTCACCTTCACTATCAACAAATTATTTTATTATCTACATCATATCCACAATAATAATTATTATCTTATAATAATTATATATACACAACTACCACCATTCTCCACTTTTATTTTAAAATGAAATTTGATCGAAATAATTCTAATAAAAAATTATTTTATCCTAATAAGAATATTTATTATAATATCTAGCTTAATTATAACTTTTAATTATTTAAATTTTAATAATATTACATACTTCTTAACTAATTATAAAATTGGCCATAAAATTATTTTTTATAAAAATAATAAAATAATCTTACTTACTCCCACACTATCATTCTCTATATTAAATATATATTTATAAATTAAATTTATAATTAATACAATATCTTTAAATTTGCAATTTAAAATTTTTTCATCTCACCTCCACTATCAGGAAAATAGCAAAAGCCTAGATGCATTCAATCTTGTCATTTTCACAAAGCAACACATGCGAGTCATTTTTTGTGATCGGTAGGTTTAATGTTCCAAAATTAAGCGTCCGAGCATTGCCGAATTGGCAGTAAAAGGGAACGGTTGCCGTTTCCATTAGCTTCGAACGCTGCGCCGCGCGTCGTAGCGAGAACGGTTCCGGGTGCGCACACAGTCTTATTCCATATATCTCGCGGACGGATCGATTCGACAGCATCGCGCCGTGTGTCCTATCGCGGCGTCACGCAACGGTGTGCATTTCTCTGTCCCCGCGTGCGCGCGAGAGACAATGGCCCCATGCTAATCCCGAGTCTGCATTACAATTTCATAAGGGGAAGAAAAGTTTCGAACCCGTACGTCAGCCCTGAGGGACCAAGCCGTCCCCCCTCCCTCCTCATATGTTACGCACGAGTTATAGCACGTGGTTTGAATAGATGTGTCCGGGGTTTCTTCAGGATGCCGTACATGTTGCAGAACCTTTGGCGCTGCGCTCGTAAAAACACGTGGCACAAATCATTCCGATCCGAGGAACGTTTCTCCGCAAAACTTCGAACTTTGTAAACTCCAGAACGAATTAGAACGGCCAGGAATCGATCGGGAGCACTATCGAGGGGCGAGTTGAGATTGGATTATGGACAAATCGGTCGTGGTCACTGTCATACAACCCTGAGGACAGTCCGCAGCTGGATAATTTACTATTTCAAATAGCAAATAGTTTCTATTTTATTTGAAATCATACGTGCAGCTTTATACGTAAAATTTTTCATTTGTTAAGAAAAAGTTTTTGAAATAGTTTTTATTTAGTTTAATAGTTTTTTCTTCGAAGGTTTCTCAAAATAGTTTGACCTTTATTTGAGAGGGTGATGCTACACAAGACAATAAATTGGAAAAATGGAAGAATTTTTTTTCATTTGACTTCTCGAGAAAATTCAATTAAAAAATGTTACGGTATCTTGCATTTTAATATTACCTTTTTCCCAATCTATTTTTATCGTCAAGAAATATTTTACATACAATTTAACTCAAAATTCAAATATTTTATTTTATGCTTCAGATTACCAAAATAAAAATATTTTAATTTATGTTTTAGATTATCCAAATAAAAATATTTTATTTTCAGAAATTGTACTGTTTATTTAAATTAGTATTTTAGTTGAGTTGTGGAACGACTATTTGAAATAGTATTTGAAATATGTTTTCTCCAATATTGTACCCAGCTCCGTGCCTGTTTCGGTTTAGAATTGATTCTTCACAGACTTACCGCCGAGACATGGAACAAAATTTCTAACAAATCTGGATTTTTTCTAATTGTTGGTTGTGTGAAAAGTAAATGAATGTTTAAACAATCAAAACCTGGACTTCAGGGTCAGGTGAACAACACCAACCAAAATCATTTCATAAGTATTCTTTGTGATACAACCACAATCTGTTCATGATTTTACGAGGTATTATGGGCAAACAATAAAAGAACAGTGTCGTTGAAGTGATGTTAAAATTTCATATTTTATATTTAAGGCTGGACATCCTCGACAAATAAGAATACATTTTTAAATAAATTTTTATCCTTGGAAATGCCTAAAACATAATCACTATTAATTCTAGTAAAACTACATACTGCTCCTCAGGAATATCTCGTACTTTTTAATAAAGTAGAACGAACGATTTTCCAAGATGTGCAGTCCATTGCATCTGAATGGAAAACCAAAGTATATATGCTGATTTGAGTAAATCCGTGAAATAAAATGAGAAATGCGTCCTGCATAAACCGGGCGCATAAAAGATGCACCGTTGCAAGTCCAGCGAATTTCCGAAAACCATCAGGGTCCACCAAAACGCGACGAATCAATATCGCTCGCGTTCCCCGGCAGAAAAACGTCGTAACTCGGAGTCTCCGTAGCCTGTATCCGGATCATCTACCCGGGAGATTTGCGTCGAGCCATAAAATCAAACAAACCGGTTTCTATCCTTCACCCGAGGTTAGTCTTGCGGGGATTGCGGAGGTAGACAAAGCCAGCGCGGGACGGGGTGGATGAAATCGGTAAGGATTCCGGGTTGACGATAAAGAGGATCGATCGATATGCGCACGATTGGGCCAGGTTGATGAAGAAAGATCGTTCGTCGTTGATTTGGTAGCGGGAGCTGTTGCTCGGCCAGCGTTGCTCGGAGTGAAGTACAGGGCCGACGGAAGAAGGGTTTCGTGAAGGGAGTGGGGGGGGGGGGTAAGGGTGGCACGAGAGAGAGAGAAAGAGAGAGAGAGAGAGAGAGAGAGAGAGAGAGAGAGAGAGAGAGAGAGAGTGAGAGATAGGAGGAGGAGGAGGAGGAGAGCGAGAGGTAAGCTCAAGTGGTTTCAGCGGGCCAGAGAAAATCGGAATCTATAAAACACCGGTACGCCCAATAAAACAACGTCCAATCCGGAACGAGATCAAGATCCACGATATCGTTGGATACACCACCCACGCCTTCGAGTAACCGCATCGCATCAGCCGGAACCCCAGCGACGACTGCAACTCCGGTAGATTGGACGCGGTGGCGGTTTTACGTTTACATGACGGCAGTAAAGTATTAAGAAACCCTTCGTGGGATTTACACGGCTGTAAAGCCGCGGATGAGATACCGCTGAGCCTGCTTTCAGTTTGCTGATGCTGCGGCTAAGAGAGAGCTCTCCTTCTGCCACGGCAGGATTCTATTGGCCTTGTCCGGGCCGGATATTTATGCGTCTTTTATGCCCGGGGATCGCTGTAATAATGAGTCCCCGGAATTATTTCGGCCGGCGCCTCGCCACGCCACACCACGACACGCCGCGTCACGCCGTGCTGCGCGTTTTGATTTGTGCTCGCCATTTTCACGGCGAAATTGTTTTATCGGACCGCGGCCAATTATTGCGGGACCATGCCCGACACATGGACTACGCACTCTCGCTTTTGATCCGGTTTATTATTTATCGCGGTCGCGAGACGAAATATTACCGGCTTCCGCTTTTGTTGCCGGTTACAAAGAGCATGAGAGAAAATTGAATTTATTTTGTCGGGTGGTTCGATCAAATATAGCTACCTGAATGTATCCTCCAATCGTAACGATTAGCTCCGGATTTTTAGGCAAAAATATTCCACATCGATCGCAAGAGATGACAGTTAAATAGTTAGTTGCTTCCTTTTCCGGACATTTTAACAAATTCATGGTAATACAGCAGCATTCTTTAACCGTTCGATGGTGAATCATTTTTACAATTAGACTGCGGAAATTTATCTAAAATAAAAATTGTCCAAGTCAGTTGTAAGAAGCAGAAGTTGAATGAAAATGCATTTCCTCTTTGAACAATTGTAATAAGTAGAAAATAATGGAACAACATCGTTAAATTCTTCTAATGTCCGTATAGTTTTTGTCATAAATTCATAAAATCCTCACTCTACTTATAATGTATTCGCTGCTTTATTTATAAATTTTTCAAATGATATTTTCGAAGATTTACTTCTAATAGACACGTTAACCTTGATATTGTTCCTAATTTCTGTTCCAAATTTAATTTTCTCACAAATTTATAGAATTCTCAATCGAGCAATGATGCTGGAAACGCTTGTTTTATCAGTCATCTTAACAAGTTGATGGCAATACCTATTATTTTACCTGTAATGCAAATGTGAAAGTGCATACATCACCTCCTCTGTATCTTTTCAAATGTAGATTAATTTTCTGCCAATATTAATTAACGGAAACGTCTACATTAACAAAAAAATGATGTTCATTTCACTTTGATTTCAAGGAGTTTTTTTCGTTCACGTACCATATTCAGATTTCCATGAAATGACCCGCGGAAATGGAAAACCGAGAAGAAAGAAAATATGTAGAGTGATTTAATGAACAAGCTTAGATTTCACGTATAGTAGCAAGTTTGATTACGAGGCGCGCGAACGTGTTTAATTTTTCCCAAGACAGCGAGAGGGAACGGAACCTGTCGATTATGAATAGGAAATTTAATTATTTTTTAATCCACCGAATGAGATGCACAATATTTAATACGCTCACTCAGAAAGCAGAGTGGTGGGAGTCTGGTAAGGTAACGTTCCTGCTGCGCCTCGAGTACCGCGGTGACCTAGAAAAATGCCGTTCTAAAAGAGCAACGACTAGGGAATACGGGCGATGATTAAAAACTCCTCATCTCGGTTCTTTTATTTTTTCTCCACTGCCCTTATTACGATGTGGGGCCAACCGTATTTCGACGCAAAATTGAGAGATCTTGAACGCCGAGATCTTCCACTTTTTATTTTCGTGTGTTTCTCATCTTTCGACGGAAACAGCGAGGCGCGGCGAGGGAAAAAGAAAGTCGGCATGAAAAGAGTTACAGAAACACAAGGATCTTGAAAATCTTCCACCAAACTACCACGGAGGAGTATGCTTTATAAATTAACATCCACGCTGCTGTCCTAAATTCAAAGACCACCGGTGGTCCACTTTACTGCATTTATTATGCAGCTTTCCTTTCCGAGTTCATGCAGTATTTATGATGCGACGAAAACATTTGCGAATTATTATTAATAATTTAGTAAACATTTTTATATAGGATCTATCTTACTGTATGTGTATAATGCTCCGAACATCGCTAAAAAATGATACGAGGCAATAGAATAACATACGCAGTCGAATCACACTGTATCAGGAAGTCAAACTATTTAATTTTTATTTTGTTTTTGTTATTTTTATTAACTATATTTTCTTTCTTTTCGAAAATTGTCTCTATTTATTGTTTATTAGTTGCAATCGAAATATCTTACAGAGACAAGTATTTGTACAAATTTCGTCTGTAAATTATCTACATCCTTTCCATGTTCTCTTAGAAAAGACATTCTAACCGTTTACTACTACTTACAATGTCTGATAATTAGAGTGCGGGTATTTATACGAAAACAATTGTCTGCATCAATTACTAGAAAAGTGACGTACATAAAAATTGACTCCTTCTCTTGATAATTTTCATAGGTCGTAAACAATGTCCCAGTAATACTACATTCATCTAATGTTTCTCTGATTTTGTGTCTCACTTACTAATTTTTACTATAAATGTGTAAAATCCGCAGTCTGCTGATAATAGAGATCAATCAAGTAGAAACGATTAATTCTTTGCTAACGAATGTTGCCTTTGAGGCGGTAAAAATTGATAATTCTGAAGTAATAATACACAAACTTTCACCAATATCTCTTCCATTGAACTCTTCGGAGTAGATAATCTTGTTTCATATAAACGACACTAGACAGCAGATGTTACGGAGTATTTACGTCGGAATCATTTCGCGATGACTTCTGCTGCGTATAGCACGTGATGTCCGCCGACCGTGTGCGCACCCACAATGATGTGGGAAATGAACTGAATGCGGTTGTCTAACCGAACACTTTTACTTAAGAGTTACTGTTTTATACAAAACAGTAGAAACATTAGAAGAATTTAAAAATACTGTTACATTATTTTCCACCTATTAAAAATATTAAGAAAAAAAAAATTTCTATTTCAATCCAATTTGCTACAATGTAGGTAGAAAATTTTCACTTTGCATAGAGGTCCACTGTCTAAGCGATACGGTATATCCACCGAAAAGTATAGATAATAATCTTTCTCAAACAGTTAACGTTCCGTGATATGCTATGATTTTCGCACGACCGTATTCCATGTCCTCTGATCATTAAAATTGAATTTCGCCGGGACTCAATTTCCTGCCGAAAAACGATCGTCTAGCAAGCTCGACAATTTTGTATCTGGAGAATTTCGTAAGTCTAATAGATTACCAAGGGAACCGTCGTTAATGTAATCAATTCGGGATGGAAATGCGGGGATCCTTTTCACGAATTCCTGCCTCGAGGAGCAAGATTGTCACCGGGAGGCGCGACGGGTAGTTTCAGTTATCTTTCTCTTTCTCTCTCTCTCTCTCTCTCTCTCTCTCTCTCTCTCTCTTTCTGCCGCGAATATGGGCTGGCGGCGCAGAAGAGCCTCATCAAACTGAAATTTCGCCGGGGTCTTATCCCAAATTCATCGTTGCAATAAACTCCGCGTTACAGCTTGTACACGACAAGTGTCTACCGCCCCTGTCGGCTGAGGGATGTCGGCAAAACGTAAAGGGCGAAAGAAGAGGAGCAGAGGGTTGTGCCGTGTTAGGGATAGAAATTCCGAAGGCAAAGCGCCCGGTCCCGAAGTTACACAGAGTGGTCTTCGCCGTGAAATGTATATTTAATGCCATCATTCTAGAAAGCAACGGACCGACCCGTTTATATTTCAGTGCCTGGCAGAATTGTTTGCTGCTCCTTCTTCTCCTACCACTCGATACAAGCTCGTTCCCTCGTCTCATTCGCGCGCTTCAGCCTGAAAAATTGCCTTGTAACGGAGGAGCAAACCTGTTCCAAAACGTGTAGGATAACCTGTCCAATGAATGAACATAATTCGTATTAAATGGAAAAATAACATTTATGATGCTTTCTTCATGTTGAAATTTATACAATAATTCTATTGTAACCTCGCAGGTTTCCCGCCAAAGAGATTTTCTTTTTTTTATATCCTATTCAGCAGTGCATTAATTTATTTAGCAGTTGTTCGAACGACCTCAACGACCTATAGGACCTCAACGATCAACTTTGTACCTGAAAATAATATACAAAAAAACCCTGTAGACTGCAATAGTATTTCCTGACCAGACGCTTTATAACATTTGCATTCTAAAATCAGACATTTCATATGCGACAACCTGAAATCCGCGCGGCCACAAAGCGTCCGTGATCGCTGGTGTTCGAAAAACTCCTCTAGTTCGTCGTTAGCGAATGAAATTGCTGTGGAGCGTTCCCTCGGACTCATTGCTATGGCGGACGATAAAATTTAATACAGTTTAATATTGACTAACAGTGGCCCGGGAGCGGTTCCATTGTCGCGCGGACACGGGGACGCAGCCGGGATATTACTTTAAAGTACTTTCCGCGGGGCCGGCTCTCGTTTCTTTTACTTTTCGCGTATGTGTGCGGACGCGCGACGGTGTTTCCCCCGGCAAACTTGTAAATAAATGGATTACGATGGTGCACGAGTGCACTACGAGTCCAACGGGTAACGCAGTTTTAAATCCCGTTCCTCGGATAATCACGGCCGGAGCTTGGGAGCAACCGGGGTGTACTGCGGAAAGAGAAAAGACAAACAAAATTCCGCGCGGAAGTTGCGATGAAAAATTCTCACGGTTCCCTACGCGGAATCCTCCTTATCTGGGCACGCTACTTCGCGCTACTCTCTCTCTCTCTCTCTCTCCCTCTCTCCCTCTGTCGGTCTGTTTCTCTTTCAACGCCGCGCGCCGTGCCGCGAACGAACGAACTTGTTTACACTTCCCATTTCCCTGATTTTTCGTTGCCGCGACCTCGCCTCTCGCCTCCTCGCCGAAATGAATTCGTTCGGGACTTCTTAACACCCGACTTTCGAGCCCCCAACGGCCACGCAATAGTTATAAATCGATGGAAAAGTTTCGCAACAGTGCCGCGCTCCTCGCATTCCCTACACCTCCCGCCTCTTTCTCTTTGATTTTTAAACCGTACGCTGTTTTACGGCGAGAATACGCCGGGAAATGCTATTAGCACGTTAACGAGCGGTCTAGTAAATCTTCCCATTTCGCACTGTGTTTCTATAGGATTTATGGTGTAGATGTATCACTTGCTATAACCGCTTGTACTCTAACAACGAGTGAGACTCGTGATGAAGATTTCGAATAGGATTTAGTAAATATGTGTGGGATTGGAAGGTTTGGCAAGAACAAGCTTCGACGTAACGTATTTATTTAACAAAACTTATAACTAAACTAATCGGATAATCTAATGTTCTACGCGTTACGACTTTATCTCGCACGGTATACACTACTTCTTCGCTCGACTTCGCCGTTCTTCATCTACGCTAGACTTCGCTGTTTTTGACTTCACTGTCCTAACTCTAAACCAGGGAGGGTAATCTCCCATGTATAAAGTGTGGACCTTAGAAGTGCCATCTAGATTAGTTCCCTCAACTAAAACACATATATGTATATAGGTATACAATTCTGTACCCACACATATACCTACTATACACACACACATATACCTACTATAAAGTATGATTACTACTTAAAAGTAAGCTTAAAAAATGGTAATATATTTTTAAAAAGTAGTTTATTATAAGAATATTTTATTTCACTGTAAGTATACAGTAATACATAATACAATAATAATAGTATAATAATACATAATAAAAAAATAACTACATAATACAATAATAATAGTATAATACAAAATCATAAAATAAATACATATATTAATTAATAATACATATGTAAGGAGGCTCAAGGCTCGACACGACATAAATCTTTATTCGTTGCTCGCTTGCAAGGAACTTATTGACAACGTCACTGACAAAATGTAATCATCGTTTGTAAACAGAACACGCAACGCTTAAATCAATAGAAATATACATAACGTACAAATCAATTAAAACATACATAACGGTATAAATCAATAAACATATATACTAATAGTAACAGCAGTCTTGCATACAGTGGTATAAACATTCTCTCACACAAAATAATATAGCAAATACATAACATAATAATACATAATAGTAACACTTTATTATATATATAGTATAGTCACACCCGATAAACACTGTGGAACTGCACAAGCTCTCACCATTTTATTGTAATGTATATTGCCTGTATGAACTGTATGTACTTATGTCTCTTATGCACTTAATGGTCTTTGTCATTAAAAAAATTTTATTAGTAATGCACAAAGCGAAATTTGAAAAATAAGCTCAAAAATAATCTCAAAAATAAGTCCACTGAGTGTCGCTCAATTTTGAAAGGTTATTTCTAAAATTGATTTGACACTGAGCAAACTATATTTCTTTCAATATTTTGTGAGCTTATTAATCAAATTTCCAACACAATTTGCAAAGCGTCTTCTATGTAGAAGCAGTATTTTCGAGAATTTCGCAGCACAAGAAATGACAACAATCAACAACAATGCCGAAAATCGAAATAAAATATGAATATTCGTGCAGCGCGCAGCCGTCATTCTGGGCGCATCCTGGCGGTAATAGTTAGTAACAGTAGCGTCCAATAGTGTTACAGATTGGAACATCAGTCACGTGATGCGCTGTGATGGAATGCAATAGATGTGCCATCTACATTAGTTCTCTCTGAAAAGGAACTAAAATGTAGAGTGTCCAAGGTCATACATAAGAGTTTACTCCCCCTGCTCTAAACCCGGAATGCTTCGACTTCGCTGCTGGCACTCCCCACTTGCACCTCACACACTCTCTCTCCCACTCCTTCGCTCTCTCTTTCTTTCTTGACCACAGCGTTACGCGAAAAGGTAAACAAACACGGAGGCCTGTATCGGGCCACCTGCAGACGCTCGTGAACTCGCTGAACACCTGCAAATCAGGCGATCCTACATATGTATGTTATTAATTCCCTTGAAACTCAAATAATATTCTATTTTGTTGTTGTCCGATACTTATAGGCTTTTTTTAGGTATTCAGTAAATATGAACTTATTTTCTCTCCTGCGAAATTATGAACGTCAAGGATGTTCTAATCATCGCGATCGTAAAACATATCGTTGTGCATTGTACATCTACTTGGTGCTCATTTTTTGTTATTTGATCTATCGAATTAACGTCTTTTACAACTCATTGAGACTATTCGTAATCTTCAGAAAAACGAATTATACAATACGAATATTATGAAGCGATTAGATCAAGGATTGCTACTATAGTTTGCAGGTGTATTCTATACCATTTTTATGTACGAAGCTATTCTGTAATGTTCTATCTTCAGTTTTTATTTTGATACCTAGTCTTACCTTTAAATAAAGTTTTTTTAAATGTGAATTAATGTGTAATGCATTTGATATGAATGGGAAAATATAAATATTGACGACAGCATTAAGCAATGTTTCGTGAAAATATGTTGGTAAATAATCGCATTACTTGTCAATGGTAGAAAAAACTCAGAAATAAAGATGACAATCTTGTAAGTATGAATGACGAAAAAGTTCAATATCTACAGTATTACAATCAAGAAACTCGTAATTGGTTGACAGAATATCTAGGTTTCAATGGTGTTTGGTTTTCTGAATAAGATTTATTTCGACGAAAGTCATGTTTATTGAACGTTACTGTTAAAAATCGGACATTTCACATGCAACAACCTAATAATAATATTTAATCGGGTAGAAAATGTTAAAGAGCGTTTGTGGTTCATATTGTTGTCGATTTAAAAAGCAATCGACGTTCTAATTTGACAATTTCAAACAGGAGATTTAAAAGTCATTTGTTTCCGATTTTGCTTTTGGAAATATTTTCTTTTCCTTTGTAATTTTATATCTCTTTTCTATGTTGACATCGTTGAATACTCTACAGCAGTAAAAGAATCTCAAAAATTGTTATTAGGTAAGTTCACTGATCGATATTGGTATTTCCCACCAAATGCTTGGGGAAAAAATCCTTGCGGTCCAATAAGTCGAGCGAACTTTCAAGTACCTTGGTCGAATAATCCGATTAAAAGGTGACGATGTAACTTATCCAGCTTGTTCAAACCTAGTTTTCCAATAAACAGCTTCAGTTTGATTGTTAGCTACGGACGACATCACAACAGTTATCTTAAGGTTCTAATCGTTGATAGACATCACTTGCTTCAACAACAAAATTAATCAATGATTCTACAGAAAGATTTAGGGCAATCAATCTTTTACAATGTTTATTGAGAACCTTACAAACTTTTCTTAGCTATAATAGGGCAACGAATATTTTTCTCTACATGCGTAGTGCATATAGAATATTCTACTTAACCTTGACGCTGTTACTTTATAAGTCATTTGTAAAAATACAAAAAAATGTTGAGAAAGAAATTCGGGGACTGCATTTAGGGTAGGTGAAATTTAAAAAAAATGGAATAACCTAGAGATCTTGAAATGATTTCGAGATAAATATTTGGACAGCAAATGATTGAGAAGTTTACTAAGAATAAACTCGCATACTCAACATACCTATCCAAACATAACACAAATCTCCGAACAAAAGTTTGCATTTAACACCTATAAAAAACTTCCTTCAGAACCACATCTTTACGGACAACAAAACAATTGTCGATGACAAATCTGTATATCGCCCTAATATAAATCAAATTCAAGTCATCTTTATAAACCATTTCCACAGATCCACCGTGTTCACGTTCAACTAATCCTTATAATAAGACACAACCGCCACTCCTCCTTTACCCACTCAATTAAATCAAGCGCTACTTAACAGTTAAAACCGTACAAACCTTCGACACGACTCCGCTGTACAAAGAACAGCAGCGGACTATATCTCGTGCTGCGATCCTCAGTAAATTCTCCTCGATCTAGTTTCACCCAAGGTGATCCCGTTCCATTCAGTTTCCCTGAAGTCAGCGTCTGCGGTGTTTGTTTTAAGCTTGCGTCGCCCCTGCGATCCCATCGCTACTTACCAGCTTAACTTTTTAATTACCGGCGTGCTCTTGTTTATTGTCGCTTTGATTCCCATCTTCTCGCCTTCCATTTCCCTCCCTCCCTCCCTCCCTCCCTCCCTCTCTCTCGCTCTCTCTCTCTTTTTCTCTCTTTTTCTCTCTGTCTCTCTCTCTCTCTCTGTTATCAGCCTTATCGCTCGCTTCCTTCAATCCTTGAATCATTTTTTGAGACAGATAGGAGCCATGATAGCTTCCGGCCACAATAATTTTTTTCTTAACATTAAATAATAATAAAATTTCATTTGTTAATTTTCACGGATGCTGAACAAATAGTATGTTACGCGCATCATACTATTAATCACGAACGAAGAGATAATCGCATTTGTTCTCAAGGAAAGAATATTTACACTATTCATGTTTCTTTTATATTGATAAGTAATTCTGTAGACTGTATAATCAAAAATATAGATTTGTGAATGAATTTTCAAAAGTGACCTTCACGAAGCTTCTCAAGGTCACTACAATATCAAACGAATACAATCATCATATATTCTTCTCTATACCCTACGACTTTTGTCGCAAACATTTTTCTATGCCACTTATATTTTTTACGATATGAAATTTTGTCCTGAAACCAGGCTTTTTGACGCACTGTACGTCACTGCGATTGTTTATTGCGGCTTCAATACAACCGTAATGCTTGATACACAGGACTGAGCTGAAACCGTAGGCACTCGAGTCGCGCTAACGAGCCTCGAATCGAAAGGCGCGACACTTCCGCGCAAACAGTCCGCCGCCGTGTACTTCGTGGTAGGAGAAGGGAGGAAAAATGAGAATGCGAACAGGGAGGAGAAGGATCGACGCGAACGAGACCCTCAACTACCTTCTCGCGCGAATTTATGGCGAAAGTGTTCAAATAGCCATGTAGCCCCAGCGACGCCGGGCGTCCTTGTCGACGTCGCGCAAAATGCTCTTCGTCCGCTGCCAGACTACGGCATTAAAAGCCGCAGAACGGGACGGAAAAAAGAAGCGAACGACACTGACATGCTCGACCGCCGGCCGAACCGTGATAATCCACGATTGTTTCGACGCCATTCAACAGACTCGCCTTTTGTGCTAAACTCATTCTTGCAGCGCGCGATCTCTTGCTCGATATCGATCCCCGTGGTACCTACCGCGCGCATGATACCGTGTTACCTGATTGGCGATGCGTTATACAGCGAATATGCAAAATCGAAATTTTCTACGTCAATCGTACCAAACAGAAATCTCTTCTTTCTTCGAGTTATTTAACACGAACCGTACTACGATCGGTTTCACATTTTTTTATTTTACAATTAACGAAACTACATAGATGCATCCATTCGAAATTACAAAATAAATATCTTAGTTAAAGCACACGTTATTATAAAAATTGCGAAATATCTAAGTAAATTCAGTATTGTAATTTTTATAAAATTACGGTTAATGTTAAAGAAGTTTATAGTATTTTGTTTTCAAGGGAAAAAAATTTATATTTTTATATTTTAACTCGAACCAAAGAAAGATTTCTCGTGTGATTATTCGCAGGTGAGGGAAATACATTTCTGTGATTTCTCTGTTCCATATTCCAGCGAATCAGAAAATTCTACCACCGTAACTATTCCTTATAATGCCACGGTCCTCCTTTGTTTCGAGTTGAATTCAATTGACGGGGGTCCAGGTTCTTTCCTCAGTTCTATATTCACCGTTACAATTCGCCGGAAACACGGTCACGGGTAATTTGTCGAGATATATTGCGCGAACAAGTTCGTCACTCGGTAAATCGGATCGATAATTTCTTACCGTCGCGTCGCGTCGGGGCCATCGCGCGATCCCTTCGCAAACTCCAACAATGTCCTGGAACTTTGGTCGTTACGAATTTCTTCTATCTCATTGACTTTCCGTAATTGATACGAACATCTTCCGCGGGAGTCCGCTTATCTTCTTGTCCTTCGAGCGTGTTAGTTTAATCCTACAAACGACCGATGCATGTATCACACGGTAAACGACATGATTTTCACCCGAGTATTCTCATTGTCTGTTCACACTATTTCTACCGCGGTTTTATCATAATTATATGACCGATCATTCTGTAGATTCCAAGAAATAGATTTATTGGATAATTTCTCTTTAACCCTCCTGGTATCAGGAGCGGTGTGCCTTATGAAAAATGGCCATAGAATCCATACTAACCCATTTTAAGTAAAACCAAAATATGGCTCACCTTTGTAGGGATGTACTTGATGGTAAAATTGCAACAACGTTTTTTAAAAAAAAATCATTTATTGTGTATTTCAGATCCTAAATCAAAATTATTAAACATAGCGAAAATTAGTGAAAGATCTTCAGAAAGGTACCGGAAAATGTTTACCGTGTGCCGCTCAGATCGGCCGCGCCCGATGGAGTGTTAATGCGTCTTCGCTGTATCAATAAATTTTCATTTAAAATTTTAAAAGGTGTCTGGACACCTTTGGTAGAAGTAGTGCTAAATAACAACTTACTGCTCAGTGATACACTTTTTACAATCTTAATACAATAATCTGTGATCCGGGGCATCATTTCATCAAACACATGGCACAGACTTTGTGCATGAACATATAAACACTGCATATTAATTTTTAAACGTCAAATATATTTAAAATCATCGTTTTATATACAAAAAATAGACTTCGATTATTTTATAATATACTCATTTTCATTTTGATTGCGATACAAGAAGTTTTTAAGAGGAATAGTTTTATACATTTATTGAGGATTCACTCTGTTCGGGGCTGGATCTATCCCAGAATGGGGGATTGCAAATCGAGGTGGTCGAACCGAAATAAAGGTCTGCGTTTTAAAAGTGAACACGTGGTGTCCTTGTCTTTATTTAACAATTATACGGTCGCGCACTTAATGTAATTTTACTACAGTATCGTAGCAGATGTAACAAGAATTGGTTTAATAAACGGTGGTTTCACATAAACTTTGTGAGAGTAATTCTCGGTCCACGTGCGTGGCCCAAGGCAAAGAAAGATAGTTGGTCGCACGTGGTTGCTCTACGGCGGAAGACGGAGTGAGAGCGAGACGAACGCGTAACGGATGTCTTACCTAGTCACGGGGGAAGGGGGGGGGGCACAAGCCTAATTATTGGCACGCGTATGTGCTCTCGCACGGTAACCCTCGAATTACGACGTCGCGTACGCGGGCGAGTAAACGAATCGCGGCATCACTTTCGCGACGGCAGATCCGCGAAATCGGCATGATGTTCAAATCTGAACACACTTGTTTATTTTCTATAAAGTTGTAACTTTTTTACATGATATACTAAAACTTGCTTCAATCCATCAGCACTGTATAACACATAAAACATATTATTTTTTTATAAACTTTAATGCACTGTTTTCTCTTCATAGTCTTTGAGAAATCAATCCCTTACAAGAAGACATTAACACAATTAATTCAATACGCTTCGTTGTCCAAGATCATAGTACACAGGATTATATTCAAAGATTTCATGACTTATCTGCTAAATCGTTTTAATATTTCACAAAGGAGGTGTATGGCACTTAATAAAACATTCTGACAATTCTAAAGTGCAACGAAACAAACGCTGGTGGCAAACTTGTTAAGTCTCCTGCTACTGCAAGTATTACCCCGTGGTAATAGACAAAAATGAGTTACAAGTACCTTGTTCTATTCCCCAAAACCATATAGAAGCTTTCAAAGAATGGTCGCCCTACTTTCGTAGGTTCTCGACTAGCAGAGCAGGATTCCCATGGCACCGTATATAATCGGATGATCTTGAACATTATTCCGGGATCAAGGGTCTGATCGATGACGGCGCTACATCCGTATGCATTTGGGCTGACTTTCGAAAAGCTCTCAACTGCCCGATTTTTTTCATCGGGACAGTTTTTGTCCCTGTGACGCGGTGCAGCGTAAGGAGTAAATCATAAAAATTGAAATCTGCGATATCGGATTGAAATCAATATTGAATGCAGATTGAATTCCAGGTTTTCGCTACTTCCGCGTGTTCTCATTCTCTCTCTCTCTCTCTCTCTCTCTCTCTCTCTCTCTCTCTCTCTCTGTCTCTCTCTCTCCCCCTCTTTTTCTCTGTTTCTCCCTCTGTTACTCTCGCCTCTCCTTTCTCCGGTTTCTCCCTTCGACGCGTCCCCGCGTGTAGGCACGCACGAAAGAACCTGCGTATTTGTTTCTTCATTTCCCGTTTCCTTTACGTCTTCCTATCTTGCGACGCGTGAGAGTCGGTGCACAGACGACTCCATTAAGCAAAAAGTGACTTATGGTAGAAGATCGACAGGGAAAGGCACTTTTCGCACCATCAAACCGAAAAACATTTTATGCGTGACATCAGCGGCATTTGACGCGGTGGCGCTGAGAATGGAGCAGATTCGTTTATGGGACACAAGGAAGACGGGACGATGTTCGCGGGAAACCGAACCGCCAGAATGAGATTGTTCCGCTGGCTCTCCAGGAATCTCCACGAAATTAGCTTTGACTATTACCTACCTGCTATGTGTTCATTCGCTCCCATTCGCCGGTACAGTCAGCCTTCGTGTTCTTTAGTGCCTAAGAGTACTCAGGGTCCATGAATTTTATTTGCCTTCTGTTTCATTTATTCGTCTTTGAATCGCGATTATTTTGTCGGGATTTTAAGAGACAATTTTTCTCTCGTTATGTTTTACCGCCGCTGGGAAAACTAATTCGTAATACTTTGGCTAATTAATTTTTTTATCGGCGTTGTGCTCTGATAATGTTACCCTTCTTATTTGTCTTTGGCATTAAATATATGATTTGCAACGTCGCAATCTATTTTTCTTATTTGATTGATATATCTCAAGTCTCTTGACTTAACCCTAGAACTACCGAGCATTAAACGCGACTGGCGTATACTGCCTTATATGTAGTAACGACAAGATTGCATTTATTCAGATTTCGTACCATTTAAATATGTACTTCAATAGAGAAGTTGACTAAAAAATTACTTCGGAAAACATACGTATAATTTGAATATTTGTAATAGAAAAAATTAGAAAGCACCGGATAAAAGACCATTTTAACTGGTCCCGCAGTCCTAGTGTTAACGGATAGGTGATAATATTAACACTAAACCTACCTGAACGGTTTTCTATTTCACAATTATTAAAATTATAAAGACGTTTTCAATCTTTTCACTTTTATATGTTTTGTGCTTGGTAGGTTTAGTATTAATTGTACAGTGAATTACAAAATAATCGGATATGAAGTTTTGGAGAGTTGTAAAGAAGAAACTTCGATCTTCAAATCTATGATAGATTCAGCCAAGTGAAAAATTTAAATATCTCTTAAATATGTTTCAGTTTGTAACATTTTCATGAAAAAACGTAAAAAATTTATTTAGGTATATGAGGTGTCTTGTCAAAATTTAAGTTTTTAATGTAACAATCGAAGTAACCAACGTTGAAGCAATAATTTTCCAAAATTTATGCAATTAGAAACGCATGATCAGATCTATATGGTACATCCAATTAAGTTAAAATAATTTTAAGAATATCGATATTGTTTCGTCGTAATTAATATTTGTTTGCCGGTGAAGGATTATTAGCGTGCAGCACTTGTCAAGAGAGAAAGCGATTCCATCTTCCAGCAGTTCAGCGGCGCGCGTTACTATTTGATGAGATAAAAAGCGTCGCGGTGGCTCAGCCCGTTGAATTTTTAACCGCGGCTCCCAGGTACCATTACGGACCTCGAATTTCGTAGGTTAGGGGGTGTCGATACCCCTGGGAAACCAGTAGTCTTCGGCCCTTAATAATTCAACGCGGTAAATTGTGCCGGCCGCCGTATAGACTGATCTACCGTTTTCTTGTACCCCCGGCTTCAAAAGGTTATTCGTAAAAATCGAACCGATGATCGCGTGAATATTTCACGCGGATCCTGTCCAGGAATGCAGTTCGATTTCACTTTCGCCGAATTGCCGGGGCTTTTTCGAGTGCGAACGAACGTGGTCCATCGTTGAATGATTCATTCGGATCGGGGAAAAAGAAACGTGCCTTACTCGAGACAGTTACTCTTTACGTGAGAGGAATTCAATTACCGACAGTGTTCCCGGTTCCTGCCATTCGATGGTTTATTTGTATCGTCTGTACGCCAGTTCGCTCCCTTCTTCATTGAATAATGAAAGACACAATTTTACGGATCCCCTGAAATATTAAACGATTAACGGATTTTCTTAATCGCTTAGCCGCGAGTATCGATCTGCCAATCAGGCGACATGCGAACTTCTAAATTCTTCTCGAATTCACATTTTTAATTATTGCCAGATTTTATAATCGATATTCTACCAAATCACTTTCATTATTACTGTCAGTTATATTATACGTGCATAGTCATTCAGAAATTTTTCAATGCTTGTGCCGAAAGTTGATATGTCTCGACCCAGTACTTATATATATGTTCCTTAGATTGGAAAAAAATTTTTTGACAACGTAAAACGTAAATAATCTTCTCAAATTTATGTAGTTTACGCTGAGATTATACCGACTTCCAAAAAATAAAGAATTAAACTTTATATTTTTGAAAAATGTTGCAAATAAAAAATAACCAGACTGTGGATTTTTATGCAAAACAAAATCTGTTTGCACTACTTGCAGGACCCACGAACTGAACAGGAGTGGATTTCCCTTTTTTGCAGTTTCATGTTTGATAAGGTTGTGAAAAATATATTGACAGTTTAAAATTCTTTTAATCTCTCTACTGTTTCAAATTACACTCAACCGTCTTCGTCATAACTGCATAAAATTCGCAGTCTAAGAATAACAATAATACAGACGCAGTACTTGGAAAAACTTCTAACGAATCGAACGAGCTTCGTTCGATATTGTTCGAGCAATTAGTTGTTACCCTGCTCGTAGATTTCGAAAACGTAATCTCTAGGTATGTAAACGCTTTTAAACTTCTCGTGGTAGTATTTTCAACTCTGTTGCAACTAAATGGTCTGCAAGATAGTTTGTACGCGCGGTCAACGGGAATGTGGATACGTTGGAGTCTTGATAGTAGAAATACACTCGCGATTGCGACACAACGTATATTTTAACTGAGACGATGAACAATGTTCGACAGTACGTGGACACAAAGACGCGGACAACGTAACTCAGAAAACGCGGGCCGAAGATACAAGGAATATAACGCGGTATCTCGTGGCTTGAAAATTGTCAGTGGCTTCACAACGCTGTAGCAAGACGACTGATTGCCGTGTTCGCTAACGCCGGTGACGGTTACGCGCGTGACGACACGATGACGTCGGCGCTCCGCGGTGAGCGCCGTGTGTTTGGAGTCAGCGGCGGAGAGGAGAGGTGACGGGAATGCCGGTGATCGACTTTATTTCGGCTGCTCGCTTCTGCGTTGCCGATACATAGTTCTTTTTGCAAATTAGACCGCAGAATTTATAAAAAATTGTGATCGAGTTACTTGTGAATTATCATAATCTCTCAAATGAAAATCCTTGCTTAAATCAAATAAATTTCGTGCATACTAGTGTTGTGGGTCACCGTGCAAAGACGAAACAGGTTAATTCGAGCCAGATTGCGCCGAAAACGGCGTTTACGTCAAACGACAAAGTTGCACTATTCAGGAAGTTCTCGGAGGCATCGAGTTCGATTGTTCGACTCGGAAAAGAGGTCTGAAGATCCCGGGACAGCGAGAGAGAGAGAGAGAGAGAGAGTCCTTGACGGTTTCTTAGCTCCCAATTGTGCGCGAGGCAACAGAGTTTTCAATGCGACAATTTCGCGGCTGCACCAATGATTAAACGTGCACCGCTGAGACAAGGATGACAAGGCTGGAACGTTGAGAAGGAGTGGGGGGGGGGGGGGCGTTATGGACGGGTTAGGTTTTCGGGGTCGAAGGTGGTTTGCCGCACGGAACGAAGAAGGAACGAGTTCGCGGGAGTTTAGACGATGGGATGACAACCTCTGGGCGTTCTACTCGCGACATCATCACCTCGCCCAGAAGCTTAATCAAGCCGGGCCGGATGCCGAAAGTCTAAAGCCACCCTCTGGCGCGCACACCGGTGGCTTGTAGACCTCTTGAATAGAGGAAGAAGAGGCGGGAGAAGCACCGCGACTGATCCGGAGGAGCATAAAGCATCGGGGCTCATCCGAACTGGGACACGCCGCTGCCGGAGTAGTGATTACATGTGGACTCGGGTGTTTTCGGTGTTCGCCTGCCGCTGACGCTCAAAGCTCTCACCTTTGCTACATAATCAACCCGTCTTTCTTGCGCCCGGCTGCACCCTCTTCCACAGGCAACCCCTTCGCCTCGATTCACTCGTCGTAACGATTGCATCCGACGTCCATGATTACGTCGGGGGCCGACCTTTTCGGAGGAAGGTCACCTCTTACCTGATTGCATATCATGAGCCGGAGAACTTCAGAGCAACCCTCTGGCAGACACCTCAGAAAAATCGGGATTGGAAATGGAATTTTCTTCGAACCGTTTCTCCTCTCTGCACGATCACCTCCGGTATTAACACGTTCATCGTTATACTATCACACAAAAATATACCAAAAAAGACAAAGTGATTTTATTTGAATGAGATTCAAGCTAGAAAATTATATTTTTAACTCTTGGCGACCAACAAGTCCTGAGAGAAATTGATTTGTTCGAATATAGTACTCTTCACCGAGCGACCCTAGAAAATTTAGAATTGCAATTTTCTTGGAACCATGTCTCCTTTCTGCACGACCACCTCGTATATTAGCACGTTCATCGTTGTACTATCACACCAAAATATTTCACAAAGACAAAGTGATTTTATTTGGATGAGTTTCAAGCTAGAAAATTATTTGTTCAACTCGTGGCGACCTACAAGTCCTAAGGGAAATTGATTTTTTCCGAATATAGTACTCTTCACCGAGCGACCTTAGAAAATTTAGAATTGCAATTTTCTTGGAACCATGTCTCCTTTCTGCACAACCACCTCGGATATTAGCACGTTCATCGTTGTATTCTCACACAAAAATATTCCACAAAGTCAATGTAATTTTGTTTGAATGAGATTGAATCTAGAAAATGATTTACTTAATCTCTTAACAGCTTGCAAATCCTAGTAAACATTTATAGATTAAAATACAGTAGGTGATACAAATATTAGAACCATCTGCCGATTGTACATTGAAGAATCAATTCTTAAATGAAAGCTTAACTCAATACATTGAATTCTTATCATTTTTGTATGAAGTATTGGTGTTTGAAGTAGAGAATGGTTTGTATTGTGTCTTACGCGCATAAAATAGTAGAAACATCAAATTATACTCTTCGATAAATGATTCCACTGAAAAATATTGTGAAATGTGGATTTTTATGTCCCTTGTTTGCTTTTTTTATTAGGGGAGTGTGTTATAAAACTGGTGTCAAGCTTGACCAATTTTGGATGATTTTTCAGACCGGACGTTTCGTTTTACGAGTGGTAAAACAGGATGAAATAGGAATTTTCGTAGTGTTATGTGAGCCACACGCAGGATGTATCGATATTTTCGAAGTTATTGTTGAAGTAAACAACGGCAGTAACATAGTTTGTTGATTCGAAACAACGAAAATTGAAAAAACGGGATGATATACCCAGAAACAAATGATCTCGTGTAAAAGAGAGTTGTTGGACATGTTGAGAGAAGAGTGTGTGATGCAACTAATAATAATTTAATAACAATTTCACTGCTCACTTTTGTTCAAATTACGTTTTGTTGTAATTTGAAGTCTCTATTCATTTAAAATTCGTTTAGGCGCGTCAAATTCACAATCAGTAAAAATCGTCACTTTCATCAGTATTATCTCTTTAACTATTTACTTCCGAAAGTATGTTCATGAAACATTAATTGCTCAAAATGACACTCAAAATCAACTAACAAACTTTCAATTTGTTATCAGGTTGGTGTATATGAAATGTCCGATGTTTAACACTAACATTAAACAAACGCAACTTTCTTCATAAATAAACTTATTGTTCAAAGTAAGCGCCATTGTAGGCGACGTATTATGTCAATAAATTTCAAGTCTCTTGATTGAATTACGATAGAAATTAAATTTCTTGGTAGTTCACGATCCACATTTACAATATTATCGTCACTATTTTGTAGTCTCATTTACAATCAACGAATAGTGTGTTAATTAATCGATACATTTGACCAGAAACAAATAATTTTATCGTCAATATGTTATTTATCCACACATAGAAATGGGATATACGACAGACGCATTGATTGATGTTAAAATAAAACAGTAAAATTATATATCTGGATTAAAATTGAAGATAGGTTATTACCCCATTTGCATTATTGGCACATATGTATATACGCGAAATTTTCCTGGTCATTATCACCAAAGAACATACATATCTGCGCGCAATTGTTTTTTTTTCTTTTAAACAATAAATCAAATTTTTGGTAATAAGGACCAATTTTCCACTTTTTTGTATGATGCAGATGAGTTAAGATTAGTTTTCTATAATAAACCTTTAAATTCTAATCAAAACGTTTTAAAACATTTGCATTCCAAAATTGAAACAGTCCCTATAGGGACAGTTTTATAAACGCAGTTTCTCATTCTAGCAAATATGTGATACCATGTATAATTGACAGAGAGATGAATTTTGTCTAGGCTTTAGCGATTCTGGCCAGGGGTTGTAAACAGTTATGATACCGATTCCGGTTCTTGAAACAGTTACGAGAACCGAAAAATTGTTATAACTGTTATGAGAATCGGTTCTCGCTTAAATCGGTTACGGTTACGGTTCTTGAGAACCGATATTATAACGGTTCTATAACTGTTATTTTTAGGTTCTGGATTTCAGTTTCGGTTCTTCAGACTTCAGAACCTATATGTCCGGTATCGGTTTCATATCGGTTTTGCAGTTCTGCAACTGATATTTTTTGGTTCTGTATCGGCTACACAGGGTGTCTCATAATTCATTCATCATCCAGAAATGGGCGGTTCCTGTCCATTCATTTGAAGTGACATTTTCCTTTGCAAAAATGGCGTCCGCTGCTTTGTTTAAGAGTTATTAACGAAAAACACGGACCAATCAGAGCAGAGCTACAGCGGATTGATTCTGGCTCGGCCAACGGCGACGCCACGGTAAGCGAGACCTGTCGCCGAGTCGGACTTCGTTCGCTGTAGCCGCGTTCTGATTGGTCCGTGTTTTTCGTTAATAACTCTTTAACAAAGCCGCGGACGCTATTTTTGCAAAGGAAAAGGTCGTATCAAATGATCTCGGGAACCCCTGTTTGCCGGATGTTGAAGGAATTTTGAGACACCCTGTATAGCCGATACGGAACCAAAAAATATCAGTCGAAATCCAGAACCTAAAAATAATAGTTATAGAAACGTTATAATATCGGTTGTCGAGAACCGTAACCGTAACTGTAACCGATATAAGCGAGAACCGATATTCCCATAACAGTTATAACATTTTTTCGGTTCTTCACAACTGTTTCAGTCAGAACCGATATATAACTATTTCTAACAGTTATTTTCAGAACCGTTTCAACCCCTGATTCTGGCACACTGTGCGCCGTGTCGGATTCGAGGGATCACATAGAAAATAGTGAATGTCGTGAAAGGATCGAGTTTCTTGAGATGTGCCGGTAATGAGGAGCCCGCGATAGAGCAGAAGCAGAAAACGTGTCTAGCGAGGCGTTGCGAGTAGGTGAAGTGTTTTTCTTCGACAAGGAATCTCTTTGTCTTTGACGGCGCGGCCCCGCAACACGACCCACCGCACCAGGTCGAGGCGACCTATTTCCCGTCCGTGTTTTCAGTCCTGCCTGTTTTCTAACGGCCAAATGAGGAACCGGCCGGGTCTAATGAAATGCAAAGACGCGAGGCATCAGCGGAGAAGCCCGGGCAAGCGCCCTTTCAAAAATATGTAAATCTCAAACACGCTTTGCGTATTCCTCCACGGCGACACGCGAAATTTGTATGCGCGTAACTTCGTTTTCAAGCTCCGGGCTCGGTCGAAAGGAATATTAACCCGTAGACAACGACCTACTCCGGAGCAGCCAGAGGATGCAAATACTTGAACTTTTAGCCGGAGAGAATCATCTTCGAGAGCAGTCTCCGCATACTGGGAATCGTTGATCAACTCCGCTTCTGGATAATGCCGCAACTAATCTTAAATCCTTAACACTTGACCGATGCGACCTGGATTCATGTTGGTCCTTCACTTCGAAGGCTTCATCCACGTACAGTGGCCCGAATTAATATTTGGACACTCTTTATAATACAACAACTTTGTTTAAATTTAACTAAACAACTTGAGTTTTTTTAAAGAGTTAGAAGGATTTGTTTACTGGATGACGCGATAAAGAGATTTTTAAAAGATGCAACATTTGTCGGAATCGCGAAAACAACAAAAAAATAGTTGTTTTTCACAATTTTTCATCTGAGCCTATATTAAAAATTTGAAATATCCGTGATAGTTAGATCTGTGTTACTTATGTACGTTCTGAAAATTTTATAGAAATCGATTGATACAGAAAGAAATGACAGGCAACGAAAGGTGTTAAAATCATTAGATTTCTTACCGCTATAGGCTGAAAATCGTGGAAAGCTGCGATATTTGCAATGAATACTATTTGTAACTTTACGTTACCTTTAACCGATTTCGATGAACTTTTCAGAATACATACATATAACTGACACAAATCTGTGGATCGGATGTTTTAAATTTTCAATATAGTTTGCATTTGTTTCACATCTATCGAGACATTCCTGTAATCGCCTTGCTCCTTAATGAAATCCGGGCTCATCTCATAATCGTCTTCGAAATATCAGCTCGCGTAATCTCGCGCTGAGGACGAGCCCTTAGAACTCGGCCCCGCTGCATCACAACGTCTCAAAATGCGAACGTCAACGACTTTCGTCGTCTGTAAGACGGGCGGTCGGGTTCCCTCTCGCAGACTGCTTACCGAGCGTGTAAACGCGGCCCGAGGATCTCTCTTTCCCCTCTCCTCTCCCTCTCTCTCCCTAGATTTACCCCGTTCACTGACGCATTTGCGGGAGCCCCGGTTCAGAGAGTTTCGGGGGGGTTGGGTCGGGGCAGGGACCCACCTAGGAAGATATTTCTGTTTAATAGTCGGCGTACCGTCCCCGGTAATGGAAGTCAAGGCGTTTACATGCCGGCAGGCATGCCGGTGTTGTAAAGTTAATGGCGTCGTAGGCAACACGATAAAATGATGCACCGCAGCCAGCCGAGAATATTATTGCCCTGGAATCTTGCGCGCGCTCGTGTGATACGAGCCATCGGCTCTCGCGATTGGACCTTTTGACACACCGTGTTGACCATACTGTGGCACTCGGCTGAGCTGCTGGATTGATATTACGGCCAGTATGCGGGAATAGGTGTTACTAGCTTTCCGAAAAATGAGAATGATCTTCGCTTTTCAACTCCTTGTCGTACGATTGTTCTTCGCGTCTTTAACGAGTACCTATTGTCATCCGAACTCCTTACCTTACAGTTTCATTCCAAAGTTTCAGATTGAAACGTACTATTTCATTTCACCTGAGGGCGCGAGTATGATTTCTGTGGCCCCTCGTTTTCATCCATCCCCTCCACTACCTAACCACAACTCATTCTATTCACATGATTTTTCCATTATTAGTTCAAATTCTGGATGACAGCTACAATGCAAAGATTATGCGAATAAAATTTCATTTTCTACAAAAAAGGATATTTACCCATATTTCGCATAGTTGCCGAGATATTTGCAAATTTATAGAAAACAGGAAATCTACTTTACCGGCTAAATCAGGCCAATTTGACATCATGTTATACTTATATACATTTTTTTCTTGAAATAACCCCAAGAACATAACTATAACCTCAAAACGAGGGGCCACGGAAATCGTACTCTCCCTCACCTGAGTGTTACGCGCCTGGGCCGAGCAGTAGCGCGCGTGGCCGGCGAGCGGTTCAAGGTTTATAGAGGAATATGGTTTTTGCAATGATTGGTAAGGTGCACGAACGAACGTGATGCGAAATTAGGGAGCTCCATAAGTTGAAAAACTGTTTTGGATTTGTGATACAAGATCAGGTAGCTCCTAGGATATGTTAGTAACCGCCTCGTGTTGTAGAATTTGGTTAACGCAGTGCTTCGAATTCTCTTTAATTGTCTATATATACAGGGTGTTCACACTATTACTAGCCAGCGTTTTTCTTGCAAATAATAAACATTAGAAAAAGATGAAAGAGGAAAAAGTAATACTGTTTTTTGCAAGCAACGTAATGGCGTATGTAATTTTTTTGTAATTGCACTATTTTCATGAAAATGTCGGTGACCTCCAATTTTTGTAAATGGAATGCTATATATGTTTTCATACAATATGAAAGCGCGTGTCGAGACAAATTCATAAGTATACGACACAATGGCCTTCAAGATCATAAAAGGTCAGAAATGGAAGAAACATTTTGAACATTTCGTACTAATGTGTTTACAAGTATACTTTATTGACGAGGCTGTAGTGAATGTTCAATACAACTTCCTTGTGCATGACTAAATATTTTGGCTCTATTAATTACATTCTTGTTAGCTTCTTCTAACGTTGTCCGAAATATTAATGCATATGATCTTTATGAAATTGTGGCGGCGACAAGCTGGCGCCACGTCTCCGCCATGCGTTTACTTTAAGTCGAAAGAGTGTCGAATGAATGGACCGGGCTGCGTGCTGTGCGATAGCGTCGAGTGGATGTTTGAACGATTGGGTCGAGTGTCTCGTAGGGTGACTGCGTTTGGTTTTAGTTTAGAGTGAAAGCGATCTGTGAGAATGAGAAAGAATGATTTTCCGTTGGAATGCATCTGCGAGCGAACGTTTAGTTTGTAAGTTAGTTCGGTAAGAGAATTCGTCGAGAGCGGTCGTCGCGAGCTACGCGGGTTGTACCGACCGTCTCTCAGTAATAAAGCAAGTCCTGCTAACACGTGTCTCAATTTATTCCCGAAAGCGATCACACTCACCTCATTGGTGACCCCGACGTGATCCTTCAGGAATGAACGTCGCGAATTTTGCAGTCGCATGTCATTCGCGTGTTTGGTGGATGTGAATCGCGTGTATTCGGACATGGACACGGTTTCGCCTAGTGACACTCTGACAACGTGCGTAGTGCGAAGAGTGCCGGCGTGTATATATTTTGTATATAGTTTTTGTATATATCTTAGTTCATAGTTTTTTAATAGTGTTAAGACAATGGCAACGCCGGTCGAGTCGTCCGCGGCGGTCAATCGCGTCGCGGTCAAGATACCGGAGTTTTCGCCGGCCGACCCAGAACTGTGGTTCGCGATGGTCGAGAGGAGTCTGGACGCGAGCGGTGTGACGACCGAAATGACAATGTTCGGGTACGTTTTGGGAGCGTTGAAACCGGAATATGCTGCGGAGGTCCGCGACATCATTCTGGCTCCCCCGGCTCAGCCGTACACAAAGCTGAAGGCAGAGCTTATTAAGCGAATCGGTTCGTCGCAGGAGCAGAAGACTCGGCGCTTGCTGGAGCACGAGGAGATAGGCGACCGGAAACCTTCGCAGTTTCTACGCCACTTGCGGACTTTGGCAGGAACGACCGTATCGGACGAGATCCTGCGTACCCTGTGGTTGGGACGGCTCCCCGCGAACATGCAGGTCATCCTGACGACGCAGCGGGACGTTGAACTCGATCGAGTTGCCGACTTGGCCGACACCATCGCCGATACAATGGGCCCACGTGCGCAGGTAGCTGAGGCCTCTGCGCGTCCCTCCGTGCCGCCGTCTGCAGGACTGTGCGACGTCGAAGCACAGCTGTGCATGAAGATGGCACAGCTCACGGCAACGTTCCAGCAGGAGCTTGCCGCGATTCGACGCGAGATGAATTCGGGTCCGCGACGTTTCGAACAGCGACGAAACCCCCCAGGCCGCGCGCGATCGCGATCGCGATCCCGAGAACGCCGGACCGCGCTACGTGGTGGAAAATGTTTCTACCACCATAAGTACGGGTCGAATGCGCACCGCTGCGAATCCCCGTGCAATTGGTCCGCGTCGGGAAACATTCTGGGCAGTCGTTGATGACGGCCAGCGACACTCGCCCGTCGTCACGCCGTTTGTTCGTCACCGATCGAGCCACGAAAACGCAGTTTTTGGTCGACACCGGTGCCGATCTCTGTGTTTTTCCCCGAGTGAGAACTCGCGGGTACCGCGAGCGGACGTCATACGCGTTGTATGCGGCGAATGGGACGGAGATTGCCACGTACGGGACGGTTACGTTGAGCCTTAATTTCGGGCTCCGTCGCGCGTTCGTATGGCGGTTTGTTGTGGCCGACGTGTCGAAGCCGATAATAGGCGTAGATTTCCTCGCACATTACGAATTATTGGTGGACGTTGGAAATTCTAGGCTTTTGGACAAAGTGACGTCGATGACGGTGCCAGGACGCTCAGTGCGCGGGTGCGGGCCGTCGGCACCCTCTGTGCGAACAATTTTTGGTGACTCAAGGTTCCACGAGTTGCTGCAGCGGTTCCCGAACATTACGCGACCAGTGGGAACACCTGTGGAAGTGAAGCACGGAACGGTGCATTACATTCGCACCACGCCAGGACCGCCTGTGGCTTGCAGGCCCCGGCGTCTCGCGCCGGACCGTTTGAGGCACGCGCGGCAAGAATTCGAGACAATGATGCGTCTCGGCATCGCGCGCCCGTCGGAAAGTGCGTGGTCGTCGCCGCTTCACATGGTGCCGAAAAAGGGACAGGACGTTTGGCGACCGTGCGGGGATTACCGTGCGTTGAACGCGCGTACAGTGCCGGATAGGTACCCCGTGAAGCACATTGAGGACTTTGCTCACGCGCTTCACGGGAAAACGGTGTTCTCCACCTTAGATCTGGTTCGCGCGTACAACCAGATTCCAGTGGCCGCGGAAGACATTGCCAAAACCGCGATAACAACTCCCTTCGGACTATTCGAGTTCCCCTGTATGTCGTTCGGGTTGCGAAACGCGGCACAGACGTTTCAGCGTTTTATGGACGAAGTGCTACGCGGTTTAGACTTCGTGTACGCGTATATCGACGACATACTGGTGGCATCTTCGACAGAAGAGGAGCATGTGCGTCATTTGGCCGAAGTGTTTGCGCGTCTGGACAAGCACGGCGTAACTATCAACGCGGCAAAGTGCAAGTTCGGCCAGGCGCAGGTCAAATTCCTGGGATACGCGGTATCGTCTGGAGGCACCAGCCCGCTGGAATCGAAGGTGGAAGCCATTACCAACTACCCGCAGCCGACCACCGCAAAGCAGTTGAGACAGTTCCTGGGTATGCTAAACTTCTATAGACGTTTTATGCCCAGGGCTGCGCAGGTACAAGCGCCTCTCAATGGTCTGCTGCACGACAACATCAAGGGTAGCGCCAGGTTAGTGTGGACCGAGGAAGCAGTCGCGGCTTTCGCCGAAGCGAAGGAAAGTTTGAGGCAGGCAGCGTTGTTAACGCACCCGAGGGACGACGTTCCACTCGCTCTTTTCTGCGACGCCTCGGATTTCACCGTCGGAGCGGCGCTGCAGCAACGCATCGGTGAAGATTGGCAGCCGTTGGCTTTCTTCTCCAAGAAGCTCAGTCCCACCGAGCGAAATTACGGTGCATACGATCGAGAAATGTTGGCCATATACCTGGCGATTAAACATTTCAGGCACATGGTGGAGGGGCGAACCTTCACGGTATACACGGACCACAAACCGATCACTTTTGCTTTTCAGCAAAAGCCCGAGAAATGTACACCCAGGCAATTCAGGTACCTGGATTTCATCGGGCAGTTCACCACCGACATCCGCCACATCGCCGGGGAGGAGAACGTCGTCGCCGACGCGTTATCCAGGCTGGAGGAAGTCGTGGAATCGTTCAGCTACGCCGATCTGGCGGAGTCGCAGCTGCACGACGCGGAGCTTCAGGCGTATGTGCGCGGTGACATTGCGAACAATTTGCGTCTCCAATGGATACGCTTGGCCGGTTCGGACATCGAAGTAGCATGTGATGTGTCGTCGCGAACTTCGCGACCGTTCGTCACGGCACCATTCAGACGAGCAGCATTCAACTCTGTGCATCGCCTGGCGCATCCAGGGGTTAACGCGACCGTAAAACTTGTGACGGAACGCTATGTGTGGCCGTCTGTAAAAGCCGATTGCCGGAATTGGGTTCGTGGTTGTGTTTCGTGCCAGCGTGCTAAAACGAGCAGACACGTTTCCGCGCCGCCGGGAAGTTTTAACGTGCCGACCGGAAGATTCGAACACGTGCACATAGACATTGTGATTCTTCCGGTCTCAGAAGGGTTCAGGTATTGTCTGACCTGCGTCGACCGGTTCACGCGGTGGCCCGAGGCTTTCCCAATTCGGGATCAGGAGGCTTCGACCGTGGCGCGCGCCTTTTACGAGGGTTGGATTTCCCGGTTCGGGACCCCGCTGCGCGTGACGACCGACCAGGGTCGACAATTTGAGTCGCGTCTGTTTCAGGCCTTGTCGCAGCTAACAGGTGCAACCCATTGGCGGACAACGGCCTATCATCCAGCGGCAAATGGAATGGTGGAGAGATTCCACCGCCAATTCAAGGCAGCAATCCGCTGCCAGCAGAACGTCCGCTGGACGGAAGTCCTTCCCACCATCTTGCTGGGCATCCGCGCAGCCTGGAGGGAAGACTTGCAATCTACCGCAGCGGAGCTGGTCTACGGCGAGACGCTGCGCCTACCAGGGGAATTCCTGGCACCACGCAGAGACGGAGAGTCGCAGCCGCTGCCAGGGGATTTCGTCGCGAGGTTGCGCGGGCATTTCGCGACCCTCGCTCCGACGCCTGGCAGTAACCATACCGCGAAACGAGTTTTCGTTTTTAAGGATCTCGCTACGGCGGAGCACGTGTTCCTGCGGAACGACACCGTCCGAGGAATCCTCCAGCCGCCGTATGACGGTCCATACAAGGTCCTCGGCAGAAGGGATCGGACCTTCTCGCTGTGTATCCGCGGCAGGCCAGTCACCGTCACCGTGGATCGTCTGAAGCCGGCGTACTTGCTGGCCGCGGATCCAACGCCGCTGACGACAACTGGGGCAACGCGGCCAGCGTTACCTGGACAGTCCGAGGTACCACCGTCACCTACACCGATCGAGCTCACGGGGCAGCCGTTCCGCTCATCGCCACCATCGCAGGAGTCGGCGCTGCCGCCTACCATCTTGCGAGCAACAAATGCGGGCACACGCACTACACGGTCCGGTAGGAGGGTACGATTCCCGGACCGATTACAAATATCGTGATTGAGTCAATCACTGGCGGGGGGGTGATGTGGCGGCGACAAGCTGGCGCCACGTCTCCGCCATGCGTTTACTTTAAGTCGAAAGAGTGTCGAATGAATGGACCGGGCTGCGTGCTGTGCGATAGCGTCGAGTGGATGTTTGAACGATTGGGTCGAGTGTCTCGTAGGGTGACTGCGTTTGGTTTTAGTTTAGAGTGAAAGCGATCTGTGAGAATGAGAAAGAATGATTTTCCGTTGGAATGCATCTGCGAGCGAACGTTTAGTTTGTAAGTTAGTTCGGTAAGAGAATTCGTCGAGAGCGGTCGTCGCGAGCTACGCGGGTTGTACCGACCGTCTCTCAGTAATAAAGCAAGTCCTGCTAACACGTGTCTCAATTTATTCCCAAAGGCGATCACACACCACCTCAAAATATTACGTACGAAATATTCAAAATTTTCCTGTCATTTCTGACCTTGTATGACCTTGAAGATCATTGTGTTGTATACGAATAAATTTGTCTTGACCCACGCTTCCATATAATATAAAAAGATACATAGCATTTCATTTAAAAAATTGTAGGTCACCTCCATTTCTAAGAAAACAGTGCAAACACAAGAAATATTACATGCGCCATTATGTTACTTACCGAAAACAGTATTACTTTTTCCTCTCTCATTTTTTTCTAATATTAACTATGAGGACGATAAACACACGACTATTCGCACGCGCCGTTATACAGAAAGTGAGCAGTGATGCCAGATCTGTTAAATCGAGGGGAATACAGTTTACCGCCTCTCTCATGACCAGAGTAATATGTGATACGTCACGCGGCACGTCGCGTGACCAGTCTACGGTGTTGGTGGGGGACGTTGGAGTGTGCTCAGGTAGTGGAATGGGATACTGGAAGGGGAAAAGTAGGAATGGAAAAAAACAACCAGTTCTGGTTGTTTCTGGCATCACTGAAAGTGAGTGCCTCCCGTTTCCTCACGTAGGCCTCATTACAATACATACATACATCTTGTTTAATCCTAAGGAAGATGTCGCGCTTGGGATTATCGATCGATAACTTAGGTTTCTGGTTTCCAACAGCTCGTAACTTTAATTTTATAAATTAATTGATAAGACCCGAGCTGTAAGGTTGTATCATGTGGGAATGGTATACTAAGAATTGTTGGATCTGAATGGTGGGTTACAATCAATTGTTACTCAAAATTACGTTAAACTAAATTGTATATTACAAGAAACTAGCTCAGTTACAACTGTTATTGTCGTGGTAAGAAACATATTTTGTATCAATTGCGAAAAGTAGGAACCAAATGAAAAATTTGTTTTTTCTTTAATCATTTTAACAGATTGAAAGTAACATATTGACATTCTTATAATTCGTTTAATCTTCCTGCTCTTTTAAGATTCACCAACTCAATTTTGTCATAAATACATAAAAACCGCAGTTTAGTGATAACGAAACGGGAATTTTATTCCTGACAGAAATGAAAAACATTCGTATTTATTCAATCGCATTTAAAATCTGCATTATGCGTCTGTTTTGATATATCACTAGACGTCGAAATATGAAACAGAGTTTAATGCGTCGATCGCTCACTCAACGACCACAAAAATTGGGTAAACTTGGAGCAATTTATTTAATACAATTGAAACTGAGATTTATTGTGTTAATAATTTCTTCAATCTCCTTATATTGCAGAGTCGATTATACAATTTGTAACAAATATACGGTGATCTTTTTTATTTAGAAATCCTTTATTTCTGTTTTTTTCTGCAAAATGAACACCGTAAGTCTCTTAAACCCTTTCCCATCAGTCCGTATAGTCAGGTTCTCATTTATCGATTATACTAGTTAATGGTTGTCTAAGTACATCCAGAGTTTCCAGGAAGAATCAGGATAAGCTCTTAGCTCTTTTTTTTAAAGGAGGATTTAAACTTTGAACTTTAAAGTTAAGCCGGGCACATGTAACGGTCCTCTTATACAACTTTCATCATTACATCCATCTTAAAAATTCATTTCTTCGAATATAGTCGAACCATTAGACATGTTTAAAGAATAATATCTGATAACAGTCATTAAAATATTGCGAATATCATTGATGGACCCAATTTCATCGACAGATAATAACAGATGCATTAAACGGAATTGATTTCCGGGCTACCACGGTTACGACTTAACATATTTATCTCGAACTCGCTATATTTAATACGTTGAACGCGGAGCTATTTTGTCTCGCTTTCCTTTTCACTTCTTATTTAAGTTTAAATGCAAGAATATGCATAATGAGCAAAAGACTTTCTTACTCCATTTCTGTTTCGATAAAATCTATCAAGACTGTGCGAATAGTTTTTAATATTATATGAATTATATATTATATTTTGTTTTGTAAATTCGACACCGTCAGTCCCCAGGGTCTGGCTTAGCGTTTAACGCGTTAATCCACACCCTTTGATGAAGTCATCGTAATTTCGTAATACAGTATTTAATCGATAAGTGTCGCCAAATTCTGAACAAGGAGTGTCGCAAAACAATCCCCTCTTCCGCGGGGTATACCCCATGAGGGGCCGTGAAGCTCGAGAGGCCTCGGTCGCCGAGAAGTGTAACATAATACGGGTCGAGTATATCGGTGAGACCACTACTAATCCAATGACAAAACTTCTTTATTTTTTATTATTTTTTTATGGAACTTTCACCAACATATTCGTGGCATTTTTCTGATAAAAATAATACCAAACAAGATATAATTTGGATCATATTTACCATAATTTTCCGAAACTTTCATCGTCCATTACACGAGTAAATATCATCGCAATTATATCTTATTTGATATCATTTTAATTAGAAAAATGCCACGAATATGTCGGTGAAAGTTCCATAAAAAAGTAATAAAAAATAAAGAAGTTTTGTCACTGGGTTAGGTGTTATTTTCACACCGACATACTAGACCCGTATTATGTTACACGTCTCGGCGACCGAGGCCTCTCGAGCTTCGCTGTCCTTTTCTACGTTCGGGACAAGTCAAAGAATAGTATGCTTGAACACGAAGTGTCGCTGGCTGGACCCGTGATTGCGACTTTTATCGATTCAATACTGTAGTCAGCTTCGAAGCATCGTAATTTATTCGGTAGCGCGGTAAATATCTATTGCATGCGTATATGGATAATATCGAACGAGTGAAGGGAATTGTCGGTGATATATCGATTCGAAAGAACAATTAAAGGAAGAAAACGCACGCAATTAGGAACGTAACGCGGATAATAACCCGGCAGAGCAAGATTGGAATTCCGCCAGTAGCGTTTCTTCGCCGAAACTAAGGAACTATAGATTTCAACCGGTCACGTCGTGTGTACAGTCCCGGTAATTCGCACCTGTTATCGCCCCGTGTTCCAACCCTGTTCCTTCTACCGTGTCTGTGTTCGCAGCGTCTCTTGGCCGCCGTCGTCTACTTGCTCGAGAACTTTCTGCTGCTCTTTAGTGAATTAAGGACTGGAGAACATAGCCTTTAATCAGAAACCGAGCGAGATTAAGGTGCGTTCCCATTTCGCGAGCTCGTTAACGGCTCCCCGGTAATACGAGGGGTTCGTTAGAAAAACGACGTACCAGGCGCTCTGATATCGAGGTTGTAATCTGAAATTCAACCGTTAGACGAATTGTCATGATGGTCTAGTCTATGCCACTCTTCCTCTCAGCTTGATCTTCCCTCTGTTTTCGATCCTGCATTTGCACCTGCTCCTTAAGCAGTAATTGCATTTTTTTTGTTGTAGAAAAACGATTTTTTTTGTTTTTACAGAATCTTGTAGTTTGACCCTTTAAGAATGCCACTGCAAAATTTTAAGTCAAAATTCGTGAAATTGACAAAGTTATAGACTGCTGAAGCACAGGTATATTTGACGGGTTGAATTAATTTGAGTTTTATTATTTATTAGCAGCGTTAATAAATGTAGAATTTCATTGTTTACTGAAAAATGGCAGCTTATTTTTTTTGTCGCTAAATGAAAAGAACGAACCACTTGAGGTCATAGTAATGCAAGTCCACCTTATGCTCTTTAGTTTTCAACCGCTGATTTACAACACAGATCTACAAATCGAATTTTTTGAATTTTCAATAAAGGTCCACATAAAAATGTTGTAGAATACAACTTTTAGTATTTTCTCTGCAATTCTGATCAATTGCAATATTTTTTCTGAAAAATATCTAAAAATTCGTGCAGGAACGGCCTCGAGAACCGGAATACGGTATTGCAAACGAAAAAATCATTTTCTTAATGTTCTGTTTCGCTGCCGATCCACTATTCCCCATATACTTATTTCAATTATTTCAATATGCATTAAAAAATTTAGTCACTAATAAAATGAAGAATACAATTGACTGCCAAACTACCACCCTCACAAAACCTACAAAATCGAAATAATTTAAATAACGAAAACGGAACTAAAAAGATTAAAATGTAAGAGAGTGGCTACTCCTTTAACTGTGTTCGTCCTGCGAACGTTAATTAAGTCTGGATTAGACTAATATATATATACAACATTTTAACACGTTTACTGCCTTGTTGCTCATGTTTGGGTAATAGAATTATTTTTCGATACTCAAAAATCGATTTCAGCTATGGTAAATAGGCTGTCATAACTAGAGCGCAAATAGAGTGTCCATTTTCGCCTGTGGTCTAAAAAATTTCATGGTTTAAAATAGCAATTAACATTATAAATTGTAATTTCTCAGTCTTTGTTTTATCAAATAAACTGTATTGATTTCGCCCAATTTTCGTGGTCGTTGGGTCGGAGGTCACCGATTTTATAGATTAAAGGGTTAATGAAGATTCGAGGCGTTGCGCGTTGATGCGAATTAATTGTCCGTTAAGTTTCGCGGGCCTTTAACGGATTTGATCGTGAGAAAGGGAAGAGCGAAGAGCTGAATTTATGCAACGTGCCGCCGGATATTAAGTTGCATTCCCGAGGACAGTGGGATGCTCGGCGTTACTAATATTCACACAGCGTAATGGTGGGGAAATTTTACGAGTTACGTAAACTTTTATGTTGCCGGCCACCGTTAATGGAAAAAGGTCGGGCATTAGATTCTACGACTCATTTTCTACAAAACAATTCAACGTTAGCATAGCTCATAAATGAGCCTGTTTAATTAACGACGCGCGTGCGTGCACGAAATCATAATGTTTTACGATCATCGTCTTATTCGGCAAGAACGGTATAAACTTTATTTATACGCAAGATCTGAGATACGGAACGCTGTCGTATGGTCCGCTTTACATTCGTTTCACGCGATCCATTCACCTTGATTATTTTAGTCCTGCCGAGGTTTTATCAGAAAAAATATAATCTCCAACAGCATCGGGATTTATAATCGCATAATTAAAAGTCGACGGTTCAGTAGGAGGGCGAGGTTATTCTGGTCTGAAGTACTCGTTAATGTAGCCGAATTTTAGCCGAGTACTATAAACTTAGACTTTCAATATGTTGCCGTTTTGAGATTGATGCTTGTTTAAGTTATGAATTACTTCTATAATATACTTCAATGGCTAGGTTTAAATGTTTTGGTGTTGAGATATCGATGCTTGTCTTAAGTTATGAATTATCTCTATAATGAAATCCTACGACCAACTTTGAATGTTTTGCTGTTTCGAAATTCATGCTTGTCTTAAGTTATGAATTGCGACTACCTAGATGTTAATCCGACACTTATAAAAATTCAACAGCTGATCGACGTTGGCTGCCGGATCATAATTCTAAAAATGTTCTACAAAATCAAAAGAATTTAATTCATGAACCTAAAACTGTAACGACAAAATTTATCATATTTATTACACCTTTAACCCTTCTACATCCTTCATATCCTAATCCAATTTAACTTTCTCCACTATACCACAACAAAAATTAATTTATTACACATGGTTAAAGAATAGTGTCACCCATATATGACCGATGTGTCATTCAACGTGTTAAAAAATTTTTTTAATGAATGGAACCAACGTCAATTTGCAGATTGGAGTCTCACCTTTAAAACAATCCCTTGACAGGAGTATGCACATAGTGGAATATGTTTTGATTAAAAAACTTCACAAACGAAGTGACATCACTTTAAAAATAAAAAAATTATTAGTTAAAAGTCTCTTTAATATCCGTTTCCAAATTAAAACTGTGAGTTACGCAGATCCTCAACGACGACCGAGGGTTAAAGAGTCTCTTTACGCGGAAAGACGGTGGCACTGGTGTTCAGCGACCGAACTGTCTGGATAAGGTATAAAATAAATCCTTTGGTCGATTAATGACCTGAACGGCGGATTCCTTCGCACAAAGTGCACTGCGCTGCGCGCCGGTCGCACCCTTTCCGTGTTGCCAATACCATTAACATGTTTCATTTCACCCGACCCTTCGCCACGGAATAAAAAGAGGCTAGGAAAGCAGGGGAAGGACCTGGTGGTCTCTCGCAGGCTCTCGTTCTTCGGGCTTCCCGTTCTTCCCTTCAAAGATATTCCGACCAACTGCTCCCGGCGTCCGGCAGCATTTACGCGCGCGGTGCAGCTCGGCTATTTCAAACTCACCCCCTCTTCCACCCCCTTCTGACCTGCCCACGCAACGGATAGTAATGATTAGTGTAACGAGGAGATCCTTGCCCGGCTTACGGTTAAGTGCGGATAGCGAGAATGGCTTCGCTTTTAATTACCGGCGAACCAGTGTGTACTTCGCGGCCTTAATGCAACCGACTGCTTAACGAGTAATACGTCCCTATCAGGATCCGCGAGCCGGCTGTACCAGCTGGCCGGATTGTTATATGATTTTAACGAGACGCCCTACGAGCGAATTTACGCGACCCAATCGCAACTACAGTCGACCGTTCTGTAACACGATTAAGCCGCTCCGTGGTACATCGAAACGATGTTAACCCTCGGACAGCGGACCGTTCTTACAACTACGGTGGCTCACAAAAATATTCGCTCGCCCTATAAATCAGAATAACTTTCTTAAAATTTGACCAAACCACTTGACTCTGTTTGAGCAATTAGAAGCATTGATTTAGTAAATCACGTGCAAAAAAGATGTTGAAGAAAATGCAATTAGTAGGAATTACATGAGGAGACAAAAATGGCACTTTTTATAACTTCTTTATTTTAGCCCATAATGAAAATTCAAAATATGCCTTTTGTAGATCTATGTTAGTTATACGTATGCTGAAAATTTCATGGAAATCGGTTGACGCAGAAAAAAATAACGCGCATCGAAAGATGTAAGAAACTATGGATTTTAAGCAGATACTGTCTAAAAGTCGTGAAAACCTGCGATTATCACCACTTTCAACCGCTTGTAGCTCATATGTTCGTTAAATGATTTCGATGATATTTTCAACATATGTGTGAATAACATAGATCTACCAAACCCATATTTTGAACTTTCATTACGGGCTGAAATAATAAAGTTTTAAAAAGTGCCATTTTTATTTTTTCTGTGATTTACTAAATCAATGTTTCTAATTGCTCAAAAAAAGTCAAGTGGTTTGATCAAATTTTAAGAAAGTTATTCTGATTTAAAGGGTGAGCGAATACTTTTGTGAGCCACTGTATGTCTATCGGTTGAGAAACCTAACACAGACCACCTCGAATAACTTCTAAATTATGCGTTGTACAAAAAAATTCTTTCTACAAAGATTACTTAGTATCAAAAGGAATATCACGCGATGTACACGACTCCTTTTTAAGTTGAGGCGTTTAGGATATTTGAAGGTCTTTGTGTCGTTTAAAATGGAATGTCCTATTTTTTTTACGGCATTTCGAATGTTCATTAATTCCCACGTAGAAAAGTGGTAAACATTGTGTGTCCTGAAGTGAATAATTAACGAGATATTTGTAGGATCTCAGGAAAAAGGAAGGGCACCGCGCCGGAAATCGAACCCGGGCCCTCGCGGTGGTAGCCGATCGACTAACGCGCTCATCCACGGAACCCTCCCGCCTTCTTCCTAATTTCCTACGGTATTTGTGGTCTGGGGGGGTTCTAATGCCACATATTAATGAAAGTTACATTCGAATAAGGTTGCAATTAAATATCAATGTAATCAAGTGATTCGTGAAGACAGCGAATGTCTATTCACTGCTTTATTTATTAATTTTTGGAAACATATCGTATATACTTATGTAATAATATATAATAATCCAAGTGGTGGCTTGTCTTAGCGATTACATATTTACAGTAGTGCCGTGAAGAATACAGCGACTTCGGGTCCGATACATTGCGCTCTACGCATGGGACACAATTCCTTGAGGTTCCTTTATCTTTTACAACCAGCGTCGAGCCGAGGGACCGAACCCAATTCTAATGCAATGACAAAACTTTTCTGTTTTTAATCATTTCTTCATGAAACTTTTACCAACACATTCATTACAATAAGGTGGAATGTGACACAATTCGATACATATTTATATGTTTGCATAAAGGCAAATGCGCACTAAATTTTCTCATATTTCATCTCATTTTACCTAGAAAAATGGTACGAACATGTTGGTGAAAGTTTCGTGAAAAAATAATTAAATACAAAAATATTTTGTCATTACATTAGTATTGGCTCACCGACACACTTGTGCCGGTTGGAGTTCGGTCGCTCGGCTTGTCGTTGGCAGCAAAAGATTAAAGAACCTCGGGAAATCGTGTCCCGCCCATAGAACGCAATGTTTCGGACCCGAAGTCGTTGCACTCTTCGCGGCATTACTGTACATCAATATATTTAAATTGTACTTGCTGATTTTTCTCATGTATAAAATCTGTGATCTACAGATAACTACTCTTTACACTTGTGTATCAGTTGTTAGACAACATCAAGCGTTATAAACAATTTGGTAGAACTGTGTCCGTGTGGCTCTCCGATTTTTCATCGGACTCGAAAAAACAAAGGTCTAGTTACTATTACTTAATGAAGACTCTATTTGTCTATAATTCGACGAAATAAAATCGACAACGTTGAGTATTCTACCAATTTCGTTTTCAAAGCATAGTTATTGAAAAATCATTCATCGCTTGCATTTAAAGAGACTCGAAGAAGTTTACCATTATTTTAATAGCGTCTGGATTCGAAGCGAATGGAAATATTACGACGAACGAAATATAAGAATTCGCGAGGCTAATACGATTAAATCAGCGACATTATGGAAATGACGTCAGAGCGAACGCGGGGATCGGGAAATTTCACGTCGGAATCGTCGAGAATAAATCAGCTGTTAACCGGAACGCATAAAAGATAATAGAAAGACCGGTGATTAACGTTCCGACTTAATGGACAGATGATAAGGGACAGAAGACGAAACTGTTAACCCGAAATCGGCGTTGAATGGAAACCGTAGAGCAGAAGAACGATGGGTGGGTGTATATGCGTGTGCTCCGTTATAGTTTCTTGGTCGTTTTGCATAGGAAATGTGGGGCGTATATCAGCGACTTCGAGACGAAGTAGTTCACCAGCCACGTGTGCGGTAGTTTGAGAATAATTGTGCCGAGCGAACGAACGTAACGTAGTTCGTAAGTAGATTATCTTTATACGTGGCTTGAAGCCCTCTGAAAATTATTATCGCGCTAATGTGCCTCCTTGGTTAATAATTCTTTTGCGATCCTCAACCTATTGCGCGCAAATGCCGCCCTTGACTGGCTACTATCAAATAACATAAAATATGACATTTAATTCTCGCATTTGGTACTCGAGTACAATTAAATGTGGTCTAATCAATTTAGTACAAATTAAAATTTCCAAATCATTCTGCATTATTCTCACACCCTCGAGAATCTACAGATTCAATGCAAAATAAGTCTCCGAAATGCTGATTAGGATAATGCTTTAAGACCATATTGCTTTCGTAGCAATGATTTAAATATAAATCAGTTTTTAAGCACCGCCTTATCATAGTCTAGTCTACAAATTGATTGTGGATACGTAAAACAACTTTTCTCAATACATATTATTACCTCCGATTGTATCTTCCTATTTTACAAACCTTTGTTGTGACTCAAGATATATGTACTATTTATTCAAGATATACTATTGTACGACGTCGCGTAGCCTGCAGGGATGAAGTGCATGCAGCGGGACCGCGGCTCAAGGAACGGACCCCTGACCTCGACGAACAAGGGATGACTCCGAGCAAGCATTCAGTCGAATACTCATGCACACGTCGCAACCATTAGCTTTTATAGCCTTGTTTAAGCACTATTAATTTACCTATAGTAAACATTATACAGTTGAAATCTGGACGTCGCATTAGGATGATCCTTCATAATCTGGCCATTTCTTTCTCGCGAAAGGATGTGTTGCAATGAAATGGCGATGACCGCTGAACACCGACAGGATGTAGTCGTGCGATTGCTTGAAGAACAAGACGTGTACACGCGATTCCATGCTAGCAGGAGCGCGACCGTGTAATGGCACAATCGCGACAATCGCATGCGAGGGATGCAGAGCGAAGCAGTCGCGAGCACAGCAATGCAGGGCGATGCAGGGCGATGCAGGGCGATGCAGAGCGGAGCCGTCTGTTTAGACACCGTGCGTTTGCAGGTGATTACGCATTCGTGTGCGTGCGCGTCCATCTGTGGCCCCCTTGTCCTATTACTCGTTCCCGCAGCAACGTGATTCGCACAGGCGCGGCCGCTTGTTTGTGTATCATTATATATTCGCGACTACACACGTACGCGGTGGTACTGTTGACGCACGCGCGCGCGCGAGTGTTTGCGTATTACGTGTTCCGGGGATGTATACGTGTGATCGTACGCGTGTGATTACCCGCTGTCGCAGATGTATCAATCGAACGGATCCGTTCCGAGGGGCACAAGATCATTTATTTAATCACGACGCGCGAATACAATTTATGCAGTGTCCCGATCGCTATGAAATTATAGCGGAGCCTTCGACCATCTGAACAGGCGCAGGTGAACTTGCAAGAACCGTTTCTGTTGTTGTTTATCGTTTCACTATTTTGTAACCTTTTATTTCCTCACATCTTCTCCATAACAGTCAGACAAAAATATTATTTTCGACATCCATAGCATTGCTAGGTTAAAGGTAACGCGAAAAGGAACGGTATTGTATTGAAATTCTGACGTTATCATTCTCAGACGCTTCAAGTGCATAAGAATTCGCCTTTTGCAAGCGCAATGGTGTAAGTTGACATTGACATGGATGAAACTTCATATCAATATGCATTTCATGTCTGCATGGCATTTTAAAATTACACATTTATTCGGCTTGGGTCAAGGAAAGAATGAAGGTATTAATTATTTCAAAATTTTTAAAGAACTCTATTTCTACTTGAAGAAAGCCAAATATAAGCAGTGTAATACAATATAATCATTACCTAATCGTTATCTTCGAAAGAATCATGAGAAACAGTATCTGAATAACTGTTGATGTTGATTTGTCAGTAGTTGAAACATTTCATAGTTTTTTTTGTATGTAATTATAATACATAGTCTACGATCTCATAGGTTAGATATCCTGGCAGTGATGCCAGATCCACCCAAAACTGGGTTGATTTTCCTCTCCTTCTTTTCCCCTTCCACTGTCCCATTCCACTACCTGAGCACAGTGATGCCAGAAATGTCAACTTTTTGCGTATGCGTACTGCGGCGCGCGCGGAATCCAGTAACGTATACGCGCCAAAAAAGAGAAACATCTAGGTGGCGTGCCGGGACCTAGCACTACCATAGACGAACTTGAAGATAACGGACATTATTTTTTATTTACTTGCTTATTTATATAATTAGAACGTATATTTTTGTTATTTCGGACACTGGAAAGGTTTTTGGCAGTATCCTTTTGTCCTGCAACAAATGTTGGTATTCTTTATAGATTCTGCCAAATAAAATAAAAATTTATATTATGTTATCCTGTATAATCCGAACTTTTTTAGGTAAAGAAAGTATGCGAATGTTGAATGAAAAACATTATTTTTAAAACAGGGCCTTAAAGAACTCTCAAAAATTTGAAATTAGTACAGTAGTGATGCCACGCGCGAATACGCATGCCCGAAAAGCTGACATTTCTGGCACCACTGCCTGAGCACACTCCAACGTCCCCCACTAAGACCGTATACTGGTCACGTGACGTGCCGCGCAACGTATCACATATTACTCTGGTGATCAGAGAGGTGGTAAACTGTATTCTCCTCGATTCAACCGTTCTGGCCTCACTGCATCCTGGTGAGCTGAGAAGACGGCTGGTCCGAATATCCCCACCTTAGACGCTCCCGTAGTCCCAATGTTTAGGCTCTGACGTCACACGCTACGTCACATACGCATACGAATCTGTAGGCCGTTTGAAAGATCCGACAATATCCGGCAACAATAGCCCGCACCGCTCGAGCAGCGATTCAGATGCTAAACTTTTAACGTTTAATCGTCGGATGAGACTCGTTGGAGCAGCTGCTCGGCGCAGTATTAAGCTGTAAATCGGTTACCGTTAAGTGGAACAAACGTTAACAACGTTCAATCGCGGTGGGGCCGTCAATTCTGTTCCCCCGGCGGAATCCGCGGATCGAAATTTTCGGCGGGCGTGCTCAGGCCGCACTTAACGATCGCAATTCCGGCCGAATATCGGAGCGTTTCCGGTTTCGAATCGACGCGATGCGGCGTTTGTAAATCGGCTCGCCGTAAGTCTGCAACCAGAGCTCCGCGAACTTCCAGCGAGCTGTAGAATAGAATTCCTCGCGGGAATTCCATTTTACATCGCCCGGGTTCCCGCAACTCGGTCCGATTCAATTCCGTTCGAGGAGATTCATTTTATCGTTCCGACCGAACAAATAATTTTCCTGCGTTCCCGCTGAAAACCTGTTACGAAATCAAGCGCCGCGAATTGTCCAGAACGCGTGAAACATTGTAGAAAAAGAAGGGGGACGTGCGAGCGAAAAAATAAAGAAAGTACACGATTTATCGGGGAAACGGTGTGCGCCCAACAATTTTTCCGGCTGTAGTTATTTATTTCGTCGAGTGCGGCCTCGGATGAAAACCGCACCTCTCTCTCTCTTTCTCTCTCTATCTCTCTCGCGGAATCCAATATTAATAATTGTCCGCATTCTGTAAAATATTGCGAGAAGAAGCGGCAGAAATATGTCGCCGCGCTGAAAATAACAATACAACTGCGACAGAAATGATTCTCCGTGTAAAAACAACTCGTGAAACTGCATCGCGAAGTTATTCTTGGAATGGTTTGCTTTGCGCGAGGCTGGAGAAATTTACGATTAAGTGGCATGCTATCGCTTAATCGTATGTCGGATTTTATTTATTGTTGGGATTAAAAACTGTGCATGGAACTCTTGTGTATATTGTCAAAAGAATTATTTTGACAACGTTGGGTGATAAACGTGCATATTGTCCAGTAGAAATATCATTTTGTGGTCAGACATGTTAAATGTTTCTCAATGAAATATAGGGTGTCCTGTTATTGGGGGCACAAACGAGCAGGAGGTGATTCTACTTCAGAAAATATATCGAAAATACCTAATCATTTTTTTTTTCATTTGAAGCTTTCTTTCCGAGAAAAAAGTGTTTAAAGATCCGTCTGGCTCACGTTCTTTAGAATAAGTAGCAACTAGAATTGGTTGATCATGATTAGACGCGTCAGACGATTCGTATCTAATAGCAAACGTATTTGCTGCACTTTCAACCTCGATTTTCTCGGAACCGCAACGTCAAATGTAAAAAATTTGTTCTATATTTTCGTCTTATTTTCTCATCTAGAAGCACCTCCTGCTCGCTTGTACCACCAATTACGGGACGCCCTTTATATCGGTGTAATGATGCATTATTTATATTTCTGGCCTTAGTTTCAGTGGGGAATTTATCTGTTTCCCATCGATTACAATTCTCTCATTGTTACATCTTTGATCCCTTCATTTGTTTTAATGTTTCGCTTGAATTTCGTGATCGGATTCATAAAAGTTATCTAATAAGAGAGATGTATGTTCATCGCAAGCGCACGTTCATTTTAAAAGCTCAATATTCGCAATCGCAAAATGATATTTGGCTTCAATTTATGCGAAATAAAGAATACATATTTATATATATTAAATTGAATTCGAATTTCACATTTACAAAACGTAAATAGGCTATCTCGCACGATTTGTATTTTATTTTATTTGTATACTCTCTCGTTTGACAATAAATGTATATGATATTTCAAAGGAACAGCTGATGCAAATACAGTATAGTTAATTTGTTATTAAAATGTTTATTTTTCAATTGGAGAATCAGCTCGATAAAACAATAAAAACCGGGATATTTACATGGAAGGCTAACAAGAACATTCATGAAATAGGTTCGACGGATATTAAATTTTACAAAATTTGTTTAAAGCGATGGTCAGAGTATTGAGTGTATATATTGTTGCAAGAAAAATTCGAATAAAAATTGATAAATAAACTGTTTTAATCAAATGATATTGCATCATTATTTTCTAAAAGTATCATTCTATTTCTTCAATGTTTAATTCAAATGCTAACTTTAATATTTTGACCATTTTCTAACTCTAGTTTTTCAATGGGCTCGCTGACATTCTGCTTTATCAATTTTTCAAAAATGAAATTTTATACAGCTGGATAGATTTGATTCAGAATCTGACATGCAAAAAGTCTGTACAAAAATCTGCTTTATCAGTTGAATGAGATAATACAAAATGAAGAATGGTTCACCCATTATTAGTACGAAACATTTTTAATAGTATTCCCTAATTATACAATCCGGGACACTATTTTCAGCAATATAGTATTAGAATTTCGTCCAACTATAATCCTGTAAATTTCGTTTTGCATAAAAATGTGTTGCACAAATCATTTATGAAGGTATCGGTAAGAATTTTTCAGCAATATTGTCGTAGGATTTTATCCTAGTAAATTCCGAGTAATTGCAATATCAAAAAATTGTTTGCACATTGCCGAGTAAACCAATCCTTCTAATTTCCTAAAAAACTCGAGTAGCTTGGTCTAATTTTAAAAAAGTTATTAAATTTTGAAGAGTGTCAACTTCATTTCGAAACCGACGGTACGTACCACCAGCGCTCGTTGTGATCAGCCTACGAAAAGTTCGGCACGAGTTATGACCGAGCGATCTTTAAAATATCTCTTGCGTCGTAAAACGTACTCCGCCTCCTTAAAAGTTATTCACGGTGCGTCAACTCCCACGGACGTCTGTCTGGCGCATGTATGAAGCCCGGAAATCCTGCTGTTTCAGCGGGTTTCGTTGTCCTCCCTCTCACTGTCTTCCGCATCGCTCGTATAACAGATATCGTCGCGTGCGCCCGGCAAAAACAATTCTTTCGTTAATTTATTAGTCGTAGATCACTGTCGGTCCAGGTTGCGGGGCTCGCACGCGCGCGCGTGTGTTTTTGGGTCGTTTCGGGCTCCCCGGCGCGTTCGACGAGGACAATTTCGAGGATCAACGCCGTTTCTGGTCGTGACACTGGCCCCGGGGAGCGGCACGCGACGTCCGCAGGAGATCGATCGTTAAGGCCAACGCGTTTCGGACGATTGACCGTGCAAACGAACCACTTCCTTTTCCGGATCGTGTCCCCACGACCTCCACTGCCGCACGAAACGCTTCTGCTTCTGCCCCGAGAGATAGGCGGCCGGCGCCAGACCCTTTCGAGGCGTCGAAATGCATGGCCGAACGGTTTGTGAGCTCGCGGTTTCCGTTTTTCGAGATTATGTTACGTGCTCCGGAGGGATGTTTGATCTTTCCCGGTGAACACCACCGTGATTCCGAAGCTCGATCATGATTTACGAGATGACGACGCGCTACTGCGGGTTCTGTGATGCAACTTACTGCTGCGCACACGTTTATTCCCTCCTCCCTCTGTCGATACATTTTTCTATCCTATTCGATTTGACATTTTTCATTTCTGAGTTCGCTTGCGGCGATGTTCAACTCTCGAACGGTACACTGGGGTCTTTCGTGACCCCAGCAAAATTTTTGTACACCGCTTTTCGCTGACGTATTGCCAGATAATTGCAAATATAATATTTCCTGAGTTTCTTTAAGAGACAAGAAATAAGTGGTAAGAGTATGAATAAGATTTTAATATGACAGATCGCAGTCTGAGGAAAGAGTATTGCCTTTGAGGATTAAAAATATGAATTGTTATGTTAGTATATTCACTGTAGCAATGGTTATGATCTGGAAAATGCATGAAACTTGAAGGACTACTCAGCATCATATATTTTTATTTTCTAACTTTTATTTCATTTAATAGATTACTTTTCTGCAATTTTGGCAGTCAAAGTGTTTAATCGATTTTATTTAGTTTGCAATTCTAAATAGCATCGGGAACAGCTGCTTCGAGAAAATTGTGTAATGGTATATTGTTTTTGGTTAATGTTTTATAGGGTTTGATTTACTTCACTGCTGATGTTGTTTTGCGAATAGTTTTTTGGGCTAAAATTGTTTGAAGGTGTTTATGAACATTTTTGGTATAATGATTATTTGAAGAGGTTACGGTATTTACTGCTCATCTACCAGCAGCTTATTAATAAAAAAAAACACGCTCTTACCTATTCTTCGTACCCTGTACAATGTGCAGTAACTGCGAAATTTTATTTTTGTAGGCTGCAACTGCAGGTATACGTAAATTCAGGTTCATGTACTCGTTTTAATTGATACTATTCCTTTAATCTACATTATTTTTTATACTTGTGTTCCTTCTTCCGTGTAAGTCCGATTATATTTATAGAAGTTTCTCTATAACTGCCATTGCATTTACAATTGTTACGATAATGATTTATTTTATGTGCAAATATAAGAAAATTTTAGAATTTTCTCTGGTTGTGTCGTAACTTGATACAATTCTTTAAAATATACAAGTACATTAGAAATAAAACACGATGCGCAGAATTAATTATGTGTAACTACATCCGAGGAACGTACAAGAGTTTAATTTTTAACATTTTTAAGAATTTTTCCACTAAAAGACACATGTACGACTTCCACAAGAACACAAACGGCTCATTTCGTACCATATAAAAGTAGGATAAAATAATTGTGGAAATTCAGAAATTAGATTCGCGTCCAACAACGAACTTCCAAACCCAAATGTGAATATGATCGTTCTTTGCTTTCAACGAAATATCTCATATCGTCGCCCATTAATTTTATGGCTCAGTTGTCGAAATGTCATAGTGTTCCATAATAGGTGCAGTTATCCTAAATCGTTTACCCATCTCCCGAGCACCCAGCCGAAGAATGTTCCTTCTTCGCAAACAACTAGCTTCTGGCAACCACGGTCGCCCGAAAAGTCAACTTTTATTAGCGAAACTCTGCCGGGCGTAACCCGGAATCGTCGACGGCGTCGAAACATCAAAGAGTGGCTTGGTCGCGAGAAGAGATACGTCTGGGGGCTTGATGGCTCCTCGAGCTTCCTATTGCTTGTCTCTGTCTGCTGACCCTATTTCGCGGCGCATTTGCAGCAGAAAAGTTGCGAAAGGTAGTGGCGCATCGCATTTACCGCGTCTCGGCCGCCTTCGCCGTCTTCGTCTTCGTCTTCGTCTTCGTCTTCGTCTACGTCGTCGTCGCGATTCGCACAATGACACACGAGTGGCTAGCGGCCTCTTCTTCCCGCTTGCAGAACGTGAAGCATGCACTCGCGACACCTCTTCGGGGCAGGCTGAAGTTGGTCCCGAAGAAAGGAGGATGGAGAGAAGCCGGTTGCCAAGCAAGACGCGAGCGTGAAACGAGCGAGCGAAGAGCAGAGACTGGTGTCCCAGCCGTAGATCCTGTCGTGCCTCGCCTCGAAAGGCACGTAATTATGGCAACCGGCGCCGAAATAGAATTTCCCTCGACGGACGACGTTCCGCGAGCCATTCAACGGCCGTGCCAATGGGGAAAATCGGGAACATTCATTTTCCCCTGGCGACGCGACGACGTCTTCGCTGAACCCAAAGACGACACAAATGGACGGCGCTAACGAACTTTCAAAAGTATATCGTGCCGAGTGTGCGTTGTAATTGAGTCCGACGAGCTCATTTGACAGTTGTGTTCCTCCTGATCGTCCCATTTCCGCCCGACTACCGACGACAAGCAAAAGTAAATGTCCCGCTCTCCGAGCGCTTTTAATCGGGAACTTCGTCGTCACGTCGCGCGTCGCGTTCTAACTGGCTGTGTTAATGGCAATCGGAATGCCCGAGAACGAATACCTTCACCGTACGCGATGAAGATTCATGTAATCTTTCCTTGAACGCCTTGCGAGCAAGGTGGCAGTAGCGGTTGGCGGAATTAATCAGCCTTCGTTGATTCTCGCCGTTCTTTTCTATTTGATTGTGCATTCCTTTTTACCTGTTCACTGGATATGCTGAAATATTTATGACGACTTTTTTCGTCATGGAAATTTTTAACAAAAATATATAGAGCGCATTACGTTTGACGTCGGACTAACTCATTAAAACCTAGCGTAACCATATGGTAACACTTCGAATTTGCACAATTTAGTTTCAAAGGACACTATAACGTTTTTCATAAATGATACGTTGTACATTCTGTCGTGTGCATTTGATAAATTTGCATTCTAGTAATAATATGCCTGTTCTGTATTTAAGTACAGTACTTCAACGAAGAACGCTTCCAGTTTTGGTTTCGAGAAATGAACATTTCTATACCCCCACTTCTTTTGAAGTTGTCCAATAGACACCGCTCACTACCAGAACGAGAATATTCTATCCCTCTCCAACGAAAGATATCGCTGCGCGGCCGACAACTTTATGGTCTGCCGCTACCTCTCGCCTCTCGCACATTCTCCGATTTCAGTCGAGCCGGATAGATATGTACCCAGTGTCGCCAGATTTACTCAAAACTGGCTGGATTTCCCTCTCCTTCTTTTCCCCTTCCACTATACCATTCCACTACTATGAGTCACGGACCTAAAGGACTGTGCATAAAGTGGGTTTATTGGCGAGAGGGGTCGTACCGCGAGTGGGGAGGGAAGGTAGACTGCGGCCATATTGAAAGGCGAAACTAGTGTTGCCATCTATATAACGGTGCGGGAACATTGAAATGATTTGATATCTGTATATACATATGAAATATTAAAATTTAATGTACATTTACAGTGACTCACAAAAGTATTCGCTCGCCCTTTAAATCAGAATAACTTTCTTATAATTTGACCAAACCATTTGACTTTTTTTAGCAATTAGAAGCATTGATTTAGTAAATCACGTGCAAAAAAGTTTTTGAAAAAATTGCAATTCGCAGGAAATACATGAAGAGATAAAAATGGCACTTTTTAAAACTTCTTTATTTTAACCCATTATGAAAATTTAAAATATGCCTTTTACAGATCTATGTTAGTTATACATAAGCTGAAAATTTCATAAGCGAATATAATTCACACTTATTCTTTATTTTGAGGATGGGAAAGAGAAGGAGTGCTACAATAACTGCCGGGCACCAGTGATGCCAGAATCGTGGAACCGAGGAACTTGCTCCTCCGGTGGATCCTCCGGCTGGACCCCCCACTCTGACGTACCGTCGTCGCCTTACGTTGCTTCTTACTGCGCACGCGCTACACACAAGCATACCTCGACCCCGTGAGTCGAATAGGCAGCTCACACGGACAGACTAGAGGTACGCTTGTATGTAGCGCGTGCGCAGTAAGAAACAACGTAATGCGACGACGGTGCGTCAGAGTGGGGGGTCCAGCCGGATGGGCAAGTTCCTCGGTTCCATGATTCTGGCATCACTGCTGGGCACAAGTGATCCGTGGCTGTCCGTGGCGTGGGTTACACTAGTACTTAAAGTTGCCTATAGAGCGCACCACATCGTTCGCCGCTCAAGATGGCCGACAAGCTGATACCTCTTCCGTCTTCTGGAACGCCCCCGCAGGCTTAGGCGCAGTCCTTCAAGTCCGTGCTATGAGCACAGTCCAACGTCTCCCACTAAGACCGTACAATGGTCACGTGACGTGCCGTGCAATGTGATACATATTACTCTTACATTATACTCTGTTCATCAGAGAGGTGGTAAACTGTATCCCCCTCGATTCAACCGTCCTGGCATCACTGCATTTTGGTGAGCTGAGAAGACGGCTGGTCCGAATATCCCCACCTTAGACGCTGCCGTAGTCCCAACGTTTAGGCTCTGACGTCACACGCTATGTCACATACGCATACGAATCTGTAGGCCGTTTGAAAGATCCGACAATATTCGGCAACAATAGCCCGCACCGCTCGAGCGGCGATTCAGATGCTAAACTTTTAACGTATTAAGCTGTAAATCAGTTACCGTTAAGTGGAACAGGCCTTGGAAATATTTGATTTATAAATTTTTAAAATTTTTCATAAAATATTTAGTCAAAATAAATAATGAACAAGCGAATAGAAATTTCCTTCCATTACTTTATGTGTGATCATATAACTTCTGACTGCCAAGAAAAATGTCCTCATTGTGAAACGAGTTGAACAAAAGTTCATTCCCCGGTTAACAGGTTGACACTACAACTAGTCTCGCTAGAAACAAAACTTCTTGTATTCAGACACGGAGAATTCAAATACCCCAGCTGAAAGAATCAATTAATCTAATTAAAAGGTGATTATCAGGCTCGTTAAGCAATTAATCGTGGTTTCATTCCTAACGACTAAAAACACCGAGCAACGTCTCGAATGCAATATAGTCCTCTGTTAGCGAATGCACTCTCGAGAGCGCAATACGAACATTACCGAGTGAGGTCGGTATTCTGTACATTATGAGCTGTTCGAATTACAGTTGAGAAATGTAAATTAATTAGTTTATTTAGAGAGGCTAACTGAAATTTACCTAGGCTTTGGTACGAAGTTACAATAACTGCTTCGTCCCATAAAATTTGCACTATTTGTCAAATGCTCTGGAATTTCGCAGAGTTATTCGACCCTGTCCGACATTATTCCCAACATGGTAGGAAACAGTGAAAGAATTTATTCGATTAAACGTTGAATCACGCGTGTGTAAATCGGATCCATATATAACCTTTTTGTTTCTTTTCTATTTCAGAGGGACGTGCTGAACTTGGAGCCAAGCAATGTGGCAAATTGTGTGTCCAAAGGGAAGTCAGAGGTGAGCGGCATTGTTTTCATTGCATCTTCGATCAGCCTAACATTGACCCAAAATTCCTTCTCAACTGCATTTACAAATTCCATATTCATTTTTAAATCATTTCAAAATAATGTAAGAGCAAATTAACGATTATCGAATTGTAAACATTCGAGGGCTAATAATTGCTCAAGATAGCCTAATTGTAAGCATATATCTGTGGAACTTGTGGATGTCTGTGTGTTGCGTGTCAGTGAAATAGGGAATGGAAAGTTGAATGAATATATCGAAAAGAAATTGAGAGTGATCGATAACAAGCATTGTCATTTTAGGACTAAGAAAACAGCCATATTGTTATCCGTGCAACGTCATTAATTTATGGATTACAATATGGCTATTCCCTTATTCCACAATGACAATGTCCTCATCGATCATTTCATTTTTATCTTGATATAATCATTCATCTGTCATTCCTTTATTTCACTCACACGTTCCATAGCTGTCTTCTAACAATAATTAATTTTCTCGATAAGGAAACAGCTGCCGAAAGTTTTGAGATTAACTGTAAATCTACAAAGCACTATAATAAGTGACTAGTGTGTACTATCGCATTCGAAAAGTGAGTAGGATTAAATTTTGGTAATTATTTTCAAAGCGGTACTCACCTCCTCTTTTGATGAAATTTATATGTGTTATAGATTTCGACATTTTGAACAACTTTTTCTTATACATATTGTTACGCGGGCGACCGCGTGATTTAGGCATGCTAAATATGAGTAACTCTTTATTATGAAGTAAGAAGTGTCACGACACGTCCGCGCTTCTTAACGTCTGTCAAGCGACTCGTGCTTTATTCAATATTCAATATCCAGCGCCTTCGCCGAATTTTCAAACTCTAATTTCTCGATAACAACGTGTCAATTGAAATTAATTATTCTATAGTTTAGACTTATTTTCTCATGTAGAATCAACTCCTCCACATTTATACCATCTAGGGACACCCTGTAGACATGTGGAATAAAATAATTTACGAAACTTTAAAGTCGCTTTTCAAGAGAATGGTTGACTTAAGACCCATGGTGTCTTTGAGGCTTTTGATCCATGTGACGAGTACTATACTGTGGGATTAGAAGGTTTGGCAAAGAACAAGCTTCGACGTAACGCTTTTATTTAACAAAACTTATAACTAAACTAATCGGATAATCTAATGCTCTACGCGGTACCACTTTATCTCGCACGATATATACTTCTTCGCTCGACTTCGCCGTTCTTAATTTACGCTAGGCTTCGCTGTTTCGAACTCTACTGCTCGACTTCACTGTCCTAACTCTACTCCCGTTATGCTCCGACTTCGCTGCTTGCACTCCCCGCTTGCACCTCACACACACTCTCTCTCTCACTCCTTCGATCTCTCTTTCTTTCTTGACCACAGCGTTACGCGAAAAAGTAAATAAACACCGAGGCCTGTATCGGGCCACCTGCAGACGCTCGTGACCTCGCCGAACACCTGCGAATCCGGCGATCCTACAATACGATGCAATAGAAAAAAGTTTGACCTTGAAAGAAGGGTGAAGGACAAATTTGCGGTCCCTGTTTTAACAAATCGCTACCGATCCAGAGGTATAGAAGCCCGCTATGGTAGTCATGCCATATAATTTTTATACACCCTGTACATGTTATTCGGTCGCTCTCTATATTTTTTTCGTGTTGGATTTTCGTAAATTGAACGTCCACATTTCCAACCGTTTCTGTAATAGTAGAATACTAAAATGGAACCCTTATTATATATCGTCACCTCTGGAAATTCTTCTATTTGATATTATACTGCGTTGCCCAAGATGGTTCGGAGCCCACCTTTATAAGCTGTAGGTCCACGTCGCTAATAACCTTAGCAGTTGATGCGACGTTAAAAACAATAAAATCAATCAATAAACCTACTATAATGTACAGGAAAAAGTTGTTCAAAATGTCTAGCTGCATAATATATTTAAATTTCATCCAAATCGAAGGTGAGTACCGCTTTATAAAGAATTATCAAAATTTCAGCCATAAAACATGCTGTAATAATAAAATTAATTTGGTATATTTCCCATGAAAACGTCTTTGTAATTTGTTCGTGGTAAGTTTAGTGTTGAATGCTTTAAACTTGTCGAAAACCATTTTGGCATATTGAGTTGAAGGTTAGCGATTCGGAAATGCATGAAAATTGAAGTCGAGGGAAAAAATTTGGCTAGAAGTTCTTCGATTTTTCTGACAAAGAGAAAATAAGCGAAGTATAGTACTTTGTCCTTGGACGACTGCAATGACTCGATTCAAAGGGAAAGGAGCGAGTTGTATTTCGCGGCGGGATTCGAATTAAAGGCACAATTAAAAGCGTGCGGAGAAACGGTTCGTTTTGAGGCGGAATATGATATTTTCAATAAAAGTAGAAAAGAAACGCGTTGGGTAACGCGCGCACGGGATCGTCGGCACGTTCTTTTGTGAATCAAAGCAATTCGAGTTCATTTGAAGGCACCTGTAACACAATGCCTTCGTTACTCTTCTTATTCCTCGTTTTTCATGTAAAATAAATGGACCCGCGAGAGAAACGAAAAGAGATCACGTTTAATGGACCGTACGTTTCAATTCCATGACCGTGGACGAATAGACTTGGAAATTTGATATTGAGCGGACACGTTGAATTCTGCCATACGGTACTGTTTTCACTTCTTTTTTAACGAAACAGAATGCCTAAAGCAACGCCCGATTAACGAAAGATTGGCCACCTTAACTGAAATAACTTGCTTCGTGTAATGCTATTTTTCTAAACTATTCTTAAGCATTTACGAATGAATGTTCTATGGTAAATACTCCGATCTTCGAATTATTTATTTTTTTTTATCGATTTTCTACCACTCAAATTACCTTGAGTTTCGGAAGAAATATTAAAATCAGAGTTTGCGTCCAATTTGAAGAAGTAATTAAACTTTTTCACAAGACTGAATAAAAATCTCTTTGGTCAACAATTTCTTATGATTTTTCTCTTCATTCTGCTTTTATGCAATCTGGCTGTTGGTTGTTATGGTTAGTCTCACTTTCAACTGTAACGATCGTACATGAATTTAAACAACCTATGATTTGCAATTAATACACACCTTTACAGAAATGTCTTTTCAGCATGAAAATCTCCCACTCACTTTTGTTTGCTAAATAGATTTTGCCAATTTAATTAAATTCATCGTGAAATTGCAATTGACGATGTTTAGGAGGCAGCATTATTTATTAATCATATGTTTATCATATTCTTGAAAGTACTTCTTGTACACATTGCTCTGTCTGCTATTCTGGTTGCTATTCATCGAATTTAATCGCCAGATATCAAGTAACAGAATGATAAGTATTATATTTTTGGCCAAAACGGACCCAAATCGCTATCGGAGGGTTAATCGAAACATTTCCAACAAAATATTTTGAATAAAAGAATAAGTTCTTCCATCATCGCTCTACAATAAAACATTCAAAAATGGATTTCGTGAAATATTCTTTGGTCACTAGATTGCGGATTTTATCTATTTGTGTCAAAAACGATTAGGAAGATGTTGGAAGCAATGGACAGATTTGAAAAATTGAAAAATATCCATGAATTAGTTTTAGCTTATTCATTAAAGTGCAAGAAAGAAATATTTGGCTCGACTGTCTTGTTATTAATTGATACAATTTTTATTTTACATAAAGTTCGGCAGTCTATTTATCGCAAGGATAAAGTAGAAATTTGATTTATGGTTGTTATTTTGCCTATTTTTTAGTATTTCCAACATATTTTAATTCCACGAATGCACGGAAAGTCTAACAATAATTAGTGTTTCGAGCGATTATTGCGGAGAGTGCAAGGGCCGTTGTAACATTCGCTTGTCCGTTGGTCATTCGTTCGGAAGCGACCGCTTATCACCGGTTCGTTCGTATTCACGATGTCACGCACCGTGCCGAGGTGTAAGGTCCACGCAAATATTCTCTACGTGACGACCAAACCAATTTATTTCTCGCTTCGCGCGGCGCCGATGTCGCCCGAAATACGGGTCCGATGTGATCGATCACGGAGCAACCCTTTGCCCCGATCCGGTTCAATATAATTTTTTCAAAAAATCCGTGTCGGCGCATCGAGTCTCTGTCCGAGTTGTCTGCCTCTGCCATCCGCCCACGCACCTCCGTTTTCCTGCCCCCACCCCCTGGTGCACACTCCCGCGTTTCTTTGCACGTATCAATCGAAAATTCAATTTTCTTCCCCTTCTTTCGCAGCACTTCGACTGCCGGAATCACATAAGGGTGATCCAGCCAATGGCGGATGGGAATCGGCTCTACATGTGCGGCACGAACGCTCACTCGCCCAAGGATTGGGTGATTTATGTAAGTATCTCTTGCTTTCGTTTGTTGTTCATCCTCTAATCGACAGAATGTCTGCGAAGAATGCTCGAGTTGCGAAACTATCGAGATGTTTAGTGTTGTCGGGGAGATCGTGCGTTTCCGATCTTTAGGGATGTTGGAGTTGCTTATTCGTTGTTACAGGTTTGGACATTATCGAAATAAATTATTTGAAAAATAATCGTTAATAAATTATCCTTTTTGACTTTTTATCATTCGATACAATCATCTGTTAGTTTATTTGAACAGCCAAATAATTATTTAAGAACTATGTCATTATTTGAATTTCAAATGAAATTTCATCTTCCACTTGATGAAATAATTTTTACTCTCCAAAATTCGATTTATTTCGTGTACTAAGAACTATATTAAAAGCGAATGCAACAAGAATGTTAATGAAATCAAAAATTATTAAAATGAAATATTATTTGAAAATAATTTATTTCTTTCAATGCCAAATGAAAATTAATTTTGTGTGTTATTCGTAAAGTAGAAATAATAAAAATATTTAAAATAATACATTATTTCTGTTACATGTATTCTGAAAATTTCATCGAAATCGGTGAAAGGTAACATAAAGTTACAAATAGTTAAATATCGCAAGAATCTCAGATTTTCACGATTTTCAGTCTCTATAGCGATGAGAAATCTAAGGATTCTTACTTACACCTTTCTCTGCTTGTCATTTCTTTTGTATACATATAACATAGATCTATCGCACAGATGTTTTACAATTTTAATATAGGCTCAGATAAAAATTATAATAAACAACAATTACTGTTTTTGCGCGATTCCGACAAATTTTGCATTTTCTTTTTAAATTTTTTTTACGTGTAATATGGTAAAAATATATTTCTAACTTTTTAAAATAACTCAGGTGGTTTGGTTAAATTTTAACAAAGTTGTTGTATTACAAAGATTGTCTGAATATTAATATGTATAATTTTGTAACAAGTTCTGATGTAATAGAAAGAAAAAACTAAAATTGGTTAATCTCGGAGGTCGACCACAAATGGTTCAAATTTTACCAAAACGTCCAAGAAACATGAAGATGATCGTCTGTAATTGAAGTTCTCGACTGTAACCCGACAGAGTCTTGTCAGTAGATCGTGATTGTCGAGTTTTCGCTTTGATTTTGTCATAGCCGGAGGCCCGCGGGAACGGAATTATGCACCAAGGTAAATGAATCGTGCGTTCAAGTACCCGTGTAATGAAGTCAAAGAATATATTGGTCTCGCTTTGTCGAAAATTACGACTCCCGTGCGTTTAATACACTCTCGCACGGTAATGTACAACTTTTGCGTAGAAACGCGTCGTTCTAGCCCCAAATTTTCCGGCATGCGCGCTCGACGCATCTTTCACCGAGCCTCCTCCATCGGAAGCGTAATCGAAACGCCAAATAAACGAGCTGTTCCCAGATTACTTGGACAACAACCCTTATCTGCAATACTAAAGCTACATCTTCCATTTTGCAACGACTAAATCTTCCACTTCACGATCGGTCTTAACGACGACGCCTTGGTAGAATTTAATTTGCTCCGATAGATTAAAATCTCGAGAAAAGTTTCGTAATTTTGATGGGCCATTGAAAACGGCGTTGACTGCTCAGTACCTCTATTATTAATGCACTGTAAATAACAGTACTATTAAAAGACTATCGATTGGCTCCGAGGGACATAACCTTTAATTGGACTTTTAATTACCAACGCTATGGTCATTAGCGAGCGAGGATATCGGTCGCTTGTCATTTCACTTATAACTATTATTCTATGTATAGCGTAGCTAAAATGTGTTTGAAATCAAGCACTATGCGTGGGTGTTGGAAATTCTTTTGTGGAAAATAATTTGGAGTGGGCACTATGGTCAAGTCTAGATTTAAAGATGTGATTGAGAATTAAAGTAGTCGAGTAGAAGTCTATTTTATATACTCACATTGAGCACTATTTCACAATCGACATTTTCTTCAAGGCCAAAACTGGTGTTCTGAGACCTACGAACGGAAGTGTAATCAGTGCATGCATATATTCCGTTTCTTTATTAAATAACAGATCATGAAAATGTTTACTTATGCGCTTATAAGGAATACTATTTGCACAGATCGTCATGAAAATTGCAAGTTGAAGGTGCTACCAAGAACTGTTGTGACCTTGAGCGAAGAACAAGGACGGAAAGGACGATAGAAAAAAGGGAAAAATAAAATCAATAATTTCTAAAGATAGTTCTCGATCTCTCAAGATCGGACCACTTTCTGGTAGCATCTTCAATTCACATTTTCATGACCTCCGTCACCTCCGAGTTACTTTTGAATTATACAAAGAAATCCGTGCAATTTTTACGATCGGTTGAACAGTGTTTCGAGTTAGAGGACAAGAGTGAAAACGAAGGGAGAATGTGATCGCTTTGAAACTAGCTGGCATTAAGTTAAATGATCAGTTTCCATAATGGATTACTCCGGACGTTCTTTTCACAGAGCAATCTGACCCATTTGCCCCGCCACGAGTACGTCCCAGGCGTGGGAATGGGTATAGCGAAGTGTCCTTACGATCCTGCGGACAATTCGACCGCCGTCTGGGTGGAAAAGGGCAATCCTGGTGACTTGCCAGCTCTTTATTCCGGCACCAATGCCGAATTCACGAAAGCCGATACCGTAATCTTCCGCACGGATCTCTACAATTTAACCACCGGTCGCAAGGAGTTCACCTTCAAGAGGACACTGAAGTACGACTCGAAATGGCTGGACAGTAAGTACTCTTACACTCTACGATTTCTTCTGTGTCTCTCTCTCCCCCCCCTCTCTCTCTCTCTCTCTCTCTCTCTCTCTCTCTCTCTCTATCTCGTTCGCGAACAAGGCAATGCCTCAGGAATTAGTAGTCTGCCTTCCAAGAACTTTTGTGCCGTCGAACCTTATCACAGTGGGAGGCGAAGCTTCGTCGAACATTTTCAAGTGTCCACTTCAAATCTGACAATACTGTAAAGTAAGAAAATTAAAGTTTCAGTTCGAACTTCGCTCAAATGAAGTTGTCGTCTTGAATTATTCAGCTCTTCTACACTTCATCAACTTGATTTGTTCTTTGGTGACATGTAGACACGTTAACTTCCATCCAACAATGTGTATCTTAAAATTGGTCTAGTAAAAGTGGCATGATCAACATACATTGGACAGTAGTTTTTATGAAAATCAACAATTGAAGTATCTCTACCTTAAATTTGTATATGTTACTCTTTGAGAACGAATAGCAACATATTGAGAACATTAAGACCACACATCTAACCGTTCATGTTACAAATTCATTTTCCCCATTATTTCAGACTTCATAATATAGTTCTCTAAGGAAAACATAGTGTTTTAAAAAGTCCACAAAGGAATTAATATAATAAGACATTGTTTACTGATTTTCTACATTTATCGCAACTGTGCACAGGAAGTATGTGCCATATTGAGTGAAGACGCAGACGAGGATTAAACGGAGGTACTTGGTGCACGAATCTCACCACCTCGAAACAAAATTACCGAAATCGGTTTTCCGTGAAGACGAAAAATTTCATTAGAGTCAAGATACGGATTTCCTAGAGAAAAACGCTGGGAGCCGAGCAGAGGAGAAAGCCTCTTCGTTACGCGAGACTCTTTGAAGCCGGAACGTTGCAAGAAACACGTACCCCGCTTAAATAGTTGCGTAAAAAGCCGATACCACGCCGCCACCAGTTTCCTTGTTCGATAAAGCGATGGCGGTTGACTGTCTTTGAGCGTGTCGGGGGCTTTTCTCGAGTAACCGTGTAAAAACGTTGTTGTCGTGGGTATGGGGAAGATAAAAAGCGGTTCTCGAAGGGCGGCCTCGTCGGTAGAATGCCCATCAGAGTTTGCAGAGGGTGCTGGTTCTAAGAAGGCGGAGTAATAAAATAACACCCGGGAACAATTTTCGCCGAACTGAATGCTAGTCCGCAGAGCAACCCCCCTCCACTTTTTAGGGCTTCAGAAGAGGGTCGAGGAGGTCGATGTTTTCTCGCTTCAGCGTCGCAAAAATTGTTCTTCAATTCGCCACATTATTCACCCCTAACCCATTCAGCTATAGCGGTAAGCATTTGTACACTCTTTCGAACCTTCTTCAACTTTTACAGGGCCGGCATTTTTCCATTGAAAATTTGAACTTTCTATACACAATGTATTCGTACACTTTTTCAGAACGAATAACTTCTTTAAAATTTGACAAAACGACTTCTGTTTTTTTTTGAGATGTTAGAAGGATTAATTTACTAGGCAGCGTGCAAATAATTTATTCTAAAAATTGCTATTGATGGAAATTTCGAAGAAGAAATTGAAAATCACAATTTTTAACTTTTTTATCTGTACCTGTAATGAAAATTTAAAAGACACCTTTGGTAGGTCTAAGTATGTTCTATACATGTTCACAGTCTCATCGAAATCGGGTGACGCATAAAAATGCCACAGGCATTGAAAAATGTAAAAATCTTTGAATTTCGGGTTTAAATCGTATACTCACAATCTTTGCCATATTTAATCATTTATAGCTCGTACAACATTAATCAATTACGTTGAAACTTTGTGTATGCATACAATTTACTTAAATCCACGAGAGGCATATTTTAAATTTTCATTGTAGGCACAGATAAAAAAGTAAAAAACTATGATTTTTAATTTCTTCCTCGCAATACCGACCAGTAGCAATTTAAAAAAAATTATTTACACCATTCCTAGTAAACTAATCCTTTTAACATCTAAAAACAAAACTCAAATCATTTGGACCAATTTAAAAAAAGTTATTCGATTTTAAATGGTGTACGAATACTTTGTACACCCCACTGTATATGTATTAGGTCAGCACAATATTTCGTGCTCGATTTTGTATTAAAATACATCAAGAAATCGGGCACGAACTTTTGCACAAATATTTGTATACAACCAACATGTTACGTAAAACTTCTAAAAGTGGACCAGCGACTCGTCTCTTTTTACGAGTTGGAACAATTAGTTCACATGACGTGAAAAAGAAATTTTGAATTTGAAATTATTTCGATAATATCTCGTTAGCTACGTATTAGGTTCAGGACACGTGGAGGTCAATACATTTTTACGCAGAATTTGATAATCGATTCACGATACAAAAGGTAGGTCATTCCATATAGAGAAATCAAGGTGACCTTGAAATCTTCTAAAAATTGCCCTTCAAAGCCATTAAGTTCTGTTTTGAAATATTCATAAAATGTCATTTAGTCGTTATTGAATCAGTTAGTTGGTTCATCAGTTACACCCTGTATATGAAGAACAAATGATAGTTACTCCTTTTAATCAGGACTACCGTCTGGTAAAACATTTATCTATTGTTTATATAATTAGAAAAGAAATCCAAAAATACCCGAATTTTCAAGGGTCGATTTCATCCCCTTAAAGTGAGTTTGGACGGAAAAGAACAAGTTTACATACGCACTACATATCCCCACAAAGTTTCATGATTTTTTGACTTTCCGGATTTGGAATCATTCCTTGTCAGTCAAAGTTACAAAATAGTGTCTCTCGAATTCTGCTGCGAGCAACGTCGCAATTACGAGGTTCGCGCCCCCCAAACATTCGGAACAAACTCGCGAATCGCAAATACGCCCTTCAACCTTGACACCAGCCGGTGATCAGTCAGCCCGACATCGTTCGTGCAAAACAACAAAAGAAAGCGAAAGCAACGGTGGGTTGCCGTAGCCCCCTCGATCCGTGTGTAACCGAGTCACGTAATCAGTCGCGAAACAATTTCGTCCGCGGCTCTCTCCCGGCCGTATGATACAATGAAGTCATAAATCCCCGGCGAAGTTGTCAATTAATTCCACCTTCCACCCGGTGTATTCCGTCCGCGGTAATTTTCTCTCTTTCTCTCTCGCGGGGTCACGGGGGACGGGTGGTTCGCGAAAGCGGCAACGTGGCACGGAATAATAGCGGCGCGTAGAGTGAAGTAGTTGGCTTATATTTCTCAGGAGGGTGCTGTTTTCCACCCTTGGAAGCGTGCCGGGGTCCGACCTCGCTACACGACCTTCCCGCTGAGGGTTTCGGGGGCGGAAGAACTAAAACAAGACGGAAGGAGGCCGACATCAACCCCATTTTGTATCTTTCTAACCCGTCCCCTGTCTCCCGACCCGAGGGACGCATGATTAGCCGTTTGTTTCGTCGTTTAATTTGAAGGCGACGCCCTTTCCAACCCCATCCCACGGCCGTCCAAACCGGGACGTTACCATCAAGAGACGTACCCCGGGTTTGTCTATTAACAGCGGCGTTGATTAAATGCAGCAGACACGCCCGGGGAGACGGATAAGCTCGCGTGCACCACCTCTACCACCGCTTTCTTCACCCCTCTCACCACTTCGAGATTTCATTCAGGGTCCAAACGTAACTGTTGTCTCAAAAATTTCTGTCGAGGAAATCGGTCACCGAAACTTCGACGTTACTTCTTTATTGTAGCTGCGTACAGTGTGTTCACGCTATTATTAGACAGCGTTCTTCTGGCAAATAATAAATATGTAAAGAAAAATGAATGAGGAAAAAGCAATACTGTTTTTAGCAAGCAACGCAGTGGCGAACGTAATTTTGTTGTGTTTGCACTGCCTTTTTAGAAATGATGGTGAACTTCAATTTTTTTAAATGGAATGCTATATGTTTTTTGTATCACAAGAAAGGGCGTGTCAACGCTTCTGTCGGAAACACGAAAGACTCTCAAAAAGGGTATCGTCCAAAATCGATCGCAACGTAGACCCAAACCGAAATTCCAGCCGTCTATACAATAGGCACGTTTCAACAATTATTACTACAATAATTCCACGATTTAAGTCCAACGGAACGTTGCGATCTATGTCCCTTGGCCTACTCCTTCCACTGCGGAGCTCGAGCTGCCTCGGTCGCCGAGCGGTGTAAACATGCAGCGTAATCAGATCCTGGGTCGGGTATATTAGTGTGAATCACACTAATCCAATTATAAAACTTCCTTATTTTTTATTATTCTTTCATGGAACTTTCACCAACATATTCGTGGCATTTGTCTAATGAAAGTGATACCAAATATGATATAATTCCGATGTTATTTACTTGTGTAATGAACGATGGAAGTTTTTAATTGGCATTACATTGTACGGACACGCGGGCCTTAGAACTGCGTCGGTGGCCGCGACTCTTGTCGTTTCTTTCTTCCCAATACGCTGTCCTTCTTTACGTCCAAAACTTTCATCGTTTATGACACAAGTAAATATCATCGGAATTATATCATATTTGGTATCATTTTCATTAGAAAAATGCCACGAATATGTTGGTGAAAGTTCCATAAAAAAATGATAAATATAAAGAAGTTTTATTATTGCACTAGTATTGTCTCACTGATACGTATGTTTTGTTGCGCCTTCGGCCGCGCGGTCCATGTTTGCATGCTGTCCGTTACTACGTTCGGCGCGGTCGACGCGGTCACAAAAGAATAGTGTTCCTTCGCGATCTAAGTCCCGACAGGTAACCGAAAAAGGAGGAATTACTGTATGTGCATAAAAGATGTAACATTCAGAAAATTTATATTCTACCCTCCTCTCCCCTGATGTCCTAAGCACGTGCTTACGTTGCTTATTGGTTAATCCAGCACTGGTGATAGTGGTATCTTTGTGACAGTGTATATCTGCGAGTCTCTCTCTCTCTCTCTCTCTCTCTCTCTTTCTTTCCTGGCTCCACTTCATAGACCTCTGATCCTCCTCTCCAGCGTTCATCGGTAGAGTATGTGAAATGAAGATTGATTGCGATTTGCGGGTTGGCTGGGGATAAAGGATCAGAAAGAGGGAGTTGCAACGCGGGGGTGGATAAGGTGGTGGAGCAAGAGACGGGCGCTTAACAAGCTCTGAATAACCGACCGACGACCGGCCACTTTCACGGATCCTTGCGCCTGTCAAACGACCGTTCGCCGGTCCGCCTTCATTTGTTTCCTTCTGCGGGATGCTTGCGATCCTGCTGAATCCTGCGTACCTAGATCGTGGGTACTCCTCGCCTGGTTAGCTACGTCGGAAGTCGTCGGAGGGTGTGCGGATACTGATTTATCGTTCGGCCGACGTTCCAGTGGATGAAATTGTGATTAGCAGGTTGAAAGTACCTACTGTCTTACACGGTGAACAGCCCTACGAAACTAGGGATTTTGTTTCGAATCCACAGGAACACTGCGACCGAATCCCTCTTCATTCATTTGGACTACAGAGTTAATCGTTTGACATAGAATGACCTTCTCTTTGACCTCTTTAATTTTTGTTAAATAGGGTGACGTATTAGTTTAGTACTATTCGAATGCCTCTTGTTGAAACCAATCGCAATAGATATAATATACATTGAAGCAATGATAAATACATATTTTATAGTCCTAAGAAATGTTCATCTTGCAGTGGTTTAAAATGGACGTATTTCGAATAAAATTTCAGTTTGCTAAATTTCAAGCTCTTACTTGTGTTTATTCCTTTATGAAAAACTGAGAACGATGTTTGCGAGTCAATTGTCTTGATTTACGAGAGAGATAGTTATTTTAACTTTTAAGTATGTGCTATGTTATATATGTAAATTGATTTAACACTGTACATCGAACATATGGTTCAACAAAGTTCGTATACAAGAAAAGTTTGATAAATATTCATTGTACCTACACAAAATAGTATTTGTTATTGATATTGACTTTCAGACTTGAAATTCCATTTCTGGAATCAATTCTCTGCAATCAAATGAACGTCAGCTTCGGCTAATCCAATTTGCACAGTACAAACAATACTAATCGTCTAACCAGTACAAGAATGGCTACACGTAACAATAAATATTGTACAGTCGCAGCAATCAACGCCCATCTCACCGGACTAATTATCAATATTTGCCTTCCAACGTTTCAGTTTCGTCTTCCGTGCATCCCGGGCCGCGCGTAGCATATCAAATCCCAATTAAGAAAGTTTTTCTACCGGAGTCAGGCTACATCCGCGCTGCGAACATCTTGTACCCGTGAAGTTTCCCTTATTGTCAGACTCTCCGGTTTACCCAGAGTCGTCTTCCCCTGCCTGCAGGCGTATACACCGTCGAAAGCAAAGACCAGACAAGTCTAATTGAGTCTTCGAAATGCGGATTCTGCGAGGAAGTCAGCGTTGAGGGTAAGGTGTCCGACGAAGTGCGAAGTACAAGTTTACCCGAAAACTTGGTCGGCGAAAATCGAGATTCGCACCGGCGCGGCGCGGCGCAGCGCTGAGGGACACGGGGAAAAAGATTGACACGGTCAATTTAGGAATTCTGCGGAGACGCTGCCGAGGGGGGAGACTAAGACTATTAAACAGACTAATTCGGCGTATTTATTAACGAGGCGTCGTGTTTAATAGCGAACACGAGGGACCCCGCGGAAAATAGAATTTCGTATTTGTACGCGCGACGGTCTAGACCCCCAGTTACATGAACACCACGACTTGTAAACTTCGCGGAACTAGCCCCAGAGATGATTTCATTATTCCTCCAGTGCGAGACGCGAAATCGAGAGTGCCGCGAGAACGTTTTCTGCTCCGCGTCTAGAATACCGACTCGCTTCAACGAACGCGCGGCTCCTGCTAATCAAAACTCGACGCCTAGCTGAAACGCGCGTTGCAAATGGGATCAAGCACGTTGTAAGTAGTTTGTAGTAGGGTTTGATTCTACATAACTTGATAGCTTCGAACGTTTCGCGAGTACCTCGAAATAGTACGCAATTCTTTTAAATGGGTTCCACCCAGGATGTGGATGGTTTGAATATCGAGTCCGTTTTACTTGATCGACAGTGACTGCCTCGGCAATGTTTACGTCGACGCTACATATTTTCCCAATATATGTTTTCATCGACGTTCTGTTCTCACCGACATATACAGGGTGGAAATTATAAAGCGTTACAGACGAATATCTCCAAAAATATTGATTATACGCAAAAATGTTTCAGATGAAAGTTGTTCAGTACCGTCGGGGACCTCATTTTTCCTTGACCTTGGACGACCTTGAGTCATAGGTAATTGAACTCATCTTAAAACGCACTATTTGATGGTGGATAAAAAAACATATCATTCCATTTAAAAAAAGAAAGTTGACCTTCACCTCACCTAGGTGTGTCCACCGGGGAAAATAAAAGTCCCATCACATGATGTCCCCCTCGGTACTGAACAACTTTCATCTTATAATGTCCACCCTGTACAATACATGATCATGTATATTCAACTGGCGTGCTTTTGCGGCATTACTGGAAACGAAACTTCAAAACGTCCGAAGCGGCATAGAAAATATAAAAAGTGCTGGATTTTATGCGCACGATGGATTTTATAATTTATATTTAACTGCGGATTTTATGCTCACGTAACAAACTTGCACTGGTCATATATACAAATATAAATACATTAAAAGAATTGCATGACGTTGTTACATTAATTTGGGCTTGTTGAAATTATTCAAAGAGCCAATGCATATTTATTTTACTTCTGTTTCTTACAATTGACTTGGGCAATTTTTATGTTCTATAAAAATCCATAGCCTAATAATGATTGACTTAAATGATCAATTCAATTTTTAACAGCACAGTATAACATCACAACCAAATTTCATTTTATTAAGTATCACAGTTATGTGTATTCCTTGAAGACCCGGTTAGCAGATTTACAACAACTATACACACATTTCGTTTAATTTCGATTAAATAACTTTTTTCATTATGGATCCCTTTACCTCCTGCCATTTCAGCAGTATGCATAACGGAGTTTATATGGTAATCCGGATTACAACAGCAAAAACTGCAGGATTGAACTTTGGAGGGGCAAAGCGACGGAGTGGCAGTGTTTAATTAAAATTTTTTAAAAATCACATCACTCGTCGGCGAATTCCAATCTAGCCCGGAGCTACTAATCGGCCGATTAAAACCGAGTCGATTTCAGGCGACGTAGTTTATGGTCGCGTGGTGGTAAAACAAGAACGCCATCCGACGACGCCGCAACGCAGACGGAAATCGAATTTTCTCAGAGCTTAAATCGCGTCGTGCGAACGGCACAGCCTCTGTCGATTTTACATTATGCGGTGGCGCGAGGAAGAGGCTGCAATCTCTTTCACAGTTCACCGATTAAATCGATTGTCTGACGCTTCGCCGGTGGAAGTTTGATATATTGAGGCGCAACGGGCGAAAGGGAAAGGGTGTAGAGGGTGGCGAATCAGGGAGGAAGAGGGAGAAACAGGGGGAAATGAGGGAGGAAGGGGGAGAAAGAGGGAGACGATGCGCGGACGGGAACAGGGAGTCGGAAATCGAGAGAGAACGGGAAACGGAAGTGTCTCGACTCGCGATCAGAGATAGGCTCAATTGTATTCGAATCACCTATAAAGGAGAAGCACATCATCCGAAAACTTTATACTAATATTTAAATAATGAATCCTGCCACGCACACTGATACAACCATAAATGTGTCAAGTTTGGTAATTACATAGTACAAAGTAAACATTTTTTGCATCTTTTACAAAAGAGCAGTAACCATTTGGGCACTTCATTCCTTCTTTAAGACTCGTCGGAATGACCGCTTTCAAATTTTCTAATTTACGATGATTGGGATCAGAAGGCCACATTTGGGGAGATTACGATTCCTGTGCCCCCTTGTTTAGAGGTTAAATTTGTGTTCATGGGGTCATTTTAAGAAAAAAGTGTATATGTCACAGGTATTGAATGGGCCTGGTTTAACCGGTAAAGTAGATTTCCTGTTTTTTTATAAATCTGCAAATATCTCGGTAACTATGCGAAATATGGCAAAATATCAAGAGACCTTTTTTGTAGAAAATTAAATTTGCAATAGTTTATGTTGTATGACATTTTTTTATCAGCTGTGCAGTTTCCGAGTATATTTATATTTCGGTGAAGTTGCAGAACAACTGCCTCCCTTCTGAAATGATGGTCGGGGGAACGTGAAGGCTCTGTTCACAACTGCTTATACGAGACTCAAGAAATGTCTATTTATATGTATTAAAACTCAATTAGGTTAGGTTAGGTCAGGTGAGGCCACATATTTAAATCCGTTCGCCGTAAGGCGAAAAGTTCGTGATACAAATCGCTGAAAATCTAAACAAATGCTATCTGTTGTTTTTGTAAAGCAATGTAAAATAATCTGTTAGTGCTTCGTAAATCTGGTGTTAATAAATGTAGTAGGTTGAATATAGTGGAGATGGTTCATTGAATGTTAGCACTTCGATCCACACAACTCTTAATTATTCTCATCATTAGATTGTTTTCTTGTAAGTAGGCGTGTAGAAAATCGTATTTCCAATTTTAATTCAGATGTCTAATTTTACTTGTAAAGATATTGTATTCCAACGCCCATAAATACGATTATCGTGCATCTTTTTTATATTCGTGGAAAAACAACTTATTGACGATTGCATTATGCGAATTTTGTTAAAAATGTGGTGATTAATCAACGTATTATTCATTGATGGTAAAAGAAACTACAAAATGGAAATGATAATCTTGAAACTGAAGAACGTGAATGACGAAAAAATTCGATTTCTACGGTAATGCAATCAAGAAATTTTAAATTCATTGACAGAATACGTTAATGCACGAGTACGATTTCCGTGGCCCCTCGTACGATTTCCGCCCCCTCCACGACCTAACCCCAACTCATTCTATTCATATGATTTTTCCATTACTAGGTCAAATTCTGGATGACAGCTACAATGCAAAGATTATGCGAATTAAATTTCATTTTCTACAAAAAAGGTCTCTTGATATTTTGCCATATTTCGCATAGTTACCGAGATATTTGCAAATTTATAAAAAACAGGAAATCTACTTTACCGGCTAAACCAGGCCAATGTTATATATACATTTTTTTCTTGAAATAACCCCAAGAAGACAAATATAACCTCAAAACGAGGGGCCCCGGAAATCGTACTCTAACCTTAATTAAAATAGTGCCTAATTTTATCAATAAATCTATTTAGGTAAAAGATGCCGTTTAAAATCGGATATTTCGTATGCAACAACCTAATACAACCGTCACATTGAACCATCACCGAATACACCGTGGTCACTAAAATAGCCTGAGAGGAGGCATGCGACCCATATAATTCAATAAATAAATAAATATATATATATAACTTACGTGGCGTTCAACCTGTTAATTTGAATAGATCTTCAGGAATCACTTAGCCACCTTTCCGCGAGACAGTTCGGGGGACACGTCGGGGTCTACGTGCTAAACTTTGCTTTCGAAAAACGATTAAGGCCATCGAACGAGCTAGTACGGCGCGGCGGTGCCATCATAACAGTTGAGAGAACGAGAGAGCACTTTTACGATTGCGGGTCATAAAAACGGACAAAGTGGTGGTCGTTAAGTATGCGCCGGGTCGGGACGGTTCGTCCGGGGGTGCTAAATGAAAACTTGGAAAGTCGTTCCTCTTCCTTCGCGCGGAAAACTTACTTGGTCGCGTCGTAACGCGGGCTCGTTCGACCGTCTGTTTTATAGTTTTTCTCATTGTGCCGGCATTCCTTCGAATTCCAAAGTTTTCGGCGGAGTTCCGACGATCGTTTTCCGGACCCGTAACCCTTCCGCGTAATTTCCCGTGGTTCCGCTTTTGTTTTCGTAACGAGTACCCTGCGATACTGGCCTTGTTACATCGGACAAAGCTCCCGCCTCTCCTGCATCGCCGTGTACCAACTTTTACTCTAAACATTTTATTATTCATTTAGTTCCCCTGTTAGAGGCACCGTTCGACGAACCTCAATTATATTTGACCACCGCAAAAGTCCTGATTCTACAATAATTGAAGAGAAAACCTCGCCGCTGTACAAAATACTCTATCTATCATTTACGTGGTATGATTCTAACAATTTTTCCAATTGTTCTCTGCGATGCAATCTGCGCTTTACTAATTAAAAAATATTATTGCATGGCGATGAAGTATGCTGTGATGTTTGGAATGAATAAATAACTTTTCCGTGCAACAGTGTACGCGCATTGAATGCGTATAACATAGTGGTCTAATAGCAAGGCTCATAGTTCATAATGACACAACGAAATTTTTTCGACCTTATTGGTATTTCCTTGAATGAAATTCTATGTAAACTGTGTATATATTTTTTACATTTTCATAGAGTATAAAAAGGCAAATTCATCGACCTTTAATACGAACTTTATACCGTTTACACTAAATACTCGATACGCGAAAAATTGCCTATATTTAGATTCTGATAATTTCGTACAAAATTTTAAAGCTAAAAATCTCTAGTTCTATGATCCATTGTTGATTTTAGTCTAAGATTCCTTTCATGATGCAGCAGACGAAAAACTGAAGACGCGTTTTCTGTCGAAAATGCTACACATTCAAATGTCTGTGAAATATTGATGTACAATTTGTTTTAGACGTTTTATCGGCCTTTGACTGGGAAGTGCGCCACCAAAATTACAGCAGTATATGTAACACCATGAGGGCTTTAAACCACTAAATTTGTTCTTCATTTTTGTTCCACAAAACAATGAAAAAAATCGTACATCAATTTTTAAAATGTTATTTTAAAGAAGAGGCTTGAGTTTTCAAATCTGTGACAGTTTTATTAACAAGAAAAATTTTTGAAGGTTTTTTTGGACATGTTTGAGTGTGCAGCAATTTTTTAGGAAAATCATGGTCTTCAATTTCCCATCCGCTACATCATGTAAAAATATTTTGGAAAAAAACGAGTCTTTAAAATGAGTCCAGGCTTGTGGTTGTACTATTCGCTTTTACGAAATTATCACAATTTTTCGAGAATCGAAAATGCATTGTTTAAATACTTCTTGGTTCCGCCGTACGTATGAGAATTTCATCCTAATAAAATAGACTGGAAAATATGTTGAATATTGAAGACTTTAAGTTATTGGTGTGGAATTAATTTAACAATCAAGAAAAATCAACTATGGTTGGAGAAACAAGATTTACGCAAATAATGAAGCCTTACAACAAGAACATAATTTAGTTCAAACTTATTACTGTTTCTGACTAGAAAAATTAACAGTCCTTGACTCTTTGAAAATTTCTTCCACTCTAATCATTTTCCAAAATACTATCGAACCTCTCCAGTTTATTCTCATGGAAAGATGTCTTGCTTCGCAAACTGATTTTACGATTCTAGAGACCGTATTCGCTTTAACAGAAAGAATAGAGCACTTCATACGAAAGAGATGAATGGTAGTTCACCGTTCGGGGATGTAATATTATAGCTACCGAAGAATACGATCTCGTAAAAGTTTTGCTTCGAATGAATTTTTTTTAATGTGGATAGCTGGCAACAGAAAAGAAAATGGTAAATTACACCGGCCCCGGAAAACTGATCTTTTAATTTTCCCACCCTTCTCCGGGCGGGGAGAAACGGCTGGCTTCCGCAACTTTCACCGACACGGTGTTGATTTTTAGCCGGGAGTGAAAGAGCCCGGAACACCGCCGCAGATTTGCATCTTAATTTGCTTGATTGTGTTTAAAGAGCAAATCGTTTGGCAGGAATCTTCGCGCGGAATTTCATCAACGCGGATTCTTACCGCGTCGGTTTCCATTGAAATTACTGTTTCGCCCCGGCCCCGATCGCGGGATTCAATTTTATTTTTACGCGGGACTTTAATATTTCCATAAAATCCGCCGCGTTCCCAGCGTTCGGCTCGAATTGAATTTTTCTAGGTACACGTACCTATGTGCAACACGGTTTCTCAATTTTTCAGCCGTTCGTTTTTATACTTCGCGTATGTTCCGCGCCGCGATTCTAAAATACTTTAATTCAACGCGATTTCATTGCTTCGAGCGGTCCTATCGCGCGGAAAATTCGATTCGACACGGCCGTTCCGATTGTGCAGACGTTTATTCGTTTTCAATGCAGAGTCGTTTAAAGAAAATTATTTAATACGTGTAATTTGGGCATGACAATGATTTGTATACTCGAGTCGGTCAATCGTGCTGCCGGGATGACGAGAACAAAAAATTCAAAATCAATAAAGAGTTAGTCTAGCTTGTAACTGTTCTATTATCCGAACATTCGTGTCTTTCTGCGTAGTTCTGATAATCGAGGTGCTTTTGTACTTTAATGCGAACTATATCTGATAACAGACATTGGTCTATCTAAGGGGAGCTTCCCGCGTAACGACAGTGATTTCAAGTGATGTTTAAAAATTATTTTTAGAATAACAATTTGATATATGGACCTAGACCTTCTTGGACTATTAACTGATAGGTCTTGAAGTTATATTTTTTAGCTCAATTCTTCTTGTTATTTATTGTATAAAATATAAAACATTTTAATAGCTTCGGTAGTATAGGCACTGTTGGCGTGCAGTGTTGCGTCTGTCCCAGTGATCGCACCACAAAAAGTGAGAAATTTCTTTAAAGTTAGATACTTTATGCTCGAATTGAACCGATTTTGCAAAAAGAATATGCATATTTGGAATAGTTTTAGAGTTGAGAGGGTTTTCTCGGTCGCTTAGTTAAAATTATATTGTTTAAGAAAATATTATAAATAATAATTCTAATATACATTTTAAGTTGAATCCTTAAAGAAATATGTGAAGAAAGTAATGAGTTACGTCCGAAGTTGATTACTTTATTGGTTTTGTAGTTATTGTGCAAGCTAGGTTAAAAAACATAGTTTCGAAAAATATGCGTATAAATTATTATATGCAATAAATAATGATAAGAATTGAACTGAAAGAGTAGCACTTCTACTTCGAAAATATCTATTTACATCTCAAAAAGGCCGAATCCCATATACAGGGTGTTCAGGTTATTGCTAGCCAGATCTATCACCACTGGACTTTTATTTATGGAGTACTATTAAAGAACTAGTTTATGAGGCACCGCCCAGCGATATAAATGACTTGAAAAACAAAATAACACATTAGAAGAAGCTACCAAGAACGTTATTAACAGAGCCGAAATGTGTATTCATGGGCAAGGAAGCCATTTTGAACATTTGTTGTAACCTCATTAATAAAGAATACTTGTAAACACATTGGTACGCAATATTCAAATTGTTTCTTCCATTTCTTCCACTTCTGACCTTGCATGACCTTGAAGGTCATTGTGTAGTAGATGGATGAAATCGTCTTGACACACGCTTTAATACGAAATAAAAAAATATGTAGCATTGCATTTAAAAAATTGGAGGTCACCTTCGTTTCTATCTAAATAATGTAAATACAACAAAAATGCATATGTCAATTTGTTGCGTATAAAAAACAGTACTACTTTTTCCTCTATCATTTTTTTCTAATATTTGCGATTTACAAAAAAATGCTGGCTAGTAATGGCCTGAACACCCTGTATATCCAATGATAATTGTAAAAAGAATTCTTAACAATAACTCGTCTTTGCTGCCGTTACACAAGGTAGAAACTTTCGTTCTCGGAACTTTTATGATCGGAAATATTACACGGTGCGAATTAAAAATGATTTTAATCTCTCTGTTCAGGATTAGAATTTGTTGGCAAAGGTAACTGGAAGGTAAAAATTTTTATTTTGACGTGTGTAATATTCGTGTTTGAATTCTGATGAGTGTACGCATAAATGTAAATAAAATGGATGCTTTGGAAGATGGAAAAAGATTCAATGACTGAACATCACTGATCTACTTTTTGATGTCGCGATTATGCGGACTGTTTGTCACACGAATTTTCTGTTTGCCTGTTTCAGAACCGAATTTCGTCGGCTCGTACGACATCGGCAGCCACGTGTTCTTTTTCTTCCGTGAAACTGCGGTGGAATACATAAACTGCGGCAAAAGCGTCTATTCCCGTGTGGCGAGAGTTTGCAAAAGGGACACCGGCGGCAAGAATATTTTGTCCCAGAATTGGTCGACTTACCTGAAGGCTCGTCTGAACTGCTCGATACCTGGCGAATTTCCCTTCTACTTCAACGAGATACGTAAGTAACTGACGTTTTTGGCTGGTCCCTTCGGGAGCAAGTAGAAAACCGGATTATTAACGGAACTTCTGAAATGTTCATACTATACTGCACATTTTTCTACAAAATGGAATCTGTCTGTATAAATTGCAAGGTACGGGAACTATGTAGTTATTTAATTATTTTCCTGATGACATATAAAGTTGAACACTACGATAATACTTTTAAATTCATTCAATGTTTTTACTTTCTTGCATTTGATTTACTCATTTTTGTTGTAAATGCATCAAACCCGCAGTATAAATGTCACAAACTAAATTTAACCAGCTCAGTGTGTTTGACGACTATATCCGTCATACGTAAAATTTTGTTACAATATTATATTTGAATTGCAATTTTCGCGAAAACTAAATTAAATTCGTAAATTTTAATATGTTTAAAATGTTTAGAGGTCAAGACGAAATGAAACAAGCAAATGAAAAAAATACTCTGTGTTTGACGACTATACCCGTCATCGCTTGATTATCGTGACACACACTGGTGCGCGCTTTGCAAAAAGATCGCCACAGTTAACTGGTTAAACACTCAGTTTTTGTAATTGACACCCTAACAAACACAAATTCGTTTACAACAGAAGAAATTTTTACGAAATTTGGAAATGCGAGTCTCACAGATTCCATGTTAAGAGTTAATGTTTCAAAAATTGTGTATCAACATTTAATCCTTTTATAAGAACTAATCCATTTAACATCTGAATAAGCTCGTTATTTTGACCAATTTAAAAAAGTTGTTCGTTTTTAATGGGTGGTCTCAAACTTTTGTCCGCTACCGTGTACGCCTTTGCCAGTCGAGGGATTAAGAATGATCTTCCTGGAACTAGGGTCATTAATTACCGTCGCATTCGTATTTTTCCAGAGAGCATTTACAAGGTTCCCGGCGACGACACGCACTTTTACGGGACGTTCACCACCTCGACGAACGGATTAATGGGCTCGGCGATCTGCTCGTTTCATATCGACGCGATCCAAGAGGCGTTCCGAGGGAAATTCAAAGAACAAGCGACCAGCAGCAGCGCCTGGCTTCCGGTGCTGTCGAACAAAGTTCCTGACCCGCGACCCGGCCAGTGCGTGAACGACACGGAGACCTTCCCGGACACCGTTTTGAACTTTATACGGTCTCACCCGCTAATGGACTCCGCGATATCGCATGAGAACGAGAAACCAGTGTTTTATAAGCGCGACGTGATGCTCACGCGATTGGTCGTGGATAAATTGCGCATCGATTTCGTTGGCCTGGATCTGGATTACACGGTCTACTATGCTGGTTCCAGTAAGTGTTCAAACAGTCTAGTCCCTTTGAAAAATTCAAATGACATCGATTCCAGAGTTACACAATTTCATCATGATCTCGATTCGTACGTCTGTTAAACATTCTATTAGCTCTCGGCTATCATTATGCTTCTGCGAGACCCACAGGTTTATTTCTAAAATAGATATTAGTTTACCCAATAACTTTTTTTTAAGTGATTCCACTTTGTTTGTTAACTTTCTTTAGCAAAACGAATCCTATGATCTTCAAATTATATTTTCAATTTTTTCCGGTTCATTATTATCGCCCACTCTTGAACAGCATTTGCTTGAAAATTTAACTGGGCTTGGGTAACTCAGTGAGACAGTCGAGATTTGTGGAAGCGGTGTGACAACCGACCTATTACTATTACGTAGGGGTGTGCGAGAACCCGAAAATGTATGGATCTCGACGGTCGAGACGGGTCGGGAAGACATCGAGACGAGACGAGATTCTCGAAAATGTTCGAGCTTCTCGAAGGTTGCGGGATTCTCGAAATTTTCGGGATTCTTGAAAGTCTCGAAAGGAAGAAAAAAGAAGATTCATTGAATAAATTTTATAATGTGGTTTTCGGAAATGCCTCAATTATCGGAAATCTCATACCACAATCGATTTCACGATCATAACGGTAATCGAGGAACTAAACACTCTAAAATTTTCGAGAATCTCGAAACTTTCGAAAATTCCGAATTTGATCAAGACTGATCGAGAATTCCGAAATTTTCGAGAACTCGCCCGATCTCGAAAAAAATTCCCGACTCGATATTTTTGGGTTCTCACACACCGCTACTATTACGTCGTTAAATAAAACTTATTGATTACAGTAAGCATCATTGTAAATGTCATATTCTGTCAAAAAATGCTGAGTTTCTCGCTTATACTACAAAAAAAAATTGAATTTATGGTCAGCTACCTTCTTCATTTATGAGACTGTCATCTCTATTTTTGAACTGTTTCTATCATTGACTAACAGTGTGTTCATTCACTACTACATTTTGACTAAATATCGCGTAATGTTGTTGTCAATATGTTTATTCTCTCAGTCATATGAGTAGAATACACGACGATCACGTCGACTGATATTGAAATAAATTTATTTAGAAGTAAAATTGGATATGTAAATAGAAACTGAAGATAGGACTTGAAATATTAGCTTCGTACCTTTAAATTATATATACCAAACCGGTAGGTTATAATAGTATTTCATGTTTAAAACACTTCACAACATTTGTATTTCTAAATTGAGCATTTCATATGCTACGACCTAATAGTTCAAAGATTGGTATGGTACTAGACCGTTGTCAGTTTTGTAGATTTGAAAATAAAATACAGATGAATCTAGTAATTTTCAGTTGAAAATAATCTCATGAAAATCATGTCGAATCTAAAAGTTTGTACGCAACTGATGTAACAAAATTAATGTATGACAGAAATTAATGCGTTCGTAAACGAACAGTAATGTCAGCAGTGATATAAGTTTGCAATAAATGTTTTTTAGCTGTTAATGCGACAGCAAATTTTCAAGGGTCGCGACGTAAAGTAAATTATGGAAGGGAATTTAATGGGAATTATATGTCTACGAACCATTTTGCGCGAATATCCTAATCCTGATTTATCGTGGGTTAACTTGGCAAGATCACTAACTCGGAAGTTCTTGCAGCTGACTTGTATCATCTGCTTTCGCTATCGCTGGTGCTGTTTCATAGCTGTGTAGTCGGCCCGGAATTATTGCTTTGAAAACTGATATAATCAAGAAACGTACCGTTATAATGAATAACATAGGAACAACAGAGGAAGAAAGATCTTAACACTAACCGTACCACAACCGGTCAAATGACCGATTTCACAATTCTTATTCTATAATTAATAAGATTATAAAGACACTTTCATTCGAAATTATTACATAAATTTCTACGTTCAAGCACATATTGTTATAAAAATTGCGCGAATTCGAGATAAATTTAGTCGTGTAATTTTTATGGAACAACGTATGCCAGTCACATTTTTGCCCGGTACGGTTAGTGTTAACAAGTCTTTCTTACTCATTCTTTTCATAGTATGAAATCCTTAACATGATCGTGAATTAGAATCTTATACGAATTAACTTTTAATGATCTCTATGCAATGGATTAAAATACTTCGAATTTTATTTTCATATTTTTTACTAACAGTTAGGCTTCAATCAATTTTTCAATAGCTGAAGCAATTCTACTCATGAATGGACAAGTTACGTTTTTGGTATGAGTATTTAATTTCTCCCGGTAGCACCATTCCCTTAGTTGAAGCGTTAGAAATCAGTGGAAAGTATTTTTTTAATCTTATATCAAAAGATACACAACTGACAAAATGTTTAATATTCGATGATTGAAAAAAATATCTCCAGTACTGTACATATCATCAACAGATACTTCAAACAAATTTTGTTTAATTTCACGAACACTCGACATGAAAGCAAATATAATAGAAACGTTTTGTAACGAATAGACTGATATACAAAATGAAACTGCCCTGTGCCAATTAAAAGAAGGAGGAGAACTAGAAACTTATTTCTTCTCTTAATAAATTGAGCAAATCGAAAAGAATATGGCGGCAGCGTGTAAATAGGATTAGGTCGTCCAATAAGTTCGTGTCGCGAATATGTTCATACTTTTCGCGGCGTTTTTTTTTTAATGAAAGATTACCAAACTTTTATAGTAACGGTATAATGTCTTTACCAAAAAGTTGGGAAGAGATTATGGAACGAGAGGGTGATTAAATGTTTTCGTAAACTTTAAAGGTATGTTTCAAATATTAATTTAAATAGTAAAACAATAAACGACGCTAACTTATGGGTCAACCTAATATTTCAACCTGTCTCGTTCACTTCTGTAACAGATCCATAAAATTTGCAGACTGTTAATGGAATATAACGAAGTATCGAGCGTTTGACAGGGACAAATTTGTTATCCGAAGATTACGAGGTTGTCGGTGACATTATATCGATGTTAATTTGACCGTATCGCGGCCCGTCAGCTGTCCGATGTAGCAGTTTACAAAGGCATCGTTGCCTCGTGTTACAGGCGACGGACGTGTACACAAGGTAGTTCAATGGTTAGACAACAACGGGGATTCGCAGTCCATCCTGTTGGACGTTTTTGACGTGACGCCGGGCGAGCCGATTCAGGCGATGGAGATCTCGAAGGAGCACAAAGCCCTCTATGTCGCGTCTGATCATAGAATAAAGCAAATTGACTTGGTGATGTGCACGCGCCGATACGACAATTGTCTTCGCTGCGTTCATGATCCTTATTGTGGATGGGACAAGGACACCAACACCTGCAAGCCCTACGAACCCGGGTAAGTCCATCAGAATTAACTACATTTTCGTTAAACATCTGCAACCTTGCTATCCAATTATATTGTTGTCCTGCATTCGTACACGCAGAAGCTTAACCCCTTAAGAGATCCACAAGATCAATTATCACCTTGACGCGTTCGGTACCATGTCACCCATATATTGGTGACGGAATTATTTATTCAGATTTCAAAACGTTTTAGGCTAATATATTCATTTTACCAAAGATTAATATCCATAAAATGCAAAAAGGTTGAAGGACTACTCAGTGTAATAATACATTTAGCGTTTTCAATTTTTATTTCATTAAATAAATCACTTCGGTTTTATGGAATATTGGAGATTGCATGATTGACATTCAACGCGTTAAGTGATGATCAAGAATGCGGTCTAAAAGATTGATAATATTGATAAATAATAGTCTTTTATTTTTAAAAAGTAATAAGTAAAAATGGTGTACAAAATACAAGGTTATCCAAATTGAGTGTCACATCTTCAAATTGAAATAAAAAGTATTTGAGATTTGTATGGTTTCTTTATGTTAACACAAACACTACTTTATGACAGTAATTACGAAAGAGACTATCATTCATGTGTCCTCCTCTGCTGTTTTTCATGAGCCTGATACGTTTGACCCAAGTTTCCAGTACATTTTCACATAAATGAAATTCAATTTCATTAATGGCGGCTGTGATATTGTTCTTCAGCTCGTCAATAGTCTTTGAATTATTAGCGTAGATTTTACTTTTCAAGAATCCCCATAGAAAAATAAATAATAGTGTTCTATCACACTTGGTGACCAAGTGATGTCTATTCCTCGTGAAATTCTGCTTCCATTAAATTTTCCCTTATCTCTTATCTCTCTTAATTAATAATTTATTGCACTGTATAGCGTTTTATGATTTGTTTATGTAGTCTGACGAAATTTTTCAAAAACAAATGAAGCTACGTTCATGCCTCTCGCAATTCCATCTGTTAGATGATGTGGCTTTTTTTCCTTATAAAGTACTAGGTTATTACATGTACTAGCTCTCTTAAGGGCTGAGTTTCCTGTAAAGCCGGAAAATCAACTATAGTTTCCTATGAAAAAAGTCCTATGCCTATTATTCTTAAACATTAGTATAAAAATCTTCTCAAAGTTTACGTTGTAATAAACTTTGCACAATTTTTGGATGCATCAAAAAATGCTTATAACTGTATTGCACACTTGAAATACGCCTACTGACACGTATGAACCAATCATTTAAACTTACATTCTATAGTGTTCTGATAGTATATATGCATAGTTAAATACTATGTAACCGTTTAATTGTATCCTACATTTTGCGATTTCGTCTTCAGAACACTACATGTGAAGACAGAATAATTTGAAATGAATAAGAATTTGGATTTTGACGCTTTGAAGAGTTCTCACTTTTTGACAGACAATTCTTTTTCAAAATCTTAAACTTGAAAAATTGACTTTTCTACACTTTTTCGGTGTCACCAGACCATAGTGGCACATCGAGATAAGAATGAAGTTTGTTCATGGTATGATGTTTCTGTCTTACAGACTTCTTCAGGATGTGTCGAACAGCACAGCGGACGTCTGCGACAGCAGCGTGGGCAAACGGAAGCTAGTGGTGACGTGGGGTCAGTCGGTGCATTTGGGCTGCTTCGTGAAGATGCCGGAGGTGTTAGCGAACCAGGAAGTCAGATGGTACCATTACAGCAAGGAGAAGGGCAGGTACCAGATAGCTTACAAGTACGGTGCTGGAGGGGACAAGTTCATCGAGACGTCCGAGAAGGGCTTAGTGATCGTGGGCGTGAACGAACAAGATGCCGGAAGATACGATTGCTGGCTCGGTGGCTCGCTTCTGTGTTCGTACAACATCACCGTGGACGCCCACAGATGTTCCGCGCCTGCCAAATCGAACGATTATCAGAAGATATACTCGGACTGGTGCCACGAATTCGAGAAATACAAGTCTGCCATGAAGAGCTGGGAGAGGAAGCAAGCGGTGAGCTCATGTCCACCATATACGTAGAAACTTTCCCATGCGGGAGCACACTAATCCACTAAATTAACACGTCCACTGCCATGTCACTCGCATTTGCTTAACCGAATTATTTGTCCAAGCTAAATCTCTTGATTTCAAGGAAGCACTGAATCTTACAACCTTAAAATTATCGACTCTCATCATTTTTCGTTTAGATACAAATTATATAGGTAGATTGCAAGACTTGTAAAGCCTACCTTCAAAATGTCACACTGAAATGAATCTATAAAATAGTTGTTTAAAGTTTAAACTTACTACAGACAGTGAACTCGTACAATTTTCTAATGGAGAAAAACAACTTCACTCTCTCGCTTTATTTTATAATATGAAAGAGACTTTGTTCAACAAATCTAAGTTCTTGTACCTGAAACTAGAGATTACATTCTTTAAAATTAGCACAGGTAGAACATAGTAAAAATTTTTTCCACGTAGTTACAAGAGTTCAAATATCGATAATAATTTGGTTATAATTCAATATTTCTTTAATTTTGTGGAATAGTGTGTTTCATTATGTTCAATACTTATTGTGTTGCCTAGAGCTCTACATGCAATGCGTTAAATGAATTTTGATAATTATGCTGCACAATGCGATTGAGTCACTCAATTAAATTTGTACATAATTCAAATAAGTTATAGGAAATATTTGAATAATGTAATATAATACATTTATGCACTTCGCATGAATTAATTTAAACGAATAATGTCCATTGCTTATTGCTTATTAACGGAGCTCGTTAATAATTAATAAGTACCTCAGAATAAATGGTTAACACTTACGGATCTGATATTCGCAGTTCCTTTTTAAATCCCTGCTTCGAGAGGAGGATTATTGGCAGGTTCATTGGGATCCTGTCACAGTAGATCCTGTTGTTATACCTCACGCTATTATTTCATTTATAGCTAGTTCGTCGATGGTTAAAAATTGGAGTTATCATTTTATTACTAAAAAAATTATAGAAAGATCCAATAGTCTAATTACTCCACAGTGATCCGTACAAAGTTATACAATTCCCATTGTTATTGACAATTGTCTGGTATCTTTCAGACTACATTTCGCGGCTCGGCTTTCATACAATTTTAAATGTTTCTTGTTGAGTCTTTCGGGTGTAAACTGTGTATAAGTTAGTTTCATCAGGGGTCAGTAGGCACACTGGTACGGTATCAAGCTTCGTCAGTTGGTTGCAATATTGAAGAAACTAGTTCAAGAGGACACGGCTCCCACCCGAACGATTCAACAGTAAGAGCTATACTTTTCCAAGATGAGAGATTTGAGGCTTTCACTGTTAGACTTTCGAGAGTAAACCGTGTCCTAGACAAACTATTTTCCCAACGTTTCGTAATTATTGCAACTGGCTTCATCAGAGGATCGACGACACACTGATACTGATGTGTGCCTTAGTGTGTTCAAAAATTGACAAATGGACTTAGGCCACTTCCAAAATAAACGGCTCTAACTGTTCTGTTAATGTTCGATCCACCTCAGACTCGTACCATATGAATTGCGCGTGGCGCATTAGGATTGCACTCGTATCACTCATGTGGTACGTTAGGCCCCTGAAGTACCTAACGCACACCTCGGTTGTTCGAGTTGCAGCATCTTAGGCGCATTTTCAATTGTAAATAACTAAAAAACGAAGCCGAAATCGCAATACTTTTATTCTTCATTTTCGTCTTATATTGTCATGGAGAATCACCCTGTACATTTTATCCCAATCTGTTGTCGGAACACCTGTATATAGTGTGTCCCAAAATGTCCGAGTTCCATGAAAACGGCGAATCCTCAGGGCTATACTAAAAAGCTTTTTCCTTTGCAAAAATGTCATGCGCGGCTTCCGTTTCGAATTATTAACGAAAAACACGGGCCATCCTGAACGCAGCTACGGTGGCGTGCAAAAGCATCCGGACACTCTTTAAAAACGAATAACTTTTTCAAAATTAGTTCAAACGGCTTGAGTTTTTTTTGAGATGTTAGACGCATTAGTTTACTAGATAGCGTGTAAATAATTTGTTCTAAAAATTGCTATTGGTCGGAATTGCGACGAAAATAGTAAAGGTCACGATTTTTAACTTTTTAATCTGTGCCTGTAACAAAAATTTAAAAGACGCGTTTTATAGGTCTAAGTATGTTATATACATGTACAAAGTTTCATCGAAATCGGTTAACGTCGTAATGAGTTACAAACGTTTAAAGGTGATTACATAAGGACAAAATTCCCTGGAAAGACCGAAAATCTGCGACTTTCACCATTAAGCTCCCATCTTGCAATGTTCGTAGCTTATAACAACATTGACCGATTTCGATGAAACTTTGCGCATGTATATAACCTATGGAGATTTACAAAAGGTAGATTTTAAATTTTCATTACAGGCACTGATAAAAAAGTAAAAAATCATGACTTACTTTTTTCTTCGCAATTTCGACCATTAGCAATTTGTATAAATAATTATTTACACGATACCGAGTAAACTTATCCTTCTAAGATCTCAAAAAAACTCAAGCCGTTTGAACTAATTTTGAAAAAGTTATTCGTTTTTAAAGGCTGTCCGGATACTTTTGCACGCCACTGTACAGTTGACGGATTCCGGCGCGGCACTGCGACTGATTTTACTGAGCCGTAGCGTTGTTGTTATCGCGCCGTGCTTGAATCGTGAGCAATAGAATAAGGTCAGCATGCGTGCAATTATTGTTCGGGATTGGATAAAAATGTTTCGGTATTGCTGTGTAGGAGAATTCGAAGCATCAAGTGTATTTATGGCTTAATATATGAGTTTCATTTAAATGAATTGTTACTCCTTCTCTTGCTCACGATTCGAGCACAGTACAACAACAATGCTACCGCTCAGTAGAATCAGCCGCCGCGCCGCGCTTCCCCGAACCGGAATCCATCAGCTGTAGCTGCGCTCTGGTGGGCCCGTGTTATTCGTTAATAACTTGAAAACGAAGCCGTGTCTGATATTTTCGTAAAAGAAAAAGAATCTTGATAACCCCAGTAATCATTCATGTCAAGACACTCGAACATTTTTGGGACACCTTGTACTTCTTTCGGCTTACGCCCGAAAGCCTGACCAGCGAGAACTGTGTAGGTAATTTCGCAAGACTTCGCTAAACTGGCCGTGCTCGCTAACGGACCGGTTGTTTGAGGAATCTTTTTTCTCGCTTGTTCCAGCAATGCGCCTCGAGGCAGAACGATAGCAATCAAAACCTGCACACGAACGAGGTGTACGGCACCCCCCTGGTCTGATGGAACCGATCGTTGGAGCCCTCGTCGAGCCGAGATCCAGGCACAGTGCTGCGTGCAAGCGTCCTACCGAAGAATCGCGGTCCATCCACGATCAGTCGGACGAGTTACTTCGCTCTCCTTCTGACCGGTTACACCACTGCCTTTGTCCTCCTTGCTACCGACGGGCTTTCGACCAAGTGAAACGCCAACGAGCGAAACGCGTCCGCATCAAAGGAGCCGGGAAAACCGTACGTCCGATACCGGCGAGGATCGCCACGTCCACCATGACGTCCATCCTTGAGCGATCGAACGAGCCTCTCGTACCCTAACGCCCTCGTGACTTCGCGCCTCCAATCACCGATCATCCATGGACGATCCGCCCGACCGACACGATCATCCCTCGATCGACGTTCGTCGCGCGATCGCCGGAAAAAACCGACTGCCATTTGACATTGTATCGTCGTCGTTGTTGTCTTCTGTTTCCCGGAACAGTGCACGCGCGCATACGGTCCACCTCCAATCACACGCCTCGAGGAGACTCGCTTTCGCCCCCACTTCTCGTTTCTGTACATAGCCCGGAGCTGACGAAGGATCGCGGCAAGTTATGGTCGCGACGAGGCTCGGCGGCCGGGAAAGTGCGCTTAGAGGACGACGCCACGGCTCGTCGCATTCTTTTCAGAAGACTCTCGGAAACGAAACGGTAAAAGTCCCGTCGCTTTGATCGAGGCCAGTGCGAGCTACTTTCTCTGTGTTCTCATCGACCGGAGACAAAGAGGAATCCTATAACGCGGACGGGAAGGCTTAAGACGAGCTCTTTTGCGAGCGACTACGCGACACGTGTATGTACGTTATATACACACACACACACACACATATATATATATATGGGTTTTCTTTGGCGCATTTTCTTCAAGGTCAGCATACCGATGTGTCCGTAATAGTAGCGATGGACCGTTCCTTGACATTCTGTGACCGCGAGATGATCGGAAGCCTTTAACACCTGTTCCGCAATTAATGGCACTACTAGGCGGGGCGTTAAGGGACAATTTGTATTGCAGAGATGGTCCGTACTCGATGAGAGGGACTTTTACCGGAAAAATTCTGCGAGGTTCGAGCCGAGGACGCCCGTCCGCGAACCGTTCACCAACCGGAAATCGGTTCTCCTGTTTTCTTAGATCTGTGATACGAACGACGGTATTCTCGGACGAACGTGCTCGGTTGCGTCACGTTGGAAGGACGAGGGAGAGGGGGAACAGGGCGCGATCAGTTTTATCTCGTTAACGTCGCACGGTTCGCTAGTCAGACAGCGTAACGCTATCAAACAGTGAACGCCATTTCCTATCGGCCATGGACTAAGAGGGACACGACGCTAACGAGGAAAATCTGTATTTTCCGCTTCCGCTTTCTCAAGAGCGTGGCTTCACCGAAATGCATGACCGTCGTGGTGGTGGTGGTGGTGGTGTGGTGGTGGTGTTAGTGATGGTGGTGATGAACGGTGACTTGTAAGTAGAGGCTGTGTATGTGTGCGTGTGTGCATGCGTGCGTGTGTATGATGCCGTGTACATTGATTCGCGGATAAATGGTGCGAAAAGCCGGGTGCAAGAAGAACGCGGCGTCAAACGCGTTTCCGAGCGTCACGCAGGTTACACATGAGATTATTATCGGCGACCTGGTCGCGGAGCTGCGACCTTTCACCCTAGCTTCGTTAGCTTTTCCATATCACGTTGCCAGGCTCGCGACGCGCACCGCCGTCTGTCTTCGACTCGCGAATCGACGAACGCTCATCTTTCCTATAGCCGTGGCGCGGTCACTTTCCTCGTGTTCTGGTAGGGCGTAGACTGATCGACACTCAGACATTCGGTTCCTAAAGCCCGGAATCCATTTCAGAGTAAAACTCTCGCGAGTTGCTATCGATCGTAAAGGGTTTTCCAACAAGAGCTTCTGGAAGTTGTTTGTAAATAAAACATGTTTGAATTTAGAGAATTAGCAAAACTTTTATTGGAATTTATAGTACGATCTTTTACAATTAAGTATAAAATACAATATCCGGTAAATGAACACCTAAACTGTATTGTGACAGAACTTTGTCGCTGAACTATTACCTTAATAAGGTTATCGTTTCGACGGATGTATGACGCGTGGCTCCATCTGCCTGAAGCCACATACCGATGATATCGATATCGATCAATTTTCGCTACAAAAAGTTCTGTAGCAAGGAAACATTCGCCAAGAAAGAGTAATACCGTGTGAAAGAAAATTAAGCTTGTGATTTTTCCGATATTGTATTTCATACTCAATTGTAAAAGATCGTACTATATTTTCCAATAAAAGTTTTGCTAATTCTCTGCTTTTAAATATGTTTTATTTACAAATAATTTCCGGCAGTTTTTGTTGAATGACTTTGTATTTCTCGTCCAAGTGACTCGAGAGTGCTGAGACTTCATTCTCGACACAGGGTCCATTCGCGCGAAACACTATCGAGCAACTCGAGAGTTTTACTCTCAAATCGACACCTAGCTTAACCCGTAGGTTAACATATCGGGCCCGTTCGCAGTGGTTCGCTGGAGACCCTGGCCTCCATGGGCTTCTTTGAACGCGCGAGTCACTCTTAGTCTCGCAATCGGTTAATTCAACGCGGACTGCGACGCTGCCTTTATGTCCTCAACTGCCTTTCGTACGGAAACACTCAACTCGCGATTCACGTGTCGCGTACGTATCGCATACTGTGTATACACGTGTGAGACACACTTCGTTCCCAAGCGTATACTTCACACGAACGTATATAACGATATGTATGCGACACGTGAATCGAGATTCGCGTGTCCCCGCGTGGATGGGCTCTTATCGTTCTTCGGACGAGCTATCGATTATAACGCTGAACCTACCATCATCGATCAAACGACCGGTTTTGTACATGGTATTCAACATTAGAGGGTAGAATTTTTTTTGCATGATTCGTCCAAATTATCGAAGACGAAAATCAAAATGAAAAAATTGCTATTACAGCCTAGTTTTTAACACTTATGTTTTTAACATTATTCCATAATTTTAGTAAGTGTATGACCCTTGGCTGAGGATTTTTTAATTGATCTTTCAACAGCAACGCACTAATCATTTCATTTGGGATTATTGTGTAAAAGAAGATTTTTGAGCTTCCATTTGCTATAGCACAATTATTGGAAAGCTTATTAACAGGCTTTTAGGAATTAAATTATCAAATATTATTCCTTGAATGACAGGAATTAGGTCCATTCAGATCCAGAGTTAAAACGTACTATCTAAACTGTAATTTTCTAATAGTCAGCTCAAATTATTAATTTGTATCAGGCTCAATAAGATCTACGTTGATATCAAACAGGAATTAAAAAACATGTAAAAGGAGTACATACATTTGAATCTGAATGCAATTGGTTTCATGGGTGCCACGAATTCGTCAAAAATCTTGCGAGCGTTGAAGTTTGATTTAATAATAACAGTTTGCGTATGTTAGCGAACAGTGATGCTATCATCTATATTGATCGGTTTCAATTGGTATAACTTGGTAATAACTAGACTGCAGATTTTTATGCAAAATAATCTATTAGACACTGTAGACTGTATACTGTATACAGACTACGTAGATATTAATTTCTTTCTTTAATAATTTTAACGAATTCAAGATAATACAATAGTATCTTTAAGTTCCTTAAATGTTTTCACTGTTTTGTATCTCATCTACATATTTTTATGATAAAGGCATTAAATGCGCTGTCCAGTAACAATTTAAAAACAAAGCTGAAATTGCAATTTTTAGCGTACATTTTCGTCTCGTGCGATCATGCAAAATCATCACTTAAATTTTCTGCCACCTGATGCCAAACACCATGTATATTCCAGAATTGTTGAAATTATAATGGTCTTGGCACGGGGAAATGATTTAATAAATTTTTTTATCCAACAGCATATTTTAATTAGAATCGTGCAAAATCAAAAATACGTTTGTCATTTTTATAAGACAATACATGGAGGTCAGTTTTAGTGTTCGGTAGGTTTAGTGTTAGTTGTATCCAGTAGTGGCTCTTTAATTGCAAGTTCTAGTTAGTTGTGAGCCAATGGTGATGAAGGAGAAAACATTTTTGAGACTCCGTAACTGCATATCTCCTGAATCGATCAGTTATCGAGCCACTACTGCAGTAAGTAAAATAAGAATACCGAATTCTTGAGGAAGAGCGTACAATACACGCTCGTGACGCTTGTTCGACTGAACAATAGTTTAGGTAAGATTTTATTCATTTGATAAGGATAGTTTTCTAAGCGAAATTTATTAACCCTTTTATTTTTAATTTTGTTTTATCTTAAAATTAATCTTCTATTGATCTAAGATATCCTCGAATTGTTGAATCTATTTGCGATGTTCGAAATTCCAGGTTCGGTTTCGCAAGTAAGGAATTCAGACTTCAAATTTCGAGAATGCATTCTCTCCCACTCCTCTTTCGTCTTTTGCCACGCTGATCTTTCGGCTTGATTCGAGTTTTGCTCTTCTTCCTTGCATACTTAATGTTTCATCTGACATTCTCCTATCGTTTAATTGCTTAGAAACATACGATACTTTTACTATAATTTGATTATTTTCTTTCTTTGTGTTTGAGATCACGAATACCATAATTTGATATTAGGACCTTCTCTTCCGATGTTACTTTGACGCTTGCCACTGCGACCGAGCTACCATTCGTGGAACGCTGTAATTAGGAAAACATTACACAGTATCGCTATTGTCATTATCACCGTCACGAACTCTAAAGGTGCTACGCAGATGCGTACGATGCGCGCTGGAAATTGGTAAGGCCTACAATCCCGAAATCCCATGGACGCATTCACAATTCGTGAAACACATATTTCTGTAGAAATGCATTGAAAGTAAGAAATAAGTGTACACCTTCAAACTTCGTATCCTTAATTCATTCAACTCCATTCTTTAAAATGTCTGTCGATATTACTCGGATACGTACTCTTTATTTATTTTACGTTCTCATTAACGAATAGAAAAATTGCATATATCCCTTAAATCATAAATTGATTTAAATTTGAAACATACAAATTTTTATGCGAAGCTATTGAACGTGTCGTAGAAAATGTCGAGTATCGATACACAGGTCAACGTGATCTTATCGATTTAATTTCTTCCCATTCGATAAACGTCATTGTCGAAGAATAAATATTTTTCTTATGGACCCAACTAGTTCATTGAGAAGCACAAACGGTGTTTCGTATCCTTTTCTTCATTACTTACTATTAGACTGCAGAATTGGTGAAATAGAAAACTATGTAGAAATTGAAAGACTATCTGAATATCGCGACACTATTTTCGACTCATTGAAATGATTAAAAGAAAAAATAGATTTTTATGGAAATTCAGCTTTTGACAATTGGCTTAGAAAATTTTAATTTCCCCATGAAGATCCACAATCCTACCTATTATATACTAGTTATAATAGTTTTCGTAATTTGTTTATACAATAGACGGACCCATATTCGATCATCCTATTTCATCAGTAAATTCGATCGTTTTAAGATGTGCGATTATTTCTAAACGCGCGAATAAATCGCCGATCTCGTTGGCTCTCACCGATCAGGAGTAAAACATGAAAAATCATTATCGCAAATACTTCTGAGCCTAGAAGTAGAATATTCCCGTATGCTCGGCCGTATCTCGGGTTTGGGATCTGGATCGGCGAGGCGATCGAGCAGCCGGTCGTGGATCGCGGGTCAAACTGGGCAGACGATCGGTTCGAGCCGAAGCAAAGAAACTCGTCGGAGGGACTAAACGTAGGCGATCGCTCTCCAATTAGTTTTTCCGACATTTCGAGACAACGTCTCTTTTCGAGAACCGGTGTTCCGGCAACGAGCCCTGTCGGAATCGTTTTTCTTCCGGTCCGGGAACGTCTGTGTGTACATAGTATCGCGATAGCGCGTGGTATTTTTATAAACGATAAAAGAAAAAAAAGGAAAGAAAGACGGAAAAGACGAACGACAAATTTTTTCCTCTCTCTCCAGGAACGACGCGACCGTGAACGCGAGGGACAGACTTAGCGGAGTTTTTTTTCGTTTGACCCCAGCTACTATCTTTAGTTTAATTAATCCGTTCGTTTCGCCGTATTTTTAATCGTTCCGAAATCATTTTTTGTATCGCGTACACGTAGTAAGAGCGTTAGTTTAAATCTACTTTTAATCAGCGTAGAGCGACGATGGCCGATCGCCTCTACCAACGGAGATCAGAGTCGGGCACGTTCCTTGTCTAAACGAGACATTCGAGCAACGACTGTGGCACGATTCTTTTTATCTTGCATTCGAGACACCGAGGACCAGGCTTTCACTCTGCTTTGGACGCGGAGATGATTCTTTTAATCGAAAGAATTTTTGTCATTAGATGTTTCAGAAGATTCGGGCGACCGTTTTATAACAATCAGCAATCATAGAAAGTATGCACTGGTTGGGGAAATCGGCGTTAAAATTTCAATCTTGCCTTTCAATCTTGGTGACTAATAAAGCGTCGATGACAATAACAGACAGTCTTGCCCTCCCCCTGTGAAATGCATTGACGAGGCGTGGTTTCATTGCTGCACACTTTGACAGAGCCTCAAAGTAACGCCCCACGAGAAAATGTATGATCATGCGTATTGCAAACTATAGTGGTCTCTACCCATCGTGGTGCCCTCGACAGTTTCACTGTGAGAACAGACATTGATAATTAAAATTTTACAGTACATTATATTGCTCACAAATTCTTGATTGATGATTTCAAATATTGGGTTCGAGTCATTGATTTTTAAACTATTAACCAGTTAACCGTGGTGATCTTTTTGCAAAGCGCGCACCAGTGTGTTACCAGCGTTACTGCACTGCTTACGAGTTAGCTCTCAGGAAGTTATGAATCCAACTCAAATTATTTATAATTTTTATTTGCTTGTTTGATTTCGTCTTGACCTCTAAACATTTTAAACATATTAAAATTTACGAATATAATTTAGTTTTCGCCAAAATTACAATTTAAATATCAAATTGTAACAAAATTTTACGCATGACGGATATAGTCATCATGACACAAAATTCTGCCACATCTCCATGACGGATATAGTCGTCGAACACACTTAACTGGTTAAAGAGCACCATCCTCGGCGAGCCTAACTGTTAAAGTTGGGAACCAAAAATTCGATTCTAAAATTAGAAGATTGAAAATCTCCGTGAACATATTCAGTTCGATTTCTTCGATCCGATGTAAAATCAAAATAGTACTGTTATTATTACAACCGAGTGGTACATTGTGAAAGTCTTCGCAACGACGCTAATGATTAGTTATATTTCTAACAAAAATTCCAAAGAGCCGCAACAGTAGTCTGATAATAAAAATTCCTCCCGATGAAGACCTTAAATTCAGGTTCGAATAAGAACGAATACTTTGTCTTCACCTTCTCGACTGACAGATAAAGTCGAGCGGTCATTTATTCGCTATTCTCGTTTAGACAATTCGTTTATCCGTGCTCTGACGGAGATGGATGCTTACCGGTGCTGTATTAAACAATCCGTGGGACGGTCGCTGTTTCCGCAGCGACCCGGCTCGTCATTATAATTAGACGTACGAGTAGGCTATAAAGTATAATATTATAGTGCGCGCGGGGTGCTCGAGGCTTGGGTTCTCCGCGAATCGGAACGAGAATTCGCGAAGACGGTAGCGAGAGAGCGAACGGAGCCGCCTTGGTGATAGTTTCGCTGTTTCATCATTCAGTTTGTAAATAGAAAAACACTGTTCGTATCGTTGAAACGCTCGCGACGTGGCCACGTGGCCCGTAATCCGCCGTGTTTAGATCACTATACGACGCTGATTCCTTGAATCAGTGTCGTTCCGCGTCTCACGGGCCAATCGTGGACCACTGAATCGCGATTCGTTAGTTATTCTTGTACAGAGATATTTGGATACACCGAGTTCGACGATTTTCTGTTCTGTATCTATTTCGTCGACGGCATACAAAGGTACACTGTCAGGATATAGTAAAAAGAGAAAGTGTGTGCGTGTGCGAACCGCGTGAATACGAGCCAGAGAGAACGACGGAATGCGAGGGAAGTATGTACGAGAGAAATCTGCGAGTAGATGCGTAAGGTTAACACAATAATCGGTAACTTAATCCTCAAATATGTACTTATTATGAGCTTCAACAAGTATTGAATAGTATTACGTCATAAGGTTTAATGAGATAAGTTTCGGATTGTAAGGGGGAGGGCGAATCGCGTGTCGCTAAATCGACGAGGATCGTTTCGCTATCGCTCGACAAGGGATCTAGAGAACGATCCGAGCGTCGATCCGTCGACGGGACGATTCGCTCGTGACGACGGAAACGACTCGAACGACGCTCGAGACTATTCCAGGAGCGACCGGCTCCTTGGATGCCTGCTGCGAGAGGATGCTCGGATCAGGGTGTGCGTGTGTCACGTCGAACCGATACGTAAAAAAAAAGAATAGCAGTAACCTATCTATCGTCGGAGAAAAGTTATTTGGAGGGGCGCCGATTTTATTGAAAATGGCGGACGTATTATCGCGGAGGCGAAGCAGACGAAAAGGACAAAGACACCAGAGAAACACTACGGTAGTGATGATCTTTGGCCAGAAGTCTTCCGTGCACCGGTCGATGGCCCGCAGGCGAAACAAACGGACAACACTTGACGAGTCGTTGCGTTTTTCTGCGAGACGATGTGCTAATGTCGTGAGAGCATGGCGATGTCCGACGACTTCCGGCCGCGACCAGTGCACGCTCAGCCTCTCGAGAGAGATATGGAGTGATCACGGAAAGCAATCTAAGATGAACCTAACGTTGTTAGATATATTATTTGTAAGATTATCGGAGTACTGTATATTGCGTGGACATGATCGCCGCTGCGGGAATCGAGGGGGGGGGGTGCAGAATAAAGTGAGAAGCAACTTGAGCCAACTTGTGTCGTTTTACGTGGATCGTGTGGCTCGGGGACCATCGTGAGATTGCGATCGATCGGATCCAACGGTGGCGATCGCGTCGACCACAGATAGGTTATAGATCGATTTAGTGTACGCTGTGCGAAAAAAAAAATAATGACGTCCCCCGCGACGACAATTACTCGAGGTAATAAGAGTGAAGAGAGTGGAGGAACAGCGAGAAAAAGAGAGAGATGCCCTAAATAAAAACACGTGAACTACGATGACTTATTACTACGATACAAGGAGGAGAGTAGGATAGCCGGTAACGACTAATTGAAATATATCATTAGAACTAGCCGACGACTGTCTTAGGTTCTCTAGATTTCTGTACGGAATCGATTTTCTGTTTCTCCGGGGGTGTCGGGATGGGGGGTGGGGGGTGATCTGCCGATCTTTTTACCGTGCTTCTTGTAATACCGGTTCGAATAATCATTCCTCCATCATTCTGTTCCGTTGGACTCTCGCTTGCGATCGGGCTTTTTCGATTTGATACATACATTTTGTTTCACGATTATCGAAATTCTAACGATCTTCCCGTGGGGGATCGAATACATTTTATTACTAGAGTATGCATTATCATAAAATTCGCGCAAAATTCAAATGAATTCAATCTCATCACTTTTATAGGGTTTATTCGTTTCATGTTTCGACCAGAAGACAAAAATACATTTTATAATGGTCAGCTGAAGCCGATATCTTTGCAGGATTGAAATTGTAATAATGGCTTCAGAAAATGTGGCCCACAATGGACACGGTGCCTGCTCGCAAGCAACTGTCTGATATTTTCGCGTAATCCGTTAACTTCTTCTATCGCAGCGCAGCAGTTTGTCTTCTTGCATCGTTTCCCTTTTAATATCGTTTCGATGACAATCCCCCATCGACCGTGACAGAGAGAATTCCCGGGCGCGGAGCAAGACAGAGCTATAGAGAGGTCCCGCGCGAGATTAATCGTTTCGTATCTGTGGAATTCATTTCTCATTACGGCCATTATTACCGGGGGCGGGCGTCATCGGCGTATAGTTTCATTTCACCCTTTTTCGTATTCCCTCCTTCTTTGTACCGCTCTTTTCCATTTATTTGTATTGTGCTCATCCTTCTCTGGACTGCAGCGATCAAGGGTAGAAATTAGGGTCGGACTAAAGTACACCGTGAATCCGGGGCTTCTTCTTTTAGTTTAGGAGAGGGAGCTTTAGCATTTTAAGATCGAGGAACCCGCGCGACCCTAATTGTTTGAACTTTTTTCATTTTTTCGGAAGTCGCCGGGAAACGGTTCGTTCGTATGGCAACGATGCGAGCAATTAAATTTAGGGGATCGGTTTTAAATTTTTCGGGGCGGTGCGGCAAGACAACGTTGCGGACTAAATTTTCGCTTTGATTCCCGGGAAGTTCCATTTTCGTTTATCGAGGATATTTCCAGTATGAACGACTGGAGGAATTTTACTGTCTGCTTTCCAATTTTCGACGGTAATTGCGATATATTGGATTCGTTAGCGGGTTACATCGGTTCTCATGCTTTTGATCGGTTAGCCAACCGGGCCCGGTGGTTTGGGGATGAGGAACACCCTCACTCTCCTCTATTTGACCCCCGAAAAAAATCGAAGAATTTATCGACGGAATTGTTTCGATAATACCGTTTTCCCAGATTCACGGTGGACTTGTCCCGCTGATGAAAAATTCACACACGTATATCCCACTCGTGCGCGCGATTATCATCATCGTTCAAACACACTCGACTGTAGACACTTCTTTAAGTTCGAACAACTTCGTACGGTAAGAGACCCTTTAGATATTCACCTAATACCTAAACCTAAACATCCAATCGCTATTTTTATCAAAAAAACAAAAAAAATATGTTAAAAATCTTTAATAGTTATCCATTGTTCACTATTGCTATAATAAAGTTTTGCTTTAATAAACGATGGATCCGTATGTGCTATTTCTCTGCGAACAACCTTATCCTTCCTTTCATTTTTGTGCATTATCCGCGTCAAATGTACGTTGAAGGTAAGTGAACTTTGTTAAGTATATGTTGTTTATATGTAAATGCTAAGGGTAGCGTGAGGTAAATAAAGTAAATTAAATTTCATATAAAAGTATGAAGTAAACCAACTCGAATAATCAAAATAATAAATTAAGGTTTGCAGGGAAAGTAATACCTACAGGGTGAGACAGAGAGGACAAACGTTTCTGAACAAATCACAAAATCTTTATTTTTCGCTAAAAAAGAATTTTATTGACAGCAATATGCTCGTATTGAATTAGCATTTGACAAAATTAAATGTGGCAAACAACATCCGATAAGTGATGTCCGTTTTCATAGAAGCGTTTCTGAACGCCTCTTTGGAAGTTGGCTTCCACTTTTTCCAACATTTCTCCGGGCGACTTCCATGCGAATAGTTTCCATCGGATTGTCCAATGTACGGGACTTATGCCCGTATTGTATTCATTACTGTACCTCGTGTTTGAAGTGCATGGACCCAACATAAGATCGCGTTACGTGTGGGAATAGTCTGATTTCGGTGGATGTTAAATCGGCAACGAAAATCGTTATTCTTCATGGAACTGTGGTACACAAAAACGCGGTGCTCTATTGTTCACGGCGTTGTGGTTTCAACTGAAAAACAAATAACACCCTACCATCCGAATGGTATACGCCGGACGTCTTCTTCCCACCGTCGGGCTGAATACTAGCCATTTCAAAAACACTCGTCCTCTCTGCATCACCCTGTATATACAGTCTGCCCAACAAGATTTCAAATACCAATACGCTCTGACACTGGATTAATATAACTGGAAGCAAGTGGATTTTGTAAAAGAACAATGACTTGAAACATCAAAGCCGCATGTGCCCAAATTGCACGATAGAGAACGTTTCATTGTGATTGACTATCCCGGTCACCAGATACAAAATTCATAAAATTTTTGTGGTATAATAGATCTATCGAGAAGCAAAAAGAAATTGTAATGTCACTACTTGTCTCGTGCGAAAAAATTAATGGAAACATACCAAAACGTGTTCCCAAACTATGATCGATAATGGAGGAAATTGGTTCCATTATTAAGTAAAAGCGTATTGGTGTTTTAAGCGTAGATTCGATCCAAATAAGGTTGTTTACAAATATATTAAATCTTTACAGAAATATCGCCGACACGCTCTTGTGGGGTAGACTGTAAAACAAACTAAACAAAGCAAATACGATAATCGTTTGAAGGCCTCAGTGTCCAAATCATAATGCCTCGTCGCTAATCCGTCGACTGCACTGTGCAGGAAAACAATTCACGGAGGGGTCAGCTGCACGGACAGCAACCAGACAGACGCAGACGGGGGAAGAATCTCGCGACTAACTACTGCGAATTAATTTATCCGGAGAGCCGTGGCGATGATTCGGTTCCCGATAACAGAGTTGTGACTAACAATAAGAGAAATCCAATCGGAGCAACGTACTCGAGACTTACGTTTCCACCGCCCCCGCTCGACCATTGCCCGATCAATAGAGCAACCTGAACTTCAGGCTATCCCCCGAGTTTGAATAATTACGTGCAACTACTAACTCCGTGCGAGTTATGCACCCCGTCTATAGACAGCAATATCCACCCCTCCCGCCGGATCGTCCTCGTTGTCGAGCTTACGTCGTTGTTGCGGTTGACTTTTACGCTTCCGTTGAGGCGTCATCGTCGAGCCCCGGGTCAAGAACTATTACAACAGTGACGTCACAGAGAAGAACTTGCCGTGTTCCTATTACAATGCTATTTGTTCGACCGGAAACGGTGTCGTCATAGTCAACAGGGTTGATTGCGCGTCTACCAGCGGATTCAACGTCGAGAGCTTCTTTGAATACGCGGAAAGGTCGTGGGAAAAACCACCTGACGTTCTATCCCGAACCGATTAAAAATGAAACAATTGCGCAAATCAGTTTGTCTATACAGCGAACAAACTAGGGATCTTTATGCAAACTCCTGGTTTTATAGGCTGATGCGAGGAGGCGATAGTTTTTCAACTTTTATTTCCTTCATAAAGAAATTTATCTTCAGCACGACTTGACGTGTGAAGTTCATCGTACAGGATCAATGGATTGTGCTGTACTGTCGTTTGTTATAAATAGATCGCGAATTATTCGGTACATTTGCAGGTTTATAGATTATTTGACACTAGGAGAGACTCTATTTTGTTGTTTGAAGAACCATTCGAGATTAGATGTGCTTTTTATGCAATTATAGTATCCAAGAGTTTTTTAAGTAAAGCAAAAAACAAAACACGAACGTTGATCAAAGCTACATTTAGCTATTATTTTCTTTTCTAAAAACTATCACTGAAAATTTTATGTTATGAAGAGTATTTCGGAATAACTAATTAATTTGATGAATTTATGAAGAGTTTCTAAAATTGATATTACATAAACTTCCTATTTAGAAGGAAGAATGCACCTTAAGATAGTGTGCTTGAAAATTGCCGTTCACCGCAAAATCACGTCGAAAAGTGGAGGAAAAATAACTTGGAAATTTATCATCTGTGCACGCTGTGTGTTATTTGTCAGATTCAAATGTCTTATAAACGTATAAAATCCACTGTCTACAGATATGTTATCAATCCCTGTTGCGTATATTCGACGTTATTTTTTATTCGGAAAAGAGTGCGATTTGAGAGTTGTGTAGCTGTAAGAGGAGATGAAAATGGTTTATCGAGCACGTTACAACAATATCTGACACACCGGCTCGATACTTGATTCTGGACAATTGCTGCGTTTAATTAATTCACATATGCAGATCGTCGATTTTATTAACGATCGTCGGCTCCCTGCTATTTCGATGGATCCGTTTGTTTGCGGTATTAAATTTTAATGACGTAGAACTCGCGTTAGCGCAGCTGCGTTTGCGTTGGATTTTTCACCTCTACAACCAATGATCGTCGAGCTCGATCCATTAGGATAAATGATTTCAGTGTTCGGAACGGATTTGAGCACTTTCGACGCATTTATCGTGGGCCATTTCTCGATTGTTTCGCTTCTGCAATCGCAGATCAAATTTTCACGTTTCCGGATCTAAATGTATTGTCTATTATCAAAAAATGGTCGTTCAGACAGGAGAATTAATAGATATGATAGAGTTGAAATGTTATACACTGATTGCATTGTTGATCCTTTAAAACGCGACGAGCTTTTTCTCCGCCGCGGGCCGCATGATTTTCCCTTTGACTCGTCTATTTCCCCGGCATAAAATATATGAGCGACGATAGCGAGTGACATTAACGTGTGCGTGCGAAATGTGGGTACAATGAAGATGTGCGGCGTAATTTACATCTAAACAAAAGTTAAACGCATGAGAGATAGAGAGACAGAGAGAGAGAGAGAGAGAGAGAGAGAGAGAGAGAGAGAGAGAGAGAGAGAATGGTGGTGGTCGTATTCGTATATCCCATCGATTGGCGAACGGTCCGCCATGCCATCTCGTCATCACTGTTCTAAACCATAGCATAGCAAAATATTTTAAAATATTGGCTCCAATCTTAGGAATGATATATGTACATGATTTACACACAATTTAGCGGAAAAAATACTAAATAATATATTTTATACTTTATACAACATGATCGATCGATTTGCAGCGAGATTGTAGAAAATAGAGAACTTAGAATTACATGTGTGTGTTGAAGCGCCATCCATCAATCTATCAAATCAATCATTTTGGGAAAATTTTGCCCAGGTCGATCACGTAGTTTTCGTCTTTCGAAGGGTGCGTAACTTTAATACATATTACTTTGAACATCTCTAATATTTTGTCTTTGTTGACACAATATCTTCTAATTACAATTCCCAGTTCCTTGAACTCCCATTTTCCTTACATTTTTCAATGACTAGAAGTTTCTCGTTTATAATTTCCTAGGAGAAAAAGAAAATTCATATTGATTGTATCCGTATATTTCCACTAATGGTTAAATATCGATAACAGAGAAATAAGATTTTACATTAGCTTAAATTAAAAGAAAGGAATTACGTACATTCTTACAGTTGAGGGCAAAATTAAGTGGATAACATTTAAGAACTATATATCGTTTTTAAAATTGAATCTGACGATTTGAGTTTTTTATTGGTATGGTAATTAAATATTACCATTGATCGAAATTACTAAGGAAAAGTAACGGTTATGATTTTTAACTTTTTTATTTGTTCCTGTAATGAAAATTTAAAATATGACTTTTGAAGATCCAAATAAGTGATATACACGCACAAAGTTTCATGAAAATTGATCAAAGTTGTTACGAGCTAAATGTAGTTAAAGTGGCAAAAATTGTGAGAAACTGCGATTTAGATTAATGATAAGCCCAAAATTCGAAGATTCTTATGAAACTTTGTGTACGTACATACAGGGTGGAAATTATAAAGCGTTACAGACGAATATTTCCAAAAATATTGATTATACACAAAAATATATCAGATGAAAGTTGTTTACTACCGAGCGCGACATCATGTGGTGGAACTTTATTTTTCCCGGTGGACACTCCAAGGTGACATGAAGGTCAACTTTCTTTTTTCAAATGGAATTATGTGTTTTTTTATCCACCATCAAATAGTGCGGTTTAAGATGAGTTCTATTACCTATGACTCAAGGTCATTCAAGGTCAAACTTGCAGGGACATGCAGAAAAGCTGTGATCGTTTTATTTGTACTTAAGTTTAGTATGTGTTAAACATGATTAACTCTTACTTCAATGCACTTAAAAATTCAAATAATTTTTTTTATACATTACCCAGTAAAGTAATTCTTCTAACATCTCAAACAGAAACTCAAGTCGTTCGATTGAACTATAAAAAAGTGATTAGTTTTTAAAAGGTATACAAGCGGTTACAAGATCAAATGGATGCAGCGAAACGAATGATTCGACGACCGTAACAGATAAGGTCAAAAACAGGTGCATAGTGGGGCGTGCGAGCGCAGAGATGAAAAGTTCTTGGGGAACACGATAAAATCGACATAACATAATTCACAGGCGGCCGTGAACTGTTTCTCCGCGGAAATTACGGGACCGTGCGGTACTGGTCTCGGTTTCAAGTTGGACCAGGCAGTCGTAAAGAGGGCCAACCGCTCTCCGGAAGGCTATTACTCCGGAAAAAAAGCTGTGGTTCATCCCTTCAACAACGTTTAGGTAAGTACCGTCAATAAAAAGAAACGCCCTTCCGTAACAAGACCGGTGTAAGACAAACGGTTCTCCACAGGAACGTGTGCATACGGGACGGGCAATCAATTCCAAAAGATATTTCGAAACCGCGGCGGCGGCTTAAGCCGGCTTTATCATATAACGTATACCGCGTGTCGTTCCGCTCGATGAGAATCACGGAATCTTATGGGGGCTTGGCTAATCTATAAAATATTGCGGATATTCCCTTACTTATGTGCTTTTCCACGCGGAAAGCATACGCCCGACGCGGAAAGGTCTACTTTACCCTGGATATTCCCACTGTGCTTAAAGGAAAACGATTTTGGAATACCTAAATACAAATCTCCGCGAATCTAGTACTGTTTTACGCGTACAAGCACACGAGGACGCATAAAACGTAAGACCGAGAGATTTCACTTGAAATTAATAAATTTCAGTGGGTTTGCAGGGGTTTCGGTAATCGTTTCACTGACTTAGGGAAGTATCTTCTATATTGTATTAAGGCCAGGGTTCGTATCCCTTGTCCTCTTTTTCCTTTTTTTTTCTTTTCAGTTTACCTACTTTAATTTATTAGATTTTACATTGCTGCAACTAATAATAATAGTGAATATTACATTTCATTTCTATGTTTATTGTATTTTGTATGTAATGCATGGTTTTTATGTTATTCTTTTTTCCTTTTCAGGCACGGTTGATGAAGATAGTGTTTATTTACATATTATGTTGCTTTTCAATAAAATTTTGGTAATTATTTACATTAGGGGCTTTCTCACCGATTTTGATGACGTTGAAATATGTTGTCAAGGTCATCATTCTGAACAACTTTTTCCTATACATGTTACCGCCGCTCAGCTTCAGTTTCCGAGATATTCGCAAAAAAGTTTCAACATCTCAAAAAGTGATCGGAGTAGGCCTGGGTTAGGTCTAGGTTAGGTCTGGGTTATTTATATATTTATATACTGGGTTATTATATATTTTCTTGATTGTTGCAGATATCCAAGAATAGTTTCATGCTTAATACTCTGTATGCTAACACAGCTGGCAATGAAATGAGTTCGCGTTCGACACGATTCATTTCACGTTTCAGTTCGTAAACATAAACAGACAAGACAGTGGGTCTCAAGATCAGACCTACTTCGATCACTTTTCGAGATGTTGAAACTTTTTTGCGAATATCTCGGAAACTAAAGCTGAGCGACGGTAGCATGTATAGGAAAAAGTTGTTCAGAATGATGACCTTGACAACATATTTCAACGTCATCAAAATCGGTGTGGAAGCCCCTAATGTAAATATTTACCAAAATTTTAATATTATGTTTCCTGCAGATATTATGAGTGCATTTTTCATTTGTAAAATCCAATCAATTAAAGTAGATAAACTGAAAAGAAAAAAGAAGTAAAAAGAGGACAACCTAGTACCTAGTACCAACCTACCAGTACGCCGTTTGGTACTTGACAGTAACTTCAACTTCAACTGTACTTAACGGGTATAATGAAATTTCAATTGTAAATATCTCAAAAGTTATTGAGTATCTGACCCTATAATGCTATATTTTCATAAACAGGAGAACGAAATCTACCAATATGCAAAGTTTCGAGAAAATCTGAGACCCCATGACTGCGTCTCCTCCTTGTTAGTTTCCAGAATTGTATATTTATCTGTTCTTATCGGAACTCGTGTAACAGAAGGACTTATCTCAAAATGTTCTACGGTCTATGTATTGAATGGAAAATGTATTCATATTTTTCTGAATCTAAAGTGAATCTTATGCAGTAGAACTCCGCCATCGAGCCCAATAACTCGTAAACGAACTGGAAAAGCGTAGATCAGACTAATATAATACTACAATACATATACATCTATATCGTTATTACCGCGAGGAAATATCAGGGCTTTCAATTAAATATTCCCGATAAAATGCATCGGCTCAGCTTTCAATAATAAGCGACGACGCCGAAACAAAGATTATTGAAGACCGGTCATTCGGTTACCGTGTTCACGGCTGCAACGATTTTTTATTCGTCGTTCAAGAGTGGCGCGTTTTCAACTTCCTATCCATTAGTAAATCATTGGGCTCGTCCGCCGCGATTTATCTTTCAATTCCGTTTCGGGATATAATTCACTCGGCGAGACCATACCTCGGCGTTCAAGATGGCCTGAATCCGCGTAGCTTTCAGCCAGATGATAACAGTACGTCAAAGGCAGGGCCTCGAGAAACCAATGAAAATACGAATAGGTACGTTTAACGAGTGTGCGCCGCTAATTAAATTTCCGTTCTCTAGTTTTGTTCGCCACCGGTCTCCCCGTCCTACCGCGAGAGGCACTTTTCTCAAACTACTCATACTTCCCTTTTCATTTACTACACTTCCGGCCGCTTTCTTCTTCATTGTTCCCACCACTTTCTCCTTTTGTTCGTGCTGCTTGAAATCCCGTTCGTTTTCATTCATTAAAATCCTATCCTGGAATGGATGCGATGGAATTGGTAAGTTTATTCGTTTGATACACCTTACAACAAGATCCCGCGAGGATGTGTTAAAATGTAATTGAATTACGCTTCGCTCATGCTGATGAAATGGCTGTTTCTCGTTATTTAATCTCACTGTTCTCGTTGGCTAATTTTCTCCCAGTGAACATAGATGTAGCCGTGCCGCTTGAAAATTATTGTTCCTCCGAATTTTTGAATTTTAAATAATCGTCAAATATTTATACTTTACACCGGTTACAAATTTTATTATACATCAGATTTCATTATGATATTTTAGCCCAATATAATTAGGGCAAACTGTACCATTCCTGGCACTGCATTAGTTATTGGCACTTTTGATATAAACAGCAAATATTAAGAATTCCTGGTATAGAAAGTAACTTTTTATTGATTCTTATTTATATTTCATAGCAACATTGTAAGTTTTCATAACAGATCTCCACATATGACTGTTAGCAACGCTCGAGGACATCCAGTAAGACCGATGGATGACCACAGTGCAGTTTAAATAGTTTTGTTAAAATTTTCGTTACGAGTAAGTATACTTTATCGCTTTATAACTTAATTTCGGACTTTACTACAGACGTAATAAGTGCGTATATGTTTAATTATAAATCAAATAGCATGTTTAACGTTTACTTCTTACTGTTTACCAAATGTGCCAATGATTGTACTATTTGTCTTACGATTGTTATTCACTGAATATATTTTATAATAAAAGATTTATGACTCGTAAAACTGTTTTATTTTGCTGAAAAATCTCTATTAGCTTATAATAATAGCAAGTTAAGCTCGTTTAAACATTTCAAAAAGAGATAGAGATTTTTACTACGATTTTGGCTTAGGGTGCCAATCATTGTACAGTTTACCTACCGTATATGAAGTATTGTATATGGTCTAACGCTTGAATTGGATATGCGAACTTTTCAACAATTTGAACCGAGATATAACCAATTCTTAACACTTTACCGACCGGTGGCCGATTAATCGGCTTTTTGTCCCCAAAGCTCACCGACCGGTAGCCGATTAATCGGCGTTTTCTCCCCAACGCTGATAGAGCCGGTGCCAGGGAAGATCTGCGGCCGAGTGGCCGGTGACAAGTACATAGGATGTTGAACCGCTACCGGTCGGTAAAGTGTTAAGCATCGCATTACCCTTATCTTTAAATCCTCCTATTCTGCTTGCCTATAAGTCATCCATATTCTACTTCCTAATGCACTCTAACATTTTCTTACGATCTCTAAAGCAAGAAGATCAACTCTATTGCATGGTGTAATTAGATTTAGTCCGAGAACCTCAATTATTAAAGTATTTTTTAAAATATATTTCAAATTTGAAACTGTCCGAGGAAATTGGTATTTAAAAGACATCTCGAACGTTTTATACATTGTTCAAACATAATTAAAAGAATCACAATGTCTGTGACAACAATTCTACGTGAGAATCAATCATATAGCTTTCACAGTTCAAGTAGAAAAAATCAATTTCTCTAAAACTGATGCAGAAGAACGTTTCTCAGATTCGTATTCTGTTCAGAGAAATCGATAAGAATCGTTCTCGAAACGCAACGTCAATCTTGAAGTTTCTTGGACAGTGTTTCAGGTCGTCAAACAAGCTGTACAAAAATATGCATTTCTATTATTGCAGGAAAATTATAATACCCGAATGTATAATAAATTTAGAATAATTATAAATACCCGAATGTTTTTAAAATAACTTTCATTTCGATTGCACATCAAGTTGCAAATCCGACATCACAAAATGCGCTCGCGATCGCGCTTTATCCGTCGGCGACGGTGTTTTTAATTTCTGCGGCAGCCCACTCGTCGATCGTCGCCGACGTCGTGCTCAATTCCTCTCGCGCTTCTTCCTGCATTTTGCAGCGTGGGTGGGAGGAATTTATAATGTCGCTCTCGAGCGACGTGGATCGGGGCGTTAAAGTTAACGGCTTCCAATATCCGACGTATACGGCTGTACTGCACTCAACAGCCTGATAATGCTTTACTTGCATTATGGAAAACAGTTCGTTAAAACCGTATTATCCGCTTCGTCGAGCGACGACGCTGGCCAGAGGCTCAGCTGTGCACCAGGGGTCTTTCGACTGCGATATATCGCGATACAACCCATAAAGAGTTTTTACGAAAATGCGCCGATGTCGTAACGAAAATTAGAACAAGGTATTATTAGGTCATTGAACTGAACGAGAAATCCGAAAGAGTTGAACCGAAACCCCACCCTAAGATCCGTGACACTTCTCATCTTATCCGGTCAAGACAAATTTATGAGAGCTTTTTGGCTTAACAAATAAAGCGAATTTTACAGAATCGTTAAACTGAATTACGTTATCGAACTTAACAATGCATAAAATGTTTAGAATTATTGTACGGTAACATAGTGACGCCTCAGACTCGACATTCGCGTGCACTGTGTTAACATTTCAATTCTTATTTCATTACATTGATTTAACTTTACAAAACTTTTGAGGTCACTGTGCTGGCAGTCAAAGTGTTAAACTCTGTTAAAAAATTTAATGATCTGAAGTTCCTTGAAGATATGAAAAAGAATGAAGAATTTATCTCAATCCTAATTTCCATAATCCAGTCTATAATTTATATTTGCATAGAGATCTGCAGTGCAATAATCATGTACGACGGATGAGTGAAATGCAGAAACAAATCAATTTCGTAGAGAACTATCGCTTGAGCGAGATGTAGGTCATCTAACAACATCTAAATTACGAAACCGTCTCGCCTGGCATTATTTTCCGTGTTTTATGCAACGCCTCACAATTTCCAGGATAACTGTACAGGATAATGATTCTTCAAGCTTAATTGCAAAAACCCATGGATTTATGCGACGTCGTTGATTCTGAAGACTGGTTGCTGTTCCGCTTTTTTGACTCGTCCACGAATGCAGCTTGTTACTACGGTTTGTATTTTCCGTTAATCCGGTGTTCCGGATAACTTGAAACCTTAAATCAACGAACCTTCTAAACCGTTTGTGGCAGCTATTTCATACGCTCGGCATCAGATGGGTAAATACTAGTGGTGTGCGAGAACCCGAAAATGTCGAGTCGGGACGAGACGTGTTTTCGAAAATTTCGGAATTCCCGAATACGTCGAGATTCTCGAAAATTTTAGGGTGTTCAGTAGTCGATTACCGTTATGAAACTTGCTTCAAAGTCGATCGCGGTATGAGATTTCTGATTTTTTAGACGTTTCCGAAAACCACATTATGAAATGTATCCATTGAATATTCATTTGTCTTTCATTCGTGACTTTCGAGAATCCCGAAAGCTTCGAGAATCTCGAATATTTTCGTGAATCCCGAAAACCTTTGATAATCTCGAATGTTTTCGAGAATACCGAAACCTTTGATAATCTCGAATATTTTCAAGATTCCCGAAACCTTCAAGAATCCCGAAACCTTCGAGAATCTTGAATGTTTTCGAGAATACCGAAACCTTTGATAATCTCGAATGTTTTCGAGAATCCCGAAACCTTCGAGTTTCTCGAATACTTTCAAGAATCCCGAAACCTTTCCCCAAGAATGAAAAACTCGACAATTCTTTTAAATTTGGTACTTTCGTTAACTGTTTACAAAAGAAAATTACAAGCAACAGAGGAGAATAGTATCATGCAAAGTCCAATTCAACAACTTTGCGATGTACATTGCATAATGCTAATGTGACACATCAACTTTGAACGCTAATATGTCGATAATAGTTTATGCCAAAACAACAGGATTTTACTGTTTTTAAAAGGTTCTGGTGCGACTTTCAAAAATATTCAATAAAAAAAATAGGTTTCCACTCATAATTTCAATTATAATCTCTACAGAGCTTTTCAAGGTTACTGCAATGTCAAACAAATATAATCATCATGCACGTTCGTCTATATCCTTTAGCATTCGTCTGAAATATTGTTTCGTATCACCTATAATTTTCGAGTAATGGAATTTTGTCGAGAAAACGAGCTTTTTAACGCATTGCGCACCACCGGGAAGCAATATAAAACTGACGGCGAAGTGTCACGCGAGCATATCCGCACCTAATCCGAGACGGAGTGCGCGAATTTGAGCCGGCATTGTTCCAGCACGCTGCCTTATCACCGGTCTCCAATTCCCTTTGGAAGTGTCCCCTACACCTCGAAGGAATCCGGGCAGTTCTCAAGGATTCGACCGGAGCCAACTCGATCTTCAGCCGTGTCGTGTATCCACGCCCACCGGCTGCACCGAGTCGATGGCCATTGTACTTTAAACAAAGAGGTCGGCGTGAATTGTACGAGATTTAATGAAAGAAGATCGGGCCCACCCTTCTATCCGAGCTGACAGAATGGCGGCCACTGTCGGCTGCCTCTAACCAGCACCGATTTCTAAATTATTGAGGAGAACCGCGGTGCCGAGCCACCGACCGTGGAATTCGTTAAACGAACTGTGAACCTGCAACGGAGAATTTTCTTTGCTTCTCCCGGAGTGCGAAGAATGCGTAAAATCCCTCCCTTCGACGGCAGCTAAAAGCGAGGATTAATAGATTCATCCGCCATGCAGCGAAAATATCGAAAAAATACAATGCAACGTGTTGTTCGTTCCACGCAGACGTAGCCAGTTCTCTCTTCTTAAGCGGGTATTGTGGTTTTGAACAGAAAATCAATAATCTTTGTAGATTATACATTTTACGGCGTTCATCTGCCACTGCGCCGGGAGAAGGATGTAATATGCAGTTTGGATAATGTTTATTATTTTTCTATGCGTAATATTGTGATGGTATTTACATTTGGTCTAAACCCTGTTATTCTTAACCCCTTGGACTACAACAACGAGTGAGACTCGTGGTAAGAAATTTGGGCCAAAAACAATAAGGACGAGCTTGGACGAGCCCTAAACAACACTAACACGAGGATTACTAAGTTTCTACGAGTTTTCTCAAAACACTATTAATTTAAATTAAGTATTAATTTACAAATTGCTACTGATACATTGTCCACTTCCAAATTATAAATCATTTTTATTCACCGATGAATTGATCATAATTACTTCTCAGACATTTTAAAAGTATTAGCTGCGCTCAAACGTGTTTATTATTTCACAATTCCTTTCGTTGCGCCGAAATATACATGTCATAAGACGCATACATTTTGCGCAAGTTCGAGCACACGGCTAAACAGCTAAATGGCTCGACGCGTGACCGACCTTCTTGTTTATTATAGTCCGAGGAATCGTGAGATAGCGGGTACAACAAGGGGTTAAGTAAAAATTGTTTGTCAACCAGGAAATAACCCATTTGTTCATTCGTAAATCATATAGAAATTATACCATCAAGAAGGTCCTACGTCAACCATCGAAATCAAATAATATTTGTTCATAAATGGATTGTTTTCTAAAATGATCGACTTTGAAACATCGTTTAAGGCATGAACGGCGAAGCACTGGTCTGTTCATCCCCACTGCTCTAGCCTCGATGTTTGCTGAAGTTTGTTTTGTTTACAATAGAGCAATATCTGACCTACTGTGTCTTTCATCAGTATGCAGTGCGAATTGGCCTGTACTGCGCTACAGAATGTTAAAAACATATTTGTAAAACACATTCGTACGAATTCTATTCCATCTGAATAAACGCATTCTATTTGCATATATTATTTTTATTCTTTATTATTCACGTTACTTGTATTAGTAAAAGAAATAAATCGCTTTAAACAAAAAGAAATTAAACTTGGGTCCAAACTGTGGAATGTGTCGGACTATTATCGACCGATTCTACTTCTTTCAAAGACTGATACAATCTTATTAAACCACTCTCATACGAATAAAATGAAACAACCCATTAACAATGAAGATGAACTAGGGAAGGAAAAACGCTCACGTCACAATTTGAAAAAATTTAAGTTCATGCATTAATTGAGCTTCAGAATATAGTATTTACCAGAAAAAAAGACATGCAAACAAATTCTATGGGCTCAAAACTATAATGTAATTTAATCGGAGTCTAATGTTCAATTCATGCGCATTAGGCAAAACTAATGCTAAACAACTAAAATTACTGTTCTTTCTATTATTAATCACATTAATCATACAAATCATGCAAAGTGAAAGAAATGCACACTTGTATTATAAAAAGAAAACAAGGAAACCACTAGTACGAACAATTAGTGAACACAACTTTAAACAACAATATCTCGGAAGTAAAAACGTGTGACATGCGGCGTTTCTCCTTACAACCACAAAAATATTTGTGATGTCCACGTTACGCACACAACCAGGTCATCTTAATGAGCACAAATAAATCCGAAAGAACTAAAAATCTAAAAATCCGTCTTTTCTGCGGCTTATCGATCGCCAGACTGCTCAAAAAGACTGCCGGTTGGTGCACTAAAACTGACGACCGCTACTAATTAGCTCGGGAACTTTTTCGGCACGTTTACGCTAGTTGCAGAAGCGTCTTTAGTCCGGCGAAGTTTACGGGTGCTGAACACGACGCAGCTTGGAGAAAATTCCTGCGAAACGACCGGCAAGTGTTCACGAGCGAAACTCGTCGCACCGGTCTCTACGCCGGACGATGCTTTAGTTTCCCGCGGACGGAAAAAGCTCGTCTGTTCGAAAGTTTGCGCGTATCTCTCGCGCGCTTAGGAAACAGGTACAAAAGAATCGCTGTGCGGCGATTTGCTGTGCCTTGGGGAGAAAACGCGCAGCACAATGCGCATGCACAAAAATTGAAAAAGTCATTCTACATTGTACATTACTGGACTGCGGATTTTTATGCAAAATAAAAATTCTGTCTGCATTAATTGCAAGACACAGAAACTACATAGAAAATTACTTCTTTTCGTAATCATTTGAATACATCGAAAATAATACACAATTGTCGTTGATACTTCAGTAAATCCTATGATCAGAAATGCATTATCGGATTGTGGCATAGATGTAGCCGGGATTGTCAGCCTCAGCATCAAACAGAATATTGTATGCGACGGTCCGATAGCAGGCGTCTTATCTAAGAGTTATGTCCTCCAAGAAAATATTTGTAAGTAATATTTATAAAGAAATAAATTTCACCTGCTCTCCTGAAAAACGATTATATTAACATACGACTGATTTAAGTATCAAGGACTATATTGACGACAGAAAGAAATGTATCGGACGAAACTTGTTTGGTTTCGAGGGTGGCACAATATCATGTTATAATAGTTTTTTTGTTGGTGGACGCGTACGAGACATATGAAGTTCAACTCCGTTTTTCAAAATGTAAGGATATATTATTCTGTATTTTTATCTAATATACGTTTTAAGACGCGTACAGGGACCTACGACTCTAAGTCATTCAAGATCGTTGTAGGCCAACTACGATAGAGAATATTTTACTTCGAGTTGACCTTTATATGTCCTCTGCGCGTCCATTTGCCAGAATCTATTAACATGAGATTATGCCATCCTCAAAACCAAGCAAGTTTCGTCCGATACATTTCGTTCTATCATTAATATCAATCGAATTGTTCAGATAGCCTCTTTTAACACTAAACATACCGAGCATTAAAATTGACTAGTTTGTATTGTCTTATAAAAATAACGAGATTTGATTTATTTAAATTTTGTGCGATTTTTATTGCAATATATGAATAAATAAAGAAATCTATTGAGACAACTCCCACGAAGGCATGTTTATAACTTCAATAATTGTGAAATAAAATTTCTGAAACCGGTCATTTGACCGGCTGTGGTAGGTTTAGTGTTAAATGTCTCAGCCTGTATATGTGAACGCATACAACATACGCACACTTGCAGTGACAACTATACGCATTGGTGTGAGACGCCAAGACTATCGTCTATTAAATTGTTTCGATATTTCGTGAAGGAGGTGTGTTGCATTTGATAGAGCATACTGACAGCGAAAGTAAACAGCTAAACAGTGCCAGAGAACATGTTAAGGAAATTGAAAAATGAAAAAGTATCGCGGAATAAAATCCGTAGTTGACAGTGTCTGATGCAATCAAAAGCAATATGATGTTGTAATAATTAAAAAATAGAGAGTAAAATTATAAAAATAGAGAGTGACAGTCGAACATAATTGTGGTGCGATATGGGTGTTTTTGTCGAAAGGGCAGGAAAAGTTATGGATTTTTGTTGAGAAAACGGGCCGCGTCGGCGACGGACGTAGCGTAGGGGCGGCTTAACGACGACGGACGGAAGACCAGGGATAAGGGAGAAACGAGTTGAACTTTTTGACGACTGGTAGCGCCTAGCTGCGAGATAAACGTGTTGCCGGTTTACGAGTGCCGGCAGTGACAGTAGATAGCAGCCTGGCTGGGTCAGCCGTTCCGACAGCGGTGTAACGACTTGTTTTGTCAGGCCGCCGGCTCCGAAGGCACAAATCACTCACGCGACAACGGAGATCGAAGGGAGGACGAAACGATCGGGACAGTCTATTACGGGAATCGCTCCGACGGCCATCCAAAGTGTTTTCGACCTGGCACGCCTCTCATGAAGGCAGATTTCCTTCCTAAAGGTAGAACACCGTCGGTTATTAGCTATATCGCAACTTGTCTCGGTTTAACTGCGTTTTGGAGAACTGTTTTTTTCAAGTTTTTGTTATACAATCTTATAGATTTCGACGAGAAAATACCGAAAATGAAAATCTTAATTCGCGGAATTCATCAGTTAAAAAGTTATACGCATATAAAGTTGAACACTTTTAAGCCTTTTTGACAGGTTACAGCGCCGCCATATTGATATATTTGCTAGGTAATACACACAAAATAGGCTAAATACTTCCGAAAAAATCCATTAGATGGCAGCACAAACACGTACGTAATACATAATAACACATTTACTAAATCAAAATGCGAAACTTTATACCATGGTCGGGCCGGCCTTCTCCGCTCCCACGACAACCTAACCCCAAACCATCTTGGACTGTACCTGCTTTTTGAAATCTTGTATGTGATTCTGTATATTTTAATTACTGGACACCGAAAACGACCGATTCCATGATTATTGTTATAAATTTTCATTTCGCACCGATGAGTACGACATTTTTTAAGTTTCCGCAACAATCCACAATCCTGAGCCCAAGTAATTGCTTCTTCTTTACTACTTGGCATGTCTGTAAAGTTAAAATTTCTAATACTTGAACAAGCCATTTCAAAATCAACAATAAACTTGTTAATAATTAATTTGTGAAAAACACTTGAAATTGCTTATGTTTGCAAAGTACGTGTAACCATTGAATTGCTATCTAGCGCATACGCTCAGTACTATTTAGCCGATACCGCAAATACACCATACTATCTAAAACATGCGCTGAACACTCACGATCTATCCAGCGCATGCGCCGCACACAACTACCTACCTCTGCCACTCGACGAATATCCAATATGGCGACGCTCTAACCTGTCAAAAACGCTTAAAACTGCTCATCTTTACACGCGTATAACTTATAAACCAGTGAATTCCTAACAACCATACACACATTTTCGGAATGTCTGCATCGATATCTATAGAATCACATAAAAAAAAGTTCAAAAAAGTTAAGAACACGGAGTTCTCCAAAACGCAGTCGAGGCCTTGTCTCAAGTTTCAAGGTTTAAAGAAAACCCCATACCTTACCTGGATGCTTACTTCCAATTTTTTGTATAATTTGTTGTATACTCTCGTTGACGAATAGCAAAATTGTTGTAGATTCCTACTTTCTTCGATGGTTATTAGACTGCGGATTTTATGCATTTATGACAAAAATGTGAGAGTGCAATTTTAAATAGTACGGAGATTAATAGCATTTAGAAACGTTAATATACAGGGTGTCCTATAACTGGTGGTAAAAGCGAGCAGAGGGTGATTCTACATGAGGAAATAAATCGAAAGAAAGGAATAATATTTCCTCATTCGACGCCCTGTTTCCGAGAAAATCGTGGTTCGCGTGCTTTAGATGCTGGAAATAGAATTGGCTAATCATGCTCAGACGCGTCAGACGATTCCTCTGACGAATCTCATAGCAAGCGTATTCGCTGCACTTTCAAACTCTATGTTCTCAGAAACGAGGCGTCAAATGAACAAAGTTTATTCGAACGCTGCTCGCTTGTACCACCAGTTACAGGACACCCTGTATCATTTTTCACTTCTTAGGATTATTAAAGACAGAAATGATCTTCTATATGATTATTGTTTCTTGATGTGGACAGTTTTTATATTGCATGAAGATATGTAGTCTGATGATTATAAATTAATTTACGTTTGAGGTATAAGAATGTGGGCTCGGATTATGATTCACCGCATTTTCTAACAAGTGCAATGTTATTGAACGTCATAGGAAGTATTGGTTATTCGTTTCAGGGTTACATTGAGAATTGTAAAACGTAAGTGTTGTATAATGTTACATTCTACTGTGTACAATCAGTTTTACCTAAAACCTTTCGTCAAACGTTTTGGCGAACACAATTTTTACCTAAATATTATCAATTTGAAACACACGAGGGTCGAATATCGTTCTTCAAATCTCTGTATAAACACCCACAATTAATTTCTAATTTTTTGAATACCTTAATTATACTTGATAAGTCAGTAAGAGGAAACTTTTTAACGAATTATGTAACATATTGAGGAACGCATCGAATGAATACTGTTTTATTTTCTTGAATCTCATTTTTTCCGAGATATTGAGGTGATCTTGAGTTTTTTCAAAGTCAATGAACCTTTTTTTAATATCTCGTTGTTGCCGATGTAAGGACGAATTCAGCGTTATGAATTACCAACAAACATGTCGGTAGATGTCACGAATGTTGATTGTCATGAAAAAGTTTCATGAATAATGTTTAATCGTATAGCAACGCGAGAAGCGCCTCGAGTAACGATTGTTCTGAGTATTGCGAGGGAAAGGGGTGACACGGGTACGCGGTTACGTAACACCTTTTATAACTCACAATTCGTTTAATAAACAATAAACTATGTACAAGAATACACTCCTTTCCTCGTAGAACCGAAGACACGAGTATCGCGGCTCAGTTAAATGGCACTGTAGTGCAAACGGCAAAATACAAGTAATGTTTTGCGCGCAAGGAAATTGTAAAGAGCTCGGTATGAACTGTGCGGTAAGGCGATTCGGTACGAACAGAAACGCGACGGTTACAATTACGATTACCCTGGGAGAGAGAGAGAGAGAGAGAGAGAGAGAGAGAGATGCCACTCGCTGAGCGAGCACCAATCACCGCTAAACACCTGTCCGCGACAAGGATGCCAGCGTAATTAGTGCGGCGCTCGCTCAAAGATGGCCGTCTCTGTCTCTCATCGGCGCATCGAAGCGAGCGCGAGACGCATCGCGCGATCGCAGTTTAAATGGCGCGCCATATTCCGGCAGCAACTCGCGACCGTCTCCTCCAATCCCGAACAAATAATAATAAAAACACACAACAGTTTTGTCATTGCATTATTATTGGCTTACCGATATACCTCATCTGTATCATGTTACAATTTCTCCGCCGAGTCGACTTCGCAGTAGGAAGGACATTATCGTCGCGTTCAGTACAATACGCTTTGTTGCACTCTTCACGGCAGTACTGTACATTTTTATTTCACAAAGTGTATGAATGAGTTTGTGAGAGACTGTATATGCAGTTTCCGATGAATCAATTTGCGATAATTATGCAATATTGTTGCAACATGTATGTAGCGAATGTAGAAATGGCTACAATTGTCGCCAATGGAGTTGAGGAGCTCCACCGCAGATATTTTTATGATGGAGCATACGGTATAACAATAGTAGCAATTATATTCGGCAATATATTGGAAATTGAAAGCTAATTGCATTGAGAATTAAAGGCACCCTCGCAGGTCGTTACAACGTAATACCGCGTACGCACCGGCGCCTAGGGATCAATAAAACCATTTTAAGCCGATTTCGCGTTCAGCGAATAAACGAACTTCGGTTACGTGTGGCTGAAGTAAAATAATTATTCCACGTTTACTCGCGCGTTGAAGGAGATTATTAAATATCAGGATGAAAGACAGATGACGTATTATGATTTCAACCATACACGATTCATTAATTTCTAATACGGGCGACGTTTAAAACATGAATATTATTATACGTGCCATGGTTTGCTGCATCTTTTATTAAATTTATAAAACACATACATAGTCCGGGCAATTGCGTCAAATGCTGACATTTATTTGGACTCGTGTCTCGTTTGTACTTGTGAAAGTACTTTTACGTCACTTTAAAATTCTATTGTACTTCTGTTTTATCTCCAAAATAAAATTTAACTGAGTTCAAAGGTGCCCGTTTTATTTCTACATAAAGTAAAAGAGGTTAAAGGTATCTGTTTCACTTTTAAATACAGTTTAATCAAGTTTAATGGAAGCCAAAGAAACACTACAATTGAGCCCCGCAAATGTACTTGTTCTGTTTCTTTACAATGTATACAATAAACTTTAGTTTTCTGTGGTAGCATGTGGCAGGTTTCACTGTATATTGCAAGGTTAATCTAAGAATCGTTATTTCTTTAATTATTCCAAAAGGAAATGACTTATAAATAACTGTAATAAGATCTTACTCTTAACTGATCACTTATTAGTATATTGTTTCTAGATGAAAATGATCTCCCACTTGGTATCCAAGGTCCTCGCAAGTATCCACGGTGTTAATGTGCTCAGCGAAACGAATCCGTTCTTCCGCTGGCTCTATTCTAGTTCTAGATCGAGGCCGCGATCCTCGTCGGCGATGCAAGCCAACAAATCGGTACATACCGCCGCCCCTAAATGATTCGGCACGGCAAGAAAAACCGGGAGTTTCTCCTGTGGAAACTTCAGCAAGCTGGCGTGCACGAAGGGTTAATCGTCCGAGTTCGTCGAAATTTCTCGAGCGGCTGCGGTTCCACGAGAAAGAAAGCAGACCGGAAGGAAGCGGACAGGAACCGGATGCCGCGGCGGAGCGACGAAGTTTCAGGCTTTCGCAGCCCTCCACGCGGAAACGTTCTCTGATCTATCGCTACTTTAAACCAAAGGGAAAGCTGCGGCGATCCGGTGGAACGCGGCGGTTCTAAACGAGTGGAAATCGAACTTTTCCAATTGATTCGACTTAAACCGTCGAAGGGAACCGCCGGCGATAGAAATCGCTCGGTCCGTGCACCGGCCACCTCATACTCCGCCTCTCCTCTTCCTTTTCTGGTACTTGTCCTTTTACTTCCCTTTCCCCGGCTCGAACTTTTACTTTCTCGTCCTTTTCTGCCGCCTTCCGTGCCTCTCCTCGCTCGACCCACCTTCGATTTTTCGATTCAACCGACGAAACATCGCGAGAACTTCCGCTTCCTTCTACCCCGCTACTATTTTGCCGGACGTAAGATCGTGTTGCAATTTTTTTCCATACCTCCCGGCACTCGGAACGTTTAATTGGCAAGGAAAATCTGTTAGCTCTGAAGCATTTTATTCTTTTGTTAATCTACTAAGCGTTTGTTGTAGGGGAAGGTCGGTCAAGAAGGATTGGTTAGAATGGGAAATCATTGTTTCATAGATACTGTAGGGGCGAGGGGGGATAGTTGAACCACTAGGCATATTTCATATTCTTCTATTAAGTTTCGACTGCCTTCTTCAATATACGGAGGGTGTACAAAGTATTCGTACACCTTTAAAAATCGAATAACTTTTTTAAAAGTGGATCAAACGACTTCAATTATTTTGAGATGTCAGACGCATAAGTTTACTAGGTAGCATGTAAACTTACACACAATTTCGACCAATAGCAATTTTTAGAAAAAATTACGTACACATTACCTAGTAAGCTAATCCTTTTAACACCTCAAAAGAACTGAAGTCGTTTGGTCTAATTTTAAAAAAGTTATTTGATTTTTTAAGGTGTACGAATACTTTTTACACCCACTGTAATTGATTCCATGTATAACCTAATCTCACATGCGTTTGTAGCAGCGTTACGCTTACACTTCGAGAAAATAAAAATTTGAACGCATTAAAAAAAATAAACCAAAAACAAAGAAACAGAAAAATATTTGTCATATTGGATTTCATTGTGATTATATGGCATAATTTGTTCAGGGTAATGAACATATATTTTTAAATACAAAACTGGTGATTCATTATAATTCGAGTAGAGTTTTTGTAATTAATTTTAACGCCCGCAAGTGCAGATTCTATTTCAACTGATAATGGTTCTATTGGACCCACACGGTGGTTCAATGTTCCCCACGGGTGGGAATACATGAACAAAATGAGGCAGTGATGTGAATATTCATATAATCAAAGAGAAACTACATTACATTTCTAAATGATTTTGCAAATGGTGAAGGAATGCTTACTTCTTTATTTTATTCTCAAAAAGCATAAGGCATACAAATTTTTCATAGAGAAATAATGATAAATAAAATAGCTGGTTCAGCGGCCCCCCTCTCTCCTACATACAACTGTTATAACTCCTTGTGAAAAAATGAGAAGAAGTATGCAATACAGTTATTTCATCTGAAGCTTCGTTTTCGAGAAAATCGAGTTTGAAAATACAGCGAATATACGAATCGTCTGACGCGTTTGATCATGATCAATCAATTCTACTTCCTGCATATATTATACTAAAGCTCGCTTACCTCCATCGATCTTCGAACTCAGTTTTCTCGAAACTGAGGTGTCAAGCAAAAAATGTTATCCTTTTTTCCAATTTGTTTCTCCATTTTTCTCCACCACCTGGTCGCTTGTGCCACGGTCTAGGAAACACCCTGTACACTTAAGAACGATCCTTTTATCGATGTCTGCGCGATACCAGTAATATTAAAAATTTATTTTTCACTCCAGTAGAATATGAATATGCACTCGCCGAAATTTCTATAAAGTCAGTATGTTTTGTATTGAATTCATATAATTATACAATACCAGTGAAAAATTTGTATTTTGTAGCATTTTGGGATTACATTAAGAAAGCATACACACCGATTTCAAAGCATAACTACAACATTTATTTATAAAAAAAAACGAAAAAATAATTTTTCAGAGAAGAAACTGCGAAATATCTATAATGTCACTTTCGTTTTACAGGAATCAAGTTGAAATTAACAATTGTTTTTTTATTAATTCAATTGTAATATTTACTGTAACCTCCATTTTTTTCAATTACATTAAAAATACGGTTGGGCACTGACGAAATTAACTTTATAACGTTCCTGTCTTAACAGAGGCCCACGCTTCGTGATACTTTTTCTTCGCCTATTAATATTTTCCCCTCGGCATTCGAATACCCGTGAATTAAGAAATTATCAGGAGGCAAGGGCTATTTAAAGGTAGAAATTATTTTTTAAGCTTTTTCCGCGACAGTTCCCTTTCCTGGTATTCCCATAAAAAATTTAAGAGATGTTTTATTAGTACGGTAAATAGAATGCGGGCGGATCATTATCACCTAGCTGCTTCGTTGGCGCGCGTAAGTATAGTTTCTGACGGCAAGTGTAGCTGTAATCAAAGCGATGAAACCCTAAATCATGTCATCAGGCAGTGCGTAAAGTATGACACTCAAAGGCAAAAACTTTTATTTTCTTTATGTAAAATGGGCTACCATTTACCCCTGAGTATCGACATGTTTATAGCGGAACCTAATATTAAGGCTTGTATTTCTATTCATTCCTTTTTCAAAGATTGTTAATTATCGATCTAAACTGTAACTCAATTTATATGTATATTAACCATTGTAACACCAAACTGTAAAGCGAAATGGACCCATTTCAGGGTCTAAAGAGCTTCAAATAAAAAAAAAAAATTATAACAAGTACGATTTTTATGAGTTCAAAAACAAATACTTTTAGACTATTTGCAATTTTCCGTAGTTGTCTGCTTAGAATACAGAGATACACTGAGTGACTTTATAGAAACTTCGCACTTATATTCTGCACCACGCAGAAAAAAATCAAAACAAACGTAAATTGCAAGCATAGCGGTCTAGAGTGCGCATTCCTTTTATCCTAGCGTGAATGAAGCACAAGGCCAGACACGATGAAGAAACAAAAATGGTGATATTTTTAAAATATCTATGAAAATGAAGATGACTTTATAGAAATTTCAGCGAGTGTATTATTTCTCTGTAAAATTACTCGGTTTCAGAGTTGTTTTCGTACGGCTGAACTTTATCGGTAATATCGCACACGAGAAATAGAAAAACTTTCGTGCGCCATTGGTACGATTTCGCAGTGGCAAAATGAAATTCTGAACTCACGATACCGGCACCGTATTCATTCCTCCGTCTGCTAGGAACTATATGTGTAATCGTTTCATTCGGTGTTCCCATCAGTTTTCGAAGTCCTGCAACGATTCTTTTTCGAGTTCAGTAAGGAAGTTTGATCGTTGCGCATGTAAGACGGGGTGCGGAAAACTAATTTCGGCTGGGCACACGACGATGAGAACGGAATACAGCGAGGGATCCGAAAGAAAGAACGGGTGCGTAATGTTACTTTGAGTGACAAAACCTGGGGAGGGCTATGATGCGCGATAAGGGTGTGCACGTATAGCGCGCGCACCGTCGCGTCGCCCAGAGAGATTGTCAGGCCAATAATGCATTTCTCGCGGAAAAATCCAGCAAAGAGTACGTTCGGTCCAGGGATTTAGTCATTTAAAATGCATGGAGTTCATAACTTATTCCCAGACGACTGCCGCACCCCGCGTAGCAAGGTATTGCAACCTTACCTCGTCCTCTTCCCGTCTGCTTCCTGCGGAAAACCTCACAGGCAACGTGTTTTCATGCCCGAGGCTCTTACGTTGTTTCGCCTCCGACTTACTTTTCTGACATTTTACATTGTCAGAAATGGCGTGCCGTCGGTTCTTGCCACAACGCAACAACGTATAGAGCTCTAGGCATCGAATTCTGCGGGATGCCGTTCTATCCTGCACTATTTGTTGCATTGTTCAAAATTTCATATCAATCCAGCTTTCTTTTATCTTGAGTCATCTGTAATGTTTTCGTTGCTAACCCTCAAACGATATACCGCTACTTCAGACCGCGATCTGTTACGCTAGAATTTCCTAAAAATTCCGTAATAATTTACTTCGAAGTATCTAAGTGTTTAATAAATCCTGGATTATACAAAAACAAGTCGTAAAAAAGGAATAACATTTTTTATTTGACGCCTCGTTTTCGAGAACAACGAGTCAATCGTTTCATACTTAAAGATCTTTCAGTGTGATGATATTTTCTAATATTGTAACTAAGTTTTTAGTGTTCGTTTTTTTGTTTTCTTAAGAATTTCACATTCATTTAAATTTACTTTTCTTTTTAACGGTCCGTTATGTTTATATTTATAATAATATTCCTGAGGATTCTAACATTTCACGACACTAGAATAATATTTATTACATAATGCAGAATAACCAAAACGGCGTTGTATTAAAATATAAATTAGATCTTTGTATTTTCCTCATTATATTGCTTGTTACGGAAAACAACATACGAAATATTTCGTACACGATTATACTGTATAATGTTCCAATCATTATATAAACAAAATCAACACTTTTAGAACCAGTAAATTCTACTTACAATTTCAAGGACAATCTTTACAATGTGACTGTTTTGTGAAATATGATTTGTCAAACTCTGGGTGATAAAATGTTACTGTGGCTTGTACGTTTATTCATCGTTGATCTCTTCTATTATATGTAAATTCTTTTGGCTAACAGGTACAATAAAAACGGGGAAAACTGGAATTCAGTATTTTTAGATTTAATATTTTTTTGTCGTTTTGACAAAAATTTTTGACAATTTTTCATGAAATTTCCTGAAACCAGTGTTCATGTCACTCGTCGATCACGGTGCTACAAAACTTTATCAATTTTTGTCATTTTGGATCACAGCAGAGCTTGGGAAGAGCAGTATAGGTCGCTTCGCAGAACGAACAAATACATAAGGGATTTGTCAGTCGATTATGGAATGCCTCTGACAAAATTCGAGTGGAAAGTAAAAGCATCAGCTTTTAGAGAGCGGCCTTTAAGGGAGACGTCAATTATTAACGACGTGTGTTACCGATCGATAGGTCGTTTAATCGTGCTTTTAACGCGACGGAATTGTCCCTTTGCTGGCTGTGGAAGCGTTAATTCAGTGAAAACGTTTTTCGAAATTTGATTATCCGTGACACGTCGCATTGTTGCGCAATATTCGCCTGTTTGGCGAAACGGCCGTGGATCTATTACACTAAGCTCGATTAAATTACACTGCCAATATAATGCTTGTACTGCGCCTTCGTTTTCGCTGTGATCGCGAATTATTAATTTTATATCCTGTGTCGCGAAAGTAGCGATTAAAATATTGTAAACATGACGAATTTTTACAAAAGTTCCATTATTACAGACAAGACTTTACGAGAGAGTCAATTTTATAAATCTGTCGCTTGATTACGAAAATTAATGCCAAATATTTTCTATACCAATTTCAAAAATAGGATTCAAGTAGACATTCCTTTTTCCCTTTAATAATTGTTATCTTCCTTTTGTCTCAAATTTTACGTACACATTTTTTTTAATAAATAAAACATATCCGTAATCTATTGATGAGGTATTATTAATCAGAAGTTTCATGAACGTCTGACTGTTATCTATTTTTAAAGTTAGCAACACTGAACAGTATTAACCTCGCGGTCCATTATTGAAAAATGTATGTTATATTCTTTCTAAAATTAAGAAACCGTATTGTAATGTATAAATGGATCCCACATAATTTCCACTGCATTTACATTTCGATATTTCCTTTTGATACTGCTTCAGTAAATAATTCAAATGATTGCCAGCTGATGTGACACAGTGAACATTTCTGCACATTAATGCGTCCGAAAGTAATGCAAAATGGACTGATACATTATTCAAAACGTGTTCGACTACACGGCTCTTGGACAATATTGCAAATCCCAATTTATCTAAAAAAAACTCCGTATGAATAATTTCCATGGAATATTACATTCGTAGAGTCGCCAGCCAGTACAGTGACACACATAGTATTTGTTCGCATGTCATCTAAATAAGAATTATCGTACAAAAATTTATACGATTCCCATTTGTTTATCGCTTTTATTTTCATTTCCAACGATTTTTAGCAACATTATCTGTTCTACTGTTACATAACATTTAAGAGTTGTTTCCGTGTATGATATTACATTTTATTGAATGATCGTTGCAAATGTTTAAAGTATACAGTTTTAACAGAAAATTGAATTGTGCATTTCTAAGAATTGCTAACCGCAAACAATCTCACTCACTCACATTCCGGACTCTCGCTTACTCTAGCGCTCACTCTTCTATCTGTATCATTCATTCTGAACTCTCACATACAATATAAACAATCATCATTCACAGGAACAAGTCGAATTTTATATACATAGTGAACCTCTACTTTATAGTTTTATATACCGTTCTTCACACTCGTCGTTTTATTAAGGTTACAAGTTATCCGAACCAGATTATTCTCTTTATTATTTTACCTCTCGTTGAGGCGTGTATCTCAGCGGCTCACTAATCGCAGTTTGAGTACTGACGCGACACAACAAGTTTAATTGGACATTTCGATCTTTGATGAATACATACTATTTTCGGTTGAGTTTCACCGAACAGAGACAAGAATATGTTACGAAACAATGCGGTCGAATGCGGGTTAGGCTTAAGGCACCGTGACAAATGCGAAATCCTGATAGTATAACACGCGAAACGGGAGGAACTATAAAAACCAGGTAAAACGCCGAGGCGAGCGAAACCTGACGCGAGACCGGTTGTGAAATATTGCACGACGCTGAGATTTTATGTTTCTCTTGCCTTCCGACCCTGCGGCTCGCCTTTCGCGCCCCCGTATAATGGTTTAATTGGACTCCAACACATGCGTCTAACAATTAACCGCACACGCGGGACGCCGGTCTCCCTTGAACGCGCGCTGCCACTGCTAAATGTCACCATAAAGCCGAATTATATTCGGATTAAGAACAGTAAAAATATATTTTCCCGCTGACGGTTACCGGTCTTTCCGCTCAACGAACCGACCTTCGTTCTTATCCACCTTGATTTTGTTATCAATACCGGCGAGCTGGCTCATAGAAAAAAGACGCTCATTTTTCTCCACGAGATTATGGCTTCCTGCTACGTCTACAATAGCGCAGAGCAGCTTCACGTCTATTTTATATGCACGGTGGTTCATTTATATTGAGACTGGTCAATATCTTGCAAACAACACATGTTTTCTAAAAATGTTTCATACAAACGTTGTTGGCTTTTAAAGGGATCATTGGGTTGTCGCATTGAATTTTTTGGTAGTGGTGGCCCGAAGATATAGTACAAATTAATGTTTTAAAATGGTAACCTCTATCCTCGGAAAGCACGCAGCTTTTGTTACAACAATTTTTGCGTATTAACTTGCCAAAATAAATGGGTTTCTATCAAATTAACGGCAATCGTTTTATCGACAATGTTTTAATCGACAACATTCGACCAACATAGATTTCAACGACAATATTAATTCACCGATATGGTGAAATCGTCAACATTGACATTGTGCTTACTTATGCAACTTATGTAACTTATGTAAGTATGCACGATATCAATGTCGGTGATTTTACCATATCGGTGAATTAATATTGTCGGCGAAATCAATGTCGGTCGAATGTTGTCGATTAAAACATGGCTGATGAAACGATTGTCGATTAATTTGATACAAACACAAATATATAACTAAATGCAAGGTAAACCCTTTAAATAGCATTCTTTTGGATTAAAAATCTACTCTTTTTATCTATCTCTAATGTCAGCAATAAATGAGATATGTAAGGTGCTTAAGTTAGGTGAAACCACCCTGCATATTAAGTTTATTTGCACACTGGGTGTCACACCGGTGATTGGTAGAATCACCACTTAGACGCCTCTACCACAATTTCGAGAAGCACCCTGTATAATGAAATGCTTTTACCTTTTTACGTTTGTACTTTCATTCCAAACTAAATTGCTATTCAAAAAAACATTTTTAATATATCCTCAACTAAGTTTTAATTTCCAGATATAAAAATTGACAAGCATAAACTAGTGCCTACAGAAGATCCATCCATTGAACATGAAACTATAATATAATAATTACAATAATATTGTTGAGTTTCTTATATTTTAAAATATTCTAAAATACTGTATTTCTTAAGGCTTTTAAAAGTTGAATTTATATGTCACTCGCGCGTTTAAACAATGAAAAACAAAAAGATACCAGAGAGCAGAGTGTTGAAACGTGCTGGTAATAATTGCTAGGAACGACTGCACTATCACCGTTATTCTTATTCGTAAAGCCGAAACGCTATCAAGAAATTACTGAAACGTGAAATCAAATTATTTGAGTTACTTAGTGCGTAGTCTGGTTACATTGTCGAAGGAGCGGAACCGAGCTAGAAATCTCTGGTGTGCACGAAGTTATAATTATTATGTAAGGATAAGGGAATTCGCTTTACATAGTGAATCCACGAAATTGACTGAGATCGAGGCTGCTTGAATTATACTCGTGTAAATACATGCAAGACGTAGACGATGAATTTAAGCAATCTGCAATTATGACGTACGCTCGCTCGCGAAAGTCCAGAAACGAAATAATGAAACGGGAATAAGCTAGAAAATTTCCTTCTGTCGATTCTATCACAATTTATTGTTCCAACAATATTTAAAAAATATGCACTCTTTTTTTAACGAGATTAAACTTTATTAGGACGAAAAGAAATGTGCAAAATCAATTTAAATTAATTATACATGTACAAGAGCAGAAATATGATAATTAATAAAACTATTTCGTTTATTGTGCTCCAAGGAGTACATTTATTTATTCAGTAAAAAGTACTCTGTAGCTCTTTTCTGGAATAAATTATTTTTTATTCATTTTACTAACTTTTATGTAGTAACTTTTTCCAACTTCTGTTGTTAACTTTCACGTTGAGAACTTTTTATGCACTAGAGTTGAAGCTTGTTAAACTTGATAAACGAATAATTTGGCTTTATTGCTTGTAAAGAAAATAAAACGACTTACGATTAGTTATGATTGGTAAAGTAGTGTCGTCTCATTCCTAGTCGGACAAGTATTAAGGTCTCACACAAGTTCGTGTCGTTTACTGTTCTACTATATAAATTAATATTTGAAACATACGTTTAAAGTTTACAAATAAATGTAATCACCCTCTCGTTCCACAACTTCTTTCCAGCTTTTTGGTAAAGACACACTGTCATAAAATTTCTATGGTTTTCATTAAAAAACAAACACACACTGCAAAGAGTATAAACATATTCACAGTACGATCTTATAGAACGACTTAATAGTATTCTCATCCAGAAACTTGATCAATCGAGTTAGTAGTATTGTCTACGTTTGGTCAGACAAATAGTATACTTTATGCCTAGTCAGGCAAGTAGCATTATACATACAGTGGCGTGCAAAAGTATCCGGACACCCTTTAAAAACGAATAACTTTTTCAAAATTAGTTCAAACGGCTTGAGTTTTTTCGAGATGTTAGAAGGATCAGTTTACTAGGTAGCGTGTAAATAATTTTTTCCAAAAATTGCTATTGGTCGGAATTGCGACGAAGAAAGTAAAGATCACAATTTTTAACTTTTTTATCTGTACCTGTAATGAAAATTTGAAAGACGTCTTTTGTCGGTCTAGCTAAGTTATGCATATGTACAAAGTTTCATCAAACTCGGTTAACGTTGTTATGAGCTACAAACATTTAAAGCTTATCACATAAGGGCGAAATTCCCTGAAAAGGCAGAAAATCTGTGACTTTCACTCTTAATCTCTCATCTTGCAATGTTCGCAGCTCATCTGCTCATAGCAACATTAACCGACTTCGATGAAACTTTGCGCATGTATATAGCCTATGAAGATCTACAAAAGATATATTTTAAATTTTCGCTACAGGCATAGATAAAAAAGTTAAAAGTCGTGACCTTTACTTTTTTCTTCACAATTTCTACCATTAACAATTTTTATAAATAATTATTAAGACGTTACCTAGTAAACTAATCCTTCGAGTATCTCAAAGAAACTCATGCGATTTGAACTAATTTTGAAAAAGTTATTCGTTTTTAAAGTGTGTCCGGATACTTTTGCACGCCACTGTAGGCCCTGATACAGTAAGTAGTAGTGTAGTTCCTGTGATCAGACAAGTAGTATGGAATTGTACGTTGAGATAAAAGTAGAATGACTAAAATGATTGGACCTACAAGAATTGCAGATATCTGTACTTTTACATGCTTTCATATCTTTTGTTGATGAAAGTGATCTTGCTGCAAAATTGTAATGAATCAGCACTGTTTAAATATGGAGATTAAGATGGGAAAGTGATGTCGTTTTTTCTGTAGAAATGGCATTGCTTCCACTTGTTACTGCTGCACCTTATTCCAAGTCGCAAAATCGTTGTGAATCAATGTTATAGTGCTTTATAATCTTTCAAGCATTTTTTTTCATCACATCAAATATGGAAAATCAAAGTCAGCGTTTCCGTCACATTTTGCTTTTTTATTACTGCAGTGGAAGCCAGGAGAAAGTTGTGTGCTGATTACGGAGAGGATATACCATGCAATTCCCAATTATTTTGTTCACTTCTACACACTTCTAAGTGGTGTAAAGTTCATTTTAAATAAAGGCGTCGAAAGCAACTCAATTTTTTACCAATAAAGAACAGGAGTTCTACGAGTATGAGATTTTCAAGAAGCCAGAAAGACGGCAAAGGATCGTAGCATAAAATGGTCACTAAATCATCGAGTAATGTAATAGTGAATAATAAATAATGAAAAATCCTTCATTATTTTCTCTTGGAAAAACGATATTACTTTCCGAACAATCCAATCATTTTTTATTGTTCTACATCAGTATCAAATCATACTTTAAAAGTCCACGTATGAAAACTGTAAACTTACCAAGGATTATAGTTGTTAATAACAGATTTAGTGTCTCCGAAATCTGTAAGAAACAAAGCTCGTTACTGTTCGCAATCGGGAACGAAATCTTTCTCGTCTACTACGATATCGTTACACCCGGTCAGTAAGCGAAGATGAAATCTTTTACCTACGTTCCCATCCACCGTCGGACCTATCATCCATCATAAAAGGTTAGCCGGTTCTCTTCTCGGTGAACGATCAATCACCATGCTAACCTAGCAGCACACTGTAACAGACCTAATCGTTTCACGGACACCAACAATATCATGAAAAAGAATGAAGCGTCCTAATATTTCCATTTCATATTGTCGGTACTTACGCCGAAAAATTTGCGAGCACTCTAAAAGCTTATCGATGCTAATGACAGCGGTCCCCCCGCGGCAAGAAAATGAAGTTTGCCCTGCGAAGTTATCTTTCCCCATTGAAATTGCATTTGACCTTACCCTTTTCAAGGATCCTCCGCATCGCGCATTAAATATTTATGAACTTAAAGGTCCAAGTGTTCTGGCGTGGCAGCCACTCCTCGAAGATTGCTCTACGCTTTGCCGCGGATCTCTGCTCGGCGAATCGCGTCGCTCTGGATATCCAACAGGCAACCATAAGAGGGGTAACGTCTCACAACGGCGAAATAGAAGCCACCAGCTACAGCTCGAGGAATGATTTAATAATGTGTAGAGCATTAGTCTGCCCGAGTAACGTAAGCGGGGATAATCCTTTTAACGAGTTGTCTAGCAATCCCTTTAACCCTGAAACCTGGGCGACAACTAATTCCACCAGATATTGCGGGGTAACGGGGACTTACATAAAGGGCCATTACCGCCCTGTGTCACATTCGCGGTATGTATATATACGTATGTGTTATGTGCATTATGTACATGATGCTGTTTTACCATTCCGGCGTCAGCACGTACGTGCGTACATTGCGTTACACATGCTAGGTACCCCGTACCATATTATGTTTGACATACCAACGTCCATATTTCTCATAACGTTGTACACGGCTAGCCATAAAGAACATTACAGCATTTTTCAAAGGTTAACAATTCGTTTTTTCCTATTAAAAGTTTTACTAACCTCTCTCTAAAAGAGCATCGATTGCATTATCACAGGACACAAATTCGAAAGCCGCTTTTACAATTTCAAGAATGTTTTTTACGTAGATTAATTCTGTAGACCTTCCCAGATACAAAGGTAAATATTTTATTAACATTATATATATGATTAACCTGTTAACTGTTTATGTCGAGTTTACTCGTTATGAAAAAATGGCACTTTATTATCTAATGACGAGTATACTTGTCTTGCAGGAAAAATTAAGTAGTATGAAAATTTTTATTTTGTTTCTCAAACAATAGTTTGAAAAGAAAGCACAAAAATAATAAATGGCCACAATAATAGTCGACACGGGTTTGTGCATAAATCTTTTTGGGACGAATAAGTTCAACACCAAAAATGGGGAGGCAGGTAGTGACTAGGAATAAGGCTTTCAACATGCTTTAGCTATGTACCTCGATGAAAAAAAAAATTTGCAGTATTATTAGTGAAACTTGACGATGTTCTGTTTCACTATACGAAGGAAAAGGAAGGAAATTCACATTATTTTTTAGACATTCTGAAAGAAATCGTGTAGGTAGTCTCACATTTTTGGTTAGAAATGCACTTTGTCGGCGACGAAGCTCCAAACGCCGTTTAAAATTTAGATTACCAAAATGTTGAGAGGGTTTCCGGAAGCTGTAGGATTGCGTGCACGGAATTCGGCGGAACTCGGCATCTAAAAGGGTGGGGTTATTACAAGACTTTCCGAGTTTATTGCCGAAAGGGATGGACTGGTGCGTCAAGCAATTTTGGACTCCTTTGCCTTCGCATGGGAATATATCTCTCCCCTTCGGCTGATGGCTCGACCTCTTAATGGTAATTGGCCCGTATTTCTAACGAGTCTCCAGAGGACCCGCGTGACATTGATTTAAATAATCCATAGGGTTGAATGAATGCTTTAATTAGCCGGGATCCCGCGGCACAGTTGTTCCACGCTCTTCCAACCCCGGCCCGAAATTCTTTGTCCCAATACAAGCTTTGCGGAGTATTAATTCTGCGAGCCTTTTATTGTTTCGCGGCAAATGAATATTCATACACTCCACCGCACGCGTTTCTTGCTCTTCGAATCGATTATGATTCCCAGTTCGACCCTTCGAAATTGACGGCGCCCCGACTGTGTTGAGTTTTTACGATCGATGACGATTAGACTATAAAAATTTATGTATTCGTCAAAATCATCAAAATGCTACGAAACCAAAGACCTATTTGCAGACTTCGGTTCGTTATGCAAAATAAAAATTATCTGCCTTAATGCCAGAAAACTGGGTTCCATTAAAACTGTATTTCTTCTGATATTTTTTATGTTTTGGGGATCGTTTACACATTTTTGTCATAAATGCATAAAATATCGCAATCTACTTATTAGAATTAAAGCATTGAGATCACCTGACGTGAATTTATTATTTTTTGTACTTTTCTGGCGATCGAAAAGTTAAAATCAAATAGAGAAGAAGCATAAAGAAAATTTTCTTACAATTTTATTATATTCTGCCATGAACATTCTCGCCTGAAACAAAGCAGTTGCGTCGCTGTAAAAACAATTGGAATGATTAGATTGATTAAATGTGACGCGACGATAATTTTTTCGTTTCTCAGAAATTGATCAGAATAAACTGCAAACTTGGGCAGACATGTATGCAAATGAAAAGTGATCGTGCACGGTGAAGTCGTGTGAATATTAACTTATCAGATGCTGGTCATAATTGTTCCGCGTTAGGTAGGTAAATTATGGTCGCGGGAGAGAGAAATGTGTGACAGAAATTATCAAGCATTAATCCGCCAGCAATGGGATACATTCCACTTTAATCATTAATGCCGGACGAATTTTAATTTCGGTCGTCGGAGACGCATAATTCATCGTGTATCTGATTAATTTACATGCGCTCGACAACGTATCGTTAGCTGATTTAAACTCATAATGGTTATTTTATAGTTGCACGAGAGGTTATTGTGTCCTCCGACCAGCTGTCGGCTTGTTTTAGTATCTCAATGCAATTAGACACAGTTTTAATTAGCAGATAACGGGACCCTGACGTTGACAGTAATTCTTTATGGCTAAGTGGCACACCTTAAGTGTTCATGGCTGAATTGAATTCACCGGATTCGTTGCAACATGCGAGTAAACGTCATAATTCGCAACGCAGAAAAATCATAGTTAACATTTTGTATGACCATAAAATGCTTTTTCCTTTTATCAATTTAACTGGAGCATCATTTACGCCAGGTAATTACTAAACTACAACAAGTGAGAACTAAATGTAAACGTGAACGTGCATTCGTAATTTGGAGTAATGCTTGCTTAGAAAACTAGGTTGGATTGGTTCCTTAGTCAAATACAATTTATGGTTGATTCTGGAACATACAAAATTCTTTAGATGGCATATTTTGGGTAATCAAAGCTGTCTAAAAGTAACTCACAAATATTTGCATTAATAGAAACAATCACCGGTAGCTAGAATTTGTTTTCAAGTCATAGATTAGAAGCAATCATAATTTTTTCAACCCAATCATTGTAAATTTATAAGACTGTAGGATCGTCTGTAAACATAACGCGGTCTCGCGCGATTTGATGTATGCTCGTGTATATGTGTGAGGCGAATATTCGAGACGTGTCCTGCGACGACACGCGAGAGACGGCAAGAGAGTTTTACAGTTCGTCTTGAATTTTGATTCGAGAGAGTGTGTCCGAAAGGTGTGCGTGTGCGTGCGGCACACGCCTGAGGCACAGGGTGGCACGTTTCTGCCCCGCCCGGGCTTCAGAGGAGTCGGATCGTTTCCTAACCTTCCACAACCTCTTACTTGGAACCTTGTGACTGGATTCTGACCACAAGAATCCGCGATGGGCCGAATCGGGCCGGGGCAGAGCGGCCGGCCCGCATCGGCCCGTGGTTCCGCCTGAGGCACAGGGTGGCACGTTTCTGCCCCGCCCGGGCCTCAGAGGGGTCGGATCGGTTCCTAACCTTCCACAACCTCTTACTTGGAACATTGTAACTAGATTCTGGCCACAAGAATCCGTGGTTCCGCCTGAGGCACAGGTAGGCACGTTTCGGCCCCGCCCGGGCCTCAGAGGGGTCGGATCGGTTCCTAACCTTCCACAACCTCTTACTTGGAACCTTGTGACTGGATTCTGACCACAATATTCCTCGGCGGGCCGAATCGGACCGCGGCAGAGCGGCCGGCCCGCCTCGGCCCGTGGTTCCGCCTGAGGCACAGGGTGGCACGTTTCTGCCCCGCCCGGGCCTCAGAGGGGTCGGATCGGTTCCTAACCTTCCACAACCTCTTACTTGGAACCTTGTGCCTGGATTCTGACCACAAGATTCCTCGGCGGGCTGAATCGGGCCGCGGCAGAGCGGCCGGCCCGCCTCGGCCCGTGGTTCCGCCTGAGGCACAGGGTGGCACGTTTCTGCCCCGCCCGGGCCTCAGAGGGGTCGGATCGGTTCCTAACCTTCCACAACCTCTTACTTGGAACCTTGTGACTGGATTCTGACCACAAGATTCCTCGGCGGGCCGAATCGGGCCGCGGCAGAGCGGCCGGCCCGCCTCGGCCCGTGGTTCCGCCTGAGGCACGTTTCTGCCCCGCCCGGGCCTCAGAGGGGTCGGATCGGTTCCTAACCTTCCACAACCTCTTACTTGGAACCTTGTGACTGGATTCTGACCACAAGATTCCTCGGCGGGCCGAATCGGGCCGCGGCAGAGCGGCCGGCCCGCCTCGGCCCGTGGTTCCGCCTGAGGCACGTTTCTGCCCCGCCCGGGCCTCAGAGGGGTCGGATCGGTTCCTAACCTTCCACAACCTCTTACTTGGAACCTTGTGACTGGATTCTGACCACAAGATTCCTCGGCGGGCCGAATCGGACCGCGGCAGAGCGGCCGGCCCGCCTCGGCCCGTGGTTCCGCCTGAGGCACAGGGTGGCACGTTTCTGCCCCGCCCGGGCCTCAGAGGGGTCGGATCGGTTCCTAACCTTCCACAACCTCTTACTTGGAACATTGTGACTGGATTCTGGCCACAAGAATCCGTGGTTCCGCCTGAGGCACAGGTAGGCACGTTTCGGCCCCGCCCGGGCCTCAGAGGGGTCGGATCGGTTCCTAACCTTCCACAACCTCTTACTTGGAACCTTGTGCCTGGATTCTGACCACAAGATTCCTCGGCGGGCCGAATCGGGCCGCGGCAGAGCGGCCGGCCCGCCTCGGCCCGTGGTTCCGCCTGAGGCACAGGGTGGCACGTTTCTGCCCCGCCCGGGCCTCAGAGGGGTCGGATCGGTTCCTAACCTTCCACAACCTCTTACTTGGAACCTTGTGACTGGATTCTGACCACAAGATTCCTTGGCGGGCCGAATCGGGCCGCGGCAGAGCGGCCGGCCCGCCTCGGCCCGTGGTTCCGCCTGAGGCACGTTTCTGCCCCTCCCGGGCCTCAGAGGGGTCGGATCGGTTCCTAACCTTCCACAACCTCTTACTTGGAACCTTGTGACTGGATTCTGACCACAAGATTCCTCGGCGGGCCGAATCGGACCGCGGCAGAGCGGCCGGCCCGCCTCGGCCCGTGGTTCCGCCTGCGGCACGTTTCTGCCCCGCCCGGGCCTCAGAGGGGTCGGATCGGTTCCTAACCTTCCACAACCTCTTACTTGGAACCTTGTGACTGGATTCTGACCACAAGATTCCTCGGCGGGCCGAATCGGACCGCGGCAGAGCGGCCGGCCCGCCTCGGCCCGTGGTTCCGCCTGAGGCACAGGGTGGCACGTTTCTGCCCCGCCCGGGCCTCAGAGGGGTCGGATCGGTTCCTAACCTTCCACAACCTCTTACTTGGAACATTGTGACTGGATTCTGGCCACAAGAATCCGTGGTTCCGCCTGAGGCACAGGTAGGCACGTTTCGGCCCCGCCCGGGCCTCAGAGGGGTCGGATCGGTTCCTAACCTTCCACAACCTCTTACTTGGAACCTTGTGCCTGGATTCTGACCACAAGATTCCTCGGCGGGCCGAATCGGGCCGCGGCAGAGCGGCCGGCCCGCCTCGGCCCGTGGTTCCGCCTGAGGCACAGGGTGGCACGTTTCTGCCCCGCCCGGGCCTCAGAGGGGTCGGATCGGTTCCTAACCTTCCACAACCTCTTACTTGGAACCTTGTGACTGGATTCTGACCACAAGATTCCTTGGCGGGCCGAATCGGGCCGCGGCAGAGCGGCCGGCCCGCCTCGGCCCGTGGTTCCGCCTGAGGCACGTTTCTGCCCCTCCCGGGCCTCAGAGGGGTCGGATCGGTTCCTAACCTTCCACAACCTCTTACTTGGAACCTTGTGACTGGATTCTGACCACAAGATTCCTCGGCGGGCCGAATCGGACCGCGGCAGAGCGGCCGGCCCGCCTCGGCCCGTGGTTCCGCCTGCGGCACGTTTCTGCCCCGCCCGGGCCTCAGAGGGGTCGGATCGGTTCCTAACCTTCCACAACCTCTTACTTGGAACCTTGTGACTGGATTCTGACCACAAGATTCCTCGGCGGGCCGAATCGGACCGCGGCAGAGCGGCCGGCCCGCCTCGGCCCGTGGTTCCGCCTGAGGCACAGGGTGGCACGTTTCTGCCCCGCCCGGGCCTCAGAGGGGTCGGATCGGTTCCTAACCTTCCACAACCTCTTACTTGGAACATTGTGACTGGATTCTGGCCACAAGAATCCGTGGTTCCGCCTGAGGCACAGGGTGGCACGTTTCTGCCCCGCCCGGGCCTCAGAGGGGTCGGATCGGTTCCTAACCTTCCACAACCTCTTACTTGGAACCTTGTGACTGGATTCTGACCACAAGATTCCTCGGCGGGCCGAATCGGGCCGCGGCAGAGCGGCCGGCCCGCCTCGGCCCGTGGTTCCGCCTGAGGCACGTTTCTGCCCCGCCCGGGCCTCAGAGGGGTCGGATCGGTTCCTAACCTTCCACAACCTCTTACTTGGAACCTTGTGACTGGATTCTGACCACAAGATTCCTCGGCGGGCCGAATCGGACCGCGGCAGAGCGGCCGGCCCGCCTCGGCCCGTGGTTCCGCCTGAGGCACAGGGTGGCACGTTTCTGCCCCGCCCGGGCCTCAGAGGGGTCGGATCGGTTCCTAACCTTCCACAACCTCTTACTTGGAACATTGTGACTGGATTCTGGCCACAAGAATCCGTGGTTCCGCCTGAGGCACAGGTAGGCACGTTTCGGCCCCGCCCGGGCCTCAGAGGGGTCGGATCGGTTCCTAACCTTCCACAACCTCTTACTTGGAACCTTGTGCCTGGATTCTGACCACAAGATTCCTCGGCGGGCCGAATCGGACCGCGGCAGAGCGGCCGGCCCGCCTCGGCCCGTGGTTCCGCCTGAGGCACAGGGTGGCACGTTTCTGCCCCGCCCGGGCCTCAGAGGGGTCGGATCGGTTCCTAACCTTCCACAACCTCTTACTTGGAACCTTGTGACTGGATTCTGACCACAAGATTCCTTGGCGGGCCGAATCGGGCCGCGGCAGAGCGGCCGGCCCGCCTCGGCCCGTGGTTCCGCCTGAGGCACGTTTCTGCCCCTCCCGGGCCTCAGAGGGGTCGGATCGGTTCCTAACCTTCCACAACCTCTTACTTGGAACCTTGTGACTGGATTCTGACCACAAGATTCCTCGGCGGGCCGAATCGGACCGCGGCAGAGCGGCCGGCCCGCCTCGGCCCGTGGTTCCGCCTGCGGCACGTTTCTGCCCCGCCCGGGCCTCAGAGGGGTCGGATCGGTTCCTAACCTTCCACAACCTCTTACTTGGAACCTTGTGACTGGATTCTGACCACAAGATTCCTCGGCGGGCCGAATCGGACCGCGGCAGAGCGGCCGGCCCGCCTCGGCCCGTGGTTCCGCCTGAGGCACAGGGTGGCACGTTTCTGCCCCGCCCGGGCCTCAGAGGGGTCGGATCGGTTCCTAACCTTCCACAACCTCTTACTTGGAACATTGTGACTGGATTCTGGCCACAAGAATCCGTGGTTCCGCCTGAGGCACAGGGTGGCACGTTTCTGCCCCGCCCGGGCCTCAGAGGGGTCGGATCGGTTCCTAACCTTCCACAACCTCTTACTTGGAACCTTGTGACTGGATTCTGACCACAAGATTCCTCGGCGGGCCGAATCGGGCCGCGGCAGAGCGGCCGGCCCGCCTCGGCCCGTGGTTCCGCCTGAGGCACGTTTCTGCCCCGCCCGGGCCTCAGAGGGGTCGGATCGGTTCCTAACCTTCCACAACCTCTTACTTGGAACCTTGTGACTGGATTCTGACCACAAGATTCCTCGGCGGGCCGAATCGGACCGCGGCAGAGCGGCCGGCCCGCCTCGGCCCGTGGTTCCGCCTGAGGCACAGGGTGGCACGTTTCTGCCCCGCCCGGGCCTCAGAGGGGTCGGATCGGTTCCTAACCTTCCACAACCTCTTACTTGGAACATTGTGACTGGATTCTGGCCACAAGAATCCGTGGTTCCGCCTGAGGCACAGGTAGGCACGTTTCGGCCCCGCCCGGGCCTCAGAGGGGTCGGATCGGTTCCTAACCTTCCACAACCTCTTACTTGGAACCTTGTGCCTGGATTCTGACCACAAGATTCCTCGGCGGGCCGAATCGGACCGCGGCAGAGCGGCCGGCCCGCCTCGGCCCGTGGTTCCGCCTGAGGCACAGGGTGGCACGTTTCTGCCCCGCCCGGGCCTCAGAGGGGTCGGATCGGTTCCTAACCTTCCACAACCTCTTACTTGGAACCTTGTGACTGGATTCTGACCACAAGATTCCTTGGCGGGCCGAATCGGGCCGCGGCAGAGCGGCCGGCCCGCCTCGGCCCGTGGTTCCGCCTGAGGCACGTTTCTGCCCCTCCCGGGCCTCAGAGGGGTCGGATCGGTTCCTAACCTTCCACAACCTCTTACTTGGAACCTTGTGACTGGATTCTGACCACAAGATTCCTCGGCGGGCCGAATCGGGCCGCGGCAGAGCGGCCGGCCCGCCTCGGCCCGTGGTTCCGCCTGCGGCACGTTTCTGCCCCGCCCGGGCCTCAGAGGGGTCGGATCGGTTCCTAACCTTCCACAACCTCTTACTTGGAACCTTGTGACTGGATTCTGACCACAAGATTCCTCGGCGGGCCGAATCGGACCGCGGCAGAGCGGCCGGCCCGCCTCGGCCCGTGGTTCCGCCTGAGGCACAGGGTGGCACGTTTCTGCCCCGCCCGGGCCTCAGAGGGGTCGGATCGGTTCCTAACCTTCCACAACCTCTTACTTGGAACATTGTGACTGGATTCTGGCCACAAGAATCCGTGGTTCCGCCTGAGGCACAGGGTGGCACGTTTCTGCCCCGCCCGGGCCTCAGAGGGGTCGGATCGGTTCCTAACCTTCCACAACCTCTTACTTGGAACCTTGTGACTGGATTCTGACCACAAGATTCCTCGGCGGGCCGAATCGGGCCGCGGCAGAGCGGCCGGCCCGCCTCGGCCCGTGGTTCCGCCTGAGGCACGTTTCTGCCCCGCCCGGGCCTCAGAGGGGTCGGATCGGTTCCTAACCTTCCACAACCTCTTACTTGGAACCTTGTGACTGGATTCTGACCACAAGATTCCTCGGCGGGCCGAATCGGACCGCGGCAGAGCGGCCGGCCCGCCTCGGCCCGTGGTTCCGCCTGAGGCACAGGGTGGCACGTTTCTGCCCCGCCCGGGCCTCAGAGGGGTCGGATCGGTTCCTAACCTTCCACAACCTCTTACTTGGAACATTGTGACTGGATTCTGGCCACAAGAATCCGTGGTTCCGCCTGAGGCACAGGGTGGCACGTTTCTGCCCCGCCCGGGCCTCAGAGGGGTCGGATCGGTTCCTAACCTTCCACAACCTCTTACTTGGAACCTTGTGACTGGATTCTGACCACAAGATTCCTCGGCGGGCCGAATCGGGCCGCGGCAGAGCGGCCGGCCCGCCTCGGCCCGTGGTTCCGCCTGAGGCACGTTTCTGCCCCGCCCGGGCCTCAGAGGGGTCGGATCGGTTCCTAACCTTCCACAACCTCTTACTTGGAACCTTGTGACTGGATTCTGACCACAAGATTCCTCGGCGGGCCGAATCGGACCGCGGCAGAGCGGCCGGCCCGCCTCGGCCCGTGGTTCCGCCTGAGGCACAGGGTGGCACGTTTCTGCCCCGCCCGGGCCTCAGAGGGGTCGGATCGGTTCCTAACCTTCCACAACCTCTTACTTGGAACATCGTGACTGGATTCTGGCCACAAGAATCCGTGGTTCCGCCTGAGGCACAGGGTGGCACGTTTCTGCCCCGCCCGGGCCTCAGAGGGGTCGGATCGGTTCCTAACCTTCCACAACCTCTTACTTGGAACCTTGTGACTGGATTCTGACCACAAGATTCCTCGGCGGGCCGAATCGGGCCGCGGCAGAGCGGCCGGCCCGCCTCGGCCCGTGGTTCCGCCTGAGGCACGTTTCTGCCCCGCCCGGGCCTCAGAGGGGTCGGATCGGTTCCTAACCTTCCACAACCTCTTACTTGGAACCTTGTGACTGGATTCTGACCACAAGATTCCTCGGCGGGCCGAATCGGACCGCGGCAGAGCGGCCGGCCCGCCTCGGCCCGTGGTTCCGCCTGAGGCACAGGGTGGCACGTTTCTGCCCCGCCCGGGCCTCAGAGGGGTCGGATCGGTTCCTAACCTTCCACAACCTCTTACTTGGAACATTGTGACTGGATTCTGGCCACAAGAATCCGTGGTTCCGCCTGAGGCACAGGTAGGCACGTTTCGGCCCCGCCCGGGCCTCAGAGGGGTCGGATCGGTTCCTAACCTTCCACAACCTCTTACTTGGAACCTTGTGCCTGGATTCTGACCACAAGATTCCTCGGCGGGCCGAATCGGGCCGCGGCAGAGCGGCCGGCCCGCCTCGGCCCGTGGTTCCGCCTGAGGCACAGGGTGGCACGTTTCTGCCCCGCCCGGGCCTCAGAGGGGTCGGATCGGTTCCTAACCTTCCACAACCTCTTACTTGGAACCTTGTGACTGGATTCTGACCACAAGATTCCTTGGCGGGCCGAATCGGGCCGCGGCAGAGCGGCCGGCCCGCCTCGGCCCGTGGTTCCGCCTGAGGCACGTTTCTGCCCCTCCCGGGCCTCAGAGGGGTCGGATCGGTTCCTAACCTTCCACAACCTCTTACTTGGAACCTTGTGACTGGATTCTGACCACAAGATTCCTCGGCGGGCCGAATCGGACCGCGGCAGAGCGGCCGGCCCGCCTCGGCCCGTGGTTCCGCCTGCGGCACGTTTCTGCCCCGCCCGGGCCTCAGAGGGGTCGGATCGGTTCCTAACCTTCCACAACCTCTTACTTGGAACCTTGTGACTGGATTCTGACCACAAGATTCCTCGGCGGGCCGAATCGGACCGCGGCAGAGCGGCCGGCCCGCCTCGGCCCGTGGTTCCGCCTGAGGCACAGGGTGGCACGTTTCTGCCCCGCCCGGGCCTCAGAGGGGTCGGATCGGTTCCTAACCTTCCACAACCTCTTACTTGGAACATTGTGACTGGATTCTGGCCACAAGAATCCGTGGTTCCGCCTGAGGCACAGGGTGGCACGTTTCTGCCCCGCCCGGGCCTCAGAGGGGTCGGATCGGTTCCTAACCTTCCACAACCTCTTACTTGGAACCTTGTGACTGGATTCTGACCACAAGATTCCTCGGCGGGCCGAATCGGGCCGCGGCAGAGCGGCCGGCCCGCCTCGGCCCGTGGTTCCGCCTGAGGCACAGGGTGGCACGTTTCTGCCCCGCCCGGGCCTCAGAGGGGTCGGATCGGTTCCTAACCTTCCACAACCTCTTACTTGGAACATTGTGACTGGATTCTGGCCACAAGAATCCGTGGTTCCGCCTGAGGCACAGGTAGGCACGTTTCGGCCCCGCCCGGGCCTCAGAGGGGTCGGATCGGTTCCTAACCTTCCACAACCTCTTACTTGGAACCTTGTGCCTGGATTCTGACCACAAGATTCCTCGGCGGGCCGAATCGGGCCGCGGCAGAGCGGCCGGCCCGCCTCGGCCCGTGGTTCCGCCTGAGGCACAGGGTGGCACGTTTCTGCCCCGCCCGGGCCTCAGAGGGGTCGGATCGGTTCCTAACCTTCCACAACCTCTTACTTGGAACCTTGTGACTGGATTCTGACCACAAGATTCCTTGGCGGGCCGAATCGGGCCGCGGCAGAGCGGCCGGCCCGCCTCGGCCCGTGGTTCCGCCTGAGGCACGTTTCTGCCCCTCCCGGGCCTCAGAGGGGTCGGATCGGTTCCTAACCTTCCACAACCTCTTACTTGGAACCTTGTGACTGGATTCTGACCACAAGATTCCTCGGCGGGCCGAATCGGACCGCGGCAGAGCGGCCGGCCCGCCTCGGCCCGTGGTTCCGCCTGCGGCACGTTTCTGCCCCGCCCGGGCCTCAGAGGGGTCGGATCGGTTCCTAACCTTCCACAACCTCTTACTTGGAACCTTGTGACTGGATTCTGACCCCAAGATTCCTCGGCGGGCCGAATCGGACCGCGGCAGAGCGGCCGGCCCGCCTCGGCCCGTGGTTCCGCCTGAGGCACAGGGTGGCACGTTTCTGCCCCGCCCGGGCCTCAGAGGGGTCGGATCGGTTCCTAACCTTCCACAACCTCTTACTTGGAACATTGTGACTGGATTCTGGCCACAAGAATCCGTGGTTCCGCCTGAGGCACAGGGTGGCACGTTTCTGCCCCGCCCGGGCCTCAGAGGGGTCGGATCGGTTCCTAACCTTCCACAACCTCTTACTTGGAACCTTGTGACTGGATTCTGACCACAAGATTCCTCGGCGGGCCGAATCGGGCCGCGGCAGAGCGGCCGGCCCGCCTCGGCCCGTGGTTCCGCCTGAGGCACGTTTCTGCCCCGCCCGGGCCTCAGAGGGGTCGGATCGGTTCCTAACCTTCCACAACCTCTTACTTGGAACCTTGTGACTGGATTCTGACCACAAGATTCCTCGGCGGGCCGAATCGGACCGCGGCAGAGCGGCCGGCCCGCCTCGGCCCGTGGTTCCGCCTGAGGCACAGGGTGGCACGTTTCTGCCCCGCCCGGGCCTCAGAGGGGTCGGATCGGTTCCTAACCTTCCACAACCTCTTACTTGGAACATTGTGACTGGATTCTGGCCACAAGAATCCGTGGTTCCGCCTGAGGCACAGGTAGGCACGTTTCGGCCCCGCCCGGGCCTCAGAGGGGTCGGATCGGTTCCTAACCTTCCACAACCTCTTACTTGGAACCTTGTGCCTGGATTCTGACCACAAGATTCCTCGGCGGGCCGAATCGGGCCGCGGCAGAGCGGCCGGCCCGCCTCGGCCCGTGGTTCCGCCTGAGGCACAGGGTGGCACGTTTCTGCCCCGCCCGGGCCTCAGAGGGGTCGGATCGGTTCCTAACCTTCCACAACCTCTTACTTGGAACCTTGTGACTGGATTCTGACCACAAGATTCCTTGGCGGGCCGAATCGGGCCGCGGCAGAGCGGCCGGCCCGCCTCGGCCCGTGGTTCCGCCTGAGGCACGTTTCTGCCCCTCCCGGGCCTCAGAGGGGTCGGATCGATTCCTAACCTTCCACAACCTCTTACTTGGAACCTTTTGACTGGATTCTGACCACAAGATTCCTCGGCGGGCCGAATCGGACCGCGGCAGAGCGGCCGGCCCGCCTCGGCCCGTGGTTCCGCCTGCGGCACGTTTCTGCCCCGCCCGGGCCTCAGAGGGGTCGGATCGGTTCCTAACCTTCCACAACCTCTTACTTGGAACCTTGTGACTGGATTCTGACCACAAGATTCCTCGGCGGGCCGAATCGGACCGCGGCAGAGCGGCCGGCCCGCCTCGGCCCGTGGTTCCGCCTGAGGCACAGGGTGGCACGTTTCTGCCCCGCCCGGGCCTCAGAGGGGTCGGATCGGTTCCTAACCTTCCACAACCTCTTACTTGGAACATTGTGACTGGATTCTGGCCACAAGAATCCGTGGTTCCGCCTGACGCACAGGTAGGCACGTTTCGGCCCCTCCCGGGCCTCAGAGGGGTCGGATCGGTTCCTAACCTTCCACAACCTCTTACTTGGAACCTTGTGACTGGATTCTGACCACAAGATTCCTCGGCGGGCCGAATCGGGCCGCGGCAGAGCGGCCGGCCCGCCTCGGCCCGTGGTTCCGCCTGAGGCACGTTTCTGCCCCGCCCGGGCCTCAGAGGGGTCGGATCGGTTCCTAACCTTCCACAACCTCTTACTTGGAACCTTGTGACTGGATTCTGACCACAAGATTCCTCGGCGGGCCGAATCGGACCGCGGCAGAGCGGCCGGCCCGCCTCGGCCCGTGGTTCCGCCTGAGGCACAGGGTGGCACGTTTCTGCCCCGCCCGGGCCTCAGAGGGGTCGGATCGGTTCCTAACCTTCCACAACCTCTTACTTGGAACCTTGTGCCTGGATTCTGACCACAAGATTCCTCGGCGGGCCGAATCGGGCCGCGGCAGAGCGGCCGGCCCGCCTCGGCCCGTGGTTCCGCCTGAGGCACAGGGTGGCACGTTTCTGCCCCGCCCGGGCCTCAGAGGGGTCGGATCGGTTCCTAACCTTCCACAACCTCTTACTTGGAACCTTGTGACTGGATTCTGACCACAAGATTCCTTGGCGGGCCGAATCGGGCCGCGGCAGAGCGGCCGGCCCGCCTCGGCCCGTGGTTCCGCCTGAGGCACGTTTCTGCCCCTCCCGGGCCTCAGAGGGGTCGGATCGGTTCCTAACCTTCCACAACCTCTTACTTGGAACCTTGTGACTGGATTCTGACCACAAGATTCCTCGGCGGGCCGAATCGGACCGCGGCAGAGCGGCCGGCCCGCCTCGGCCCGTGGTTCCGCCTGCGGCACGTTTCTGCCCCGCCCGGGCCTCAGAGGGGTCGGATCGGTTCCTAACCTTCCACAACCTCTTACTTGGAACCTTGTGACTGGATTCTGACCACAAGATTCCTCGGCGGGCCGAATCGGACCGCGGCAGAGCGGCCGGCCCGCCTCGGCCCGTGGTTCCGCCTGAGGCACAGGGTGGCACGTTTCTGCCCCGCCCGGGCCTCAGAGGGGTCGGATCGGTTCCTAACCTTCCACAACCTCTTACTTGGAACATTGTGACTGGATTCTGGCCACAAGAATCCGTGGTTCCGCCTGAGGCACAGGGAGGCACGTTTCTGCCCCGCCCGGGCCTCAGAGGGGTCGGATCGGTTCCTAACCTTCCACAACCTCTTACTTGGAACCTTGTGACTGGATTCTGACCACAAGATTCCTCGGCGGGCCGAATCGGGCCGCGGCAGAGCGGCCGGCCCGCCTCGGCCCGTGGTTCCGCCTGAGGCACGTTTCGGCCCCGCCCGGGCCTCAGAGGGGTCGGATCGGTTCCTAACCTTCCACAACCTCTTACTTGGAACCTTGTGACTGGATTCTGACCACAAGATTCCTCGGCGGGCCGAATCGGACCGCGGCAGAGCGGCCGGCCCGCCTCGGCCCGTGGTTCCGCCTGAGGCACAGGGTGGCACGTTTCTGCCCCGCCCGGGCCTCAGAGGGGTCGGATCGGTTCCTAACCTTCCACAACCTCTTACTTGGAACATTGTGACTGGATTCTGGCCACAAGAATCCGTGGTTCCGCCTGAGGCACAGGTAGGCACGTTTCGGCCCCGCCCGGGCCTCAGAGGGGTCGGATCGGTTCCTAACCTTCCACAACCTCTTACTTGGAACCTTGTGCCTGGATTCTGACCACAAGATTCCTCGGCGGGCCGAATCGGGCCGCGGCAGAGCGGCCGGCCCGCCTCGGCCCGTGGTTCCGCCTGAGGCACAGGGTGGCACGTTTCTGCCCCGCCCGGGCCTCAGAGGGGTCGGATCGGTTCCTAACCTTCCACAACCTCTTACTTGGAACCTTGTGACTGGATTCTGACCACAAGATTCCTTGGCGGGCCGAATCGGGCCGCGGCAGAGCGGCCGGCCCGCCTCGGCCCGTGGTTCCGCCTGAGGCACGTTTCTGCCCCTCCCGGGCCTCAGAGGGGTCGGATCGGTTCCTAACCTTCCACAACCTCTTACTTGGAACCTTGTGACTGGATTCTGACCACAAGATTCCTCGGCGGGCCGAATCGGGCCGCGGCAGAGCGGCCGGCCCGCCTCGGCCCGTGGTTCCGCCTGCGGCACGTTTCTGCCCCGCCCGGGCCTCAGAGGGGTCGGATCGGTTCCTAACCTTCCACAACCTCTTACTTGGAACCTTGTGACTGGATTCTGACCACAAGATTCCTCGGCGGGCCGAATCGGACCGCGGCAGAGCGGCCGGCCCGCCTCGGCCCGTGGTTCCGCCTGAGGCACAGGGTGGCACGTTTCTGCCCCGCCCGGGCCTCAGAGGGGTCGGATCGGTTCCTAACCTTCCACAACCTCTTACTTGGAACATTGTGACTGGATTCTGGCCACAAGAATCCGTGGTTCCGCCTGAGGCACAGGGTGGCACGTTTCTGCCCCGCCCGGGCCTCAGAGGGGTCGGATCGGTTCCTAACCTTCCACAACCTCTTACTTGGAACATTGTGACTGGATTCTGGCCACAAGAATCCGTGGTTCCGCCTGAGGCACAGGTAGGCACCTTTCGGCCCCGCCCGGGCCTCAGAGGGGTCGGATCGGTTCCTAACCTTCCACAACCTCTTACTTGGAACCTTGTGACTGGATTCTGACCACAAGATTCCTCGGCGGGCCGAATCGGGCCGCGGCAGAGCGGCCGGCCCGCCTCGGCCCGTGGTTCCGCCTGAGGCACGTTTCTGCCCCGCCCGGGCCTCAGAGGGGTCGGATCGGTTCCTAACCTTCCACAACCTCTTACTTGGAACCTTGTGACTGGATTCTGACCACAAGATTCCTCGGCGGGCCGAATCGGACCGCGGCAGAGCGGCCGGCCCGCCTCGGCCCGTGGTTCCGCCTGAGGCACAGGGTGGCACGTTTCTGCCCCGCCCGGGCCTCAGAGGGGTCGGATCGGTTCGTAACCTTCCACAACCTCTTACTTGGAACATTGTGACTGGATTCTGGCCACAAGAATCCGTGGTTCCGCCTGAGGCACAGGTAGGCACGTTTCGGCCCCGCCCGGGCCTCAGAGGGGTCGGATCGGTTCCTAACCTTCCACAACCTCTTACTTGGAACCTTGTGACTGGATTCTGACCACAAGATTCCTCGGCGGGCCGAATCGGGCCGCGGCAGAGCGGCCGGCCCGCCTCGGCCCGTTGTTCCGCCTGAGGCACGTTTCTGCCCCGCCCGGGCCTCAGAGGGGTCGGATCGGTTCCTAACCTTCCACAACCTCTTACTTGGAACATTGTGACTGAATTCTGGCCACAAGAATCCGTGGTTCCGCCTGAGGCACAGGTAGGCACGTTTCGGCCCCGCCCGGGCCTCAGAGGGGTCGGATCGGTTCCTAACCTTCCACAACCTCTTACTTGGAACCTTGTGACTGGATTCTGACCCCAAGATTCCTCGGCGGGCCGAATCGGGCCGCGGCAGAGCGGCCGGCCCGCCTCGGCCCGTTGTTCCGCCCGAGGCACAGGGTGGCACGTTTCTGCCCCGCCCGGGCCTCAGGGGGTCGGATCGGTTAATAACCTTCCAGAATCTCTTACTTGGATTCTTGTGACTGGATTCTGACCACAAGATTCCTTGGCGGGCCGAATCGGGCCGCGGCAGAGCGGCCGGCCCGCCTCGGCCCGTGGTTCCGCCTGAGGCACGTTTCTGCCCCTCCCGGGCCTCAGAGGGGTCGGATCGGTTCCTAACCTTCCACAACCTCTTACTTGGAACCTTGTGACTGGATTCTGACCACAAGATTCCTCGGCGGGCCGAATCGGACCGCGGCAGAGCGGCCGGCCCGCCTCGGCCCGTGGTTCCGCCTGCGGCACGTTTCTGCCCCGCCCGGGCCTCAGAGGGGTCGGATCGGTTCCTAACCTTCCACAACCTCTTACTTGGAACCTTGTGACTGGATTCTGACCACAAGATTCCTCGGCGGGCCGAATCGGACCGCGGCAGAGCGGCCGGCCCGCCTCGGCCCGTGGTTCCGCCTGAGGCACAGGGTGGCACGTTTCTGCCCCGCCCGGGCCTCAGAGGGGTCGGATCGGTTCCTAACCTTCCACAACCTCTTACTTGGAACATTGTGACTGGATTCTGGCCACAAGAATCCGTGGTTCCGCCTGAGGCACAGGGTGGCACGTTTCTGCCCCGCCCGGGCCTCAGAGGGGTCGGATCGGTTCCTAACCTTCCACAACCTCTTACTTGGAACCTTGTGACTGGATTCTGACCACAAGATTCCTCGGCGGGCCGAATCGGGCCGCGGCAGAGCGGCCGGCCCGCCTCGGCCCGTGGTTCCGCCTGAGGCACGTTTCGGCCCCGCCCGGGCCTCAGAGGGGTCGGATCGGTTCCTAACCTTCCACAACCTCTTACTTGGAACCTTGTGACTGGATTCTGACCACAAGATTCCTCGGCGGGCCGAATCGGACCGCGGCAGAGCGGCCGGCCCGCCTCGGCCCGTGGTTCCGCCTGAGGCACAGGGTGGCACGTTTCTGCCCCGCCCGGGCCTCAGAGGGGTCGGATCGGTTCCTAACCTTCCACAACCTCTTACTTGGAACATTGTGACTGGATTCTGGCCACAAGAATCCGTGGTTCCGCCTGAGGCACAGGTAGGCACGTTTCGGCCCCGCCCGGGCCTCAGAGGGGTCGGATCGGTTCCTAACCTTCCACAACCTCTTACTTGGAACCTTGTGCCTGGATTCTGACCACAAGATTCCTCGGCGGGCCGAATCGGGCCGCGGCAGAGCGGCCGGCCCGCCTCGGCCCGTGGTTCCGCCTGAGGCACAGGGTGGCACGTTTCTGCCCCGCCCGGGCCTCAGAGGGGTCGGATCGGTTCCTAACCTTCCACAACCTCTTACTTGGAACCTTGTGACTGGATTCTGACCACAAGATTCCTTGGCGGGCCGAATCGGGCCGCGGCAGAGCGGCCGGCCCGCCTCGGCCCGTGGTTCCGCCTGAGGCACGTTTCTGCCCCTCCCGGGCCTCAGAGGGGTCGGATCGGTTCCTAACCTTCCACAACCTCTTACTTGGAACCTTGTGACTGGATTCTGACCACAAGATTCCTCGGCGGGCCGAATCGGGCCGCGGCAGAGCGGCCGGCCCGCCTCGGCCCGTGGTTCCGCCTGCGGCACGTTTCTGCCCCGCCCGGGCCTCAGAGGGGTCGGATCGGTTCCTAACCTTCCACAACCTCTTACTTGGAACCTTGTGACTGGATTCTGACCACAAGATTCCTCGGCGGGCCGAATCGGACCGCGGCAGAGCGGCCGGCCCGCCTCGGCCCGTGGTTCCGCCTGAGGCACAGGGTGGCACGTTTCTGCCCCGCCCGGGCCTCAGAGGGGTCGGATCGGTTCCTAACCTTCCACAACCTCTTACTTGGAACATTGTGACTGGATTCTGGCCACAAGAATCCGTGGTTCCGCCTGAGGCACAGGGTGGCACGTTTCTGCCCCGCCCGGGCCTCAGAGGGGTCGGATCGGTTCCTAACCTTCCACAACCTCTTACTTGGAACATTGTGACTGGATTCTGGCCACAAGAATCCGTGGTTCCGCCTGAGGCACAGGTAGGCACCTTTCGGCCCCGCCCGGGCCTCAGAGGGGTCGGATCGGTTCCTAACCTTCCACAACCTCTTACTTGGAACCTTGTGACTGGATTCTGACCACAAGATTCCTCGGCGGGCCGAATCGGGCCGCGGCAGAGCGGCCGGCCCGCCTCGGCCCGTGGTTCCGCCTGAGGCACGTTTCTGCCCCGCCCGGGCCTCAGAGGGGTCGGATCGGTTCCTAACCTTCCACAACCTCTTACTTGGAACCTTGTGACTGGATTCTGACCACAAGATTCCTCGGCGGGCCGAATCGGACCGCGGCAGAGCGGCCGGCCCGCCTCGGCCCGTGGTTCCGCCTGAGGCACAGGGTGGCACGTTTCTGCCCCGCCCGGGCCTCAGAGGGGTCGGATCGGTTCGTAACCTTCCACAACCTCTTACTTGGAACATTGTGACTGGATTCTGGCCACAAGAATCCGTGGTTCCGCCTGAGGCACAGGTAGGCACGTTTCGGCCCCGCCCGGGCCTCAGAGGGGTCGGATCGGTTCCTAACCTTCCACAACCTCTTACTTGGAACCTTGTGACTGGATTCTGACCACAAGATTCCTCGGCGGGCCGAATCGGGCCGCGGCAGAGCGGCCGGCCCGCCTCGGCCCGTTGTTCCGCCTGAGGCACGTTTCTGCCCCGCCCGGGCCTCAGAGGGGTCGGATCGGTTCCTAACCTTCCACAACCTCTTACTTGGAACATTGTGACTGAATTCTGGCCACAAGAATCCGTGGTTCCGCCTGAGGCACAGGTAGGCACGTTTCGGCCCCGCCCGGGCCTCAGAGGGGTCGGATCGGTTCCTAACCTTCCACAACCTCTTACTTGGAACCTTGTGACTGGATTCTGACCCCAAGATTCCTCGGCGGGCCGAATCGGGCCGCGGCAGAGCGGCCGGCCCGCCTCGGCCCGTTGTTCCGCCCGAGGCACAGGGTGGCACGTTTCTGCCCCGCCCGGGCCTCAGGGGGTCGGATCGGTTAATAACCTTCCAGAATCTCTTACTTGGATTCTTGTGACTGGATTCTGACCACAAGAATCCGCGGCGGGCCTAATCGGGCCGCGGCCGGCCCGCCTCGGCCCGTGGTTCCGCCTGAGGCACGTTTCTGCCCCGCCCGGGCCTCAGAGGGGTCGGATCGGTTCCTAACCTTCCACAACCTCTTACTTGGAACCTTGTGACTGGATTCTGACCCCAAGATTCCTCGGCGGGCCGAATCGGACCGCGGCAGAGCGGCCGGCCCGCCTCGGCCCGTGGTTCCGCCTGAGGCACAGGGTGGCACGTTTCTGCCCCGCCCGGGCCTCAGAGGGGTCGGATCGGTTCCTAACCTTCCACAACCTCTTACTTGGAACATTGTGACTGGATTCTGGCCACAAGAATCCGTGGTTCCGCCTGAGGCACAGGTAGGCACGTTTCGGCCCCGCCCGGGCCTCAGAGGGGCCGGATCGGTTCCTAACCTTCCACAACCTCATACTTGGAACCTTGTGACTGGATTCTGGCCACAAGATTCCTCGGCGGGCCGAATCGGGCCGCGGCAGAGCGGCCGGCCCGCCTCGGCCCGTTGTTCCGCCCGAGGCACAGGGTGGCACGTCTCTGCCCCGCCCGGGCCTCAGGGGGTCGGATCGGTTAATAACCTTCCAGAATCTCTTACTTGGATTCTTGTGACTGGATTCTGACCACAAGAATCCGCGGCGGGCCGGCCGCGGCCCGTGGTTCCGCCTGAGGCACGTTTCGACCCCACCCGGGCCTCAGAGGGGTTCGGATCGGTTCCTAACCTTCCACAACCTCTTACTTGGAACATTGTGACTGGATTCTGGCCACAAGAATCCGTGGTTCCGCCTGAGGCACAGGTAGGCACCTTTCGGCCCCGCCCGGGCCTCAGAGGGGTCGGATCGGTTCCTAACCTTCCACAACCTTACTTGGAACCTTGTGACTGGATTCTGACCACAAGATTCCTCGGCGGGCCGAATCGGGCCGCGGCAGAGCGGCCGGCCCGCCTCGGCCCGTGGTTCCGCCTGAGGCACGTTTCTGCCCCGCCCGGGCCTCAGAGGGGTCGGATCGGTTCCTAACCTTCCACAACCTCTTACTTGGAACCTTGTGACTGGATTCTGACCACAAGATTCCTCTGCGGGCCGAATCGGACCGCGGCAGAGCGGCCGGCCCGCCTCGGCCCGTGGTTCCGCCTGAGGCACGTTTCGACCCCACCCGGGCCTCAGAGGGCTTCGGATCGGTTCCTAACCTTCCACAACCTCTTACTTGGAACATTGTGACTGGATTCTGGCCACAAGAATCCGTGGTTCCGCCTGAGGCACAGGTAGGCACCTTTCGGCCCCGCCCGGGCCTCAGAGGGGTCGGATCGGTTCCTAACCTTCCACAACCTCTTACTTGGAACCTTGTGACTGGATTCTGACCACAAGATTCCTCGGCGGGCCGAATCGGGCCGCGGCAGAGCGGCCGGCCCGCCTCGGCCCGTGGTTCCGCCTGAGGCACGTTTCGACCCCACCCGGGCCTCAGAGGGGTTCGGATCGGTTCCTAACCTTCCACAACCTCTTACTTGGAACATTGTGACTGGATTCTGGCCACAAGAATCCGTGGTTCCGCCTGAGGCACAGGTAGGCACCTTTCGGCCCCGCCCGGGCCTCAGAGGGGTCGGATCGGTTCCTAACCTTCCACAACCTCTTACTTGGAACCTTGTGACTGGATTCTGACCACAAGATTCCTCGGCGGGCCGAATCGGGCCGCGGCAGAGCGGCCGGCCCGCCTCGGCCCGTGGTTCCGCCTGAGGCACGTTTCTGCCCCGCCCGGGCCTCAGAGGGGTCGGATCGGTTCCTAACCTTCCACAACCTCTTACTTGGAACCTTGTGACTGGATTCTGACCACAAGATTCCTCGGCGGGCCGAATCGGACCGCGGCAGAGCGGCCGGCCCGCCTCGGCCCGTGGTTCCGCCTGAGGCACAGGGTGGCACGTTTCTGCCCCGCCCGGGCCTCAGAGGGGTCGGATCGGTTCGTAACCTTCCACAACCTCTTACTTGGAACATTGTGACTGGATTCTGGCCACAAGAATCCGTGGTTCCGCCTGAGGCACAGGTAGGCACGTTTCGGCCCCGCCCGGGCCTCAGAGGGGCCGGATCGGTTCCTAACCTTCCACAACCTCATACTTGGAACCTTGTGACTGGATTCTGGCCACAAGATTCCTCGGCGGGCCGAATCGGGCCGCGGCAGAGCGGCCGGCCCGCCTCGGCCCGTTGTTCCGCCCGAGGCACAGGGTGGCACGTTTCTGCCCCGCCCGGGCCTCAGGGGGTCGGATCGGTTAATAACCTTCCAGAATCTCTTACTTGGATTCTTGTGACTGGATTCTGACCACAAGAATCCGCGGCGGGCCAATCGGGCCGCGGCCGGCCCGCCTCGGCCCGTGGTTCCGCCTGAGGCACGTTTCGACCCCACCCGGGCCTCAGAGGGGTTCGGATCGGTTCCTAACCTTCCACAACCTCTTACTTGGAACATTGTGACTGGATTCTGGCCACAAGAATCCGTGGTTCCGCCTGAGGCACAGGGAGGCACGTTTCGGCCCCGCCCGGGCCTCAGAGGGGTTCGGATCGGTTCCTAACCTTCCACAACCTCTTACTTGGAACCTTGTGACTGGATTCTGACCACAAGATTCCGCGGCGGGCCGAATCGGGCCGCGGCAGAGCGGCCGGCCCGCCTCGGCCCGTTGTTCCGCCCGAGGCACAGGGTGGCACGTTTCTGCCCCGCCCGGGCCTCAGGGGGTCGGATCGGTTAATAACCTTCCAGAATCTCTTACTTGGATTCTTGTGACTGGATTCTGACCACAAGAATCCGCGGCGGGCCGGCCGCGGCCCGTGGTTCCGCCTGAGGCACGTTTCGACCCCACCCGGGCCTCAGAGGGGTTCGGATCGGTTCCTAACCTTCCACAACCTCTTACTTGGAACCTTGTGACTGGATTCTGACCACAAGATTCCTCGGCGGGCCGAATCGGACCGCGGCAGAGCGGCCGGCCCGCCTCGGCCCGTGGTTCCGCCTGAGGCACGTTTCTGCCCCGCCCGGGCCTCAGAGGGGTCGGATCGGTTCCTAACCTTCCACAACCTCTTACTTGGAACCTTGTGACTGGATTCTGACCACAAGATTCCTCGGCGGGCCGAATCGGACCGCGGCAGAGCGGCCGGCCCGCCTCGGCCCGTGGTTCCGCCTGAGGCACGTTTCGACCCCACCCGGGCCTCAGAGGGGTTCGGATCGGTTCCTAACCTTCCACAACCTCTTACTTGGAACATTGTGACTGGATTCTGGCCACAAGAATCCGTGGTTCCGCCTGAGGCACAGGTAGGCACCTTTCGGCCCCGCCCGGGCCTCAGAGGGGTCGGATCGGTTCCTAACCTTCCACAACCTCTTACTTGGAACCTTGTGACTGGATTCTGACCACAAGATTCCTCGGCGGGCCGAATCGGGCCGCGGCAGAGCGGCCGGCCCGCCTCGGCCCGTGGTTCCGCCTGAGGCACGTTTCTGCCCCGCCCGGGCCTCAGAGGGGTCGGATCGGTTCCTAACCTTCCACAACCTCTTACTTGGAACCTTGTGACTGGATTCTGACCACAAGATTCCTCGGCGGGCCGAATCGGACCGCGGCAGAGCGGCCGGCCCGCCTCGGCCCGTGGTTCCGCCTGAGGCACAGGGTGGCACGTTTCTGCCCCGCCCGGGCCTCAGAGGGGTCGGATCGGTTCGTAACCTTCCACAACCTCTTACTTGGAACATTGTGACTGGATTCTGGCCACAAGAATCCGTGGTTCCGCCTGAGGCACAGGTAGGCACGTTTCGGCCCCGCCCGGGCCTCAGAGGGGCCGGATCGGTTCCTAACCTTCCACAACCTCATACTTGGAACCTTGTGACTGGATTCTGGCCACAAGATTCCTCGGCGGGCCGAATCGGGCCGCGGCAGAGCGGCCGGCCCGCCTCGGCCCGTTGTTCCGCCCGAGGCACAGGGTGGCACGTTTCTGCCCCGCCCGGGCCTCAGGGGGTCGGATCGGTTAATAACCTTCCAGAATCTCTTACTTGGATTCTTGTGACTGGATTCTGACCACAAGAATCCGCGGCGGGCCAATCGGGCCGCGGCCGGCCCGCCTCGGCCCGTGGTTCCGCCTGAGGCACGTTTCGACCCCACCCGGGCCTCAGAGGGGTTCGGATCGGTTCCTAACCTTCCACAACCTCTTACTTGGAACCTTGTGACTGGATTCTGACCACAAGATTCCGCGGCGGGCCGAATCGGGCCGCGGCAGAGCGGCCGGCCCGCCTCGGCCCGTGGTTCCGCCCGAGGCACAGGGTGGTACGTTTCTGCCCCGCCCGGGCCTCAGAGGGGTTCGGATCGGTTCCTAACCTTCCACAACCTCTTACTTGGAACCTTGTGACTGGATTCTGACCACAGGAATTCGCGAGAATCTTTAATTTTTCCGCCTTTGACCCTTTTTTATGTTGCGTAAGTTTTTAAGTTTGAATAATTTTTTTCTGAACGTAGGAATGTTTAACATTAGATAATATACTCTTAAAACTCAGAAAAGATGGGTATAACTTAAATTTTCACGGGAAAAACATTGAAAAAATTGGTTTTCATTTTTTTTAACTGCACCACCTGCAACTTAGCACCAGTCTCAGGAATTTGATAAAAATGAGCATGTTACTTATGATGATATCTTATTACTAAATTAATGCTGTTGATGTGCTCTTTCATCTTCACGTTGAAATTAGCAACTTTTCAATTTTTTTCATGTATTTCATATTTTAAAACCAGAATTTGCAACTTCCACTACGGGCTTCGAATAGTTCTACTTTACCGTCGACGTCTATAGATAAACCATCAATTTCGACAGTTTAACCTAAATGCCTAGACAAAACAGCTAAGAAATATCTACATAACAGAAGTAAAGAAATACGCAGATAATTAACATAATTGACGCGATATAAGGTATGGTTATATTTCAAAACTATTTAATCTTCAGAACAAAACAGTAAAATAAGTAGTTCTGAAGCGTTTTTTTTCTAACGTGAATTCAGTATTATCGCAAGATTTTAATCTTATTTTAATTAAACTATTGTGAAATATTAACATTTTTTACTTGAAAAAAATATTCTAATAATGAGAACGAATCCGTATAAATTTTGTACAGATGGAATTAAAATTAAATAATTTATTAATAAATTTAGAAAGTAACAAGTTAGCTTAACGGCACAGTAATTGGTACAAATACCCTACCTCATAGTCGCTATTAACAAATGCATAAAATCCTTGGTCCTGGGTTTGCACTTTATTTTGCTGATATCCGGCGGCTAATATTGAAATGTTTACACTGTGAAAATCGGTCATCGTAATCGAGTCGGAGACTGCAACTGAAGAAGAGAGAGAGGAGAGAAAGAAAAGAGTGGAGTCAACTTTGAACGAAGTTATTCGAGGTTCCAGCGGGTTTTATTTAAGATGAGGCTGTGTCAGGTCCAACACGAAGACCGACGAACCTTCGCCATGATATTATAATGCACCTGCCGCGATGCATACCGAGTTTACGAGGTCGTAAACCGATACGGGCCTTAATATAAGAATGTTATAGTTTGGTTTTCATAAATTTCGCGGGGGAGGCGACGTGGCCTCGATGCAGCCGCGCGTTCACGATTTATTAGCTGGATAATCGAAAGCTGTCGCGTGAGCGCGCAGGATCACGCGGCGTTGACGACCGTTCTCTCCTCAACGAGTCCATGCATACGCTAAGAGACGTTTACGTGCTCAAAGTATCAAGCAGCCGTTAGATTTTACTACCGCTGTGCTCGGCCGTGTTTGCTAGTTTGTAATAATGCGATTGCCCTGATAAGAGGCTCCGCATTTGCATCACGGCTGACCTCTGCTTCATCAGAGAAACTAAGCCTGAATCTTCAAATTTTCAATTTTCCTCATTGTATCGCGAGCTATAACGAGCTGGCAACATTCCGGGTATAAAATCATTAATAGATCATTCTATTAGGCGTGCAAATAAGTTGGGCGCCTTTTTATTCAATCGGTCATAATTTTGGTTTAAGTTATACTTTTTCACGCGCTCATTGATATCACGAATAAAATTATTGACATTTTAAGCTAACCGTTAAACTAGCTTTTAATTAGATAGTTGCATGTGAATATGGAAAATAAAATGATAGTGAATTCATTACATAAAAAACTAGAATTATTATATCTGTATTCGACTATACATAAAAAATTGAATATATTAATTCAATAGCATTACCTTACTATTTTATGGTGTATAATCTTTTGAGTAATTATCTTGCGTGTAATCGGTAATTTTGAATTGTCTAGTTAGTATACTCTTTCTTCTCCTTATTCTATTTTGCAGCTGTTAATCTAGTGTCGAGCATAACAGAAAAATTTTAAATATCCAAGTGCAAATAAAATGACGAAATGACTCCGTATATTTGTTATTTAACATTAGAACAACCGAGTGAAACATCCAACTGAAAATTCCTAATTTGTATTGCCTTTTAAAAATAACAAGACCACATTTATCGAGACTCTGCACGATTATTTCTACAAAGTAGGTCAGAATGAATAACTGCACATAGTGAATGTTCACAAAAACAACTTCGCAAATTCAACAACCGTAAAGGTAGATAATCTAAAATCCGTAATTTTGACGGGTTCGGTTGTTCTAGTGTTAATTCTATTATCTGTTTGTCGAATTCCAACGTCTATTTGAAACGGAAAGAAATAATTGAAAGCGATTGGTCCACAAGGAGTACATATTTTCGAGGAAATCTAACGATCGTCGGCACTGTTAAATCGACCCGATGACAACTTTTCCACTTCCGGGGATAAAGTTTCCCCCGGTGGATACGACTGAGTTTGAGGAACAGCAGCAAGGATGTTTCTCGAACAGTTCCGAGGGAAGAACGATTAGATGGAATCGGTTGACTTTCATGGGAGCGACTCGATAAATATTTATGGGGATATTCGTGGGGTTAAGCGAAAACCAATAATCGAGGTTTTTCGTCGAAGCTCTATTACACCATTAATCGCCGAACTGGCGCGTCATTGGACCTCGAATATCCCAATCTGCAACAACTGCAAAATACAGTCGAGCCTTCGTTCATTTTTCATTCATTCATCAAATGTCTTATCTATATTTCAAAAATTGTTTTCACGGTGATTAATCGTGTGCTCGTGCAAATTACATCGACGACGTAGAAACTATCAGAATTTTAACTCCGACAAAAAATTCTAAATCAATTGTTGGTTATTGATGCAGTGTCAAATTTTTCATAAAATGAAGAATTTTTTAATACAGCTGAATACTATCGATATCAAGCATAGAAATTGAGAAATCTATTAAAACAAAAATAATAATAAAATTAGCATCTATATGTTCTCTATCTATCCATCTGTTAAGAAATCGTCATCATCTTCTGTATTCTTCTAAATCTTACGATTTTCTTCAAAAACATTTTCGCATACTATTATGCTACTAATATCAAAAATTAGCTACACTTGTTTCTTTAAAATTGGTAGCAACATATATATGGAAATATTATGTCAACAATTTCTCCTAGAAAATAGTGCAATACCTACTGGCACGAGATTATAATGCAACAACTAATATGTATATAAGAAAATATATTAGAACCTCGATTATCTCAACTCTCTATTATCCGAATAAGTTTCGCATGTAAGTAGTTCAGTCTTAAGGATTCTTATACTTATTGAGCCTACCATTGTTAGTACCTAATTGTTTTCGTGAATGAATATCCAACTTGGCTTGATTAGTTCAAATAATTGAGGTTCTATTGTAATGCAATGCATCATTGTTCCATATATCACGCGAAGAGTATTGCATTGCAAAACAATTTCCTTGTGGAAATTAAAACTGCTTGATTGACAAAGACATTTTAAGTGCACAAGTTCGTCGTATACAGTGTTTAACACGTTGACTGTCGCGTGCATTTTGTATGTTTTGATCAAGTATCGCTTATTTCATTTGTATAACCGACCTGAGATATTCATAGTTATTCTTAGTTACGTGATAATGAAGTTTGCACCTTCTGACAATTGTTTTTAAACAAATCAATAGCGTTGGTCACTAGTGACTAGCGTGGCAATCAACGTATAGAAGTGAAAATAGATGAAATATTTGAAGGTCTTTTGCAGAAATAGATGAACTATCTGAAGTTGCCGAGTTACAAATCGCGTGCACTGGCGGTTCACGATGCAAGAAATCTTTAATCGCGGGCGCAAGACTCAGCCGAGTCCTGAAAGTATGGATTCGCACGAGGCGGCGTTTTACAGGGCGGTTTTCGCGTTTCGCGAGAATCACGGTTGCACAGGATAAGAACGAATCGCTCCGTATATTTTCGAGGGACAGGCCCATGGGTGCACGCGGCGTTTAATAAACGTACTGCATGCAGTTCGCTTCTAAATACAGCTGGCGGCGTTCCTTATGGCGGTGTAAAGTCCACGAGATTAAAAATTCCCGAATATACCCGCTTCGGGGATATACGAGCCGAGACTCTCCTTCCTTCTATCCTCCGTTTCCTTTTTTTCCTTCCCGCCTCGCGCAACAATTACGTTAACTTGAAATTATCTTCCGGTTGGATGACGGAAATCTAGCGTGCTCGAAGAAAAATTTTAATCAACCGTCACAATAGTACTTTGGAGTCGCGTGAATTGTTTTTCATAATGATACAGCGTCTACAGTAAATGTTCGTTCAATCACCGTGAACGTAATTCAACACAAATTCGAAAGTCGCTTTTGCAACTTCAGGAATTTTAATTACATTGACCATAATTTAGAATTTTTGGGGGTGGATTTTTAGAATCTTGCTGAGACGATGATAACGAACTTAACTGAAATCAAAATGTTATCATTCTACCACATATAACTGGGAGTTCCAACGTATTCCCCTCCAAGAACTGCAAGGTCCCCACCATCGAACCTCTTGCCACTACTACGTTCAACCGTAGAGTTTGCGAGTGCTGCGCGCGCCACGCGGCTCTCGTGGTGGGAACTTCCCACTACTATACATTATAACGATGAAGTCTAAGAGTGGGGGAAGAACCTAAGCGGATAAGGTGCTTCGAATAGCTCCGGAGCTACTGGTTGGAATTGCCTGACATATAATAATTGTTCAGTGAAAAAATTATAGCCGTTAATGTATCGCACTAATGTCCATCTAATTCGAAGTTTAAAATTTGAAATTTTGTACACACTATTTTCATTAACATGTGTACATAAAGACGGAAGTGTACAACGAAGTATGATAACATTATCTTGTCGTATATATGTTATGGTAAATGTGATTAATCCGGTGATTATGTATAATTATCGGTTATTATATATAATCACCACTAACTTTGGTCTGGGTTAGGTCTGGGTTAGGTCCTAAATATTTCAGATTTCATCACATTTACCAATTCTTTACCTAACCCAGACCAAATTTAAGACCAAAAATGCATAATCTCCGATTCATTACATTACCCGCAACAATTATATATAATAACCGGTAATTATGCATAATCGCCGGTTTAATCACATTTACCGTAACATATACATTGTTTTCATTAATATGTGTATGTAAAAGTATACAATCGAATATCATAACGTTATATTTTTTCTATAATGTTCTCTCTTTGAATTTAATAAGATTGAACACATTAATAATTAAACAAGATTAAATAATATAGCTCGTATCAAGAATTTCATCAATGTTATTCTGTATACAATAACTTTAAATCACAATACAATTACTAAAGAGCATAATGAAAACGAAGTATTAACAGCAAACACACACAAAATATAATTTAAATAGCTGAATTACATGTAAATATCAGTACTGACGTTACTGTAAGGACGAAAGGTTAGTCTCTATTTTATTCAAACCCTATTTCGTTTATTAAACTCGGTGCTTTTGTTGCATGGATGTTTATTACACTCGCTTTGCACTGCACAATTATGTTCCTTCCTGCGTAGCTACGGAATCTCTTCAAATAAATCGCCTGGTGTTTCGTGTAACGTGAGCCGCAATTCGAGCCAAAAGAGGAAAACAAAAGAAAACCAAAAATCCATTCCGGCGAAACGAAGCAATGGGTTGGTTTAGCTTTCCGCAACATTGTGTTACGTTTCCCGTTTCCTGGGACGCGTTCGCGTGCAGTATTACTGTCAACGGGCCACCGAAGTGTGACGGCCGACGTAATTAAACAAAAGCTTAATTTTCGGAGGGCCTGAGGGGAGGATGATGCGAAATGTTCGGCGCACCCCCGAGGAATCCTTTATTCGCGCCCTTCCGTCAGTTTATTAATGCGCATTGCGAGCGTGCCAGCGTGGCCAAAAATTTTCCGTGCAATTAAACCGATTTGTATTTTCGGAAGTGCCGGCGTCGCTGATAGCACGGCTCGCCGCCATAAATCAGCGTTCAGCCGCAGTTTTTATCCGTTGCGAAATTACTGCTACCGCGTGAATAAATTGTAATGTACATTCTTTACTTCTCCCTTTTTTCCTCGGTAGCATTTTTGCAAAAAATAATAATACAATAGCGGGGATAAATCTACTGGTAGACACGGAAACGTTCGCACATTCGCGACAATGAATTTTTGGCGAAAATTGTGTTGTCGATTAATCTACTGGCTGCTTGAAAACAAATCTTTCTATCCTGATGTTTCACTGTTTTAATATAATTGACTTGAACTGTACGATTTCTGATGAAATGTTGAAATCGTTGATGTGGTCGTCGAAATAATTATTCGGGTATTTATTAAATATGTATTGACATGTATTACACATGTACATGTATTAATATGTTTCTTTTTGTTAAATAGAAAATAATATACTGTCTACCATGACGTAAAAATTATAGAAAAATTTAAGTAGTTTGATAGAGCTTTGCAATACCTTTTAATGCTGCGGACGATGAGGACGTCAAAACAAGTGCCCAAAAAGTCTTCAATGCTTGGGTATAATCGAATCCTTCCCGAAACCAGTGTGTTCAGTTTGCAAAAGTTTAATTAAAACAAAAATTGAACTCGAGATGTAATAGCCTGTTGAATCAAAAGCACAGTCTACAAATGTTATTATAGTTTCTTACAGACACTCTGTTTAATAACTCCATGCGTCGTCGCATATTATAGACTCCGGATTTTATTCATATATGACAAAAGTGATCAGCTGTAATTTAAAACATTGGTAAGATTAAAAGACTGTGCGGATATTACTATATTATTTTCAGTATATTAAAATTATCAATGAAACATAGAGATTTCTATTTAGCTCCTGTGTCATGCAATGGATGTACAAACTATTTTTCATAAAGATCCGCAGTCTTCATCATCCTAAGTCAGTGTAAAAATGCGATTTCGATTGCGTGCTACAGGTTTCTGGTGTTCTTGCGGGAATCACAGTATGTATTCAGTTGCCATAAATCGCTCAGCGAGTAGTTTCTCGTGAGAACGGTCCTAGAGCGCGATGAAATATTACCTCGATCGAAGGTAACGTTTTGTACTACAGTTTCGCAATAAATTTCTTAATTCGTTCGATCGGGCTGCTGAAAGATTTAAGACAGCCATAAACCTCGGCTCGAATTATGAAGTTGTATGATTGGAAATCGAATCAAACACAGGGGACGCGATACGCGTTCCGAACCGGGCCGAGGGTGGTCAGGAACTGCGCACGCGATTGTTTCAAACTTTTACCGCGGCTGTTCACCTCGTATTCCTGCGGCTCTCCCGAGGAAGAAATAATTGTGTACCTGGAACGCCGTTCCTTTTCCATCGGGGAGCTAGGTCGGGAAAAAAACGGAATTGCCTATAACAATATTTGCGATATTATCGGTCTGTGAACAATGCGCCTGTTTCACTGCTAATTGAGATCTGAGAAACGGCGTGTTACACGTAATGCCGAGTGTAATTGCACCCGTCGAATCAACTCGGGACTGTGCACGTTACACTGTTAAATCGGTCTGAAAAGATATCCGTTTTGTTATTTCATTGTATAAAATATTGCGACTCAATCAAATTGATTTTATTGTCTGGAACATATTTCTGTACTTATCACTTTGTCTGCAGAAAGGCTATTAATACCATCCTTGATGATTAGATTGCGGATTTTTATGCAACATAAAAATTGTCTGCATTCATTGTAAAAAGTAGAAGTTAAACAGAAATTCATTTTTTTCTGTTAATAACATTTGCAAGTTGAAAATAATGCAATAGTATCTTTACATTCTTCAAATCCTTTCACTGTTCTGTATTCCGGCGGACCATTTTGGCATAATAACTGTGCTATATCAAACAAAAATTAAATATCTTGAAAAATTCCTTTAAAACCATGCGAATCTCAGTTCTGTATTGTTTTTCCATTTCTTAAAAATTTTATATTTGTAATTCCTTTTCTATTGATATTGAAGCTTTGTAAAGCACACATTCTCGTTATGAAGTAGTAATCAGTACACTGCAGATCTTTATGCAAAATAAAAATGTTTGCATTGATTGCACGACACGGGAGCCAAATGAGAATTTCTTTCTCCTTTTAATTATGTTATTGAGCTGAAATTCAGTCTAGTAATCAGTTACAAAATTCTACAGATCTCATAATGAAAGTTCAATAAAGCCCATTTTAAGCTGTGAATATACTATACTCCATCTAAATAAATTATTACCAAACAGATGTAGCCTTTAAAATGCGTAAAACGATAGAAAAAGCATTATCGATAAGTTAAATAGCTATGTTTAACCACTGGAAAATATTTCCGAACGTTTTTGGATTTCACGTCGCAAAATTTGTGTTCGCGTAACTGCATTACAGAAATTATTCCAAACGAGCCTCGTGTTCGTCTGCCTATCGCGAATGCTTTCCCCTTTCGCCGTAGTTTTGTACAGTTGCAATTACACAATTGAATTACATTGTATTTCAATTACACAATTGAATTACATTGTATTTCAATTACATAATTGAATTACATTGTATTTCAATTACACAATTGAATTACGTTGTATTTCAATCAAATAGTACTTCAACTAAAAAGTTAAGGTGGTATTACCCTTTTCGTTTTATTAGTTTTGTATTCTTCAAACTGAATCTGATATCTTCGCAATCAAGGTCACTTCAAGGTCATGGTATGTAGGTCGTTGAACTCATCTTGAAGCCGACTACCACATTGCATTATGAAAAATACATATTAGTAAACAAAAGAAAAAAAATACGGTGACCTTGAAAAAACCGTTAAAATGACCTTCAAGGGATTCTTTTTTATTACCATCTGATGCACGCCTCAAAACCATGTACATCCTATTTAGTTATTTTTTCTTACTTTTAATAGTAGCGGAAATAATTTAGGTGTTCTAGTTAAAATTAACACCCTGTATGTACCCTCCTAAGCTGTCTTTACGACATCCCGCGTCTAAGGCACGGGTCCGCTAGATAGCATTACTGATGAGTCCTCTAGCGGGCCTATGATAAAACGCTGTCCTCTTCCTTTTTCCATCTTTTCATAATTCATCACAGCCACTTTAACCATATTGAATTGTCGATTTAGTTCCGAAAGCGAAGTGTGCTTGAATTTCGTTTTTCACGGCCCGCGCATTTTAATAGTCTTGTCAGCCCTTTAAAAACACTCCCACGTTTCAGTTATGTAATTGTAAATACAAATGACCTGTTCATTTATAAATTTACAAAATACGATGTCTCCATTCAAATACGTCCGATTCAATTAAGCGCGCGGAAATATGTGCGTCAAAAATGTTTTTAATCTTCCTAATTCATGATGCAACGACACGAGATATCGATCGTCGGAGAGCTTGAAATATTAATGAAACAAAAATGCAAAAGAAAGAACTGAAATACAGACGGCGTTCTGCCGTGCCGGTTAATGAATAATTTCGATTAAGATTTACGCGACGTAAAATGATAAATAGGAACGGCGACAGGGAAAAGAGTGTTATCAATGTTGAAAACTGCTCGTATTTCATCGGAATTTATTTACCCGCCGATCCGACGCGACGGTCGAAATTATCGCAGGTTGCTTTGCAATGGTGCATAATCCGAGGTAACGTGAATTGGCAGTGGTTTTACGAGCCAAGATTGTGCGATTACAGCAACACTTGACCCAGTACCGGCTCGTTATATTTCCGCCGACGTGCATTCCTGGAACTATTCCAGAAAGTTCTGTAATAAGACATTTCCATAAGCGAAATAAAGTTGTGAGCAGAGTCCCGCGAAGTTTCAGTTACGAATTTTTACGTCTACGTGTCTCGAATTCATGCGGAAAACTTTACAACTACGTTCTGTATCTTTTATTCCGCCGTGATAAAAGAGACCGTCCACAACATTAACAGAATAGAAATTCATCTTCGCCGCCGAGCCACCAGCTTAAACATGTAAAACACCGAAGAGAAAAATGTCTTACTCTGTCTGTAACTAGATGGAATCCCTGTCGCATAAAATTAATTCTTCTTTAATTACCGACCTGGTAATATGTACATCCACGAAAATGTTGATTGTTGTGAGTGTACACAGCCCAATCGTAAATTAACAAATGCTCGTTTTCTTTCTTTAACGAACCAATTATTCCTTTTAATAAACGTCGAATAAATTCTCTGTAATTTTGTCCAATACGTAGCGTATAATTAATAATATTTTTGTTCGTAATTGTTTTGCAAATATCATGTCTGGTTAATTGTTTTGTTAAGAATCTATTTATCATGATTAATTATTCATTCCGTCATACAAGAGTGGGGAAGCTTGAGTAAATTTTATTTGAAATGAATATTGAAAAATAACAATTTAAGGTAACAAATCATTTTCTTTGATTCATTACTTTCATTTTAAGAATTGGTATATTTACAAGGTCTGCAAAATTTTCTAATGAAACAATTCTTCTGAGGTTTTAATGTAATATTCTCTGTTAGGGTACAAGTTGAGCACATTGTATGCGTAGAATGTGTCTACTAACGTTTTCACGTATGTACATGTCATTTACATTACAGAAATGTTTGTCTTATTTCTACACATGAGTTCATATAAATTAGTTTTCATTTTTCTGTGTGAAATATTTATTTTCTTTAAAAAATAATTTTATTTCATTCAACAGCTAAACAATGAAAGAATTCCTAGAAGAATTACAAACATTTGTTATATAAACCACTTCATAAAAATATCATCGAACAAAACTGAATAGTGCATATATGGACGAACTAATCGTTTATGTAATATATCAACCCAAATAGTGGTCGCAAAAAGTAAAGCTTGAAGAACATGCGATAATTTGGTACTGATCCGATGGAGCTCCACAGTGATCCGGTTTCGGCGGCGTCAAAATGGCGGTCGGCGGTGGCGCGGTTCGATTTTGGATGTCGGATTCTTCGGGCAAATTGGGTCACTTGTGCGCATAATTGAATTTTCCGCTTAAAAGGCAATCATCTTTGCCGCACTCGCGGCTCTATTAGCGACGCGCCGCCCTGGAATAATTTTCGGGAAATTGCTCGTGTAATGGAATATTCGCCTGCTCGTCGCTCAGTTAAGTTACATTATCGCGCGGCGAAAAAATGTAAAATTAACCGGCGCGGCCGCGGTAATTGCTTTCTCTATCGTTGTCGTACGTGCGAGCCCCGTGGCTTCGGGCCATGATAATTCCGGCGGGAAAGCACGCAACGCGAGGAACGTCGTCGCCGGACATCCGATTTCCCGAGGAAATTTGCCTAATCTTTTTTCTCTCGCCTCTACCACCGCGAACGTGATTCACCTGCTAGTTTGTTCGGCAAATTCGCTCGCGAATTCAAAGTCCCCTTGTTTTCGGGATGTTGCCGTGGGGATAACTCATTTCTACACTTCGGTCGCCGTTTCCGGTCCCCATGATGATGTATTGTCCGTTGCAAATTATACGCCGCTGTATTAATTGCCACCACTATTTTTCACTTCGGCATTTTTCACGGAAATGAAATATTTTACACCTTGTTTTTATGGTTTCTATAGAGGAAAAAATATTCGTTGTATAAAATAATGCACGCGAGAATAAACGTTGCTATGGTTGGAATTGGTTTAAACCGCTAAACTTCAACGAACTGGATACAAATTTTCTTTGTGAAGACAAAATGCAAAGTCAATTCCCTTGATTCTGGGACATTTTAATGTTATCTGTCAAATATGGAGTTCCATATTTTATTCCAGCTATCTTGTCCTTTTTGTATGAACTTAAACAAATTTAATGTCTGTTCTCTCCAGAAAATACACAAGAGAAAGAAGAAAATACAAAATAAAACCTACATTCAGGAAATCCCAGCAACAGTCATTCTTTACAAAATTTGCTGTGTAATCAGAGACATGACAAGTTGTGCAAGTTGTAAATCACGAGACGTGGTCGTTAATATTCTAGTCAAGTGGTTCATAAAGACATAACTGATTAATTTAGAAAAAATTGATAGTAAAGTATTTCAAATAATTCATTACAAATGATTTTTTTGCATAGTAGAACCTTGATTAACTAAACAGAGAAACAATTCGAATAGTAAAACAGCAATCACTACTTTTACTACTACGATTTCCGTGGCCCCTACTTTGAAGGTTTAATTTGTGTTCTTGGGGTCATTTTAAATGAAATTTAAACCAAATCGGCCTGGTTTAGCCGGTAAAATAGTCGATAAATATATACAAACCTAATCCTTTACCAACCTCAATAATATTCACTGCTAATTGAGTTTTAATACGTACATATTTCTTGAGTCTCTTATAAGCAGTTGTGAACGGAACCTTCACGTTCCCCCGACCATCATTTCGGGAGGGAGGCAGTTGTTCTGCAACTTTACCGAAATATAAATATGCTCGAAAACTGCGCTGCTAATAAAAAATGTCATACGACATAAATTGTTGGAAATTTAATTTTCTATAAAAAAGGTCTCTTGATATTTTGCCATATTTCTCATAGTTACCGAGATATTTGCAGATTTATAAAAATCAGGAAATCTACTTTACCGGCTAAACCAGGCCCATTCGATACCTGTGACATATACATTTTTTTCTTAAAATGACCCCAAGAATACACATTTGATCTCTAAACAAGGGGGGCCACGGAAATCGTAATCTCCCAAGTCTACCATCACAACAACCAAAAGTTTTTGATTTATACAGCTCGCAAAATTCACAGATTCGCGTAGTTTTTTTTATCAAACCTCGTATACGTAAACAGAAGACGGAGCTCTAAAATTGTAAAATGTTAACAACCAAATCGGTGAGACAAAGTTCGTGTACTCTCCTTGTCAGCGCAAATTTCTCAGGTGGGCGGCGGTCATTTACTCACCTGTTCACGTCCGAGGAGACGCGAGGCGACGGCGTGGCACGTCACCGGATAATGCGTTTATCGACGTGGCTGTGCTGGAAACAGAATCACCGGCCACTCTCCAGGTACAGGTATTTATAGGACCCGGCCTCGCACACGGCTGATCTACCGGGATTCGTAGTGACAATAATATAGGGAATCGATGCGAGCCGCATGCGCCCACAGCGCGACTAATAACGCGTAATAATGCGTCGCTACATATGTACGAATATTATCCGGCGTGTACGATCTGGTCGTGCACCCGGTGTTGATGATGGTGACGCGCCCGGCTTGCCTCCGATATCCTCTACCTGCGCCAGAGATCCTCCACCCTTGATCATGTTGTTACCGTTTCCAGATTAGCGTAATTATCGACGCACCGATTACCGATCCAACGAATATGGATATCCCGAAGATACGAATCCGATCAAATTGAGAAACCCTGTGCTGCATTCCTCGCTTTTTTTATTGCGATTGTTGAGTCTTCGAGTAGATTCGTTTTCGCTGCGATATTGTGCTTTCTAAGTAACGATACGTTTTGCACCACCGCGTGCATCAGTTTTTTTTTAAGCTGAGAGGATTTTTAATTTGTAGGAGATTGTCGAAATATTTTGATGGATTACCTTCGGCATTTTGTGTATCCTTCCGTTTAAAAGAAGGTTGTTGTTTATTAAATTTTGTATCGTCCGTCACCGGTGACGGACGCGGGGCTTAACGTGTTGAATAATGTCCGAATACAGAGATAGGCGCTAGTGCTTAATGTGTTTCACGTACCGGTGACTGAATTTGGTGTTCTCAGAGTATAAAGTTTCATCTGTTTGATTTGATCCTAGAAAAATTAGTTACTGGATGTGTAGTCGGTGCATAGAAGATTTCGTTGGAAGCATTGCTTTCATCGTGTTTCGGGGGTTTTGTTATTCGCCGATTGTATAGTGATACTCGTTTAACCCTTGTTGCACATTCGCATGTAAATTCTAAAATAGATTCAATATCACCGGCATTATTACAATAATGTCTGTTGGTAATCCATTTGGTAATTAAACATTATTTATGCATACGAAACTCACGGAATTTGGTCATGCATGCCTAAATGTTTAGTAATTGATTAAATATATACAAATTTAATAATGTTTAGTGGGGTCTCAGAGTGATCACTCGAGTGCTAAGGGGTAAAAGAATTGTGGTGGAGTGCCGAACTATTTTTCGTTGGTAACCAAAGGTTACATTACGATCTGCAATTTTCAGATAGATTGCCATCGATACCGCGAGCTACTCGAATGATCAGCGTTCCAAGGAAGTTGAGTGGCGTTAGAGCCCATCGTGCATACATATTTGTCGAGAGATTCCGATATGCACATATTGGAGAGGAAAATCGATCGTGACTATGTACAGCAAAAAGACGCCCGCTAAATACGTATAAGAACGGAGCTGTCGCTTTGACGCGCTTATTCGTTATAACTACCTTGCACCGCGGATCGAGTGCCATTCATCCACAAGTATTGATCATAAGAGTCGCCAGTAACTTTTTATCAGCTGTACTAGACAATAAAATCAGCGGTGTTCTTTTTAAAATACGGGGAGAGACAATCCATCTATCACTACCTTATATTCAACTTTTATTCCTCGTTTCTCAATGATTTAATTTCAGTTTTTTACACACTGTAAAGTGTTACAAGCATTTGACGAAATCACAAAATCAATATTCAAAAAATTGAATATTCTGTTATTATATGAATACGCTCTTAATATTTTATTCGAAAATAAGTAAAGCTGTTGGATAACATTGGAACTTCAAATGCTCTCTTAATGAACTAAAATTTTCAAGAACTGGGTTAGAAATATCTGACAGTACCGGACAAATTTAGATAAGGTTTGACAGTATTATTCTTCAGACTATTAGGTAGTGCTTACTGAAATCGATTTTCGTTGCGTGAATTTTACTTCTCTTTACTAACAAAATAAATTGTATATTCAAGTCTAAAATTACATATTTGAGTATATTTAGTTATTCTATAAAAATTTGATTTTTGGAAATCGGCTTGGGTAATATTTAGCTTCTTTTTGTCTAATTTGGCGTAAAATTAAATATACCTGTATTATACATATTAATTCTTCAATCAAACCTAATTATATGTATAAAAAGAATTTTGAATGTTCCTTATTTTTCAACCGTTCGAATGTGTGCAACCCCTTAACCGAACCCTAACAGAGAAAACGAAGAATTAAAATAAAATTCGTGTCCGCTCACCTTAACTTCCTCGTTTTCCAGAGGGTCCAGGGATTTTTTGAGCTCTCGTTGCAGGTTCCACGAGCAAGCAGGAACGAGTTCGGGTTGACCTGATGGCCGAATCACAATTTTCAATTAGAATTCGTCAAAGCTGTGCAACGGAAGCCCAAGGGCGTGCGCTAATTCCACGACAGTTTGCAAAGAAGCCATGCGGATGTCTCGGTGAGCCGACGTCACATCACGGTTTAGGTAGCGGAATGAGATTACGAATAGTTAACGATATTCCGTACGGATGGTAGGACCGAACTAATCTAATAACCGGGAAATCGGAGTTGATGTGTTTCCTCCTTCCCCGGTCGGATCTCGTCGGGCCGATGGGCTACTGATCGTACCAGCCTTTCCGACGATCTCGAATGAACCGACACGGTAAACCTACCTCTCGCTTCGCTTTTCCACAATTAACGCCGGTATACGCACGAAGGATTCGTCCTTTGCGATGGACCCCGCGGGTCCTAAAACAACGAAACTGCTGCGTGTCCCGACTATACAATGCCAACCGCCGTGCCCACGACTACAGACGAGCCTGGACTACAAATGTACCGAGATTCTCAGGGTACATGGCGATCTTGAACACGCAGAAATTAGTCTCGTCCACGGTTTCGTCCATGAGTAGCCTGGAACACCCAACAAAACCATATAAATTGTGTATTTAAAAAATTTGTAATCGCACGAAAATGATGCTTTTTCATGACCTTCCAATCTAATATAATATTTTAACTTTTTGGGTACCAGAACATTGCAAATTTTTGGAAACCCGAACCGGCTTGCTGCTCTGCATACTCCTAATAAATACTAGGGGTGTGCAGGATCTCCAAATTTCGCGTCGTGTCAAGCGGAATTCAGAAAATTTGCCCGACCCATAAATCTGTGGTTGCAAGGAAAAACAACGCATGTCACAATTTCAAAAAATTTGAGTTTACGCATTAATTGAGCTTTAGTATAGGATTGACGTATTTACCAGAAAAAAGTCATGAAATCAAATTCGAAAGGTTCAAAAACATAATGCAATTTAACCAATGTCCTTTCATATAATTATCAAGAGATTGAAAAAGCCTTGAGACTGAATAATTTATCAGAGTACCTTGTATTTTTCAATTTTCATAATGAAAGTTTTGTCATAAATCCAAAACCGACTAATTATAATTGATTGTTCTTATCGTTATCAAATTACCATGCTTTTTTACATATTACATGCACCACGTTTCAACCCTTGATTAATTACTCACTTCACTGTACTTTACAACCCTCGAATGTACATTTTCCTCAAACTTGTTTACATTGTTCTACAACTTAAAGTCTATTTAATTATTCATGAATCACTTTATAACACACCGAATTGTTTGAAATTCAGCGAAATGTATAACAGTGAATGTTTTACATATTTTGCACCATTTTGAATGTAAGGAAAGTGTATTGCAAAGACGTAGATATTAATGAACATTCACGGTAAAAAATATAATACCTGACTGTTTTAGGTTGTGAAAACACTAATAAAATATATTAACAGTAATCATTTGGTCGCGAATTTTATGCATGCGTAACACAAATGGAACTAAAAACTTTAAAATACACTGTAATGATCGTAAAAAATATTCATACTTCACTTGTATGTAATTCAATTATCTTCTAAATGATTACCTAGAATAAATCGAACAGAATGGGAAATAAACCAACATATTAGTATCTCAGTATTTCTTACGAAAAATGAACCCTTTCCCAGAGTTTGGCATTCTAATCACGCTATTTGTCCACAAAAGCCATTCGCAATCTTCGTCACCCCTAAGAATCACGGCTCGAAGTGGCAGATGAATAATAATTCAGCCGAACCCACGGCGTTGGCTGTTAGCATACCCTAAGTTTCCCGGCACAAGGAAACACGTCACAGCCAAGTCTCGTTGTTTGGAACAATAGGCCTGAGCCAGGCTGTTGGTTACGCTTGTTCACGCAAAATTCCGTGTTCGGTTGACTTTGGCGAGGCCAAAGGTCATCCGGGATTGGGTTTCGGTTCTCGCCTCGATAAGTTAATCTCCCCTGTCTGCTTCTCCGGCTGCTCGTGACACTGGCCTTTGATTTATTAGAACGTCGATCAGTGTCGCGCGATGGCCCCGTATCGAATTTCGAATGCGTCTGTTTGCCCGTCGATCCTTTTATGAAGCTTCTGCACCGTGACGTGACAACCTGGAATCTCACCGGAGAAAAATATTAGCACGGGTCGAAGATCCGCCAAGTCATATTGACTGTGCCTCACGCCCTCGATCAAGTGTGATCGGAAACTGAAGACGATTACACCTACACTAGTTGTGTGTTGACTTATTAAAACGTTCGACCATAGCAGAACCTCTTCTTTTCTTATGCGATAATTGTAGTGTGTAGAATTTTCGGGAATTGCAGCGAACTCTCTAATAACAAGACTACAGATTTGATGCATTTATAACAAAATTGAATCGTTGAAACACAAAATTGTGCTGGTATTAGAAGAATTGAAGAGCACCATTACACTAATTCCGGCTTATCAAAATTATCCAAAGGAAAAGCACATTTGGTAAATATTACGTTTAGGGGAGGCACCTCGGATGACCTTGACCTTCACATATGTTTTTCAAGGACAACAATCTGAACAACTTTCCTCTATACATCTACTCGTCGCTCGGATATAGTTTCCGAGATAATTGCAAAAAACCTTTGTTAAATTTTGATTGTAAGTACACTTTATTCTCGTACAAGCTGTCAAAAGAAGACATACTCCAAGTTGATTTGTTAACTTTTTTATAGGAAACGAGCGACTGCTCAACACTCAAGATGGTGTTAAGTCCGAGTTAGGTCTGGGTTATGCTTGGTTAGATTACCAGACCTAACCCAGACCTGACACCATCTTGAGGTCGTCCAATTTCAGAGAATGTCTTCGATAACATATGTCCAATCCAAAATCACATTCATTTAAATACGGGCAAACTGCAATATGGTAGCATCGGTATATTTTTGTTCATAACTTTTTAATAAAAAACGAGCGAAGGCTAAAGCCTCTTGGGGGTTACTTAGAAAGGTGACCTTGATAGCGTATGTCAATACAGCATATTGTTTTAGCCTTCAATACTTGAAATAACTGCTATATTTTGAAAACTTCTTTTGTTCATAACTTTTTAATAAACAACGAGCGCCGTCAGAAACCTCTTGGGGGTTACTCAGAAAGGTGATCTTGACAACATATGTCAAGGTCAAGGACATCCGAGGTGCCTTCCCTAAACGTAATATTTACCGTACATTTTTATTTAATTTCCGCTTCTTGTAATCAACTTAGAAAATTTTTATTTTGCATAAATATGTAGTCTTCTTATAGCACACTGTTCTGAAAACAACGATGCAAAAATTGCAACAGACCTGAACAAAATTTAAAACAGAATTGCAAAGATGTTTAGTTCCTTACCCAGAAATTTTAAACTTTCAAATGAGCTACTTTGCAATTATAAACGCATGCGAAGACGTAACGAAAGACGAGTAAAATTGTAATAATAAAGATTTGGCCATAATCAATGTAAGCACAACACAGTTTATACCAATGTGGATCCTATAACACAATTAAATGACAGAGTTATTTGTTGAATTAAGGATAAAATAAAAAATTTCTGAAAGGTGATAGCAAATTAATTCGTCATCCCTAGTTAAACTGATGACTGCTCTAATCTAAGCTCTATTCAAATTAAATCGTCCCAATCCCGACTGTGACAATATATTTAAAAAACTATCGAAATAGGGGGCGGTTCCGCTTTTATGAATATTTATGAATGAAGAATTCGGGGGAGGGGGAGGAGTTAGTTGTGGAAGAGAGCTTAAAAGTCTCAGAAGTTTTTTGCACTGTAGTTGTCGGCGTAAACGCTAAAGATCTTTTGAAGAGGGATGAAAGCCGCGACGGTAAAACAATTTTGTTTTGTTGATGGTATTTACTGCCAGAGTTTATTGAATACGCATATGTTGTAACTTTAATTAGAATGCGGTGCGTCAGCAATAACGCGGAATCTTAATGAGAGACTAGACTGTCTAGACCATGAAAATTCATTTAGATACATCCGCCTCCAAGATGAACGGTCTGAAGCAATTATAAACTGGAATACATGACAATTTCTGCAATTCAATGGCAGTATCGGTTCCGACGGCGACTTCTGCGGCTTCGGTTATCGATTGATAAAACTAAAGTACCGCGAGTAAATCCCGAAGGAAAAGTGATTAAAAATTTCGAACATCGCAGCCGGTGCAAGGGAGCACTACATTGGCCATAAATACCATATTACGTCATTGATATGTCAATAATGACGGTACTCGATAATTCATTTAAAATGATATTATTGAAGAAGAAGCTCGCTAGCGATTTTCAAACTGTGCGCTCGTAATTAACGTTGAATTGATATTACTAATCCGTATTTCGCAGAAGGGATAATACAATTAAAGCAACTTGGAATGTGAGTTTTATTTAATTCGTTATTATGATTACTCCAATCATTCTGTGGTAATTATTAACTTAAATTGCATTAAAGCAAAATTTACATTTTCAGCATTGTTTCAGCTATGGATCAGTGAAACGTTCATTATAGGTAATGTTCCATCGATATTGACGTAGTAACGTATAGTATACGTACTTCCAAAATAATTTTACTTGCAATTTGTACTCATAAAATGTATATTGAAACTTCCAAAATTTTAATATTTAAAGTTCCGCCTAGTTATTCGTGCGAACAATAATGACCACAAGCACGGAAGTTCAATATAATTGATTATAGCCCGTTTACTTTCCAGACTACACTAGTTAATCTATAATTAAAATATATATGGGTTACAGAAAGTCTTAGTTTGCTACAAACACTTCGATCCATCAGTTTTCTATAAATCTGCTTTTTTCTAAACAATTGTATACAAGAGAAGAAAGACTGAAGAGAATAAAAAGTAATGTTAATCTATTATTAAGTTCTACGCCGTTCGCATAAATCCGTAAAAGAAGGTGTGCAAGCAAAACAAAATGACAAGTATTAAATCAATGAATGACAAATAAAAATGGTAAAGTAGATATGTATACCGTGACTCACAATAATATTCGGACACTCTTACAAAGATGCTAATTTGTTTAATATTGGACACTACGACTTCTACTGTTTTTTTTCAGAAGTTAAAACAATTAGTTTCTTACATGATGTGAATAAAATTTTTTTGGAAGAACTGCAATTGGTTGGAATTGCAGAAAAAACACTAAAAGTTGTATTTTTCAATTTTTTCAAGCGGGTCTATATTAAAAATTTAGAAGATACGTTTTGTAGATCAATTATATAAATTATAAAAATTTCAGTGAAATTGGTTCATGCGGAAAGAAACGTCAACCATTAAAAAGTGTAAGAATCCTTAGATTTACTGCACTTAGAGGTCGAGAATCGCGAAAAATTGCTATTATTGCTATCTTTAAACGTTTGTATTTCATTCTAACGTTGACTGCTTTTGGTGAAATTTTCAGAATATGTGTATAACTGATACAGGCTTACAAAATGTATTTTTTCAAATTTTTAATATTGGCCCTCATAAAAAAGTTGTAAAATTCAAAGTTTAGTGTATTTCTACAATTCTGATCGATTACAATATTTTCAAAATCTTTTTCCACATCATGTAGTCAGCTGACTGTTCTAATTTCTCAAGAACATCCACCTCGTAGGGTCCAATATTAAATAAGTTAGTGTATTTTTAAGAGTTTCCGAATACTGCGTGACAATGCTAAAGTGACAATGCTATATTTATAAATTACCCTAAATTCTAAACAACTTCTTTGAAGAAAGCGATCAGCTACTTGACGCAGTCAAGTACAAAAATTGAACTTATCTGAACAACTGATAATTAATTTGCGGATCCAGCGTTGCACCGCAACGTTGCTCAACGTCCCAAACGAACAATTTCAAACAACAGCTCAAAGTCCAGTGGGCCAGCAATTATCACTTAAACACTCGCGGAGCCAGTATTTCGGTCGTGATCCCCAAATACCAGGAACTTCTTCGATCCGTCTTCGTTCCTGGAATATCTGCGATCTAAACGATCTCGAGGTTTAGTTAACGACCATGGAATAATCGCGGCGTAAACCGGGTTTCCATGGAAATCCACGAAACAGCGAGGGTCGGGAGAGAGAAAGAGAGGCGGGGGTGAGTCCGGGGTGGATAGACCACCGTAAAACTCATCAGGTATGCAGATATCAATAAGAGGGATTCTAGACTAGGCCGTAGCATCCGACGCCGTGCAGGATTCGATCGCCTCGTTCTCAGCAATTCGCGGCATGCCCCGAGCAGAGCAATACCAGCCGCATCGAAACCGTAAGGGTTGGCGCTATGCCGACCCCTTCGTTCAAGGGGGCAATAACATACCGTGCACCACCCCTGAAGCACTACGAATAATGGAGCCTCTCGACTATCCATGATTAACGCGGCAATAACGATTATTTATAGGCCTAAAACAATGTTTCACGGTGTCCACCCCATGGCCGGTCTCGTTCGGTTCTCCAGGTTTGAATCAGCAGTTAGTACTTCAGCTGGCCATCGAGCCTGCCTTCCAACCCCACCGTCCATGGGCACCGCCACGCGAACCAGATTTATGCAAAAATTTACGAATGTCTCCGTGGGGTGCCGCTAGGCGCCTAATTAATCGCGACGACGACCACAACACACGCGCTGTACCATTGCGTCGACGACGTCCACAAGCGTACGCTACAGGAACCGGCTCGGTCGTATCGCGATCGTCGATTGGAAAGCTGAAGGATTTAGCACCTGCGAAACAGCTTTTATGAAACCCTGGAAACGGGATCCACCCCCTGTCCACCGGTTCGTTCTCGTAACCGATCGTACTTCTCCGTTGCATCCACTCCCAGGCCACCACCACCGCTTTGGGGATACCGTTCTGCGGAGGGGCTGGTTATTCGACACGACGAACGAAATATTCGAATTATTTACGACTGGATGTGGACACATCGCCGTGGATTTATGCGAGTTTAATCTCGATTATCGGTGATCGTTCTGCCCGGCTACGGGGTTCTTTGTCGATCCTTGTTTAACCGATTCGAACGGTTTTGATTGGTAAGAACGCGACGAGAGGAAGATTCGTTTCCAAAGGGATAATGGTAAAATTGAATAATATTATACTTAACCTCTTGTACTACGATTTGTTTTACAGTTACAATGAATCGAATTTCTTTGTCGTTCATAATTTCTTACAGGAAGAAGGAAGATTATATTTATTGTATGCCTATGTATTCTCCAATGGCTATACATATATTGACAATAACGAAATAGTGTGGTAGCTGCATTTAACTGTGTGAAGTATGAAAGAACCGTGAGATATGCCATGAATGCGGCGTCGGGGACAGATCGTTAAAAGAAGGCAGTACGTGTGTGTGCGTCAACGACAGAACATGCCATTTTCTGTGGTATATTATACATGTATATAACACAATATTATCTCAAAATACAAATCGTCGTTTTTCCTTTCATAGTGTGGATCCGAGAACCTTATTCTCAAATCCCACAAATTTTGGCGGCTTTTCCGAGATGGGGAGGACACCAATTTCCGCACGGTGGAACTAACGAAGGCGACAGAAGACAAACAAAGTTGAGCGAGCGTTACGAAGATGGTAGGGCGTGAGCGAAAAGGCGAAGAAGCGAAGTAAAGGACACATCCCTGGGAAAACTGCTAGGACGGGCAGTAGGATCACAGACGAGGTATAGGAGTAGACCAATCACCCAATGTACTTTTCTGTGGCACGTCCAGGGGGCTCCAGTGCACCCTCAACATTCCGTACCACATCCTACCGTATCGGTCGGAACCAATATTGAGGAACAGATATTCTACAACGGCGTTGTTGCTGATAAAATTCTAAGGCGGCACTCGAACAATATAAATTGGACATGGATATGTAAATGTAACTCTTTTTCTTAATTATATTTTTAAAGTTGCATCAACTTCAAAAATGGGCTCGTCTGCGTTTTGGAGAACTCCGTGTTCTTAACTTTTTTGAACTTTTTTTCATGTGATCCTGTAGATATCGATGAAGACATTCCGTAAATGTGTGTATGGTTGTTAGGAATTCACTGGTTTATAAGTTATACGCGTGTAAAGATGAGCAGTTTTAGCGTTTTTGACAGGTTAGAGCGTCGCCATATTGGATATTCATTGACTGGTAGAGGTAGGAAGGTCTGTTCGGCGCTTGTGTTAGATAGTATGGTATATTTGCGGGATCGGCTAAATAGTACTGAGCGTATGCGCTAGATGGCAATTCAGTGGTTACACATACTTTGTGAACATAAGCAATTTCAAGTGTTTTTCACAAATTAATTATTAATAAGTTTATTGTTAATTTTGAAATGGCTAGTTCAAGTATTAGAAATTTTAACTTTAGAGACATGCCAAGTAGTAAAGAAGAAGCAATTACTTGGGCTCAAAGAATTAGACGGTCAGATGGTCGACGGACTGCTTTTCAACATCCTTGGCAAACAGAATGGTTATAAACATAATACAGCCAGAAATAATACATTTATCGATAATTATTATCGTGGGTGAGTTTGAGAGTTGAGTGGGGAGAGTTTCGCTTCGCTGCGCGCTGCTCATCGCTGCTCACCTGAGCCTGACGAGCGCGCTCAGTCAGTCAGTTGGGGCGAGCGCTCCGGTAGGAGCGGACTAGCGAGGTCCAGCGCTGGTCCGGGACTAGCAAGGTCTTCGGCTACCTAGGGCTGACTAGGGCCTGATCAGGGATCCTCTAGCGGTACCCTGGCCTACTCTTACTTACCTTGGGGTTGGACAGTCGTCCTCCAGTGTTACACTTACCTACCTTCAGCTGGCTTGGGGTTGACCATGGGTCCTCCATCAGTGGCCTACCTTTGCCTACCTTGGTCTACTCTTGCCTACCCTGGGGTTTGACCAGTAGTCATCCACAGGTACTTACTCTTGTCAACCATGGTCTACCTTTATCTAGCTTATACAAGACCAAGTGTCATTTAAAACTTCCTTGGCCTTTCTTAAGCTTGCTCGGGGTGGGCCAAGGTCTCTTCAATGCTTTCTTCGCTTACCTTGGCCCACCTTCAGCATTTCCTTTCAATTAATAATGCAAATACAAAGTGTTTGTTTCAGACTACGTGAACGTTCAACGAACATCATCAATATTTATTGTTGGAATTCTAATTAGAATCTGCTCTCGAACTTTCAAAGTTCACCATTCCTAAATTGATATTTTTGTCTTTAAATTGATATTCCTACAATCGGAGTTCCCTCAAAGGCTCACTCGCGAGGTGGGGCCCGTGAGTGGGTACCCGACACCTCGCACCGCCTTTAGGTCGTTGCGTCCACAATTCGTTAGATTTGAGTTCTATTTGGTTTCGAGTTGGTTTCGATCTAAGTTCTGTATCTTGCTCTTGTTCGTTAGGTCGCACTCGTGTGCGGAATTTAGCTTGGCTCTCATGAGCATAAGTAGGCTGTACTCGTGTACGGGGTTTAGAGTCGTATCTCATTATATCTTCATCGCCTTCGTTTCATCGTCTACTTCTATTTTGCTTCCTCTATTGTAGTGTGTCTAACCATGATTAACCTGCTTCAGTTAGAGTACAACAGCTGATCGTCTTCATCGTCGGACGAAGACTACTGGTCGATCCATTCGGGTCTCGTGTGCAGCAATCTCCTCGTGGTGAGTCCTAGGCAAACGGTATTATCCACAATTCGCAAGATACTATAACTTATGAATTGTAGTATCTTGCATGTAGTGGAGAATATCTGGCTAATAGCTGCATACTTAGAATTTGCGTTAGTATGTATTTTATAGTAGAATGTAAGACTTCAAGGCTTTCGTCGTTTACCTTGGCTCACCTACAACTGTTATTTCCATTTAATAATCCAAACACAAAGTTTCTATTTCAGAATTCGTGTACATATATTCAACGAACGCCTTCGATGTTTACTTCTCTTTTCCTTTTTCCTAAATTGATATTTTTGTAGGATAGTGTTCCCGAAAAGTGACGAAGCTGATGGCGATGTGTGTGTATGGCGCCGAGGCCAAACACGCAAAAATACTATGACCCTGTGATAGACATTTGAGTGCGAATGTCGTTGCAGGATGGCCGAGTGTGGTATCAGGATACCTCAGATCAAATACCGTATGGAGATTAGGAAAAGTGAAGGTTCCGTGAGTGTGTGTAGGTGCTGATCAGCTAAAATTCGCGAGACCGGGGTTCAGATTGCCAATGTGGTCGGTGCCCTCCATTTTCCTAAGATGTTACAATAGAATCTTATATCGGTTTAAATGAAATTAATAGCATCTTATTTAGGAGATCCTGTTCGTAATCTTTATTATGAGTCTGGCTGGATTTTATAGCGCAACATGTTAAAGCATATGATAGTTCACGAATATTGTTGAAATAGTTAATTGTCAACTGTATTTGCCGATTGGGAACTAGTATCACATTGGAAATAAAATAGTCTGATATCAGTATTCTATAACTTTTCAAAGTAACTAAATTCTTCGTCGACCAGTGCTTATTTATAAAATAAAACAAGAGAAGTTCGATTGGAACTAGAGTCCGACTAAAATGGTCGCAAAAAAGTCGGAGACACAATTATCTCATTATCAAGTTACACGTACGTCGGGTGGAGACAACACAAGCGGACGAGACAAAGTATCGCCAACAAGAAGCGTTCACGTGTCGAAAATCCGGCTGCGATGTCCCAGTTAATCCCAAACTTTTGATTACTTTCCGAGGGAATCCTTTCCAAAACCAGCGAATAGCAGTCACTACGATTGATCCTTCCGACCGTATAACGAACTAGGAGGAAGTCCAATTTGAAATTTCCCTGGCCGGGTTCAATCAGCTTAACGAAAGAACGTCGTGGCACGTTGGGGGGCCGGGAAAAGGGGAAGAGTTGGGAAAGCTCGATGGCCAGATATTTTTCATCCTGTTTACGGGCCGGGGCGATATTTTCCTCGACGTCATTGTTTGTACGGGTCAGCGGAGGCATAGTAATAGCTCGGTCGTCTTCTGCTCTATGATGTGGGCGGAATAAAAGGGCGGAGAGTTTCTAAGAAAACATATCCATTCCCGAGAAAGGGGCAGGAGACGTACCAGAGATCACGATGCGAGAGATTAGGGGAGGCGAAACTGAACGAGAGGGAACTAGTTGGACATTACCACGGAAACAAAAAAAAATAGGAACAGAGAAAATAGAGTTGAAAAGAGAGAACCGGTGAAGCAGGAGAAAAGATAAATAAAGGAAACGAAGAGAGTACGGTTCGACGCGAAGGAGGATGGTAACTTTTCCTTCAGAACCGCGGGTGGTTCGATAACCTTCGACTTTTCGCGCTCGATGATGCCGCATCGAAATTCCATCGGTTCGCCGGACCGCTCCGGGTAACTTCGGGCGAGTGATGAATATTATTTGCGATAAGAATTTTTCGTATTTCGGCGGGGCCGCCGGTGTAGATCCAGTCGGTCATTTCTATGCGGACGCCGCGCCGCGTGCTGCCGAGCGGCTGGCGAACTGGAACCGGCGCGGCGTGCAATTTGCCAAATAATCCGCAGAATTCAATGCATCGTTCGACCCGGGCCTCTCTGCGCGCTCGAATAAATTAGACGTACGCTCGCGGACGTTACGTCCGCGCTGATACATATGAATCGGATGGATTCATGCGGGAATTCGCTAAACCCCTCTCCGTCCCCCTCTCCACACGGGATGATGATATTGATTTGCATGCCTCCTAAGATTTCGTATTCCCTTGGAAATATGAATTTCGAAGGCTGACTGCTTCACGGATCGTTTATGATTTATTGTCGTACGAATATTTCTGCTCGTAATCGTGGAGTTGTACAGGGTGGTCAAGAATTTAGTTCCCACCATCTTTCAGGCACTTCCGATGAGTCCTAAGACAAGGTCACCTTAACTTTTTTTAAATTGCACTATGTATTATCTTATTGTATAGTTTTGTAGACGAATTTAAGGCGAATTCAATGACCTACTATACCATGACCTTGAATTAACATATAGGTATTAAATAGCAGCTCTCGCTGTACAGACATTGATTTAATTATTTATTCAACCATTCGCCAATAAAATTCGACAAATTTCCGAGGTACTTATTACGGACTCTAATATATTGTATATGTGATACCGTAACCAAATGTTTAAACTTTTCTACAACAAAAAGTTGCGATTAGACTGCGGATTGTTATGCAAAATAAAAATTGTCTACGTCAATTCTATTTTTACTTTAATCATTTTAGGAGTCATTTTAACCTTTCTACTATTTTAAGTTCCACCTACCCAGTTTTGCAATAAACACATAAAATTCGCAGTGTAGTTACGAAGGAACTGGAATTTCCCTGGAAGTTAGCAAATCATTACACCAGTATAAGGTTAATCATAATTATTGAAGGATACAAACAATTTTTCGTTACTGGATTAACTATATCGATGAAAAGTACCTTTCATTGGAACATAATGGGCAAGACATTCCCTGCACATTGCACGCAGCTCTTAGGTCTGACACATACGGTGTAATACTACTGGGGAGTTGCCATGCTCCCTCGCCGCACTCCATATGTATAGTAAGTTAGCCGACCGCAACAGAGAATGATTGACAGTCTCGAGATGGGACGTAGAGGCTAGCAGTAGTGGCAGCAAACCGTATCAATCAGACATGGAACCTCAGCCGTCGATTCGAGAATTCCAGCTCTTAGGCTGATTGAATTATTTACAATGCTTGTATACTTAAGCTCGTAGGTGAGACACGATAGACCAACCAGAAACTTGATCTCTTAATGCAACATTGCAGCTGTGATCCAATAATCACTAGTACACATATTTCTCAGTTACCCATTTATTACGTATTTTGCGTTGAAAATATCAGATTAACTTTATACAAGTTGATCTTTAATATCGTGATGTGTGATATAATATTGCGAGCAGTAATTAATACATTATCTGCTGAAAATTATTTTATATTTTTTCTTTAATCTGTAATTCACAGCTACGAATTTCTGAATAATGTTTTCAACAGCAGCAGCAATTTCAATGTTAAACCAGCAAGTCACCCCTAGTAATGTGATATAATCGTTTATTTAGAGAACTTAGTTTACTTAGTTTACTTAGCAGAAATTTGTTGAGGCACTTCTTAAGCCTGTGTGAGATTTGAGATGTAATTATCCCGATTTGAACATGAACTTTCGTGCTAATTCGTATTCAATGCACTAAATCTTCACTTTCCAATTTTGATTTCATTATGTGGAATTTTTCAGGTTGCTAGATTAGTAGCTAAAGTGTTCACAAGCTTCTAGTGTTTAAAGCGTTAAAATAATTGTTTAATATTTTTCTTATTTTCGTAGCTTGCGAATCTTGTTTATCCAATTACTATTTTATTATTTTGTACAGCCGTTCAATAATTCCCTGTCCCGTTGTTTGCCGTGTAAAATAACGAATCCTTAATTTAAACTACAAACGAATCGTCAAAATGGCCGAGCGATTTGTAAATTTTACCGTGTGTTAATTTAATCGGCGGCTAACGAACGTTACGGATGCCGGATGACTTGTTTGCTCAGCGAAACTCCGCGTTCACGGTTTACGATTGTCCTGTGCATTATTTCTGGACGTATAACGACGTTCAGAGGAGGCTGGATTAAAAGTTTTCCCCATGGCGGGCGTCAAGGAGCGGGACGAAGCACAAACGCAGCTGCAAACACCAGCATCGACAAACGAATGCAAACGAGGCGCGGCGCGATAATTCATGCAACGAGAGTTTGATACTTGTTTACGCGTGTTTGTCTTCGCTTCTCGGCGCGGTCGCCCCCAACTTTTACGGGTTCCAAGTTGCCGCGTGTCTATTACATGATTTACTTTTCTAATTTCTTCGTTTTCGTCACCCCTTGCTCCGGCACGCTGGCGCAAGGCAACAGTGTCTCGTTTCTTCGTCGTTCAAAAATACAGTCTGTCACACTTTTGGAACACTAATATTGGAACACTTTTAAAAGGACGACAACTTTCTTAAGATTGGCTCAAACGACTTAAATTTGTTGACAGGATAAGTTTCCTAGCTGACGGAAAAAGAATTTTTTTAAGAATTGCTATTGGTCAGAATCGTGGAGAAAGTTTTGAAGGTTGCTTTTCACAAATTTTGTATCTGGTCCTGTATTGGAAATTTAAAAATGCATTTGGTTAAAATATTCTGAAAATTTCGTTCAAATCGGCTGAGGCGGAAAAAGCTATAGTTACAAACTTGGACACTGCGATTTTCACCATATTTATCCTTTTGTAACTCATTGCAACTTTGACGTATTTCGATAAAATTTTCAGAATGTGGATAATTCATACAGACCTACAAAACGTATTTTTTAAATGTTCAATATAAACCCACATAAGACAGTTGTAAAATACAATCTTTTGTATTTTCTCTGCAATCCCGACCAATTCCAATTTTTAAAAAATTTTTGAAAAAGAAGTACATTTCATATTTAAAATTGAGAAACCCAAGGTGTGATGAGAGAGGCTTAAAATAAACGCGACATTGATAATTAGACTGCAGATTTTTAGGCAGAATAAAAATTGTCTGCTTCAATTGCAAGAAACAGTAGCCGTGTAGAAAAGTATTTTATCCTTTGCTACTCTTAATGAGTTCAAAATGATGAATTCTTTTAATTCTTTAATTCTACTGTTTTAAATTGTTCCAGCTCGTTTTTGTCATAAATTCACACGAAAGATGTTAGATTACAAAAAATCATATGGAATTTTCAATTATTGTAAAATACGCTATCCGCATTTTTGTTAAATATATTCGACAGTACATGAATCCATTTTTTTTAATGCCAGCAGAGTTTACGGTATATTTGAATTCTATTTATCTCTCTCACATTCATTGTTCAGAAGGATAATGCACTTCATTATTGTTATTGCAGTAGTCGATTGACTGTTTTAGTCAGTTATTTACGAGTTGAAGTGCAAATTACAAACTTTCAGATTTATAGCTCGACCTAAAGTATTTTTAACCCGTAGAGGGTTGCAGGACTATTTCTAACGAGCCTTATCATGAAATAATTCGCAAAACAAATGTGGACATACGATTAATTCTTGAAGACAAAAGATTTTGAAATTTTATTCGTTACGTTCACTGAGTAAAGAATTATCGAAACATTTCAAAATGTTAATTCGATTATCAATTTTCAGATAATCTGGAAAATGTTTTTGAGGTATTATAATATTCGATAACGTCGTAAAAGTGATTAATGGTTTTTGTGTTCAGTAACCGATTATTATCGCCGACGACCTGCACCTTCGTTTTTCGTTTTATTCTGCATGCACGTGACTACTTCGTAATTCTGATGATATCCGGTAATTATAAATAAACACCGCATACGAAACGTATTTATTATTAGCGAATACCGAAACTGTATTTATAGACTTAAATTTCCAGAATATTGTTCGGTGGTTAATATTTGAGATACACATACGAGTATTTCTGACACAAAGTAGCGGTCGAAATCAATTATAAATTTACCCCTCAATAATGATCATCACGCTGGGTCGCCGGGACAGCAAATATCGATTCTGTCGAAAGTTTTGGCGCAACGACGTCATATTTAGCAAATAACGTGGTTGTTATTTCGTTTTTGCACAGGCAACGAGGTCCGAATAGGAGAGCAACGAGGGAAATCGATAAAACCAATAAACTCGGGCAATAACGTGCTAATATCCTGAAGACCATTTTCGCCTACGGCGTTTCTCCACCTCGTTCGCCGGTCTGCTAAAGTGTAAACGATGTTCGAATGCTTTTGTAAATGCTCTGCAATGACTTGGCCTTGTCAGCGTGGTTATGAAGTAAAATACGTCCCCGAACACCGATTCCAACTGTTTCGTTACCCGAATTGCCGCTCCCACCGATACAATAACTCGATTTGCGTAAGAAACACTCGGACCGTCGTAGCACTTTCCAGTGATATTGTGGCATTTTCAAGGAGATTGCAGAAATTGTAATAGTTTCAGGTGGTTAGCTGTGAGTAAATGCTTCGGATATAATTACTATCATTTGTATTATATATTTGTATTACAGGGTGTCACAAAAATGTTGTACTTCCTTGAGAGGGGTGATTCCGAAGGTCATTTGAAGTAACTTTTTCGTTTGCGACAATGTTCTCCGTGGCTTAGTTAAGGAGTTATTAACGAAAAACAAGGGCCAATCAGAGCGCGGCTACCGCGGACGGATTCTGGCTCGGCCAATGCTAACGCCACGCTCAGCAGGCCCGCGCTTTGATTGGTCCGTGATTTTCGTTAATAAATCTTTAAAGAAGACATGGAGAACATTTTCGCAAAGGGAAAAATTACTTCAAATGATCTTAGGAATCGACCCGTTCGAGGAAGTACGCCTTTTTTGGGACACCCTGTACAAGTAACTCTCAAATTTTTGTTCAACAATAGACTGCGAAGGATATGCGTTTATATGCGTTTCTACATTGTGAAGCTGTCCCATGAAAACCTAAAAACTGACCATCTCGCAAAAACTAAGAAGACACTAATACTAGCACTGGAACTACCAAGCTCTAAAAGTAAATATATTTTCCAAAATATTTCACAAAAACTTCAAGATCCTGAAAACTGAGACTTTCGCTGTATAATTCATATATAATAAATTCAATCATAATATAAACACGATTGACATGATTCGATAACCAAATCGTATCGAATAATTTTTTACGTAAATTATTTCTATACTTCTGGCACATAAAACAAAGAATTCGAAACGGATCTTGTTTCACTCCTCGGTAGCGTAAACGTTGCTGAGTTAGACATGCCCAATCTAGGTGAAAAAGATTAAGATCTTAAACAGATATATTTTCCATTAATTATTTTTTAGATATGATTAATGATAAGCATGACAATTAATGCAACAACGTTATAAGCATAGAAATTAATATATGAAAACTCTCAACCTTAACGTGACGAAAGTTTACTCATATAAACATTATAAAAAATATTATGTCACAGCAGTCAGTAACTTTCTTCATACTAAATTTTCTCTTTCTTCTAGCAAATTATGAACAACAAAGAAGTTCTAATCACCGACACCATAAAATAAATCGTTGGGGAAGGGGTTAAAATGTACTTTCGATTCATATCACATATTTGCCAGATACAATACATTATTTTTTACATAGATATAGCCAACACATCCTTGTGTGATAAACTGTATGTGTATAAATAAAAAATCTTTTATCCAACGTATGTCATTTCTTTTCATATATTGAAAACACTATAAAACCAAGTTTCAAGTGTACAAACAACATACAACAATTTCTGATATTTTTCCACCTAAAATGGGCATTTGTCCCACTGTGCGCTGGCGAGTCGATTCATCGGAGAGAGGGACGGGAGGAAAATTGTAAAATAATTTTCTATCATTATTTTTCGGGTATGCGAAATTCTGCGACCCCCATTGCGGATTCAGCGCACGGGGTCGCTCGCTACCTCGGTCTGAGCTCAACAAAGTTACACACTTGGCCCACCCCTGTCAATAATGCCGTCGAGCCGGCAAGTAACTACACGCCTGCAGCGTCGAGCGACTCGAGCTATGTGTTCGTGAACTTACTGTCAGACGTCCGACTCTCCTTCCCGATGCCCGTATTTGAAATACGTCAGGTGCAAGGGGGCGAGCACCAGATATGCCATGGGGGAAGGTAGAGCGGAGGAAAGGGGTCGATTTAATTCCCTAATTCTCGAGATCGACAGCAACCGTAACATGACGGCCGTGAAACTACTCTTCGTTTTCCTACGCTACTCATCCAAAATCTATCTCTTCGGCGTCGCCCGCCACTGTCACACCCACGTGTCGTTGACAGCGAATTTAATCGATTTTCTCGGCGATAATTCCAGACGATTCTTTTCCCGAAATTTTGTAGCCCTCTGTTTCGCTTCTGCAAACAAGCACAGCGTGTTTATGCGTTCACAACTAGGTAGACAGCGGAGCGTTATACAAATTTACATTTTCATCGACGATGTTAGAGGACCGGGAATTAAATGGAACTCTATTTCTTTTGAAGATGGCAGGATGGTTCGATAATTATGTTGGACAACTGTCGCAATGTATGGAAGATGATCATTTTTTACTCTTATGTCTCTGAACTGGGTTTACAAAATTGTGAAGATGCATGAAAGTCTGCAGCTAACCTCGTTGACCTTGATTAACCCAGAACTCTAATAAAAAAATTTTCAACGATGTTTAATAACATTACAATCGTTGGAGTTCATAAATTCAGAACACATTTCTATTGCTCCAAATGTAAATTAACTGAATATTATCCAGGGAAGTAGAAATTTATAACAATTTTTCTATTATTCAACAAGAAATTTAAAGTAGACTCTATTAATTATATAAATAATAAAGTGCTTTCTCTCAGTGTATTAGGTTTAAATGATTCGAGAAAGTATTTTTGACTTCGGTCGAAATGTATTAAAGATTAAAAAGGCATTAAAAAACATTTTGTTCGGTCCAACAGCGTCTGTCTGTATGTAATCAAACATTCTGGAGAACAACTTATTTTTAGTCGGATAAATTTATGGTGTAATAGAAACAGTCTGTTATCTGAATACAATTATCATTGTAGGATTTCAAGCAGAGTATTTTACTTACGGTGCTTTTCCATTACGTAACCCAGTTTCACGTGTGAGCTTCATCCCGCGAATGTTGCAACTCTCAAGTTTAGTCACATTAATTAGAACACACTAACACATGGGAAACGTAAACTCTCAGTAAGATTAATTTGAGATATTCAAGATACGAACACTGCAATTGGTAATTATGACGTCTGCTACACGTCATAGATTAATTTAAGCTGCTGCTCGCTTGTTTGTCGTGGATTATGTTGTATTTCTATGGTCGAGCTGCTTTCGATTCGTTTATACGATATTACCACAGGTTGGCTGGCGATACGAATGGGGTATAATCACAAGTTACTTCTTATACATGTCTTGTAGATCTCTTGTAATGTCTTGTGTCACAGTAGCTTTTTAATTTGAAACGCTTAGCGAACTTAACCGTTTGAGTCCCAAGCAGCGCGATCGCGCTGTTGAGGTTTTATGTCGAGAAAACCCAGCACATTTCGAGCATTGTGGACAACTGACGGTGCGTTACCGATTGTCGACGTCGCGCGCTCGGATTTACTGACGCAAGTACATCACACAGCTCCATTTAATGTAAATAGTACATTTTACAATAGGTAGGATAATACTATAATAATGCAATAATACGTTAAAGAAAGGTACATAAGAAAGAATGGCATGACTTAAGAGAAAATTGATTTATCACAGTGACATGAATACTTCAATTTCAAAATACAGTATTTCATCGATAATCGTCGCCACCACGGGTCCGGCCGGCGACAATTAATGTTCAGATAATACTATTCTTTGACTTGTGCCGAACGAAAAGGACAGCGAAGTTCGAGAGGCCTCGGTTTCCGAGTAGTGTAACATAATACGGGTCGAGTATGTCGGTGTGAAAAAAACAATTAACCCAGTGACAAAACTTACAATATACAATATAAATATGACATACTTAGATCTACGAAAAGCATATTTTAATTTTCATTATAGGAACATATAAAAAGTTGAAAACAGTGGCCTTCACTTTTTTTCTTCAAAATTCCGAGTACATAGTAGCAATTTCATAAAAATGTGGTTCACCTATTACCCAGTAAACTAATTCTCGTAACGCCTCGAAACAATTCAAGTCGTTCGGTCCAATTTTAAAAAAAGTTATTGGTTTTTAAAGAGTGTCCACTTAATTTTGTCCCTGCCTGTATTTGTACCATGTAAATACCTACACCCTGACTCCCATTGTAATTCCAGTGTGTCATTTGCTTCTATTATCAGATCATCCATATACGTGTGGTTGTAGTTGGTTACAGTAGTAGAGTTGGCTGCTCCTTTAGCAGCTTTATCGGCCGAGGAGTTTCTGTCAGTGCAGGATGGCTTCATTAGCACGAAACGCTGGCGAACAATGAGACACCGTTGTCGTCGGCCCTGAAACGGCCGAAAGAGAAAGTTCGAAAGACGTCGCGTCGCTGGAAATAGAAGCAGCGCGGGGCGCAACGGTGCCGTTACAAGAGAGCAATTCCAAGTTGAAATCGTCCCCTGTCACGCTCGCCGAATATTAGTCTATATAAAAACCAACTGTTGCTCTTTGTGGTGGCATGAGCAGACCCAGCTCAATGCAATGGATGTCCACCCTGTCTGACCTCACCCACCCCTCCAACCCTTCCGGCTGCCAGCGGGATTTTGCAACGCGAATCGATCTCCTGTGGGAACGCAACACGTCGAATCAGTATGCCGGGCACCGTGGAACGGTGACATTGACACGATGTATGGGTAAATTAATATCATGCTCATAATCGGTAGCAGATCGACGTACTCTCCCCCGAAACAGATTGTAATTGGAAATTTTACGACGTTAATCCGGCATATGACCAGGGAAAACGTACATTTTGCACTATGGACTATAACGTTTATTATTCTGCATCTGTGGACTGTTACGGTGCTATTTGTATGGTTGAAAATTCGGTTGTTACGTTAAACGAGATGCCACCTAAGTTATTCTTCCATTTAAAGGGTAATTCTGATTATAAACCCTCAGAAATAAATTTTTGGTTGTATTTTCTTTGAGTATAAGCGTTCTTCAAAGTGTGTAGAAAAGAATTTGTTTGAATTAGTTAAATTAATTTGGTTGTTAATTTTTAAATTCAACTATCCTTCCAAATGTTGAGGAAGTCCTTGAAAAATTCGTTTAAACAATTAATAGTTAAAATTATTTGATCAATTGGAATAACATTCTTAGAACAGTCTAAATCTTCTCGATTATGAATAAGAACTAATTACATCTATCCGATACTTTCTGAAATGACAATTGGTAAGTATATTCTGTCATCGCGAAAATGTCCAGAAATTGCGAAGTTCAAAAAACCTTTTTTTTATTTTACGAATAATTTATGCATATTTTTCGAATACATTGTATCACAAACAGCAATATTTGTTCGAATGAAAGAGGAAACCTATATTTATACAGGGTGGAAATTATAAAGCGTTACAAACGAATACCTCCATAGACATCATGAGGTGGAACTTTTATTTTTCCCGGTGGACACTCCAAGGTGATGTGAAGGTCAACTTTCTTCTTTTAAATTGAATATATGTTTTTTATCCATCATCAAATAGTGCGTTTTAAGATGAGTTCAATTATCTATGACTCAAGGTCATTCAAGGTCATACTTGCAGGGAAATGCAGAAAAGGTGTGAATCTGAAGTCGATTGGAACTTAATTAGGTCCGAGTGGAAATATAAACTATATCATGTTTCGTTATGATGAGCTACTTCTATTTGTTTTCACTTCTATCTCAGTAGGTAGGTACTGATATTTGGCCCCCTCAGGGTTTCAAATCCATTTTACCATTCTCCCCCTTCTTCCACTCTCACCTAACGCCATGTTCAGCCTATTTCAGCCTATTTTTCAGCGGGACCTACTGCTTATTACTGTGGGTTCCGAACCACCATGGTGTACGACGCAGTGTAATATCACATAGAAGAATATTTCCAGAGGTGACGGCGGTGGGATTTGAACTCACGACCACATTGTTTGTAGTCGCGCGCTCTATCCACTGAGCCACTGCGCGCCCCTCACTTCTATCTCAGTAATTAAATATATAGACGTAACAAAAAATCGTCTAATATCGTGTTACATTCATATTCTTAATTACTGAGACCAAAATGACAGGTAGTAGAAGCTGCTTATCATAACAAAACCTGATATAGTTTATATTTCCATTGGGATTTATTTCAGACCCAATCGATTTCAGTTTCTACCAACTAAACCATAAAAACGAAGATTCGCGTAAACATCTCTAGCCTAGTCAAGTTTACAGGACAACAAACGTTTCAATACACCAGATATTCGTAGCTCGTTAATACTGGTAATCTATTCCTTCATTCATCACCATGACAGAGATATCTAATGATCTGAAGTCAGGCCTTCCTTCAGGTTTCGTGCGACACGTATCAAAAACCGAGCCAGAAGGATTAATAGAAATCGCGGTAAACGTTGATACGTGTGTGTATGTAGTTTATTAGTAGCCTTTTTCCAGAATAGGGGATAACGATCGTTAAATCACGGCCTGGCATGAATATTCCGGCGTGTGCGCGTGTAATAGGACCTCAGGAATACGATACTAATACATTATAAATAAGTCTGAGTATTATGTGGGGATGAAGTACAAGGGGGATAATCTGCGTGATCGTATTTAAACTAGTAACTGCGGCACGCAATGCCACGTGTACCAGGATCATTTTCTTGCGTCTACGGTACGGTGTGCAGACTATCCGGATTACAGAGCAATTTCGTATTAATTTCCGGTCACGGTGCAGGACGAGTACACGAGGCTTACCACCTATCCTCGACCCGGTATTTGTTAATGTTATCACGAAATTGTCTGCAGTTCCCAGACTCGCCCCGACGTTCGCACGAATTTTACCATGAAACCGGAGGGCTGGCCAATGAGAAGACGACCTACACCCTTTTTTGTCGTTTCTCGGCAAGCGAACGAACCAATGAGGACATTTTTTCTCTTTTGGTGAAGATTATCAATTATTTTAGCATTTTTGTAACAATGGAAAGATGTGGTTAACTAACTTGAAATTCCTTGCAGGATTTTGAATACACTTTCATTATTTTATATAAATCGTTCAACCCGATTTACTCATAAATACAGTTTTTACCTGCGATAGAATATGACATAATATCTATCTTTCAATTTACATAATACAACGTTTAGCGTTTATATATTATAAATACATTTTTGTCCTTATGAACTAATACATAGATGTAATTTTTAGTGCTTCATGCATGTAGTGTTGATAGCAGTTCGATCGAAACAGTTAACAATTAAATTGACCATTCAAATTCACACTTAACTTCTCGAAAATCAATACACTGGAAAGCTGAACAGAATTTAATGAGAATTAATCTCACCTCATCTCTACCAAGATGATTGTAATAGAAAACGAGGACTTGCATAATTCTGTCTTTTAATATATAATTTATAAACTGATTTTATAACATATTCAATTTTGTTATCGATCAATGTATTGTTTGTTGTATAGTTTTATAATTTTAAATCATGGAAAAATAAGAGTATTGAAAATTTGAATTATTTTCTTTAGGTATTTCTCTTGTCGAATTTGAAGGAATCGTCTGTTTGGACGTTGAAGGAATATTAAATACATGTGCCTGTGACGTGTGAGTAGATGCAAGCTGAAAATTTCCAATATTTGCATAGTAACAGATGATTGGAAGTCCCTTATACGTCTGAACGCTAGTTACAACCGGAATTGAGGAGATTAAATTACGAGACGGTACTTTCTCTCGGATTAGACACGTAGCAAACAAGCTTGATGAACGAACTTTATGTATTTAATAATAAAAGGTAAATTTGTACTTCCTCATCGAACTGCAGTCTCGAATTTCTTGATAGAACACAGAGAAGACATTCTCTAGTTCAATTTCATATTCATTGTTAGTCGATCGAACGATTCCCAATTGTTAGTTTTGTGATCGGTACAGACATGTACAGGCTATTTGCTTATTTTTAACTTGTTTGTCAGTTTCCAGAAATATAATATGCTTTTTCAGATTTTTTTAATGACAAGAACGCGAGCCAACGTTCAACATGAAACTTTCCTTTAACGCAACTTAAAAGATTTTTAAAAAGGCACATTCACGCCTTTCTCGGTGCTTTTGGAAAGATCTAAAGTTTCAAAGGTTTAAAATTGGAGTTTAACACGATTATTTAAATATCACTTCTATCTTTGAAATATCGCTGAGAGACTTAAAATACACCATATCTTCAAATTATATTTATGCGCTAACTTAAACGGCTTTTCAAACTAAACAAAAAATTATGATGTGGGTTTCATGTTCGAGACATGGAAGCATAGCTCTAGATCTTTTATGGATGTTAACTCGTTTATTAGCTAACATTAGTTTATAAAAAAAATGGTCACTTTTTGATATCTTTCGGGTTAAACAGTGTCAAAGTAAGGAAACTTACTTCTATTTGTTACCGAAAAATAAAAGAAGACCCAACAGAAAACTTGACTTTCCAAACGAAAAGTGCGTTGATGGTCATTTAGACATTATTTATTCGATTTTTGTAAAAAACTAGGTATAATTAAGACAGGGTTCGCGATTACCCTTCGGTAATTAGTCAGAAATTACGCGAACTTCAAATTTTACTAAATTTACCTACAGTGGTACATAAATAAATAACTGGCCTTGGCACATAAGCAATAAAAGCGTTGCTACTGCTGTTGAACGTTTCATTCTATTTAACTTTTTCCTGAATTCATCGCAATCCCCTTATCGCAGCGTGTTCCAGAATGCACATGCATCGCGGAAAAAATTGCATTTTCAAAAGAGAGCTTCTCGGTTAACATATTCTTTCCACCGACACTTTTGCCCAGGCAGTATTTCTGCGAATCGAATCTATTTCGCGCGTGTTTCGTTATTTTTTGGCGGCTCGCATGAAACTCGAAAGAAGTTTACGATGGAAGAGATCCACCCGTTGCCGGTGAAATATCCGCTGGAGCAGACAGAGTTCGAAGATACCCGTTACCATACAGCGGCCCAAAATTGTAAAAACCTGGAATGCATGCAAATTTTTACATGAATCAAGGCCTTCATGCATTTAAAATTCGTTCAGAACGATCTGGCGTACACAAATCAGCAGGTATATTAATTTTTGTTTATAAGCCTCCAACTATTAAATTTTGAGGCTACGTTCATACGACATTATTTGTTCAAAATTTCATTTTCAATCATCTCTCAAAATCTTGTTTTATAGATGTAATATTTTTCTAAAATGGCCATTTTGTGTTTTATTTTGTGAATTGGAAGAAGATTGAACATCGGTAATGATGTATGTATATGTGTATATAGAAGTTAATACTTTTCAGGTAATATTATATATTTATATGTACACGTTCTGATGCCATATGTACGAGACCGTAACATTGTATTTCGCGGTACCTTTAAGTTCGGAATCAAAGATAGAGCCGCGGTCCTTTGAGTCCACATGCCGACATGGGCAACGCGATCCAACGGTTCCGATGAGCTTCCGAGCTCTGTTAGTCGAAGTATAGCTTCTGAAGAGTATAAAGACATCTATGCAATTATTATAAAATAACCTAGCTTCCCAAAACCGACAATCGGCACACAGCACACGGCGCAATAGTACGCGAATCTGTATGTGAGCATCGAAGAAAGCATTTTGTTCATTTCCAGTCACTGGACCTTTAATATAAATGACGAGGAACTATTCAATGAAGTTTCGTATATTAAAAGTTATGTCACCAGTGGAAACATGGAAAAATGACGACAAAGTGTTGAATCCTGCCAATACAGACGTTTTGAAATTTATAAATACTTCGCATGTAAAGATGTACCTTTTAAAAACACTTTTTAAAACGTTGAATTTTTGTTTATGCTTACGCGGATCTAATGCCCTTACTGAACGAGTATTTTCATTAGTAAACAGTAAACAGTATGTGGACCCGTGAAAAAACTCATTTAAAAATTGAAAACATTCATTTATACCAAATTTAACTTTGATATAAATTGTATACAGTATCATGGATTTTTCAAACACAAACCCGATATATTAAAATTAAAGTTAATTTTTGTGGAAACTATCAAAATTAAAATCTGTTTAAACATAACACTATTTCTAATATGTCTTTTATTTTCTCTAAGAAAATATGATCACTGTACTTAAGGTAGTTTCTAAGAGTGGTTGCTCATCGGAATCGTAATCTATGATCTCAAAAACTCTAAAGATTGTCCTGTTTGCAGAAATATAGTGGAAGGGGCGGTGATGAGTGGAATAATTTATATTTTATATTATAGATACATATTTTAAGGAAGACGTTATTCAACCAGCAAGGAGAAATATGGATTTAATGCCACATATGTAAGTGGTGGGCACATAGTGAGTGCATATCGTGCGAGAAAAAAGAAAATAATTTGTTTTATTTATTTCCTGTTCATGTCAAAATGTTATTAAAACCATAATTTTGTACGATTTTTGTTAGGGGCCCATATTACCCTCACTCTTGTAAGAGATGCAAAAATTACTTATTTTCATAATTAGACTGTGGATCTTTATGTAAAATAAAAATTTTCTTCGTGAAGTACAAGACACAGAAACCATATAGAAAATTTCATTCTTCCTTTAATATTTTAAGTACACTGAAAATAACACATAGACCTCTTTAACTTCTTCGAATATTTTTACAGTTTGAAATGTCACCCACTCATTCTAGTCATAAATGCATAAAACCCGCAATCTATTCATAATACTCATTAAGTTCGATCAAATTATATTTCTTTTACTTTCGCCTTTATCACATGTGACCTTATTAGTTTCCTTACATTTTAAGCAAAAATTCAAATGAATTTAAGTTATGAACCAGATTTTAGGTAGAAATAGAAAACTGTGGGGCCACATTACCATCCCGTCCTCTATAATTAAGAGATTTATGAATTTAGTCCGGAGTTTTAGGATTGCGGAGCACTGTGTGCTAGGTAGACCGGAATCCGAAAAATGAATGACCTCACGGGTTTCGGCCCCGAATCGATTCCGTGTCGCTCGACCTATCGCGCATTATCAAACGCCCCCGCGCGAAACGAACAAAGTGGCCGATCAGCCTCCACCCCCGATTCGCGGTGAAATGGCCTCTTCTCGCCCTCCCCCCCCCCGGGAAACTGTTTTACAGCGCATCTTGAAAGAATGTCGATCGGCCTGCGAACTATTTCGGAGATATCGATATACTGGCCAGCAACAAATTGCGGCAAGTGTGGCCACCGCAACCCTTTGAATGCGATGTACCATTGGCCACCGGAGATTTATCGATATCAGTCTATAAATTCCTGTCGGGCTCGCCTGATATATCGGCCCGTACCTTTTATTTCGCTTGATTTTATGGAGCACAAATATTGATGTTTTTTAGTCCGCGCCTCTGTCTGCTGACTGGGATGTATCCTATAGCCCGGGGCCTGTAAGGCGGAACCCACGTAAGTCATGGGGTTTCCACTTCGATAGACTGCAGTCCAAGTTTCCCGTACCTTCAGGACCATTCAAGATTTCACACATTTTTTCGGAGAGAAGCGATTGCGTTGTTGTAGTCCATCGTTGTGTGACTACGGTAATGCCTCGATGCATGTGAAAGAGACGCGCACGATACTTGCAAAAAATTGATCACTGCTACCGCACTACAGTACTTAATCGATAAATGTCGCCAAATTCTGAACAATAAGTGTCACAAATCAATCCCCACTTCCGCGGGGTATACCCCGTGAGGGACCCTGAAGCTCGAGAGGCCTCGGTCGCCGAGAAGTGTAACATAATACGGGTGAGTATATCGGTGAGACCACTACTAATCCAATGACAAAACTTCTTTACTTTTTATTATTTTGTTATGAAACTTTCACCAACATATTCGTGGCATTTTTCTAATGAAAATGATACCAAATAAGATATAATTTCGATGGTATTTACTTGTATAATGGACGATGAAAGTTTCGGGCGCAAGGACGGACAGGGCATGGGAAGGAAAGAGACGCGGAGAGTCGAGGTCGCCGGCATAGTTCAAAGGCCCACGTGTCTTCACAGTGTAATGCCAATAAAAAAAATTTTTTTATCATTACTTATTTTTTAATTAGACATTCACCAACATATTTGTGGCATTTTTCTGATTAAAATAGTACCAAACACGCTATAATTCATATTTACAATAATTTTCCGAAACTTTCATGGTCCATTACACAAATAAATATCATCGCAATTATATCTTATTTGGTATCATTTTCATTAGAAAAATGCCACGAATATGTTGGTGACAGTTCTATGAAAAGATAATAAAAAATAAAGAAGTTTTGTCACAGGGTTAATTGTTGTTTTCACAGCGACATACTCGACCCGTATTATGTTACACTTCTCGGCGACCGAGGCCTCTCCAGCTTCGCTGTCCTTTTCTACGTTCGGCACAAGTCAAAGAATAGTATTATCTGAACGTTAATTGTCGCCGGCCGGAACCGTGGTGGCGACGATTATCGATAAAATGCTGTACACACTTTAAGAGGCTGAGAAGCTCTGTCACCGACGAAACCTTCTTGTTCTTCGTTAGTTTTTCATGGAAGTTTGACCGATATATTTATGACATTTTTTTTATTCAAATGAGAATCATGAGTATAACCTCGATCATCCGAACTAATATCTGAATTCTACATTATCCGGATATGTATTTCACATGCGAACTGGGTAATAGTAAATAGGACGAGCCATGGACAAGCAAATAGAAAGACACTACGTGTACAGACAAGTAGAATAGGTCAACCTGTGGTATGGCGTGTCGATTGACTCCAACTTTGGTCAGTTAAATGGAACAGAATATTCATGATTCAGACATGAATAGTGTATATCATAAGTATACTGCAGATTTTATGCATTTATGACAGAAATGGCTGGGTGTCGTTTGAAATGGGAGAAAGATTAATAGAATTTGACAATATCGGCACAATGTTTACAACTTAATAAAATTGTAAAAGAGAGGAATAAAAACTGGATAAGTATAACGATCTTTTACGGTATTGTTCTCTTTCAATGGATCGAGTTAGACTGTATTCAGTTGTTATCCTTTTTCAACTTATTTTATACATGAAACGCTAACTTTAGATACTGCTCTAATTGCAACGTATGAATTTTTATAAATTTTTAAACTTCGTTATGCTAAAACAAATCGTAGACAATAATATGTCTCTGTATGACGCAAATCATAGTTCAATCTTCAACTGCACTAAAATTGAAGTATCCTCGTCTCGGTTCCCCAAGCGGTTCCCCAAGCGGTTCCCCTTGATGGCACAAGTTTTTTGCAGTTTCCAAGAAAACCTGTTCAGGCTATATTATCAAAGACGAGTGAAGTAAAAAGGCTGCTGCAAGTAATCTTATTTCCGTCGTTTAGGCAAAAAATACAAAAAGTCGGCTGAAGAATATGGAGCGTATTACATGGAAATGTAGATGAATTCTCCCTCTGTTCCTTATTAACTTCAGTAGGGAGTTCTCGAATCTTGCGGAGACGTCTGGACGTCCTAGAAAATTAGTTTAGAAAATTTATCTTGGACATTTCACTGTTTTCGGATGACGAAAATTACATATTCCCAATTCATTCCATTCGTATTGTGTAATATAATATGATACATGATATACTATATAGTGAATTAATATATTATAATACTGTGGCGAATTTGGTGGTCTTGTATCAAGTTCTCACTGTAGACACTACAATTTCTTGACAAATCCTCTGCTCTAATAATTCCTTAGGTGTTGCTCGTGGCAGGGCAGTTTTACATTACGGCGACTTTATATTATAAAGTTTTTAATACAATTTTCACTTATATACTTGAATGTATACAATAATACTTTATAATACAATTTTGTTTGCATTATATAGTTGATAAGCTATGTATAAATTATGCTTCTATTTCATAACTTTTAATAACTTCAATTTATTTATTATTTTTTATAATTTTTCTCTACTTTCCACCTCTAAAATTAGAAACCTGTGTCTTAACGCATTCGCACCGGGTCATTTCTGACACAGTTTCTGGGCAAATACGAGACTAAAACGAATAAATTTATTTATAGTCTTCCATTGTAATTTCTATTTAACACTTAAGTGAACCATTACAAAAACTATACCAAAATACACTGATGATTAAACTGTGGACCCCTATGCAAAATAAAAATTGTATAATTGATAAAAATAGAAATTAAAAAGAAATTAATCGTTTCTCTTCCTCAGTTCCTCAATAGTATTAAATACTTCCAATGACTTCATAGTTCTATGATTTCGGATAATAGTTCACCGTGTACTGATATGTATAATCAAAGATTTAACACTAAAACTAACAAACCAGTAAAAATACCGAGTACTTAATTTTTTCTTTCACAATTACTGAAATTATAAAAATGTTGCATCAGAAATTTTCAAACGACCTCCTTTATTGACGCATCCATTAGCAGACCGTGGATTTTATGCATTTATAGTAAACATTAGGTGCAATTTGAATCAATAGACAAATTAAAAGAATTAAAGAGTTTCAACAAATTAGTTCTAGCATAATTAAAATAATTAAAGCTACAAAAAATTTCTGTTTGGTTTCTGTTCCTTGTAATCGATGCACACAATTTTTATATTCCATAAAAATCCACAATGCATACCGATTGTATCTGAAGACCAATTGAACCGGTTGTAACGTAATTTCCATTCGTATCAAGAGGAATATGTTAATACACGTACACCTAGTTCAGGCATATTTTGTAAAAGTACCATAAACCTGTATAAACTTCTGTTCTGTATGCATCGGAAAGAATACGTTCGATCAAGCTGCCGTCAAAATTGTAAATCAAGATGGTACGGACGGAAGCGAATGTTTATCGGGCCGGGAATCGTGCTCGAGGGAAGACGATTTATCATTCGTTGAAACACACCGATACTGCGTGGTAACGGAGAGGGATGACGTTTCACTAGGCCGACGATGATTTAAATATCTCAGTACGGTGAGGATGGGAGCTGGTATTCACCCCATAGCTGCGGCGAGGCGGTGGCGTCTCTCGCAGTCGTTTTTCTTTTCTCATTTCATTGCGGAAGAATAAGATTTTCCGGCAAGACTGCCCTGTCAGTCAACCACACCGTCTCTTCCCGACCCCTCTTGCTCGTTTAAAGGAATATTATCTTCGGGACACCGGAGCCCCAATACCGCATTATGACGATGAATCATTGAAACCTTCATTCTCCGTAGCGGGCAACGAGGGGTTCTTTTAAAAAATTTAGAGGGCTCCGGCGACGTTAATTAAGGCGTGAGCAAATCAAAGTTCCTCGGGACACTTTGGTTCGGCGGTGAAATTCAATCTGTCCCGGTAAGGTTGATAATTTTTGTGGACGATCGCTGGACCCGTTCAGCATGTTTCGTCCTGACGTTAATTTTGACACGCTTCTCATGTAACGGCCAAGTGATTTTTACTAATTTGTTTCAGAATTACTATGGGATATATGAGACTAGGCCTTTTTGGTTTTAGTTCATTTCTTCTCATTATGTATTGTATACTTATTGTTTAACTTCTTAGGTTTACGGCTAATAAAGGTCAGTACTTTTTAAATATAGCATTCCATTTAAAAAAACGAAGTTGACCTTCAAATCTCCGAAACGCCTCCACTTACAAAAAAAGTATATGAACTACATAATGTATCCCTTCGAAGCATACAACTTTACTAGAAAAAGTATATTCATACAATGCATACTTTGGAAGTTATTGAGGGTGAACAACTTGCGTGGACCACTCTGTATAATTGACATAGATCTACGAAACAGAATGAATAATGTTTCATTACAGGCTCAGATAAAATGAAAAAGTGACTTTTATTTTCTCTTCACAATTCCGACCAATGGCAATTTTTTCAAAATATTGTTCACCCGTTATTTAGTAACCTAATGCTACTAAGGTGACAAGAACACTCAAGTGGTGTGGTCGAATGTTAAAAAAGTTGTTAGTCTTTAATGGTGTTCACTTAATATTGTCCTCGACTGTATATCTAAACTGTGGACGTTCAGGCGTTTTGTCATTTTTCTAGATAAATTTTAGAAGACTGGAACTGCGCAAAATTCGATCAAGCACTTCAATTTTTGTTCGTCTCTCAAGACAATTACAGTTCGCCAAAGAGCAAAGGCCAAGGCAAAGAACAAGAAGGGTACGCCCCCATTCGGATTCCGAGCCCGTTCCACGGAAACCACAATTCGATATAGGAACATTGAACTAATCGTAACTTTCGGGTCTTGTCTTAACGCTGTTAAGAGCATCGTTACCGGTAATCGATCTGGCAAAAGGCGAAAGTCGATTTCTCTCGCGTCACGGAGGGGGGGACGCCGAGAGTTTTTCTCCATTATGGTAGTGGCCCGACCCTATTTGATTCCCAGAGGAGCCGGTGCCGTAGAAAGGTCACTCATATGTTGAACGCTCATAGATCATGGTTAGTCGGACCCTCTAGTTTCCTCGTGGTTAGCCGTAAGACTTTACCTTAACATCCTTAATTATCCACGGAACGGTTCGTTTTCCCCAAGGAGAGCCAGGCCGTCCGCGAAACTTTCCCTTATAATTAAATCATTAATTAGACGCCCACATCTCTCTGGTTATTGTTCCTCCGCCTATCTATCCGTTGATAATTTATTTATTATAAATCGATTGGACCCTTTTTATATAAGACATTACCGATCTGCTGATATAAGCCGAAAGGTGACAGATCCACATGAGAAAAGAAGTTGAACCTAGAAGCTCAAGAGGAGTCGGACTTTAATTTTGGTAAAAAGTTTCGAATTTCAATATTTTAGTTCATTCTTTGGTTAAACTTTCTTTTGGAGGACCAATTTTTTTAACCTCTTTTTGTGCAGTCCTATAGATTTCGACAAGAAAACACCGGAAATGAAAGTGTTATTGCCACTTCACTAGTTCAGATGTTATACGCGTGTAAAGTTGAGCACTTTTAACTAACCCCAAACTAACTTGGATTATACCACTCAGTACTATTTAGCCGATGCGCTAAACACCCATCATCTATCCAGCGCATGCGCTCAACAGTCCTGCCTCTACCACCCAACGAATATCCAATATGGCGACGCTCTAACCTGTCTAAAAACGCTTAAATTGCTCATATTTACACGTGTATAACTTGTATACCAGTGAATTCCTAACAACAATACTTACATGTTCGTAATGTTTGCATCAATGTCTACAGAATTACATAAAAAAGAGTTAAAAAAGAGTTCAAAAAAGTTAAAAACATCTGGTCCTCCAAAAGAAAGTTCAGCCCATTCTTTTATTTTAGTTCTGAGGTTTAATTTAAGGGCATTAGCGCTGGAGTCAACTGCATGAGAAAATTAGACAAAAATGGAATTATGAAAGCTGAAAAGCCAATCCAAGAAGTTGAAGTACCTGCTGGTACCTGCGCCACCTACTTTAGCTAGTATTAAAACAATTAACGCCATTACAACCCAATGTCATGGTTCAAAATACTATAAACGTTTATACTAAATGCATATACTTCTACAAAACAAGAGAGAATACCTTCCTCCACACAAGGTGCAACACTATCATTCATTATCCGTAATTATTATCGAATGGCAATGGTTTTAATATATTGTTTCAACAAATAAGTTGTGTTAAAATTTTCTTTCGGAACTGAATTTCCCATTCAAAAACACACAATTAAAAAACATTCAATTTCTTTCGACTTCTGGTTTCCGAGATATCTCAAAAAATATGGTTTAAGAAAATCGCTCACTGTTTATGTTTTGATCACTATGATATAATAAGAATTGAACTAAAAAAAGAACGCTTGCACTTCAAGACTGTCTGTTTACACACCAAGAAAGCCCATATATCCAATAGTTATTCTAAAAAAAAAATTCGTAGGTATCGCTTGTTTCTGTCAAATTAATTTATAAAAGTTAATTGTATTTAAATATACAATATCTTCGAATCACGTATCAATACACGCGACGTAAAAATACAAAAATATAATACGTGATATAATGCCCATGGACTACGCTGTAGTCAAATTTATATTAAACTAAATTCATATCCGCCGCTAAACACGTATTGATTATTGTAAAACCAGCTTTCACTGCCGTTACACGAGAAGCCTCCGTTAAATATAGGGATGTGCTCGGGTCGGGCCGGAATCTGAATAGTTTACGGATTTTTGTTGTACAGCTTATAATAATTATCAATTAGATTGACTCTCATCGAAAAACTTTTTCGGGAGCGAGAACGCAATTGAAATTGCGTGGAATCGGCAGATAAATTAATATTTTCGATGTTTTGCATATGAAATATTGCCGCGGCGTGTTTTATCGCATTTCTAAAATGCTGATTTATTTGTCGCCATTTACGCGATAAATTGCGCGTTTCAATGTAGAAAATTGTGCGTTTCCTTTGATAGCGGGGCGCTTCACTTCCATGTGGTTGTTACCTGTCGCTTTCATAAAGCCGTGTATGATTCTGCCGTGACAAAAAACATTTGTTTCATATATGTAGTTGCATAGGTTTGTTTCATAAGGCTCGATTATCGCCTTCCAAAGGTGAAGTGGAATATCGTTGGAGTGAAATATTATATTGTAATATCGGGTCGAACAGTATTATATAGATGTCCTTCGGCGCAAATATCGAGATTGGTAAATATATTATGAGAACGTTTATGCATAATTCACGGACACAATAAACGTGTACCAATGTATGACGTGTATCAAATTTTATTGCGGTTCAAAATAGCTAAAGAATGCAAATATGCATTCCAAATGGCCACCGGGCGAATTGAACAATTCAATTAAAATCCTTGTGTCATTATTAATGGAAACATACAAATTATTTTCAGGCAACTGTCACCTATAATGATTTAAAACCAATATTTCGTTAAAAATACGTGGAGATATCGAATTTTATTTTCAATTTCACATTTCGACAAACGTTTTGAGAAGATATGTAATTTTTTCGTATTTGATCAAATTACATGATACATTTTTCCAGAGTACAATAATAAACGATTTTCCACGTCACAAAATACCTGAATACTATTTTACATTTTTGCATACCTATACATTAACCATCGGACTCCTGCGAGTTCTAATCCTATGCCGGCGTCATTTCTGACCCGCATATTCAGGTCCCATGAAAATTACTGACACGGGTTTCATCGACACAGAATTCACCAACAATATTGCACTGACTCCAGATTTGACCGACAATGATTTTGACAAACACACGTACTACCTCATTGATTATGTAATTTTTTCTTGATATACCCAGACCTTTGAAATGTGGGGAATCCGCCTTATGGATACCCTCTTCCTTCGCATGTAGAGCTAAGAGGGTTATGTTGGGCTCACCTGACTGAATGTCAGGCATACCAACTAAACCCCACATTCTATCGTGCGCTGGGCACGCCTGGGACCATTCCGGGTTTGCTTAGCATCCTTTCGGAATGAACCCGCTCATTAAACACACATGGGAGGGGAGAGAAGCCCCCCTCCATCCAACCTATTGGGACCCGGTGACGGTAGACACCGTGCCCTCCCCTTCCCTAGGACCGCTCGTTGGACAAGCGGGTAACCGGCCCACTTGTCCGACGGCACCCGGCTACGTCATTCCCCCCACTTCACCGGCGAAGAATTACGTATCCGAATTGCGGTAAGGCCGGTCCTGCTTAAGGGAGCGTGCTCAAACTTCAAAGACCGACCCCCCCTACCCTCCCTGCTGGGCGTGGTTACACCGGTGCAACCACGCCCACTAACCCCCTCCCACGCACACGCCTTGAGGCGATTGCGTGGGCGAAGGTTGTGCTCCCTCTACCTGTTCCAGGGCCGCAGGGCCCTGGTTCTCCTCCTTCCCGTCCGGGTGATATACCCAGACCTAACTGAGACCCAACCTAGATCTAACTATTCTTCACTGACACTATTACTTTCGTATAAAAAATATTACAATTATTACAGTGTATGTATAAAGTTAGAGGCAGTCGGCTAACGTTGTTGTTGTCACACAATGTCATTACTGGATAATATTGTCGTCTACTAAAGTCGTTGTCGGTCAAAATCGTTATCGGTCAAAGTCGTTGTCGGTCAAATCTGGAGTCGGTGAAATTTGTGTCGGTGAAACCTGTGCCGGTGATTTTCATGGGACCCACACATTCATGGTCGCTCGAGCTTCTCCCCATCACTGCGCATACTGATGGTTGATCATAAAATACCAGATTCAGTTTCATCATCATAAATCGTGATCGACTTGAATACGTAAAACGATCACATGAAATATTAAATAATGTTTCAGTTCGTAAAACATTTCAAGGTCATATTTAATTTTCTCAGATTATGAAACGTACGAAGCAAACAACTGAAGTAATGAATAAATCTTCGCTTTATAAAATATTTAACGGCCACATTGAATTTTCACAAATACTGTCAGCAGATGAAACTAACTTCGCTCGTCGTCAAGTATTGCAATAATATTTCTCTCATGAATTACGACGGGCTGAAACGTATGAGAGACAACACTTCATTCATCAGCCAATAGCAGATTAAGTTTTGTTTCCATAAATAATGAATCGGAATATTGAATGGAGCGAATGAACGGGATAACAAATAATAACAGAATCTCGAGCAAGCAATCTTCAGTAATCAGCGTCGGGAGGCTGGAATAACGTTTCAATTCACGATAAGCCGCTTTTCGCTGTGTGGCATCTCTTTCTTTCTTTTTCTTTTTTCGTCCGGAGAGGAAAACACGCCAGGGCTGGTCGTCGGCACGTTCATTACCGCATTCACCGGGCGAAGACAATTCGATCAATCGAGCTGCATCCAAACAGTCTCGAATTTTCCTCGCGGTTCATACGTAGATACGCTTGGCAATTAAGCACCAACGACAGGGTTTCCGATTGTATTAACTTGGAAACTGGGTCGCAACGTTCGTTATCAAAAGGATTATCAGTTAATTTATACTGCACTGTGACCGCGAGCGTAATTCCGCGCATCCCTCTTCCGCTTCCTTTGTCTCTTCCATCGCAATTTGCACGTCGTTTCGTGCGTTTCAGTGGTCGTGCTTGTCCGCCATGCTTTTTATGCGCCGCGATATCCCCGAGTATTGTCCTTTTTCACCGGTTATTCGTATCGCGATACGAATCGACTGATAAAAACCGAAAAAAACACACACAAAAAGAGCAGCGAGAGATAGAGAAAAACGGAAAAAATAACAGCCGTCGAGCAGAGCACAAATACATTTGAAAGTGATTAATTTGCGAAAAAGTACAATGATCAAGTCGCGAATCGAAGGCAGGTCGCCGACAACTACATATTTCAGCATTCTTTCTCTCCTCGTCGTCATCGTCGTCGTCAGCGTCAGCGTCGTCGTCGTGTTTCTATTTCCTTTCCACCGTGGATATATTTTTTCTTTCACAGTCACAAAGGCAACATATGTATCTGGGTTATCCAGCCATCGCATCGGTGGAAAACGCATTCGTCGAGGGGATTTATTTTTTTTCCCACCCTGCACTGGCCACCATACCCGAGGAGTCAGCCATGCATCGCTGACAAATAACGTCCGCCATCAATGAAAACGCGGCTTCCGGGCGCTCGTAATTCTCGCGTTCGACAATTCATAAAGAAACGTCTGTACATAATATCTATACATGATCCATGCATCTAGGTTGTGGTAAGGGAGCGCTTGATTTATCGACGTTGTTTGCCGGCGAACACAATTTTTGCATTCTATGATTTTTTTGCTTCTAAATCACTGATTCGAGTAGATGCTGCACGACTATTGATTATTAGATTGCGGAATAAAAATTGCCAAGTCGGTTGTAAGATATATTATTGAAATGAAAATGCATTTCCTCTTTTAATAATTGTAATAAATTGAAAATAGTATAACAGCATCGTTAAATTCTTCTAATCACTTTACAGTTTTGTCTTTGACCAATCCGTTTTTGTGATAAATGCATAATATGCATAATATGATCATTAGAAGTATAATATATTTGACTGCTTGGAATGTTTCGTAGCATGTTTCCAGGTTTGAGCAAATTTCATTGTGGTAAACGGAATTTTAAAAATACGGTCCATTTTATACAATAAGTATATCATTTTTCTATGTAATTCATCACACCGTAAAGAAAAGTGGCGGAACATTGTGGCCAATGCAATAATTCTTCAATGATTGAGACGTTCAATTTTGTCCTAATTCTCGAATTGTAGGTTGACTTTGATTACTAGTAAATCAATGTCCAATAAAACCCGCAATTATTGCCTGCAACTATTTTATTCAATATTTCGGAATTTGAAAAGAAATCTAAATAAACCAATATAGAAACTAAAGTTTGTATTTATTACAATAGTTGTACAGTAAATCCTCTATAAACGCATAAACCTCGGGGGGGTATCTATGCGTTTATCCGTTACGGGTAGCTATTTTTCGAGCTTCAAAGGCTGAGCCGAACGTAGAGAAGGACAGCGCGTGTAAAGGCGACTGCGTCTCTCCGCGTCTCTTTCTTTCCCATACGCTGTCCTTCTTTGCGTCCGAAACGTTCATAGCCATTTCAACCACTAAATACTACAACAGTATTTACACATTTGAAATCATGTCGTGTTTGGTCTTGTTTTAATCAGAAAAATGCCACGAATATATCGATGAAAGATTCATAAAAAAATAAGTAATAATAAAAAAGATTAAGTATTGGTGTTACATTGTGATGACGCACGGGCCTTTGGATTGTGACGACAACTGCGACTCTCCGCGTCGCATTAGTAGTAGCTCACACCGATATACCCGAGCCGAGATCAAATTACTAAGTGGAGGGGATATATTTTATGCGTTTATCCGTTACAGCTTCTATGCGTTTATAGAGGATTTACTGTACTTACAACTCTTGAAGTACGAGTGTTTATTAAAATATTCTATTAGAATATTCAGAGCACAAAATATATTCTACTGAACATCTGGAGCATCTATTTCAGTTAATGGAAACGGCCTTTGGATCACACTTCATTGCTTCGATTCCGCCCCTCTGTTGCCGAGATCGAAAATCTTATGACGCATGACGGTTCAATTAGTTGCATAAATTGTTTCGAGACACCTCGGAGCAAGATAAAATTGTTAATTTCAGAACTCGTTTATTACTTTCACGATGAAACTGCCGACGGTTGTCATTTTAAAGAAAAGGGAAGTGTGACTTGGTTTATCTCGTTCCCCGTTTCACTTGGTAACTGGAATGAGTCTTTGTCAGCCTGATTGTGACACACCGCTGAGTGCTGCTGATTGTTTCAAAGCATTGGCCAACTTTTAATGTCTGTCCTTACAGTTCTTAATTGCAACTCATTCGAAGACGTAACCTCGTTCATTTTTTAGAACGCCGTTATGTTACCC